>JARGYO010005626.1:214923143-215096476 GCA_029206835.1 Rana muscosa | reverse complement strand
AAAGTCTGCAGTTAAAGCACAGCCGTCTTTATGCACACTACAGAAGTCGCTCCGACTTCAGAAAAGGTTCCTGTACTACTTGAAAACGACTTCTAGGCGACTTGTACCCATTGATTTCAATAGAAGTTGCCCCCAAAGTCGGATCAGTGTCTTAACTGAAGCAACTTTACAGGAAAAGAAAATAGTTTTCTCAGGCAAACCCCTCCCTCCCCCCCTCCCACAGAGCTGAATATTGTTTGATTGGCCACTGGCAAAGTTGCCTGTCCTGGAGGAAACTTGAAGTTGCCTCGTAAAGTCGCGCTGGAAGTCGTGTTTCCCCAGTGTGAACCGGCTCTTACTCTCCGGGCCCCGGCTACTTTTTTCAAGAACGAAAGTACACTGACGGGAAGGCGAGGAGAGACACTCACCACACATGAGGAGTAAAGAATGGGTGGGGAATGTAGACAAACAGAATGTGGTTTGAAGGGAGTATGGGGGGGGGAGGGAGGGATGGAAGATACTAGTGTTGGTATAAAAGGGGAAAGTGGGGGGGGAATGTATGGACCGTTCACAAAAAAAAGCCCTTGGGGATTACCTAGAAAGGTGTAGAGAGGGTGAGGGAGGAGGGAGGGAGAATAGAGGGATGGAAGGGGTAGTAAAATATCAAAGTGAGTCATTAGAAGGGATACTAAAGGGTTTGAATTTAATAAGGGTTAATGAGTATAAGCCGGGGTTTCAGCCCTTTTTTTTTTAGGGCTGAAAGTACACCCCTCGGCTTATACTCGAGTCGGTACCTGAAAATCTTCTTATACTGCGGCCGGCGTCCATTGTTTAAATATCGCGGCTTTCTCCTGGTCCATTCCGTGATAGGCGTTTCCAGCAAACACTGTGTTCAGTGTTCCGCCTATCACGAAGGTCCTCTCATTCTCGGACTCCGTTTCCCAGCAGGCACTGTGTTCAGCGCTCCGCCAATCACGGGCGTCTTTTCATCCTCGGACAAGAGAACGTCCGTGATTGGCGGAGCGCTGAACACAGTGCCTGCTGGGAAACGGAGTCCGAGAATGAGAGGACCTCCGTGATAGGCGGAACACTCAACACAGTGTTTGCTGGAAACGCCTATCGCGGAACGGGACCAGGAGAAAGCCGCGATATTTAAACAATGGACGCCAGCCGCAGTATAAGAAGATTTTCAGGTACCGACTCGGGCACAGTGAGGTTGCAATGGGCACAGTAAGGTGGCAATGGGTACATTTCCCCCCTAGGCTTATACTTGAGTCGATAAGTTTTCCCAGTTTATTGGGGTAATAGGTACCTCGGCTTATACTCGGGTCGGCTTATACTCGAATATATGTATGTATGTGTATATATATATATATATATATATATATATATATATATATATATATATATATATATATATATATAGATAGCACATTTTTTATGAAGGGCAAAAATGTACACATTTTACCGGGAAAAAGTATAGTGATCTCACTAAATAATGATAAAACAATTAAGGAAATTAGAAACAAAAGGAGGAATAAACCACATAAACACATTCCTCAAAGATAAAGGGATAGGAAGGGAAAAGAAGAGGAAAGTAGGCCCTGCGTGGTATAGGGGGGAAAACAAAAGTTGTAATCACAGTGTATTGTTATGTGAGCTTTGTGACTTATTTTGTCACCTATTTCAGGAAACCCATGATTCATTTAGCTTACGCCTTTTTAAATGTTTTGATGTTCATATGCAGTCTAGAGCAGGGTTTCTCAACTAGGGTTCCGTGGAACCCTTGGGTTCCTCTAGAGCAGGGGCCTCCAAACTTTCTAAAGAAAGGGCCAGTTTACTGTCCTTCCGACTTTAGGAGGGCCGGACTAGGGCCATTGGGAGTAGAAAATGTCGAGAGGGGATAAACAATACCATTCCTTTGGTGTCAGTGGGAGGACTAGTGCCCCATTGTTGGTGTCAATAGAAGGAATTGTACCCTTTTAATAGTGCAAGTTGGATGAATAGTGCCCCATTGCTGATTTCAGCAATAAAAATGATTCGCCATTGTTGGTGTCAGTGGATGGAATAGTGCCCCAAGGGCCAGATAAAGGCAAGAAAAGGGCCGCATCCGGCCCCAGGGCTGCAGTTTGGAGACCCCTGCTCTAGAGGTTGCTAGGGGTTCCCTGAGCAATGGTCAATTTCTTCCTCTCAAGTAACTTTTCCATGACACCATTATCTTTTTAGTTATCTGTAAGGAGGTATTTCTTCCCAATTACATCAAATGTAAGAAGCATTCTTCTCATTGACCATCACGCTAATGTATGAGGAGCTGTAGATCTTTAGCAGGGGTTCCCCAAGACTGGAGAATTATTTCCGGGGTTCCTCTGTGTTGAAAAGGTTGAGAAAAGGGCTGGTCTAGAGTAATGAAAATAGGGTCCTGGAATGTCCGGGGGCTGGGTACCCCTGCTAAGAGAGCTGCAGTATTTGACATGTTGGCAATGTATGAGGTGGGACTGATCTGTCTTCAGGAGACACCCCTGACTAAAAGGACCAAGCAACAAGTTCAAAGTAAGAAGTTCCAATCACACTCGGTGCACACCTCCTACTCTAGAGGGGTGTCTGTACTGGTAAAAGAGGGGGTGGTGTTCACTTGTAAGCAGATAAGTATTGACGAAGAGGGGCGTTTATATTTTTCTTCACTGTGTAATAGAGAGTAGAGAACATGTCCTCGCAAATATTTATATACTGCCTCCTTTTAAAATGGAGGTCATATATAAATGAATGGAATTCATGATGGATAAAACCGGGATACCAGTTCTAGCAGTGGGGGATTTTAATGAAGTTATAAATAAAAAATGGGATAGGTTTCCAGGGGGAAGGGAACCGAATGTCTCAGAGAGTCGGTTGTATCAGATCCTACAAGAAGCCGGGCTGTTAGATATATGGAGAGTGAGGAACCCGGATGTGTTACAATATTCTTGTTTTTCCAGTTCCTATTCAACACTCTCTAGGATAGACTTAGTCCTGGGTAACACGGAAGCCTCCCAGATAATAATAATAGATATTAGTATACCAGCCGAGAGGGGTGTCAGATCACTCACTATTGACGGTTTTGGTAAACCTAGAAGGGAATAGATCTATCAGAGTATGGAGGATGAACCCGCGTGGTGGTCGGGCCTTCTCCCACCAGGGTGCCGTTTCGTGGAATAGCCTCCCTATCAAGCTCCAGGAGGCCCCTACTATTCCGGTCTTCCGTGGGTTACTGAAGACTTGGCTTTTCACGCAAGCCTTCCCTGCGTAGCCTCTCTCTTCCACCCTTTCTGCCGCTCTGTGCTGCTTCTGGTTCCTGGGTCCTCTTTTCCCAGGAACTCTGCTATGCGCGTCGGGACCCTTCGGGGTAAGACTGCGCTATATTAAGATACCTCTCAACTCTCAACTCTAAACGCTCAACTCAACTGAACCCTCTGTGGTTCGAAGTAATTGGAAACTCAGAGGAGATACTATTCAAATTAAAAGAGTTTATAGAATTTAATGAAGGAACTGTGACACGGGGAGTGATGTGGAATACATTGAAGGCATTCCTAAGGGGTATATGTATCCAACAAGTGGCTAAAATTAAAAAGGCATCTAGAGCAGTGTTTATCAACTCCAGTCCTCAAGGCACCCCAACAGGGTCATGGTTTCAGGATTTTCCTCAGATGGTCGCTGTTTGTTGCACATGAAACATTTGCTAACGCATTTTTTAAAGTGGTTGTAAACCCACTTTTCGTTTTGTTTTGTTTTTCCCCCACCTGCAAGAGAAAAGCATAATGAGCTAGTATGACTAGCATATTAGTTCATTATGTACCACTTACCTTAGATCGGGGCCCCCGAAGCAGTCCACGTCCCTCCATCTAGACGTGTCCATCGCTACAGCGATAGCCGGAATGTTAGTTCCGGGTATCGCCGCACCAGCCAATCACAGCGCCGCTCCGGCGCTGTGATTGGCCGGAGCGGCGAAGACGTGACTCTGCGCATGACCCGTCGAATTCGGCTACGTCGTCGAATACTGCGACCTAGCCGAATTTGTGAATGGGATTAACCCCATGCGCGTGACGTCACCATCGCCACATTTAAATGCAAATATCTCCTTAACCGTGCAGGTTAAGGAGATATTTCATGCACCTACAGGTAAGCCTTAATCTAGGCTTACCTGTAGGTGTTTGTTTAGAAAGTGGGTTTACAACCACTTTAAGCATTTGAATGTATTGCATATCTGTATACAGGGGAGGGCTGGCGGCATTAGGCCTGGGGGGCAAATCCAGTCAAGTGGCCCATTGAACCGCCGAATCAGCTCACCATCCATGGCCCACCTGGTTTTCCAATACAGCCTCACCAGTGCCCATCAATGCAGCCTGATCACTGGAGCAGGTTACAAGAGGTGTATGGGGGGGAGATGAGGGGGGGGGTGTCAGCTAGCGGTGTCAGGGTCTCTCACCTCAGCGATCTCAGCTCAGCAGGTCCTTGCACGCCACGGTCTCCTGGGGCAGTGTTTCTCAACTCCAGTCCTCAAGGCGCACTAACAGGTCATGTTTTCTGGATTTCCCTCAGTTGAAATGGCTGTGGTAATTACTAAGGCAGTGAAACTGATCAAATCACTTGTGCAAAATAATGGAAAGCCTGAAAACATGACCTGTTGGGGCGCCTTGAGGACTGGAGTTGAGAAACACTGATCTAGAGAGTGGGAGAATAAGATTAGGTGGGAACTGGTGAACGTAGAAAAGGAATATGTTGAAAATCCAACACCAGAGCGACAAAGAAGATGGCTGAATACCGTATATACTCGAATATAAGCCGAGGCACCTAATTTTACCCCCCAAAAAAATGGGAAAACTTATTGACTCGAGTATAAGCCTAGGGTGAGAATGCAGCAGCTACTGTAAGTGGAAAAGAGGGTCAACAATGCCCATTTGCAGCTTCACTGTGCCCATTTGCAGCCTGACCTCACTGTGCCCATTTGCAGCTCTTCAACTCGACCATCCTCTCACCTACATTCTTTCTACTGCAGGCCCCGTTACCTTTGCAGCCTGACCTCACCTTGCCCATTGCAGAATCCGATCTGTGTACCCGAGTCCGTGACATAATCAGATGGCGGCCGTGCAGTTTTAAAAACTCGCGCTCCTCCTTGTGCTGTTACGTGATAGGCGGAACACTCAGTTTCCCAGAAAACACTGTGTTCAGTGTTCCGCCTATCACGAACGCCCTCTTGTCCTCTCATCTATCACAAACGAGAGGGCGTTCGTGAGAGGCGGAACACTGAACACAGTGTTTTCTGGGAAACCGAGTGTTCCGCCTATCACGGAACAGCACAAGGAGGAGCGCAAGTTTTTAAAACTGCACGGCCGCCGTCTGAATATGTCACGGACTCGGGTACACAGATCCGATTCTGCAACGGGCAAGGTGAGGTCAGGCGGCAATGCACTCAGGTACACTGACTCGAGTATAAGCCGAGGGGGTCATTTTCAGCCCAAAAAAAGGGACTCAAAAACTCGGCTTATACTCGAGTATATACGGTAAGCAACAAGAATATAAAATAGTAATGACCAAAAAATCTGAGAATAAGAGATTGTTCCAGAAACAAGTTGCATTTGGGGAGGGGGAAAACGACGGAAGAATGCTGGCACATCTGGTGAGAACGAATTCTTCTCCCTCCGCAGTACCCGCGATTAGGACAGCAAGTGGAGAAATCTCCACTCGGGTTTCAGTGATTACAGTAGGGCTGGGAAAAAAATCGATTTTAATCTTGAATCAAGTTTTGAGTTCAAATCGATTCAGATTTGAAGAAAATCTTTTTTTTTTTATTATTTAAAAAAAAAAAAAATTTTATTTATTTTTTTCCTTCAAAGTTTCCGTAGCAGGGCTGCAGGGGGCATATCCGGAATGGCACTGGGCGGCATTACCCCAATTACATCTACTCGCCGCAGCCACCACGTAGAGGAGGAATTGGAAACCTTCTTTGGGAAAATAAAAATACTGACTCTCACTGAAGCAGAGAAGGAGGGAATTGAGGCCCCGATAACCCTTGAAGAGGGGTACTAGTCCGCGGCGTCCGGCCTCGCGGCCTTTTCCCAGGATCGCGGCGAGCTGCGGGCAGGATTTTTTTAGGCGAGGCCGCGGCTTCGGCCTAGTCCGTGGAGCGCCGGTCCAATGAAAAAAAAAAATGAAAAGACAAAATCGATTCGGTCAAAACCTGGATCGATTTGCCCTTGCAACTCGATTCTGATTTTTAATCGATTTTTTTTTTTTTTTCCCCAGCCCTACTTTTACCCTTTAAAGCAGGGGTCTCAAACTGGTGGCCCTCCAGCTGTTGTGAAACTACAATTCCCATGAGGCATTGCAAAGCTGACAGTTACAAGCATAACTCCCACAGGCAGAGGCATGATGGGACTTGTAGTTTCGCAACAGCTGGGGGGCCGCCAGTTTGAGACCCCTGCTTTAAAATCTCCATAGGCGGCATTTAAAAAATTCTACAGGTTGCATGTTTTGAGTTACAGAGGAGGTCTAGGGCTAGAATTATTGCTCTCGCTCTACTGATCACGGCGATATCTCACGTGTGGTTTAAACACCGCTTTCATATGCGGGCGCTACTCACGTACCGTATTTTCCGGCGTATAAGACGACTTTTTACCCCATAAAAATCTTCTCCAAAGTCGGGGGTCGTCTTATGCGCCGGTTACCTGACATGTAGAATCTCGTCAGACCGCGGCCGTCCATTTTTCAAAAGCCGCGCCTCCTCCTCGTGCTGTTCCGTGATAGGCGGAACACTCAGCTTCCCAACAGAGCCTCTGTTTAGTGTTCCGCCTATCACAGATGCCCTCTCTTCCTCGGCCTCAGATGAGAGGGCATCTGTGATAGGCGGAACACTGAACACAGTGTCTGCTGGGAAGCTGAGTGTTTCCGCCTATCACGGAACAGCACGAGGAGGAGGCGCGGCTTTTGAAAAATGGACGGCCGCGGTCTGACGAGATTCTACATGCCAGGGATAAGGTAGGGGGCACAGTGAGGCATGCAATGGGGGCACAGTGAGGCATGCAATGGGGGCACAGTGAGGCATGCAATGGGGGCACAGTGAGGTATGCAGGGGCACAGTGAGGCATGCAATGGCACAGTGATGTATGGTGAGACATGGCTAGTCGGAAGGGGGGGTCGTCTTATACGGCGAGTATATCCCAAAACCCACGCCCAGTCGTCTTATACGCCGGCAAATTTGGTATGCGTTCGCTTCTGCACGCATTGGTCGTTATGAAAAAAAAAACAAAAACCTGGCCTCTAACTTTTTTTGCCTGGCTCCTAGATTCCAAGCAAATTTGTCAAGCCCTGGAGGGGAAGGAACAAGCGGAGCAGCCAATATAACAAAAGCAGTGCTCAGATGTCTTTTTCATGCAAGAAAATCATCTGCGCAAAGATGGCGGGCAGAGAACCCCCCCCTCCCCCCCCTTTCAGCGAGAGATTGGGTTAATATTGTTACTGAAACAATATGGAAGGAGAAAGTAGTGTATACCAAGAGAAGGAATATAAGAGAGTTTGAAAAAGTGTGGAACCCGTGGTTGGAAAAAAAAATGGGGAACCCCCCTGTAAATAGAAAAAGAAAGTAAGAAGAATGGTATAAGGAAAAAGTAAATGAAAATAAAAATAATATTAAATAATGTGTAAAAATCAAAGGAAAGAAAATGGGAAAACCCAATATGAGAAATAGTAAAGTGGGAGGGATAAGGGTCAATAGAGTGAAAATGATACTGATAATATTTTGCCATTTTTAATTATGAAAAAGAAATATGTATAAGTATGTACAATGTTAATTTGAATATGAAAGAAAATCAATAAAGAGAATATAGACATAGATCATGTTGCTTTGCCCTAATGAGGTTTTAGGTCAACTTTCTTGATATGGGGGGGGCGGGTCTGAAATGTGACCCTTGACATCACCAAAGGGCCGTACATAAAATGTGTCCGAGGATAGCAGACCCACAACAGGATATAGTCAAAGTCTATGGGCGTGATACAGGAGATGGTCGAAGGCTGCGGACACGATACCAAGTCCATACCTTGAATGTGTTCCTTTCTTAAAGTGGTTGTAAACCCTTGGACATAAACATGTTCTTATAATGTAGTTCATAACACAGGCAGCTGATCACGGTGACGGTGTACTGACCACTGTATTTGGCCTTTAAAATCGTCTTTCTTCTTAGTGACGTCACCCGCGATTGCGCACTGATGCCCCTCCATAAACGGCATGTAATGAGTGCCGTGTTTTTCATTTAACTTTTCCGGAAATGACTGTGTGCTTTCTTCCCCTCTGTACGGCACAGACAGGAAGTCTCACGACGTTGGACTCTTTCTTTGTTTGTCTACACGGTGCTACGGGGCATGCGCAAGATTTACAACAGGGAAGCAATAAACCTTCCCTCCCCCACCTCCATCAATGAGCCTTCTCTCCCCCACCTCCATCAATGAGCCTACCCCCCTCCACCTCCATCAATGAGCCTTCTCTCCCCCCCCCCTCCATCAATGAGCCTTCCCTCCCCCCCCCTCTCCATCAATGAGCCTTCTCTCCCCCACCTCCATCAATGAGCCTACCCCCCTCCACCTCCATCAATGAGCCTTCTCTCCCCCCCCCCTCCATCAATGAGCCTTCCCTCCCCCCCTCCATCAATGAGCCTTCCCTCCCCCCCCCTCTCCATCAATGAGCCTTCCCTCCCCCCCCTCTCCATCAATGAGCCTTCTCTCCTCCACCTCCATCAATGAGCCTTCTCTCCCCCACCTCCATCAATGAGCCTACCCCCCTCCACCTCCATCAATGAGCCTTCTCTCCCCCCCTCCATCAATGAGCCTTCCCTCCCCCCCCCCTCTCCATCAATGAGCCTTCTCTCCCCCACCTCCATCAATGAGCCTACCCCCCTCCACCTCCATCAATGAGCCTTCTCTCCCCCCCCCTCCATCAATGAGCCTTCCCTCCCCCCTCCATCAATGAGCCTTCCCTCCCCCCCCTCTCCATCAATGAGCCTTCCCTCCCCCCCCTCTCCATCAATGAGCCTTCCCTCCCCCCCCTCTCCATCAATGAGCCTTCTCTCCTCCACCTCCATCAATGAGCCTTCTCTCCTCCACCTCCATCAATGAGCCTTCTCTCCCCCCCCTCCATCAATGAGCCTTCTCTCCCCCCCCTCCATCAATGAGCCTTCCCTCCCCCCCCCCCCTCTCCATCAATGAGCCTTCTCTCCCCCACCTCCATCAATGAGCCTACCCCCCTCCACCTCCATCAATGAGCCTTCTCTCCCCCACCTCCATCAATGAGCCTTCTCTCCTCCACCTTCATCAATGAGCCTTCTCTCCTCCACCTCCATCAATGAGCCTTCTCTCCTCCACCTCCATCAATGAGCCTTCTCTCCCCCACCTCCATCAATGAGCCTTCTCTCCCCCACCTCCATCAATGAGCCTTCTCTCCTCCACCTCCATCAATGAGCCTTCTCTCCTCCACCTTCATCAATGAGCCTTCTCTCCTCCACCTCCATCAATGAGCCTTCTCTCCTCCACCTCCATCAATGAGCCTTCTCTCCCCCACCTCCATCAATGAGCCTTCTCTCCCCCACCTCCATCAATGAGCCTTCTCTCCTCCACCTCCATCAATGAGCCTTCTCTCCTCCACCTCCATCAATGAGCCTTCTCTCCTCCACCTCCATCAATGAGCCTTCTCTCCTCCACCTCCATCAATGAGCCTTCTCTCCCCCACCTCCATCAATGAGCCTTCTCTCCTCCACCTCCATCAATGAGCCTTCTCTCCTCCACCTCCATCAATGAGGCTTCTCTCCTCCACCTCCATCAATGAGGCTTCTCTCCTCCACCTCCATCAATGAGCCTTCTCTCCTCCACCTCCATCAATGAGCCTTCTCTCCCCCACCTCCATCAATGAGCCTTCTCTCCCCCACCTCCATCAATGAGCCTTCTCTCCTCCACCTCCATCAATGAGCCTTCTCTCCTCCACCTCCATCAATGAGCCTTCTCTCCTCCACCTCCATCAATGAGCCTTCTCTCCTCCACCTCCATCAATGAGCCTTCTCTCCTCCACCTCCATCAATGAGCCTTCTCTCCTCCACCTCCATCAATGAGCCTACCCCCCTCCACCTCCATCAATGAGCCTTCTCTCCCCCCTCTCCATCAATGAGCCTTCTCCTCCCCCACCTCCATCAATGAGCCTTCTCCTCCCCCACCTCCATCAATGAGCTTTCTCCTCCCCCACCTCCATCAATGAGCCTTCTCCTCCCCCACCTCCATCAATGAGCCTTCTCCTCCCCCACCTCCATCAATGAGCCTTCTCCTCCCCCACCTCCATCAAAGAGCCTTCTCCTCCCCCACCTCCATCAATGAGCCTTCCCTCCCCCACCTCCATCAATGAGCCCCCCTCCTCCATCAATGAGCCTTTCCCTGCCCACCTCCATCATTGAGTCTTTCCCTGCCCACCTCCATCATTGAGTCTTTCCCTGCCCACCTCCATCATTGAGTCTTTCCCTGACCACCTCCATCATTGAGTCTTTCCCTGCCCACCTCCATCATCAATGAGCCTTCCCTCCCCCCTCCCATCATCAATGAGCCTTCCCTCCCCCCCCCCCCTCCATCAATGAGCCTTCTCTCCTCCACCTCCATCAATGAGCCTTCTCTCCCCCACCTCCATCAATGAGCCTTCTCTCCCCCACCTCCATCAATGAGCCTTCTCTCCTCCACCTCCATCAATGAGCCTTCTCTCCTCCACCTCCATCAATGAGCCTTCTCTCCTCCACCTCCATCAATGAGCCTTCTCTCCTCCACCTCCATCAATGAGCCTTCTCTCCTCCACCTCCATCAATGAGCCTTCTCTCCTCCACCTCCATCAATGAGCCTTCTCTCCTCCACCTCCATCAATGAGCCTTCTCTCCTCCACCTCCATCAATGAGCCTACCCCCCTCCACCTCCATCAATGAGCCTTCTCTCCCCCCCTCTCCATCAATGAGCCTTCTCCTCCCCCACCTCCATCAATGAGCCTTCTCCTCCCCCACCTCCATCAATGAGCTTTCTCCTCCCCCACCTCCATCAATGAGCCTTCTCCTCCCCCACCTCCATCAATGAGCCTTCTCCTCCCCCACCTCCATCAATGAGCCTTCTCCTCCCCCACCTCCATCAAAGAGCCTTCTCCTCCCCCACCTCCATCAATGAGCCTTCCCTCCCCCACCTCCATCAATGAGCCCCCCTCCTCCATCAATGAGCCTTTCCCTGCCCACCTCCATCATTGAGTCTTTCCCTGCCCACCTCCATCATTGAGTCTTTCCCTGCCCACCTCCATCATTGAGTCTTTCCCTGACCACCTCCATCATTGAGTCTTTCCCTGCCCACCTCCATCATCAATGAGCCTTCCCTCCCCACTCCCATCATCAATGAGCCTTCCCTCCCCCCCCCCTCCATCAATGAGCCTTCTCCTCCCCCACCTCCATCAATGAGCCTTCTCCCCCCCCCCTCCATCAATGAGCCCCCCCCTCCATCAATGAGCTTTCCCTCCCCCGCCCTCCATCAATGAGTCTTTCCCTGCCCACCTCCATCATCAATGAGCCTTCCCTCCCCCCTCCCATCATCAATGAGCCTTCCCCCCCCCCCCCTCCATCAATGAGCCTTCCCTCCCCCCCCCCCCTCCATCAATGAGCCTTCCCTCCCTCCCTCCCCCCCTCCATCATTGAGTCTTCCCCTGCCCACCTCCATCATTGAGTCTTCCCCTGCCCACCTCCATCAATGAGTCTTCCCCTGCCCACCACCAGTTGTCCTTCCTTGGACCACTTTTTGGTCGGTCCTGACCACTGCAGACCGGGAACATCCTGATCTGACCCAGTGGTCTAGACATTAGTTTAGTCCCTGTCATAGTCCCTTAAGTCCTTACACTTGTGTGTGTTTTTTTTTTTTCTTTCAACATATCAACTTCAGGGACAACATGTTCACTTGTTGCCTAATATATCCCACCCACTTTCAGATGCCATTGTAACCAGGTATGTTCTTCACTTTACCTGTCAGTGGTCAGAATGTTATGGCTGATCGGTGTATGTCCCGGTGTTGTCGGTGAGTGACAATAGGGATCACCCGGTACAGAGGTGCCAGTATGTGGCTTCCAGATATATTGTTGGACATTGTGTTTTGGTCCCCGTGTTCCAGGAGATCTGGGCCGGGTATCGGGGACCTTCATGTCCTCCTTACATTCCCCAGAACCTCTGATAGAGAGCAGAGCTCGGCCTTCCTGCCTCTGTCAGGGTGGAGCTGGGAAGTCGTTGGGTTTTGTTTTCCGTCCCTTCGGAATAGAAGCTGGGCCGGCCGATTCCTGGCAATTGTCGTCTTTCCTCTCGTCACAGAGCCTGTCTGCCCCCCATTGTCTCTCTCCTCGCCTGTCTCTCTCCTCGCCTGTCTCTCTCCTCGCCTGTCTCTCTCCTCGCCTGTCTCTCTCCTCGCCTGTCTCTCTCCTCGCCTGTCTCTCTCCTCGCCTGTCTCTCGCCTCGCCTGTCTCTCGCCTCGCCTGTCTCTCGCCTCGCCTGTCTCTCGCCTCGCCTGTCTCTCGCCTCGCCTGTCTCTCGCCTCGCCTGTCTCTCGCCTCGCCTGTCTCTCGCCTCGCCTGTCTCTCGCCCTGCCTGTCTCTCGCCCTGCCTGTCTCTCGCCCTGCCTGTCTCTCGCCCTGCCTGTCTCTCGCCCTGCCTGTCTCTCGCCCTGCCTGTCTCTCGCCCTGCCTGTCTCTCGCCCTGCCTGTCTCTCGCCCTGCCTGTCTCTCGCCCTGCCTGTCTCTCGCCCTGCCTGTCTCTCGCCCTGCCTGTCTCTCGCCTCGCCTGTCTCTCGCCTCGCCTGTCTCTCGCCTCGCCTGTCTCTCGCCTCGCCTGTCTCTCGCCTCGCCTGTCTCTCGCCTCGCCTGTCTCTCGCCTCGCCTGTCTCTCGCCTCGCCTGTCTCTCGCCTGTCTCTCGCCTGTCTCTCTCCTCGCCTGTCTCTCTCCTCGCCTGTCTCTCCTCGCCTGTCTCTCCTCGCCTGTCTCTCTCCTCGCCTGTCTCTCTCCTCGCCTGTCTCTCTCCTCGCCTGTCTCTCTCCTCGCCTGTCTCTCTCCTCGCCTGTCTCTCTCCTCGCCTGTCTCTCTCCTCGCCTGTCTCTCGCCTCGCCTGTCTCTCGCCTCGCCTGTCTCTCGCCTCGCCTGTCTCTCGCCTGTCTCTCGCCTGTCTCTCGCCTGTCTCTCGCCTCGCCTGTCTCTCGCCTCGCCTGTCTCTCGCCTCGCCTGTCTCTCGCCTCGCCTGTCTCTCGCCCTGCCTGTCTCTCGCCCTGCCTGTCTCTCGCCCTGCCTGTCTCTCGCCCTGCCTGTCTCTCGCCCTGCCTGTCTCTCGCCCTGCCTGTCTCTCGCCCTGCCTGTCTCTCGCCCTGCCTGTCTCTCGCCCTGCCTGTCTCTCGCCCTGCCTGTCTCTCGCCCTGCCTGTCTCTCGCCCTGCCTGTCTCTCGCCCTGCCTGTCTCTCGCCCTGCCTGTCTCTCGCCCTGCCTGTCTCTCGCCCTGCCTGTCTCTCGCCCTGCCTGTCTCTCGCCCTGCCTGTCTCTCGCCCTGCCTGTCTCTCGCCCGCCTGTCTCTCGCCCGCCTGTCTCTCGCCTCGCCTGTCTCTCGCCCCGCCTGTCTCTCGCCTCGCCTGTCTCTCGCCTCGCCTGTCTCTCTCCTCGCCTGTCTCTCTCCTCGCCTGTCTCTCTCCTCGCCTGTCTCTCTCCTCGCCTGTCTCTCGCCTGTCTCTCGCCTGTCTCTCGCCCTGCCTGTCTCTCGCCCTGCCTGTCTCTCGCCCTGCCTGTCTCTCGCCCTGCCTGTCTCTCGCCCTGCCTGTCTCTCGCCCTGCCTGTCTCTCGCCCTGCCTGTCTCTCGCCCTGCCTGTCTCTCGCCCTGCCTGTCTCTCGCCCTGCCTGTCTCTCGCCCTGCCTGTCTCTCGCCCTGCCTGTCTCTCGCCCTGCCTGTCTCTCGCCCTGCCTGTCTCTCGCCTCGCCTGTCTCTCTCCTCGCCTGCTCACACTCTATAATCACCCGGGCAGGCATGGACAAGGCTCAGCGCCCGTCGTCATATAACCCTTCTACAGCATGGTACGTCTGCCCTTATTATTATTTAATAAGATAAAGCTTCAGCTTCCTGTGCTTTATCTCTGGAGTAATCCTCCGCTAAGCTTCCTGAAGTCTGAGGAGATTTCTTCTTTGTGCAATGACTCAGAAGGGAAAAAATCCCGCAAAAAATGTTTATATTGCCATTTAAAAAAAAAAAAAAAAGTGGGAAAGGGATTTCAGTTAGGCTTCTTAATGTATTTTTATTTTTTAATAAAATTTGTATATAAAAAAAAAAAAAAAAAATTATATATATCGCAAATACTCGAGTATAAGCCGAGTTTTTCAGCACATTTTTTTGTGTGCTGAAAATGCCCCCCTCGGCTTATACTCGAGTCTGTGTCCATCTTCAACTTTGTGCGTCTGAACCCGGCCAGCCGTAGGTCCCCTGGACCCGGATTTTTTCAAAGCCGGGCATCCCTTCCATAGACTCCCATGTTAAACGGTCATTTCTCCAGTGATTTTGGGGACCCGGTACGAGCCAGTCCTCGATGAATGAGTCTTCCCTCCCCCACCGCCATGAATGAGCCTTCCCGCCCCCCACCTCCATGAATGGGCCTTCCCTCGCCCCCCACCTCCATGAATGGGCCTTCCCTCGCCCCCCACCTCCATGAATGGGCCTTCCCTCGCCCCCCACCTCCATGAATGGGCCTTCCCTCGCCCCCCACCTCCATGAATGGGCCTTCCCTCGCCCCCCACCTCCATGAATGGGCCTTCCCTCGCCCCCCACCTCCATGAATGGGCCTTCCCTCGCCCCCCACCTCCATGAATGGGCCTTCCCTCGCCCCCCACCTCCATGAATGGGCCTTCCCTCGCCCCCCACCTCCATGAATGGGCCTTCCCTCGCCCCCCACCTCCATGAATGGGCCTTCCCTCGCCCCCCACCTCCATGAATGGGCCTTCCCTCGCCCCCCACCTCCATGAATGGGCCTTCCCTCGCCCCCCACCTCCATGAATGGGCCTTCCCTCGCCCCCCACCTCCATGAATGGGCCTTCCCTCGCCCCCCACCTCCATGAATGGGCCTTCCCTCGCCCCCCACCTCCATGAATGGGCCTTCCCTCGCCCCCCACCTCCATGAATGGGCCTTCCCTCGCCCCCCACCTCCATGAATGGGCCTTCCCTCGCCCCCCACCTCCATGAATGGGCCTTCCCTCGCCCCCCACCTCCATGAATGGGCCTTCCCTCGCCCCCCACCTCCATGAATGGGCCTTCCCTCGCCCCCCACCTCCATGAATGGGCCTTCCCTCGCCCCCCACCTCCATCAATCGGCCTTCCCTCGCCCCCCACCTCCATCAATCGGCCTTCCCTCCCCCCCCCCACCTCCATCAATCGGCCTTCCCTCCCCCCCCACCTCCATCAATCGGCCTTCCCTCCCCCCCCCCCACCTCCATCAATGGGCCTTCCCTCCCCCCCCCCACCTCCATTAATGAGCCTTCCCTCCCCCCCACCTCCATTAATGAGCCTTCCCTCCCCCCCCCCCCTCCATTAATGAGCCAATCCCTCCCCCCCCCCCCCACCTCCATCAATGAGCCTTCCCTCCCCATCACCCTGTCACCAGTTGTCTTTCATTGGACCACTTTTTGGTCGGTCCTGACCACTGCAGACCGGGAACATCCTGATCTGACCCAGTGGTCTAGACATTAGTTTAGTCCTTGTCATAGTCCCTCAAGTCCTTACACTTGTGTTTTTTTTTTTTTTTTTTCTTTCAACATATCAACTTCAGGGACAACATGTTCACTTGTTGCCTAATATATCCCACCCACTTTCAGATGCCATTGTAACCAGGTATGTTCTTCACTTTACCTGTCAGTGGTCAGAATGTTATGGCTGATCGGTGTATGTCCCGGTGTTGTTGGTGAGTGACAATAGGGATCACCCGGTACAGAGGTGCCAGTATGTGGCTTCCAGATATATTGTTGGACATTGTGTTTTGGTCCCCGTGTTCCAGGAGATCTGGGCCGGGTATCGGGGACCTTCATGTCCTCCTTACATTCCCCAGAACCTCTGATAGAGAGCAGAGCTCGGCCTTCCTGCCTCTGTCAGGGTGGAGCTGGGAAGTCGTTGGGTTTTGTTCTCCGTCCCTTCGGAATAGAAGCTGGGCCGGCCGATTCCTGGCAATTGTCGTCTTTCCTCTCGTCACAGAGCCTGTCTGCCCCCCATTGTCTCTCTCCTCGCCTGTCTCTCTCCTCGCCTGTCTCTCTCCTCGCCTGTCTCTCTCCTCGCCTGTCTCTCTCCTCGCCTGTCTCTCTCCTCGCCTGTCTCTCTCCTCGCCTGTCTCTCTCCTCGCCTGTCTCTCTCCTCGCCTGTCTCTCTCCTCGCCTGTCTCTCTCCTCGCCTGTCTCTCTCCTCGCCTGTCTCTCTCCTCGCCTGTCTCTCTCCTCGCCTGTCTCTCGCCTCGCCTGTCTCTCTCCTCGCCTGTCTCTCTCCTCGCCTGCTCACACTCTATAATCACCCGGGCAGGCATGGACAAGGCTCAGCACCCGTCGTCAGATAACCCTTCTACAGCATGGTACGTCTGCCCTTATTATTATTATCTGACCGCTTCAGCTTCCTGTGCTTTATCTAAGGCAGGGATCCTCAAACTATGGCCCTCCAGCTGTTGTGGAACTACAAATCCCATGAGGCATTGCAAAACTCTGACATTCACAGACATGACTAGGGCATGATGGGAATTGTAGTTCCCCAACACCTGGAGGGCCGTAGGTTGAAGACCCCCGATCTAAAGAGTAATCCTCCGCTAAGCTTCCTGAAGTCTGAAGAGATATCTTCTTTGTGCAATGACTCAGAAGAGAAAAAATCCCGCAAAAAATGTTTACCGTATATACTTGAGTATAAGCCGACCCGAATATAAGCCGAGGCACCTAATTTTACCACAAAAAACTGGGAAAACGTATTGACTCGAGTATAAGTCTAGGGTGTCCATCTGCATGCCTCACTGTGCCCATGCCTCACTGTGTCCTTCTGCATGCCTCACTGTGCCCATGCCTCACTGTGTCCTTCTGCATGCCTCACTGTGCCCATGACTAGACTGACATTTTAACATTGGGGTCCCCAAAGTCACCGGAGAAATTACCGTTTAACATGGGAGTCTATGGAAGGGGTGCCCAGCTTTGAAAAATCGGTGCTCCCCGGCCGTAGGTCACCCAGACAACAAACTTTGCACACTTGTAGATGAAGAGTGGGGCTATATGTGTGCCAAGTTTGGGGTCCAGGGGACCTACAGCCGGCCGGTACCGGGTCCCCAAAGTCCGGGAGATCAGGTGCAAAAAGGTGACTGGAGTATAAGCCGAGCGGGGCAATTTCAGCACAACAAAATGTGCTGAAAAACTCGGCTTATACTCGAGTATATACGGTATATTGCCAATTTAAAAAAAAAAAAAAAAAAAAGTGGGAAAGGGATTTCAGTTGGGCTTCTTAATGTATTTTTTATTTAAATTTTTATTAAAAAAATTATATGTGTGTGTGTGTGTGTGTGTATATATATATATAATGTAGCGGTTATTTGAATTTAGTGTAACCCAGATGCACTAATTGCTAGGGGATCCGGGACCTTTTTTTTGGTTCTTGGAGGACTTTGGTGGTGTGAGGTTCCTTGTGGTCCACAGGTGGCGCTGTTGTCTTGGGCCGGAGCTGAACTCACACCGCAAGACTGTACCTTTTTGTCCTTCCCTGGAGCTGGTACAGCGGGGCGGGGAAACCGCTGTGACGCAAAGGGAGACGGGATAAAAGGGGCGGACGCCCTTACCACGGGGTTCAGAGTGCGGAGTCCGGACTGGGAGCTGGAGGACTCGGCCGCACCCAGGCACTGTCAGCCTGGGTGCTAGTGTTCCGGTGTTCCGGGCCCGGGTGCCCTTGACCTAGCCGGAGTGGAGATGGAGTCCATCTCAGGCACCTTTAGCCTGGGGTGAGGTACTATGGCAGACACCTGGGGCTCAGTACCTTTTGACTGAGTTCCGTGAGGGTGGAGGAATCCGAGGGAGCCCTAACTCCTTGGGTGTCTGTGTCTGAGTTTGTGAGGTCTGGTGAGCGGAACTTCTCTGGAGAGTCCGGCGCAGCATCGCTGGTGACAGAGAGGCCTCCGGTGACTCCCTTGGACGGATTTCCTTCCCCTGACAGGGGCCGTGCTAGCGAAAGTAATTCACGTTCTACATCACATAGTCAGTGGCAGTGACTATTCACCACTAGTGACACCACAGTGGTTATCAGCAGAAGGGAAAGGATTGTGCCTCGATCTGTCCCCATTATCACTCAGTAAAGAAACTGTATGTTTGTACGCCAAGAAGAATAAAACTGAGTTGGACCTATTCACTGTGTGGAACTCTGGTTACTAGGAGCAAAGGAGTCAGGGACGAAGAACAGGACCTGACTCTAGGACACCTACACAGAACCCAATCTTCTGGCCTTCACCTCTTAGCTATGGAGGACATGGGCCGTGGTGTATCTCATCCCTCCCCCCAGCACTGAGACCCCTAGACGAAGAAAGACAAGCTGAGTATGAGAAAGGGAGAGAGGGGTGAGGCCGATTTTTATTTATATATATATTTTACATCAAAAATGTATTTATATAATTTCTTTTATTAAATACTTCTTTTTTAGTGCAGCAATCCCATCTCCTTTTTATATATTATGGCCCTTGGGAAGGCCTGATTGCTTGTACGTACTTCTGTGACCAACGTGCACCTCACCCTTTCAAACTTTTATTTATACACGCACACGATGCACCAATACCGGTACTGGTATCGGCGATGATACTAGCCATTTCCGCGAGTATCGGTACTCGCGGAAATGCTCTGATACCGGAAACCGATACCGGAAGTGACGTCTCTTGGGAGCGGATCGCCGCCTCCTCCCCTCCGGACAGTGCCATCCCCGCCGGGCTGCCTGTCCTAACAGCCCACCAGCCTTGTCTCAGCACTGCACACCTCCCTCCTCCAGCTCTGACTCCCGGCCACACAGAGCACTGGATCCGGGGCTCTCCCTGGCTGGTGGATGCTGAGGCAGAGAACAGGGGGCTCTGTATGAAGACTCTGTACAGCGGTATCCTGTTGTTACTGAGCAGCAGGGCTCTCTCCCTCCTCCGTGTGCTGTCCGGACAGCTCCTCTCCCGCGAGAGACACCTGTACCCTGCCTGCAGTCCCTGGCTGTCTCCTGTACAATGCCTGCAGTCCCTGGCTGTCTCCTGTACAATGCCTGCAGTCCCTGGCTGTCTCCTGTACAATGCCTGCAGTCCCTGGCTGTCTCCTGTACAATGCCTGCAGTCCCTGGCTGTCTCCTGTACAATGCCTGCAGTCCCTGGCTGTCTCCTGTACAATGCCTGCAGTCCCTGGCTGTCTCCTGTACCCTGCCTGCAGTCCCTGGCTGTCTCCTGTACCCTGCCTGCAGTCCCTGGCTGTCTCCTGTACCCTGCCTGTAGTCCCTGGCTGTCTCCTGTACCCTGCCTGCAGTCCCTTCTGGCTGTCTCCTGTACCCTGCCTGCAGTCCCTTCTGGCTGTCTCCTGTACCCTGCCTGCAGTCCCTTCTGGCTGTCTCCTGTACTCTGCCTGCAGTCCCTTCTGGCTGTCTCCTGTACCCTGCCTGCAGTCCCTTCTGGCTGTCTCCTGTACCCTGCCTGCAGTCCCTTCTGGCTGTCTCCTGTACCCTGCCTGCAGTCCCTTCTGGCTGTCTCCTGTACCCTGCCTGCAGTCCCTTCTGGCTGTCTCCTGTACCCTGCCTGCAGTCCCTTCTGGCTGTCTCTTGTACCCTGCCTGCAGTCCCTTCTGGCTGTCTCTTGTACCCTGCCTGCAGTCCCTTCTGGCTGTCTCCTGTACCCTGCCTGCAGTCCCTTCTGGCTGTCTCCTGTACCCTGCCTGCAGTCCCTTCTGGCTGTCTCCTGTACCCTGCCTGCAGTCCCTTCTGGCTGTCTCCTGTACCCTGCCTGCAGTCCCTTCTGGCTGTCTCCTGTACCCTGCCTGCAGTCCCTTCTGGCTGTCTCCTGTACCCTGCCTGCAGTCCCTTCTGGCTGTCTCCTGTACCCTGCCTGCAGTCCCTTCTGGCTGTCTCCTGTACCCTGCCTGCAGTCCCTTCTGGCTGTCTCCTGTACCCTGCCTGCAGTCCCTTCTGGCTGTCTCCTGTACCCTGCCTGCAGTCCCTTCTGGCTGTCTCCTGTACCCTGCCTGCAGTCCCTTCTGGCTGTCTCCTGTACCCTGCCTGCAGTCCCTTCTGGCTGTCTCCTGTACCCTGCCTGCAGTCCCTTCTGGCTGTCTCCTGTACCCTGCCTGCAGTCCCTTCTGGCTGTCTCCTGTACCCTGCCTGCAGTCCCTTCTGGCTGTCTCCTGTACCCTGCCTGCAGTCCCTTCTGGCTGTCTCCTGTACCCTGCCTGCAGTCCCTTCTGGCTGTCTCCTGTACCCTGCCTGCAGTCCCTTCTGGCTGTCTCCTGTACCCTGCCTGCAGTCCCTTCTGGCTGTCTCCTGTACCCTGCCTGCAGTCCCTTCTGGCTGTCTCCTGTACCCTGCCTGCAGTCCCTTCTGGCTGTCTCCTGTACCCTGCCTGCAGTCCCTTCTGGCTGTCTCCTGTACCCTGCCTGCAGTCCCTTCTGGCTGTCTCCTGTACCCTGCCTGCAGTCCCTTCTGGCTGTCTCCTGTACCCTGCCTGCAGTCCCTTCTGGCTGTCTCCTGTACAATGCCTGCAGTCCCTTCTGGCTGTCTCCTGTACCGTGCCTGCAGTCCCTTCTGGCTGTCTCCTGTCCCATGCCTGCAGTCCCTTCTGGCTGTCTCCTCCTCCTTCCCTCTACCAGCTGCCACCCCTGCCCCCATGTTTCCCATTAACCCTCCTATCCCCATCCCCCCCCCCCCCCCCCAGCCATCACAGCCTTTTCCATCCCAACTCTCCCACCCCACAATCCCTATTTCACCCCTCCCTCAACTAAAAACCCACAGAGGGCAAAGTGTTGCCAGTGTCTCGTTACATTCGGCTCCCCATCGCAGATTGCTCCGGAAGTGACGTTCTGTCGCCGCCATCTTGCTACACCTCACACACTCCTGCACAGTAATGATAGAGTGAGAAGGGGGCAAGCGGACATCTTGTTACACCCACCGGAGTTTTAGATTTCACAGTTATTTTCAACACAAAACGGAGCTTATCTGCTTAAATACAGAATTTGGAAATCCGACGGACTGTTTAGGGCAGGGATCCTCAATCTACGGCCCTCCAGCTGTTGTGGAACTACAAATCCCATGAGGCATTGCAAAACTCTGACATTCACAGACATGACTGGGCATGATGGGAATTGTAGTTCCTGAACACCTGGAGGGCCATAGTTTGAGGATCCCTGGTTTAGATGTTACATTTGAAAGCAGCACCAAACCTGCTGACCTCACACGTTTGCTAATGTGACAGAACACCTCTGATTTTCACATCTAACATGTAAACAGTCCGTCGGATTTCCAAATACTGTATTTAAGCATATAAGCAAAGTTTTGTGCTGAAAATAACTGAAATCTAAAACTCCGGTGGGTGTAACAAGATGTCCGCTTGCCCCCTTCTCACTCTATCATTACTGTGCAGGAGTGTGTGGGGTGTAGCAAGATGGCGACGACGGAACGTCACTTCCGGAGCAATCTGTGATGGGGAGCCGAATGTGACGAGACGCCTGCAGTAGGCTTTCCCCCCATTACGGACTTGCCATGCCTTGGACCTGCGTTGTCTCTGTATGGAGGCGGCCATCTTGGTAGAGGCAGGGCTTTGCTTCCTCATGTCAGAGGTGCCCCCCCCCCCCCTAGATACCTGGGGATGACTGGTGTGGGGTAAAGGTAGAGATGGAGGTAGGACAGATCTACTGAATGGATGAGGCTTCCTCTCCAGCAAGGAGAACAGTGAGCAGTGCAATGGTGACATCACCGAATCTCCAGAGACCAGTCGGAGGCTGCAGTGCCTTAGATGATCTCGCACTGCAAGTGGATTATTTTACTTTTTTTTTTTGGTCCCAATCATATCTGAACTCCATCCCTAATTTTGCTCAGGTGTACCGGCTCGTCTTCTGGATGTAAAATCTCTCTGATCACACGGCGAGCTTCTCACAGTGTGCATTAGAGACTGCAGCAAGTCAGAGCCCCACCCCCATTTCCTGGCTGGAGGACGTCCAGGAATCATCGGAAACTACAAGTCCCATCATGCCTCTGCCTGTGGGAGTCATGCTTTTAACTGTCAACCTTGCAATGCCTCATGGGACTTGTAGTTTTCGCAACAGCTGGAGGAGCCACAGGCTGAGCACCCCATGAATTCCAGCCCTTTCCTCCCCGGCCTGTCTGTCCCTGGCCCCGCCCCTTCCAATTTATTGGATTTCAGTCCTTCCAATCATGGAGGCTCCACATCACGTGTGGGCGTTACCTATGCAAATACAGCCTGCCTAGGAACACCCACTCCGCCAGACTGACATTTTGATAATTGCCTAACTCCTCCCAAGAGCCCGCCCACTGCATCAGGACCCCAGCCTGACTGGCCCCGCCCCTTCCATTCTCTGGATTTCAGTCCTTTCACTGATGGAGGATCGGCATCACGTGTGGGCGTTACCTATGCAAATACAGCCTGCCTGGGAACACCCACTTTTCCAGGATGACCCCCCCCCCCTCACATCAAGGCATTTAGAAAGTTGCATAACTCCTCCCACTTCTTGCATCAGGACCTGGGCCTTGACTGTCCCTGGCCCCGCCCATCTTTGGCCCCGCCCCTTCTATTCTCTGGATTTCAGTCCTTCCACTGATGGAGAATCAGCATCACATGTGGGTGTTACCTATGCAAATACAGCCTGGCTGGGAACGCCCACTCCTCCAGAATGACCCCCCCACATCAAGGCATTTAGAAAGTTGCATAACTCCTCCCACTTCTTGCATCAGGACCCCAGCCTGACTATCCTGAGAATCAACATCACGTGTGGGACGTTACCTATGCAAATCCAGCCTGCCAAGGACCGCCCACTCCTCCAGACTGACACCCGCCTATCAAGGCATTTTTGATGAATGCATAACTCCTCCCAAGAGCCCGCCCACTGCTTGCATCAGGACCCCAGCCTGACTGGCTCCGCCTCTTCCGTTCATTGCATTTCAGTCCTTTCACTGATGGAGGATCAGCATCACGTGTGGGCGTTACCTATGCAAATACAGCCTGCCTAGGAACACCCACTTCTCCAGACTGACATACACCCCCCCCAATCAAGGCATCTTTGAAAGTTGCATAACTCCTCCCAGTTCTTGCATCAGGACCCGGGCCCTGACTGTCCCTGGCCCGCCCCTTCCATTCTCTGGATTTCAGTCCTTTCACTGATGGAGGCTCAGGATCACATGTGGGCGTTACCTATGCAAATACAGCCTGCCTAGGAACGCCCACTTCTCCAGGATGACCCCCCCCCCAATCAGGGCATTTTGAAATTTGCATAACTCCTCCCACTTCTTGCATCAGGACCCCGGCCTGACTGTCCTGAGAATCAACATCACGTGTGGGGCGTTACCTATGCAAATCCAGCCTGCCAAGGACCGCCCACTCCTCCAGACTGACACCCGCCTCTCAAGGCATTTTTGTTGAATGCATAACTCCTCCCAAGAGCCCGCCCACTGCTTGCATCAGGACCCCAGCCTGACTGGCTCCGCCTCTTCCGTTCATTGCATTTCAGTCCTTTCACTGATGGAGGCTCCACATCACGTGGGCGTTACCTATGCAAATACAGCCTGCCTAGGAACACCCACTCCTCCAGACTGACATACACCCCCCCAATCAAGGCATTTTTAAATTTGCATAACTCCTCCCACTTATTGCATCAGGACTCGGGCCCTGACTGTCCCTGACCCCACCCCTTCTATTCTCTGGATTTCAGTCCTTTCATTGATGGAGGCTCAGGATCACATGTGGGCGTTACCTATGCAAATACAGCCTGCCTAGGAACGCCCACTCCTCCTGACTGACACTCCCCCATAAAGGCAATTAGAAATTTGCATAACTCCTCCCACTTCTTGCATCAGGACCCCGGCCTGACTGTCCCTGACCCCGCCCCTTCAACTATTTGGATTTCAGTCCTTTAACTGGTGGAGTATCAGCATCACGTGTGGGTGTTACCTATGCAAATTCAGCCTGCCTAGGAACGCCCACTCCTCCAGAATAACCCACATCAAGGCATTTAGAAATTTGCATAACTCCTCCCACTTCTTGCATCAGGACCTCGGCCTGACTGTCCCTGGCTCCGCCCCTTCCATTTTCTGGATTTCGGTCCTTTCACTGATGGAGGCTCAGGATCACGTGTGGGCGTTACCTATGCAAATACAGCCTGCCTAGGAACGCCCACTCTTCCAGACTGACCCCCCTCCCAATCAAATTCGCATAACTCCTCCCACTGCTTGCATCAATACTGAGGGTTCTTGGGAGGAGTAGTGAGGAAGGGTGCTGTGATGTTATCGGGCAGCTATGTACAGCCTCCTGCTGGCCCCTCCCACCAGCCATGATCTGCCTGCATTGCCTAGAGAAGCACAGAGGCCCAGTAATAAAACAGGTGTTCTTTATTTTTACTAACATGTTGGGTGGGGGGATGGGATGGGAGTAGATGAGATCTGTATATATGGGTATCTCAGGCCCGGTCTGTGGTGCGTCACATGAGGGTGTTTCTCTATCGGTGAGTGTGGAGGAAGTTGTGGTTCTCTCGTCTTCCTGTGTACGCCGTGTATACACCCAGGACGAGTGTCAGCTCCGGGGTACGAGGCTGGTGGGGGTGGGGGGGCGCCATGCAAAGTCTGTCTGCGAAAAAGCCCATCCTCCAGGACTGACCCATGGACTCCGAGGTAGGGGGAGGGGATGGGGGGGAGGGGGCATTGTCTTATCATTGACACAAAGCACACCTCATGGCAGACTCTGCAAATCATACACTGCGCTCTCATCTGCAAATCATACCCCGCGCTCTCATCTGCTAATCCTACCCCGCGCTCTCATCTGCAAATCATACACTGCGCTCTCATCTGCAAATCATACACTGCGCTCTCATCTGCAAATCATACACTGCGCTCTCATCTGCAAATCATACCCCGCGCTCTCATCTGCAAATCATACACTGCGCTCTCATCTGCAAATCATACACTGCGCTCTCATCTGCAAATCATACACTGCGCTCTTATCTGCAAATCATACACTGCGCTCTCATCTGCAAATCATACACTGCGCTCTCATCTGCAAATCATACACTGCGCTCTCATCTGCAAATCATACACTGCGCTCTCATCTGCAAATCCTACCCCGCGCTCTCATCTGCAAATCATACACTGCGCTCTCATCTGCAAATCATACCCCGCGCTCTCATCTGCAAATCATACACTGCGCTCTCATCTGCAAATCATACACTGCGCTCTCATCTGCAAATCATACACTGCGCTCTCATCTGCAAATCATACACTGCGCTCTCATCTGCAAATCATACACTGCGCTCTCATCTGCAAATCATACACTGCGCTCTCATCTGCAAATCATACACTGCGCTCTCATCTGCAAATCATACACTGCGCTCTCATCTGCAAATCATACACTGCGCTCTCATCTGCAAATCATACACTGCGCTCTCATCTGCAAATCATACACTGCGCTCTCATCTGCAAATCATACACTGCGCTCTCATCTGCAAATCATACACTGCGCTCTCATCTGCAAATCATACACTGCGCTCTCATCTGCAAATCATACACTGCGCTCTCATCTGCAAATCATACACTGCGCTCTCATCTGCAAATCATACACTGCGCTCTCATCTGCAAATCATACACTGCGCTCTCATCTGCAAATCATACACCGCGCTCTCATCTGCAAATCATATACCGCGCTCTCATCTGCAAATCATACACTGCGCTCTCATCTGCAAATCATACACTGCGCTCTCATCTGCAAATCATACACTGCGCTCTCATCTGCAAATCATACACTGCGCTCTCATCTGCAAATCCTACACTGCGCTCTCATCTGCAAATCATACACTGCGCTCTTATCTGCAAATCATACACCGCGCTCTCATCTGCAAATCATACACTGCGCTCTCATCTGCAAATCATACACTGCGCTCTCATCTGCAAATCATACACTGCGCTCTCATCTGCAAATCATACACTGCGCTCTCATCTGCAAATCATACACTGCGCTCTCATCTGCAAATCCTACACTGCGCTCTCATCTGCAAATCATACACTGCGCTCTTATCTGCAAATCATACACTGCGCTCTTATCTGCAAATCATACACTGCGCTCTCATCTGCAAATCATACACTGCGCTCTCATCTGCAAATCATACACTGCGCTCTCATCTGCAAATCATACACTGCGCTCTCATCTGCAAATCATACACTGCGCTCTCATCTGCAAATCATACACTGCGCTCTCATCTGCAAATCATACACTGCGCTCTCATCTGCAAATCATACACTGCGCTCTCATCTGCAAATCATACACTGCGCTCTCATCTGCAAATCATACACTGCGCTCTCATCTGCAAATCATACACTGCGCTCTCATCTGCAAATCATATACCGCGCTCTCATCTGCAAATCATACACTGCGCTCTCATCTGCAAATCATACACTGCGCTCTCATCTGCAAATCATACACTGCGCTCTCATCTGCAAATCATACACTGCGCTCTCATCTGCAAATCATACACTGCGCTCTCATCTGCAAATCATACACTGCGCTCTCATCTGCAAATCATACACTGCGCTCTCATCTGCAAATCATACACCGCGCTCTCATCTGCAAATCATACACCGCGCTCTCATCTGCAAATCATATACCGCGCTCTCATCTGCAAATCATACACTGCGCTCTCATCTGCAAATCATACACTGCGCTCTCATCTGCAAATCATACACTGCGCTCTCATCTGCAAATCATACACTGCGCTCTCATCTGCAAATCATACACTGCGCTCTCATCTGCAAATCATACACTGCGCTCTCATCTGCAAATCATACACTGCGCTCTCATCTGCAAATCATACACTGCGCTCTCATCTGCAAATCATACACTGCGCTCTCATCTGCAAATCATACACTGCGCTCTCATCTGCAAATCATACACTGCGCTCTCATCTGCAAATCATACACTGCGCTCTCATCTGCAAATCATACACTGCGCTCTCATCTGCAAATCATACACCGCGCTCTCATCTGCAAATCATACACTGCGCTCTCATCTGCAAATCATACACTGCGCTCTCATCTGCAAATCATACACTGCGCTCTCATCTGCAAATCATACACTGCGCTCTCATCTGCAAATCATACACTGCGCTCTCATCTGCAAATCATACACTGCGCTCTCATCTGCAAATCATACACTGCGCTCTCATCTGCTAATCCTACCCCGCGCTCTCATCTGCTAATCCTACCCCGCGCTCTCATCTGCTAATCCTACCCCGCGCTCTCATCTGAAAATCATACACTGCGCTCTCATCTGCAAATCATACCCCGCGCTCTCATCTGCAAATCCTACACTGCGCTCTCATCTGCAAATCATACACTGCGCTCTCATCTGCAAATCATATACTGCGCTCTCATCTGCAAATCATACACTGCGCTCTCATCTGCAAATCATACACTGCGCTCTCATCTGCAAATCATACACTGTGCTCTCATCTGCAAATCATACACCGCGCTCTCATCTGCAAATCATACACTGCGCTCTCATCTGCAAATCATACACTGCGTCTCATCTGCAAATCATACACTGCGCTCTCATCTGCAAATCATACACTGCGCTCTCATCTGCAAATCATACACTGCGCTCTCATCTGCAAATCATACACTGCGCTCTCATCTGCAAATCATACACTGCGCTCTCATCTGCAAATCATACACTGCGCTCTCATCTGCAAATCATACACCGCGCTCTCATCTGCAAATCATACACTGCGCTCTCATCTGCAAATCATACACTGCCGCTCTCATCTGCAAATCATACACTGCGCTCTCATCTGCAAATCATACACTGCGCTCTCATCTGCAAATCATACACTGCGCTCTCATCTGCAAATCATACACTGCGCTCTCATCTGCAAATCATACACTGCGCTCTCATCTGCAAATCATACCCCGCGCTCTCATCTGCAAATCATACACTGCGCTCTCATCTGCAAATCATACACTGCGCTCTCATCTGCAAATCATACACCGCGCTCTCATCTGCAATCATGCACCGCGCTCTCATCTGCAAATCATACACTGCGCTCTCATCTGCAAATCATGTACCGCGCTCTCATCTGCAAATCATACACTGCGCTCTCATCTGCAAATCATACACTGCGCTCTCATCTGCAAATCATACCCCGCGCTCTCATCTGCAAATCCTACACTGCGCTCTCATCTGCAAATCATACACTGCGCTCTCATCTGCAAATCATATACTGCGCTCTCATCTGCAAATCATACACTGCGCTCTCATCTGCAAATCATACACTGCGCTCTCATCTGCAAATCATACACTGCGCTCTCATCTGCAAATCATACACTAGCGCTCTCATCTGCAAATCATACACCGCGCTCTCATCTGCAAATCATATACCGCGCTCTCATCTGCAAATCATACACTGCGCTCTCATCTGCAAATCATACACTGCGCTCTCATCTGCAAATCATACACTGCGCTCTCATCTGCAAATCATACACTGCGCTCTCATCTGCAAATCATACACTGCGCTCTCATCTGCAAATCATACACTGCGCTCTCATCTGCAAATCATACACTGCGCTCTCATCTGCAAATCATACACTGCGCTCTCATCTGCAAATCATACACTGCGCTCTCATCTGCAAATCATACACTGCGCTCTCATCTGCAAATCATATACCAGCGCTCTCATCTGCAAATCATACACTGCGCTCTCATCTGCAAATCATACACTGCGCTCTCATCTGCAAATCATACACCGCGCTCTTATCTGCAAATCATACACTGCGCTCTCATCTGCAAATCATATACCTGCGCTCTCATCTGCAAATCATACACTGCGCTCTCATCTGCAAATCATACACTGCGCTCTCATCTGCAAATCATACACCGCGCTCTTATCTGCAAATCATACACTGCGCTCTCATCTGCAAATCATACACTGCGCTCTCATCTGCAAATCATACACTGCGCTCTCATCTGCAAATCATACACTGCGCTCTCATCTGCAAATCATATACCGCGCTCTCATCTGCAAATCATACACTGCGCTCTCATCTGCAAATCATACCCCGCGCTCTCATCTGCAAATCATACACTGCGCTCTCATCTGCAAATCATACACTGCGCTCTCATCTGCAAATCATACACTGCGCTCTCATCTGCAAATCATACACTGCGCTCTCATCTGCAAATCATACACCGCGCTCTCATCTGCAAATCATACACCGCGCTCTCATCTGCAAATCATATACCTGCGCTCTCATCTGCAAATCATACACTGCGCTCTCATCTGCAAATCATACACTGCGCTCTCATCTGCAAATCATACACTGCGCTCTCATCTGCAAATCATACACTGCGCTCTCATCTGCAAATCATACACTGCGCTCTCATCTGCAAATCATACACTGCGCTCTCATCTGCAAATCATACACTGCGCTCTCATCTGCAAATCATACACTGCGCTCTCATCTGCAAATCATACACTGCGCTCTCATCTGCAAATCATACACTGCGCTCTCATCTGCAAATCATACACTGCGCTCTCATCTGCAAATCATACACTGCGCTCTCATCTGCAAATCATACACTGCGCTCTCATCTGCAAATCATACACTGCGCTCTCATCTGCAAATCATACACCGCGCTCTCATCTGCAAATCATACACTGCGCTCTCATCTGCAAATCATACACTGCGCTCTCATCTGCAAATCATACACTGCGCTCTCATCTGCAAATCATACACTGCGCTCTCATCTGCAAATCATACACTGCGCTCTCATCTGCAAATCATACACTGCGCTCTCATCTGCAAATCATACACTGCGCTCTCATCTGCTAATCCTACCCCGCGCTCTCATCTGCTAATCCTACCCCGCGCTCTCATCTGCTAATCCTACCCCGCGCTCTCATCTGAAAATCATACACTGCGCTCTCATCTGCAAATCATACCCCGCGCTCTCATCTGCAAATCCTACACTGCGCTCTCATCTGCAAATCATACACTGCGCTCTCATCTGCAAATCATATACTGCGCTCTCATCTGCAAATCATACACTGCGCTCTCATCTGCAAATCATACACTGCGCTCTCATCTGCAAATCATACACTGCGCTCTCATCTGCAAATCATACACTGTGCTCTCATCTGCAAATCATACACCGCGCTCTCATCTGCAAATCATACACTGCGCTCTCATCTGCAAATCATACCACTGCGCTCTCATCTGCAAATCATACACTGCGCTCTCATCTGCAATCATACACTGCGCTCTCATCTGCAAATCATACACTGCGCTCTCATCTGCAAATCATACACTGCGCTCTCATCTGCAAATCATACACTGCGCTCTCATCTGCAAATCATACACTGCGCTCTCATCTGCAAATCATACACCTGCGCTCTCATCTGCAAATCATACACCGCGCTCTCATCTGCAAATCATACACTGCGCTCTCATCTGCAAATCATACACTGCGCTCTCATCTGCAAATCATACACTGCGCTCTCATCTGCAAATCATACACTGCGCTCTCATCTGCAAATCATACACTGCGCTCTCATCTGCAAATCATACACTGCGCTCTCATCTGCAAATCATACCCCGCGCTCTCATCTGCAAATCATACACTGCGCTCTCATCTGCAAATCATACACTGCGCTCTCATCTGCAAATCATACACCGCGCTCTCATCTGCAAATCATGCACCGCGCTCTCATCTGCAAATCATACACTGCGCTCTCATCTGCAAATCATGTACCGCAGCTCTCATCTGCAAATCATACACTGCGCTCTCATCTGCAAATCATACACTGCGCTCTCATCTGCAAATCATACCCCGCGCTCTCATCTGCAAATCCTACACTGCGCTCTCATCTGCAAATCATACACTGCGCTCTCATCTGCAAATCATATACTGCGCTCTCATCTGCAAATCATACACTGCGCTCTCATCTGCAAATCATACACTGCGCTCTCATCTGCAAATCATACACTGCGCTCTCATCTGCAAATCATACACTGCGCTCTCATCTGCAAATCATACACCGCGCTCTCATCTGCAAATCATATACCGCGCTCTCATCTGCAAATCATACACTGCGCTCTCATCTGCAAATCATACACTGCGCTCTCATCTGCAAATCATACACTGCGCTCTCATCTGCAAATCATACACTGCGCTCTCATCTGCAAATCATACACTGCGCTCTCATCTGCAAATCATACACTGCGCTCTCATCTGCAAATCATACACTGCGCTCTCATCTGCAAATCATACCCCGCGCTCTCATCTGCAAATCATACACTGCGCTCTCATCTGCAAATCATACACCGCGCTCTCATCTGCAAATCATGCACCGCGCTCTCATCTGCAAATCATACACTGCGCTCTCATCTGCAAATCATGTACCCGCGCTCTCATCTGCAAATCATACACTGCGCTCTCATCTGCAAATCATACACTGCGCTCTCATCTGCAAATCATACACTGCGCTCTCATCTGCAAATCATACACTGCGCTCTCATCTGCAAATCATACACTGCGCTCTCATCTGCAAATCATACACTGCGCTCTCATCTGCAAATCATACACTGCGCTCTCATCTGCAAATCATACACTGCGCTCTCATCTGCAAATCATACACTGCGCTCTCATCTGCAAATCATACACTGCGCTCTCATCTGCAAATCATACACTGCGCTCTCATCTGCAAATCATACACTGCGCTCTCATCTGCAAATCATACACTGCCCTCTCATCTGCAAATCATACACTGCGCTCTCATCTGCAAATCATACACTGCGCTCTCATCTGCCAAATCATACACTGCGCTCTCATCTGCAAATCATACACTGCGCTCTCATCTGCAAATCATACACTGCGCTCTCATCTGCAAATCATACACTGCGCTCTCATCTGCAAATCATACACTGCGCTCTCATCTGCAAATCATACACTGCGCTCTCATCTGCAAATCATACACTGCGCTCTCATCTGCAAATCATACACTGCGCTCTCATCTGCAAATCATACACTGCGCTCTCATCTGCAAATCATACACTGCGCTCTCATCTGCAAATCATACACTGCGCTCTCATCTGCAAATCATACACTGCGCTCTCATCTGCAAATCATATACCGCGCTCTCATCTGCAAATCATACACCGCGCTCTCATCTGCAAATCATACACGCGCTCTCATCTGCAAATCATACACTGCGCTCTCATCTGCAAATCATACACTGCGCTCTCATCTGCAAATCATACACTGCGCTCTCATCTGCAAATCATACACTGCGCTCTCATCTGCAAATCATACACTGCGCTCTCATCTGCAAATCATACACTGCGCTCTCATCTGCAAATCATACACTGCGCTCTCATCTGCAAATCATACACTGCGCTCTTCATCTGCAAATCATACACTGCGCTCTCATCTGCAAATCATACACTGCGCTCTCATCTGCAAATCATACACTGCGCTCTCATCTGCAAATCATACACTGCGCTCTCATCTGCAAATCATACACTGCGCTCTCATCTGCAAATCATACACTGCGCTCTCATCTGCAAATCATACACTGCGCTCTCATCTGCAAATCATACACTGCGCTCTCATCTGCAAATCATACACTGCGCTCTCATCTGCAAATCATACACCGCGCTCTCATCTGCAAATCATACACTGCGGTAAAAAATAGCTCCAAAGACGCTGCTGGCAGGACTTTTCCTGACGCCCTGCTAGCGCACCACTCCAGTGTGAAAGCCCTCAGACAATACAGCAGCTGTTTTAGGGCGGTTTGCAGGCGCTATTTTTAACGCTATAGCCTCTGCAAAACGCCCTCAGTGTGAAAGGGGTCCAAGTGAAAATGTCCAAATTGGGCACAAAGTGTCAATATTTTGTGTGGCCGCCATTATTTTCCAGCACTGCCTTATACCTCTTGGGCATGGAGGTCACCAGAGCTTCACAGGTTGTCACTGGAGTCCTCTTCCCCTCCCCCATGACGACATCACTGAGCTGGTGGATGTTGGAGACCTTGCGCTCCTCCACCTTCCGTTTGAGGAGTCCCACAGATGATCAATAGGGTTTAGGTCTGGAGACATGCTTGGCCAGTCCATCACCTTTACCCTCAGCTTCTTTAGCAAGGCAGTGGTGGTCTTGGAGGTGTGTTTGGGGTCGTTATGTTGGAATACTACCCTGCGGCCCAGTCTCTGAAGGGAGGGGATCATGCTCTGCTTCAGTAGGTCACAGTACATGTTGGCATTCATGGTTCCCTCAATGATCTGTAGCTCCCCAGTGCCGGCAGCACTCTTGCAGCCCCAGACCAGGACACTCCCACCACCATGCCTGACTGTAGGGAAGACACACTTGTCTTTGTCCTCCTCACCTGGTTGCCGCCACACACGCCTGACACCATCTGACACCAAATAAGTTTATCTTGGTCTCATCAGACCACAGGACATGGTTCCAGTAATCCATGTCCTTAGTCTGCTTGTCTTCAGCCAACTGTTTGTGGCTTTCTTGTGCATCATCTTTAGAAGAGGCTTCCTTCTGGGACGACAGCCATGCAGACCAATTTGATGCAGTGTGCGGCGTATGGTCTGAGCACTGACAGGCTGACCCCCCACCCCTTCACCCTCTGCAGCAATGCTGGCAGCACTCTTACGTCTATTTCCCAAAGACAACCTCTGGATATGATGCTGAGCACGTGACCTCAACTTCTTTGGTGGACCATGGCGAGGCTTGTTCTGAGGGGAACCCGTCCTGTTATACCGCTGTATGGTCTTGGCCACCGTGCTGCAGATCAGTTTCAGGCTCTTGGCAATCTTCTTATAGCCTAGGACAGTGATGGGGAACCTTGACACCCCAGATGTTTTGGAACTACATTTCCCATGATGCCCAACAACACTGCAGAGTGCCTGAGCATCATCATGGGAAATGTAGTTCCAAAACATCTGGGGTGCCAAGGTTCCCCATCACTGGCCTCGGCCATCTTTATGTAGAGCAACAATTCTTTTTTTCAGATCCTCAGAGAGTTCTTTGCCATGAGGTGCCATGTTGTACTTCCAGTGACCAGTATGAGAGAGTGAGAGCGATAACACCAAATCTAACACACCTGCCCCCCCATTCACACCTGAGACCTTGTAACACTAACGAGTCACATGACACCGGGGAGGGAAAATGGCTAATTGGGCCCAATTTGGACATTTTCACTTAGGGGGTGTCCTCACTTTTGTTTGGCAGCGATTTAGACATTAATGGCTGTGTGTTGAGTTATTATGAGGGGACAGCAAATTTACACTGATGATGATAAAAAATGTCAAATGTCATGTGTGTACAGTATTGTATGACAGCGCTGAAAATGAAAATTGGGGCCTGGGCAGGAGGGGGGGGGGGGGGGGGGACGGATGGTTAAACTGTCCATTTCGGTTTTTGGCCAAGTGCATTTGGAATTTTCATTTTGGAGCACCACTAGTCGTAAAAATGAGACACAAACCCACACAGAACCTCCTGAGACTCTGTGCAGTCCCTAATGAGGTGAAATGCCCACAGTGCTTCTTGGAGACCAACGCGATTTGGGCTTCCTGAGCTCTCTCATAGCGAGCGTGTAAATGGGTAGCGCTTCACCTCTTCACCTTCCCTTTGTTAGACCACAGACATCCCTCGGTGTGTCTAACAAGCTCTGCCCGCCGCCTACCACCTGCTGAGTGGAGCAGGCAAGCCGTTCCTTTGTGTGGTTTTCACTTCCTCTTTTACAGTCTGTGCCAACAACCCACCAATCCGGTGTGTTTGTTTTTTTTTTTTTTATAATTATTTTTTTTTTACATTTTTATTTAACACCTAGTTATTGACATACATAACGTCATACATTAACATCACATTAAATTCTAATCTAGTATCCCCCCATCTAAAACAAAACAAAAAAAAAAATATATATATATATAAAAATTCGCTTTCCTTCCTTCCCCTCCCTCTCAATTAAATCCCACCCCCACCATTGAATAAACCTTCCACGCCCCCCAAAAAATAAAAAAATAAAATCCTGTGTTATCCGGTGATCGCTAATCCAATCTCCGACCCAAAGACCCGACTTTTTCTGGCACTTTTTGTTTACAATCAGGTGTTTTGTTTTTTTGCTTGACAATTACTTAGAACCCCCAAATATATATATATATATATATATATATATATATATATATATATATATATATATAATATTATTTTTTTTATTTTTTTTAGCAGAAACCCTAGGTCAGTGATGGTGAACCTTGGCACCCCAGATGTTTTTGGAACTACATTTCCCATGATGCTCAACTACACTACATAGTGCATGATCATCATGGGAAATGTTGTTTCTAAAACATCTGGGGTGCAGATGTTCACCATCACTGCCCTAGAGAATAAAATGGCGATCGTTGCAATTTTTTTTTTTTTTTTTTTTTATGACACGCAGTATTTGCGCACCGTGTTTGGATTTGGCTGACCAAATGACCAGTCCACTTTTTGCGATTCGGCACTGCGTCGCTCTGACAATTGCGCGGTCGTGCGACGTGGCTCCCAAACAAAATTGACGTCTTTTTTTTCCCCCACAAATAGAGATTTCTTTTGGTGGTATTTGATCACCTCTGCGGTTTTTATTTTTTTGCGCTATAAACAAAAATAGAGCGCCAATTTTGAACAAAATTCAATTTTTTTTTTACTTTTTGCTCTAATAAATATCCCCCAAAAAAATATTTAAAAAAAAAACATTTTTTTCCTCAGTTTAGTCCGATACGTATTCTTCTACATATTTTTGGTAAAAAAAAAATCGCAATAAGCGTTTGATTGGTTTGCGCAAAAGTTATAGCGTCTACAAAATAGGGGATATTTTTATGTCATTTTTATTAATAATTCAATTCATTTTTTTACTAGTAATGGCGGCAATCAGCCATTTTTATCGTGATTGCGGCAGACACATCAGACACTTTTGACACCATTTCGGGACCATTGTCATTTTTACAGCGATCAGTTCTATAAAAATGCACTGATTACTGTAAACAATACACTGGCAGTGAAGGGGTTAACCTGTAGGGGGCGCTGAAGGTGTTAAGTGTGACCTAGGGAGTGATTCTTAATGTTAGGGGGCGTGGCTTGCTGTGACATGTCACTGATCGCTGTTCCCGATGACAGGGAACACGATCAGTGTCCTGTCACTAGGCAGAACGGGGAGATGTTGTGTTTACACTTACCTCTCCCCGTTCTTCAGCTCTGTGACCCGATCACGGGGCACCAGCGGCGATCTGGTCCGCGGGTCCCACGGGCGCACGGTCAACATGGGGACAAGGTGCTTTGGGGTGGGGAGTGCAGTGCCCCCCCCTTCCCCAAAGCACCAACCCCCCCCCCCCCATGTTGAGGGCATGTGGCTTGGTATGGTCTAGGAGGGGGGGGGGGGGCGCTCGCTCGCCCCCCTTTCCTGACCTGCCAGGCTGCGTGCTTGGATGTGGTGTGGGGTTGTTCCCCTTAAGATCCATACCAGACCGAAGGGCCTGGTATCATCCTGTGGGGGAACCTCACGCAATTTTTTTTTTTTTATCCAATGATCGCGGGGTCCCCTTTCAAGATTCTCCGCACACGAGTCGCCCCGCAAGTCGGATCATCTTGATCCGACTTCTGGTGCGACCTCTATTCAAAGCAATGGGCTCCCATAGGGAACCCACTGATTTTGAATAGAGAAAGGAAAAACGCGGCTGAAAGCTAGCGCGGCGAAACGTGCATTGAATTCAATGCAAAACGCGGAAAAAACATCGCTTTTTTTTTCTTGCCGTCTTTACTAGCCAGGCCTAAGTGTATATTGATAGGTTTGCGCAAAAGTTTTATAGCGTCTACAAACTACGGGATAGATTTATGTAATGAAACTCTTTTTTTTTTTTTTTTTCTTGTAATGGTGGCGATCGACGACTTATAGTGGGACGGCGACATTGCAGCGGACAAATCTGACACTGAGTGACACTTTTTTTTGGGGACCAGTGACATTATTACAGTAATCAGTTCTAAAAAAAATTATAAAAATGAACTGTCACTGTACTAATGACACTGGCAGGGAAGGGGGTTAACATCAGGGGGGGCGATCAAAAGGTTAAATGTGCTCCTGTCTGATTTGGAAAGAATTTAGTTGCAAATTATGGTGGAAAATAAGTATTTGGTCCCCTACAAACAAGCAAGATTTCTGGCTCTCACAGACCTGTATCTTCTTCTGTAAGGCTGGGTTCACACTGGTGCGACACGACAGCCGTCCTACTTTGGATCCGACTTTGCCCCGCGACATGAAGCCGACATGTGCGACTTTCAATGAACGTGGATTTGACTTGGATCCCCACCAACACCAGGCACTGTGTTTGGTATGAATCTTGACGGGGAACTCCAGGCCAAATTTTAAATAAAAAAAACGGCATGGGTTCCCCCTCCAGGAGCATACCAGGCCCTTGGGTCTGGTCAGGCTGGGATCTGGGGGCCCCCTTATTAAAGGGGGGGCTCCCGGATTCCGATAAGCCCCCCGCCCGCAGACCCCGACAACCAACGGCAAGGGTTGTCGGGAAGAGGCCCTGTCCTCATCAACATGGGGTCAGGGTGCTTTGGGGTGGGGGGGGGCCCGCAGGTCGCCCCCCTGCCTCAGAGCACCAAACCCCCCATGTTGAGGGCATGCGGCCTGGTACGGTTCAGGAGGGAGTGGGGGCCACTCTCTCGCGCCCCCCCCTTCCCCTGCGGCCTGCCAGGTTGCGTGCTCGGATAAGGGTCTGGTTTGGACTTTGGGGGGGACCCCCACGCCGTTTTTTCGACGTAGGGGTTCCCCTTCAAATCCAGACCAGACCCAAGGGCCTGGTATGCTCCTGAAGGGGGAACCCATGCTGGTTTTTCATTTAAAATTTGGCCTGGAGTTCCCCCTCAAGAGCAGCAGAGCACAAGTCGTATGCCAAAGTTGGATCATGCAAGACGGCGGTCCGACTTTGATCCGACTTCAATGATAGTCAATGGGCTGAAGTCGGATCAAAGTCGGACCAAAGTAGTACAGGGAGCATTTTCAAAGTCGGACCGACATGTGTCGGACCAGTTAGGACGGCTCCCATAGGGAAACATTGATTTTCACACGTCATGCGACATGAGCTCCCAATGTCGGGGCGTTTGTCACCCCAGTGTGAACCCGGCCTCAAGAGGCTCCTCTGTCCTCCACTCATTACCTGTAATAATGGCACCTGTTTGAACTTGTTATCAGTATAAAAGACACCTGTCCACATCCTCAAACAGTCGCACTCCAAACTCCACTATGGTGAAGACCAAAGAGCTGTCCAAGGACACCAGAAACAAAATTGTAGACCTGCACCAGGCTGGGAAGACTGAATCTGCAATAGGCAAGCAGCTTGGTGTGAAGAAATCAACTGTGGGAGCAATAATTAGAAAATGGAAGACATACAAGACCATTGATAATCTCCCTCCATCTGGGGCTCCACGCAAGATCTCACCCCGTGGGGTTAAAATGATCACAAGAACGGTGAGCAAAAATCCCAGAACCACACGGGGGGGACCTAGTGAATGACCTGCAGAGAGCTGAGACCAACGTAACAAAGGCTTCCATCAGTAACACACTACGCCGCCAGGGACTCAGATCCTGCAGTGCCAGACGTGTCCCCCTGCTTAAGCCAGTACATGTCTGGGCCCGTCTGAGGTTTGCTAGAGAGCATTTGGATGATCCAGAAGAGGATTGGGAGAATGTCATATGGTCAGATGAAACCAAAGTAGAACTGTTTGGTAGAAACACAACTCGTCGTGTTTGGAGGAGAGAGAATGCTGAGTTGCAACCAAAGAACACCATACCTACTGTGAAGCATGGGGGTGGCAATATCATGCTTTGGGGCTGTTTCTCTGCAAAGGGAACAAGACGACTGATCCGTGTACATGAAAGAATGAATGGGGCCATGTATTGTGAGATTTTGAGTGCAAACCTCCTCCCATCAGCAAGGGCATTGAAGATGAAACGTGGCTGGGTCTTTCAGCATGACAATGATCCCAAACACACCGCCCGGGCAACGAAGGAGTGGCTTCGTAAGAAGCATTTCAAGGTCCTGGAGTAGCCTAGCCAGTCTCCAGATCTCAACCCCATAGAAAACCTTTGGAGGGAGTTGAAGGTCCGTGTCGCCCAGCGACAGCCCCAAAAACATCACTGCTCTAGAGGGGATCTGCATGGAGGAATGGGGCCAACATACCAGCAACAGTGTGTGAAAACCTTGTGAAGACTTACAGAAAACGTCTGACCTCTGTCATTGCCAACAAAGGATATATAACAAAGGATTGAGATGAACATTTAATATTGACCAAATACTTATTTTCCACCATAATTTGCAAATAAATTCTTTCCAAATCAGACAATGTGATTGGATTTGTTTCCACATTTTGTCTCTCATAGTTGAGGTTTACCTATGATGACAATTACAGGCCTTTCATCTTTTTAATTGGTAGAACTTGCACAATTGGTGGGGGACTAAATACTTTTTTGCCCCACTGTAACTCTAAACTGGTAACCTTCTGCCATAACCCCGGTATTCTACGTCAAAGTACCGACGTATAATGACGGCGGCTGCTCCGTAAAGCGTTTAAAGCGCCGTCTATGGAGATTTTTAGGTACTGCAGTTTGGTGCCATTCCCCCGGCGCGCATAATTTTAAAGTGGGGGACATGTTGGGTATCTACTTGTCGTAACATCATCTTTCATATTTTACAATAAAATTGGGGTAAACGTGTTTTTTTTTATTTTTTATTCGCATGTATTTTTCCCAAACAAATTGCGTTTGCAAAACAACTGCGCAAATACCATGTGACACAAAAAAATTGCAACACCCACCATTTTATTCTCTAGGGTCTCTTCCTAAAAAATATACTATTTGGGGGTTCTTTTCTAAATGCTGATTTTTCCATGTAGGAGAGAGATAGAGAGATGTCAGAATGGCGCCCCCCCCCCCGGACTGGAAGTAGTTTAAAGGACCAGCCAGAGTCGGTCCTCCAAGTACTTGGAAAGGGTTGTCCTGAAGAGAGAGACACCTCTCCCCCCCGGTGTTGGTCTGACATCAGGGCAGCCCCCCGAAAAACCTGCACCCTCTGGACTTTCATGAAAGTGCGATGAATCAGATGGACCGGCCCCCTTCATAGAAAAAATGCTTGTCACCTGGCGCCAGAGTCCCGCCTGCCCCCCAATACGTTGCACTTTACATGTGGTCCTCAGTGGATTTGAAGCTTGCAGCAATTTCCTCGCCATGCCGGTGACGCGTTTTGTTTGTATTCCCGTGTCTGAGCTCTGAGTCTAGTAAGGTGTGTGTGTGATGTCCTCTCTCTCTCTCCCAGCAGCCTGGAATCGTGTCTCCATTTAAACGGGTCTTTCTGAAGGGGGAGAAGGGGCGTGACAAGAAGGCCCAGGAGAAGGTGACGGAGCGGAGGCCGCTGCATACGGTGTCACCGTCACCGGCTGAGCACCGCGTGGACCCGGATGTGCTGCTGAACGATTATATCGAGAAAGAGGTCAAGGTGAGCGATCTCTCTAATCTGTGTATGACAAGGATGTCACATGACCTGATCCCCATCATGACAGACCCTGGTGTCACATGACCTGATCCCCATCATGACAGACCCTGGTGTCACATGACCTGATCCCCATCATGACAGACCCTGGTGTCACATGACCTGATCCCCATCATGACAGACCCTGGTGTCACATGACCTGATCCCCATCATGACAGACCCTGGTGTCACATGACCTGATCCCCATCATGACAGACCCTGGTGTCACATGACCTGATCCCCATCATGACAGACCCTGGTGTCACATGACCTGATCCCCATCATGACAGACCCTGGTGTCACATGACCTGATCCCCATCATGACAGACCCTGGTGTCACATGACCTGATCCCCAACATGAAAGACCCTGGTGTCACATGACCCGATAGATCCCATCATGGCAGACCCTGGTGTCACATGACCCGATAGATCCCATCATGGCAGACCCTGGTGTCACATGACCCGATAGATCCCATCATGGCAGACCCTGGTGTCACATGACCCGATAGATCCCCATCATGACAGACCCTGGTGTCACATGACCCGATAGATCCCATCATGGCAGACCCTGGTGTCACATGACCCGATAGATCCCCATCATGGCAGACCCTGGTGTCACATGACCCGATAGATCCCCATCATGGCAGACCCTGGTGTCACATGACCCGATAGATCCCCATCATGGCAGACCCTGGTGTCACATGACCCGATAGATCCCATCATGGCAGACCCTGGTGTCACATGACCCGATAGATCCCATCATGGCAGACCCTGGTGTCACATGACCCGATAGATCCCATCATGGCAGACCCTGGTGTCACATGACCCGATAGATCCCCATCATGACAGACCCTGGTGTCACATGACCCGATAGATCCCATCATGGCAGACCCTGGTGTCACATGACCCGATAGATCCCCATCATGGCAGACCCTGGTGTCACATGACCCGATAGATCCCCATCATGGCAGACCCTGGTGTCACATGACCCGATAGATCCCCATCATGGCAGACCCTGGTGTCACATGACCCGATAGATCCCATCATGACAGACCCTGGTGTCACATGACCCGATAGATCCCATCATGGCAGACCCTGGTGTCACATGACCCGATAGATCCCCATCATGGCAGACCCTGGTGTCACATGACCCGATAGATCCCATCATGACAGACCCTGGTGTCACATGACCCGATAGATCCCCATCATGACAGACCCTGGTGTCACATGACCCGATAGATCCCATCATGACAGACCCTGGCGTCACATGACCCGATAGATCCCCATCATGACAGACCCTGGCGTCACATGACCCGATGGATCCCCATCATGGCAGACCCTGGTGTCACATGACCCGATGGATCCCCTTCATGGCAGACCCTGGTGTCACATGACCCGATGGATCCCCATCATGACAGACCCTGGTGTCACATGACCCGATGGATCCCCATCATGACAGACCCTGGTGTCACATGACCCGATGGATCCCCATCATGACAGACCCTGGTGTCACATGACCCGATGGATCCCCATCATGACAGACCCTGGTGTCACATGACCCGATGGATCCCCATCATGACAGACCCTGGTGTCACATGACCCGATGGATCCCATCATGACAGACCCTGGTGTCACATGACCCGATGGATCCCATCATGACAGACCCTGGTGTCACATGACCTGATGTACTGAATGTTTTTTTTGTTGCCCTCACACGTTTTATCTGACCCCGTTCTGCGACTTCTCTCTGCAGTATTTGGGGCAGTTGACCTCCATCCCCGGATACCTCAACCCCTCCAGCCGGACAGAAATCCTGCAGCTTCTAGACAATGCAAAGGTGAGCAAAGGGGCGGAGACACAAACTACTGCAGGAAATCTCACCACTGTGGGAGGAGCAGAGACACAAATTACTGCAGGAAATCTCACCATTGTGGGAGGGGCAGAGACACAAACTACTGCAGGAAATCTCCCCATTGTGGGAGGGGCAGAGACACAAACTACTGCAGGAAATCTCACCATTGTGGGAGGGGCAGAGACACAAACTACTGCAGGAAATCTCACCATTGTGGGAGGGGCAGAGACACAAACTACTGCAGGAAATCTCCCCATTGTGGGAGGGGCAGAGACACAAACTACTGCAGGAAATCTCATCATTGTGAGAGGGGCAGAGACACAAACTTCTGCAGGAAATCTCATCATTGTGGGAGGGGCAGAGACACAAACTTCTGCAGGGAAATCTCATTGTGGGAGGGGCAGAGACACAAACTACTGCAGGAAATCTCATCATTGTGGGAGGGGCAGAGACACAAACTTCTGCAGGGAAATCTCATTGTGGGAGGGGCAGTGGCACAAACTACTGCAGGGAAATCTCCCCATTGTGGGAGGGGCAGAGACACAAACTACTGCAGGGAAATCTCCCCATTGTGGGAGGGGCAGAGACGCAAACTACTGCAGGAAATCTCAATATTGTGGGAGGGGCAGAGACACAAACTACTGGAGGGAAATCTCATCATTGTGGGAGGGGCAGAGACACAAACTTCTGCAGGAAATCTCATCATTGTGGGAGGGGCAGAGACACAAACTTCTGCAGGGAAATCTCATTGTGGGAGGGGCAGAGACACAAACTACTGCAGGAAATCTCATCATTGTGGGAGGGGCAGAGACACAAACTTCTGCAGGGAAATCTCATTGTGGGAGGGGCAGTGGCACAAACTACTGCAGGGAAATCTCCCCATTGTGGGAGGGGCAGAGACACAAACTACTGCAGGGAAATCTCCCCATTGTGGGAAGGGCAGAGACGCAAACTACTGCAGGAAATCTCAATATTGTGGGAGGGGCAGAGACACAAACTACTGCAGGAAATCTCCCCATTGTGGGAGGGGCAGAGACACAAACTACTGCAGGAAATCTCAATATTGTGGGAGGGGCAGAGACACAAACTACTGCAGGAAATCTCCCCATTGTGGGAGGTGCAGAGACACAAACTACTGCAGGGAAATTTTACGGGTGACTTTTTTCTTCCTGCAGAGATTGCATCACCTCCCGGCACAGCTGACCCAGGAGCACGACGCTCTCATCAGCCTGTCCGCCTACAACGTGAAGGTGGTATGGAGGGACAGAGAGGACATCATTCTCAGGGTTCCCATTCACGACATCGCGGCCGTCTCCTACATTCGAGACGATTGCCTTCACTTGGTGCTTCTCAAAACCGGTAAGATAATAAATATATTACAGATTATATACAGATTTCTTGAATCATGTATTAATGATAACAGGGCTGCAATAATGTGACTTTTGTATCTGCCTGGAGTTCACCATAAAGCTTCCAAACACTGGGGGGGGGGGGGTCACACTGAATGAGGGGGGGGTCACACTGGGGGGTTCAGACTGAATCGGTGGGTTCACACTGGGGGGGGGGGGTCACACTGAATATGGGGAGGTCACACTGAATATGGGGGGGGGGTCACTTTGGTTCCCATAGTTTTAGAGTGGGAGGTCCAGCAAGCTCATATTGGGTGAGATAGGCGATTGTCTGCAATCTTGAGGCCATTGGGTGTTTGCATGCGTAGCGTGTAGAATTCATGGCGGTTTGTCTCTGTGCAGCGCCGGATCCCGGAATCTCTCCCAGTCAGAGTCTGTCTGCCGAGAGCGCCAAAGTTCTGACGTCCGGGTCCTTGTCGGAGTGCGGGAGCGGCCCCGTGGAGTCCTGCTGTCTGGTTATTCTGGCCACAGAGAACAAGGTAATGTTCAGTCCTCCTGCTGTACACATACCTGGGGGGTGGCTGTACACTTACCTTGGGGTCCTCACTTAACATATTTGCTGCTGTACACATACCTGGGGGGTCCTCACCTGACATTCCCTGCTGTACACACATACCTGGGGGGGGTCTCACCTGACATTTCCTGCTGTACACACATACCTGGGGGGGTCTCACCTGACGTTTCTTGCTGTACACACATACCTGGGGGGGGGTCTCACCTGACGTTTCTTGCTGTACACACATACCTGGGGGGTCTCACCTGACATTTCCTGTTCTATATACAGGCCGCCGCGGAGGAGCTGTGTACTCTCCTGGGACAGGTCTTCCAGATCGTCTACACCGAATCCACCATGGACTTCTTAGACCGCGCCATATTCGATGGGGCGTCCACACCCACCCGCCATCCGTCAATACACAGCGGTACGGAGAATTGTAATCTATGTAAACCTTCATCTTTTCTCTCTGTATTTTACTGGGGCACACAATATGAAAACCCAACAAAAAAATGCAATACAGGCTTACCCCGCTTTAAAGTGGTTGTAAACCCACTTTACTCTTTCGTCCATGGACCGACACAGCTTCTCTATTGACAAAGTGGGTATTATCCGTTAATTAGGAGTGACTAGGCAGAAAAACTTGTAAAAAGTGTTGCATCACACCTTCTACAGTACCGCCCAGGGGGCGGACCCTCTGGGTATACCCTCTCAGTCTGCACATCGCAGATCAGTTTTTTTCTGTCTAGCAAGGAGTAGGACATGGCTCCCTTCGGGCCCATTGGTCCGGGGAAAAAAGGAGATATATATATATATATATATATATATATATATATATATTTTTTTGCTACATTTGTTGTTTCCTGCGATCTTCGATCAACTGCCGACTGGGTGACAGGCTGGATCCTCGATCCTTGTAGTCTCCCCAGTTTCGGCCATCGAGCGTGTGCCGACCCTAGCTACGCGCTGGGTTTTCCACGACATGCCCGTCGCTCCACGGGTGGCCGGTGAGCCTACGCTCCAGGGCCTGCATCGGACCGCTCAGCTTCGGCTGACCTTACGGCCGAGTCGCAGCAGCCTGGCCGGTGAGCTTACGCTCCAGGGCCTGCATCGGACCGCTCAGCTTCGGCTGACCTTACGGCCGAGTCGCAGCAGCCTGTCCGGTGAGCGTCATGCTCCAGGGCATACATATGATCGTCCCTTCTGGGTCCAATCACAGCATGCCTGGCCAACAGTCACCTTCCGTGCGCGGACGATGATCTGTTTGGAATGTCTTCCAGCAGAATACATGCAGGATAGGTAAGTAAAACTCCCCTGCCTCGGCTGGGTGATTTAGCTGGACATTCCTGGAGAGATCAAGTAAGTGGTTGTGGCCCCTTTCTTCCCTCTCTCCCTGCCTTTCCCTCCTCCCTGGGCTTCTAGCTAAAGGTTGCTGGGTGCTGGGGGTCACCTAGGGGGTCCCACTGGAGCGGGGCTGGCTGTAACTAACATTTAAAAGAAATGTCATTTTTGCTTACCTGTGTTTGTGTCTCCATGCTGTCGGCGGCCATTTTGAGGTGGTCCATGCCAAGTTTGGCCTCTTGTAACTGCCTGGCGGCCATCTTCCTGTGGTTCGGCCACACCCACTGGCCCCTATCAGGTGATCGGCGGCCATGTTGGTCCACCCTGTATGCAGATATTGCCGTTCGGCGGCCATTTTTGTGGGCTATGGCTGCCTGACCTCTATCTTCTGTCGGCGGCCATTTTCTTAGAGCCCACATTATCTTCCATACAGACGTTTTTGGCAACCATTTTGCGAGAGCCTCCGGCCTCTAGGGTGCATTACACTGGCGCGAAAATTCACTCAGGAAGTGCTGATAAAAGAAGCAGACTGACACAGCAGCAAGGGGACAGCATCACAGGCGCAGCATAGCAGTACCTATCCAGGGTGGTGAGTCCTCTGGGTAACCCAGCATCTCTGCAGCGCAGGAGGGTGGCCTATTGATATCTTGCCTGGAGCCCTGTGAGTGTCAGCGTGTGGTCAGCATGGCATCTGAGCCAGATGTCTTCTCCCCTGAAACACCAGATTTAGCAGCTGGTGTCCCTGAGGTGTCTATGGACGCTATGTCGGCAATCCTAGAGGCGTTTGCTGCCAGGGTGGAAGCAGCACACGGGAATACAGGGGGTAATAAACGCCCCCGTCCCCTGCAATCTTCTGGGGATATTTCTGATGCAGAACCAGGTCCAGCTACGGCTCATGGCCCAGATTCTGATGCATCAGAGACTGCAGACCGTGACCGATCGGACAGTGAGGAGGACTCCAAGTCCAGGTCAGTACGCGAGACGGCTTTGGTATCTGACCTTTTTACTGCAGTGCAGGAGAGGCTAAAGTTGGAAAGGACTGAAGAAGTAGCAGATACTCCAGTCCCCTTTGGGTTTCGTAAACCTGCCCGCACTGCTAAGGTGTTCCCTTGTGTGTCTTATTTTGACAAACTCTTATACAAGGAATGGGAGAACCCACTGAGGGTCTTTACAGCCCCAAAGAGGTTTGCAGTACGGTACCCCTTTGAGGAGAGTTTTCTGAAGATATGGACCTCTCCCCCCTATAGTGGACCCTTCGGTGTCCAGACTTAATAGAGCCACCACTATTCCAGTAGAAGGGGCTCCTGTTTTCAAGGACCCTGTGGATAAGAAGGCTGAAGCACTCGCTCGCTACCTATACTCAGTGGTAGGCTCGGCAGTACGCCCGGCATTGGCGGGGGCCCTAGTGTCTCAGACACTTACTGAATGGGCAAAATTGCTACTCCAGGGGTTAAAGGAGCGAGATGCTCCTCCTAATGAGATAACTTTGGCCGACCAGTTGGTCCAGGGCCTTAAGTTTGTCTGCGAGTCAGACATGGATACTATTCCCCTGCTGTCAAGAGCTTCGGTTTATGCAGTAGCAATACGCCGCCTGATCTGGCTAAAGGGCTGGTCTGCGGACCAGACTTCCAAGAAGGCCCTATTGGATCTGCCTTTTAAGGGCGACAGACTTTTTGGGGCTTCTCTGGATGACATCACCAAGGATGCCACAGGAGGTAAAAGCACTTTGCTTCCCCAAACTAGCAAGGGTAGGGGACCACGCCAAGGGCAAGGGCCCTCCTTTACTGCACGTAAGCGGTTTTTTCGCCCCCTTAAGGCGACAGGGAAAAGACCCCAGGCCGATAAAGCGCCTGCCCAAGGACAAAAGCGTCCTTGGTCCCGCAGACCCAACAAGCCTGCGGACAAATCTGCGTCCACATGAAGGTCCGCCCCCACCCAGCTCTCGGGTGGGGGGACGTCTTCGCAAATTCGCGACTCAGTGGACTGCTCTAGTCTCCGACAGGTGGGTTTGCGAAGTAATCTCCTCAGGCTACAAGATAGAATTTCTCTCTTGTCCACCAGACAGATTCATCACCTCCAATCTCCAGCTACTACCGACCCGTCGGGAGGCCCTGTATGGGGCGGTCCAGGGTCTACTGGAACGCGGGGTAGTTATTCCAGTTCCAGAACAGGAACGGGGTCAGGGTTTTTACTCAAATCTGTTCATTGTGCCAAAGAAGGAGGGGGTTCGTCCAATCTTGGATCTCGGAGCCCTCAATTGCTTTGTGAAGGTACAAAGATTTCGGATGGAGTCGGTTCAATCCTTAGTCACGGCTCTCCATCCGGGGGACTTTCTGGCCTCCTTGGACATCAAGGACGCATACCTGCATGTCCCCATATACTCCAGACACCAGAGGTTTCTGCGATTTGCTATCGGGAAGAACCACTACCAGTTTGTGGCCCTCCCGTTTGGCCTTGCCTCAGCACCCAGGATGTTCACCAAGGTGCTCGCTCCGATTCTGGCACTTATAAGACAGCGGGGTATCGCTATCACAGGTTACTTGGACGACCTTCTGCTGAAGGCCCCTTCAAGCTCAGAATTAGAGGTAAGCGTGTCCATTACCTGTCAGACTCTTCGAGACTGTGGTTGGATACTAAACACGCAAAAGTCAGTATTGGTGCCCACTCAACGCCTAGTGTACCTGGGGTTGATTCTGGATTCCTCAGAGGCAAAGGTATTCCTCCCTGTGGAGAAGTTGCAGACCCTCCGGGCTGCAGTACGGAAGCTGACTTCCAGGAATTGGTCGTCACTCCGTTTTTGCATGCGAGTGTTGGGCCTCATGGTAGCCTCCTTCGAGGCGGTCCCATATGCTCAATACCACACTCGAGTGTTACAGAGGGAAGTTCTGTCCAGATGGAACAGATGCCCTTCATCTCTGGATTATCAAATCCGAGTGAGCCACCTAGTCAGGAGATCCCTGGTATGGTGGCTGACAGCACCGGCTCTAATGGCCGGGAAGTCATTTCTTCCGGTTTACTGGATAGTGATCACGACGGACGCCAGCCTTACAGGTTGGGGGGGAGTCTGGGGTGTCCAGTCGGCGCAAGGTCGCTGGACCCCAGAGGAAGCCCTCCTGCCGATCAATGTCCTGGAGATCCGGGCGATCAAGCTGTGCCTCTTCAAATGGTCTCAGAGACTGCAAGGGCGTCCAGTCAGGATCCAGTCAGACAACGCCACAGCAGTGGCATATGTCAATTATCAAGGAGGAACAAGAAGCTCAGCTGCAGCATCGGAGATCGCTCGCATCCTGAAGTGGGCAGAGAGGAGCGTACCGGCACTGTCGGCCGTGTACATTCCGGGTGTGGAAAACTGGCAGGCGGACTACCTGAGCCGCCAGATGCTGGACCAGGGAGAATGGTCCTTACACCCGGAGGTGTTCCAACTCCTCTGCCAAAGAGGGGGCACACCAGACGTAGATCTTCTGGCTTCCCGACTCAATCGGAAGGTATTGAGGTTTGTGGCCCGGTCAAGAGACCCATGGGCAGACGCAACGGACGCGTTGGTAGCATTGTGGGGTCAGTATCGGCTAATCTAGGCCTTCCCTCCCTTAAGGCTTCTTCCTCTTCTGCTCCGCAGAGTGGAGGCAGAGGGAATTCCAATGATCCTAATCGCTCCAGATTGGCCTCAGCGTCCTTGGTACGCCGATCTAGTACGTCTGGTAGCAGACGTCCCCTGGCGCCTACCACTACGGAAGGACCTGCTATCGCAAGGTCCCATATTCCATCCTGCTTTACAGTCATTGGCTTTAACGGCATGGCTGTTGAGAACCAGGTACTGAGAGATCGGGGCCTGTCAGACTCAGTAATCTCTACTATGAGAAGTGCTCGGAAACCGTCCTCTAGGAAGGTCTATCACCGCACTTGGAAGGCCTACATCTCCATGTGTGAGGAAATGAAATGGCATCCGCGTACCTATTTGGTTTCCAGAATCCTGCTGTTTTTACAGCATGGGGTAGACCAAAGGCTTGCCCTAAGTACGATTAAGGGACAGATATCTGCCCTGGCTGTCTTTTTTCAGCGACCCCTGGCGACTCACTCTCTCGTGAGTACATTTGTGCAGGGGGTTCGACATGTGGCCCCTCCGGTCCGCCCCCCGTTACCTCCGTGGGACTTGAACCTGGTCCTCTCGGTGCTTCAGACGGCACCGTTTGAGAATATTAGAGATATTCCCCTGTTGACACTTTCTCAGAAGGTGGTCTTTTTGGTGGCTGTTACGTCAGTTAGACGAGTCTCTGAGCTGGCAGCCCTGTCCTGCAAGGCTCCCTATTTGATTTTCCACAAGGATAAGGTGGTGCTGCGGCCGCAGCCTTCCTTTCTTCCGAAAGTCGTTTTGGCTTTTCATCTCAACGAAGACATTGTACTTCCATCCTTGTGTCCTCAGCCGTCGAATCCTAAGGAGTCGGCGTTGCATTCCTTGGACGTTGTCCGAGCTTTGAGAGTATACCTATCTGCTACTTCCCTGTTCCGGAAGTCAGACTCACTGTTTGTTTCGGTGGCTGGTCCCAAGAAGGGCCAAGCAGTCTCATCGGCCACCATCTCTAGGTGGATCCGACAGATAGTAATCCAGGCTTACGCCTTAAAGGGTCAGGCGCCCCCCTTTCCTGTCACGACGCATTCGACCAGGGCAATAGGTGCCTCTTGGGCTTTCCGACATCAAGCGTCTGTTTCCCGATTATGTAAAGCGGCGACTTGGTCGTCCGCTCACACTTTCACAAAATTCTACAAAGTTGATGTAGGTGCATCTTCGGATGCCTCTTTCGGCCGCAAGGTTTTGCAGGCGGCTGTTTAGAGTTGCAACTCCTCCGTTGGAGGAGTGCTGTTTTGTGTTTTGGGGTGAAGTTTGTTTTTATGCTGTTACCACCCCTCGTTTTTTCTCTGACACTGCTTTGGGACGTCCCACTTTGTCAATAGAGAAGCTGTGTCGGTCCATGGACGAAAGAGTAAATAGGATTTTTTACTCACCGTAAAATCCTTTTCTCTGAGTCCATGGACCGACACAGCACCCACCCCTCCTTTTAAGTTTGTACTGCTTTTTGACGAACTGATCTGCGATGTGCAGACTGAGAGGATATACCCAGAGGGTCCGCCCCCTGGGCGGTACTGTAGAAGGTGTGATGCAACACTTTTTACAAGTTTTTCTGCCTAGTCACTCCTAATTAACGGATAATACCCACTTTGTCAATAGAGAAGCTGTGTCGGTCCATGGACTCAGAGAAAAGGATTTTACGGTGAGTAAAAAATCCTATTTTTCAACTTGCATCTACAGGTAAGCCTAGATTAAGGCTTACCTGTAGGTGCAAGAAATATCTCCTAAACCTACACGGTTTAGGAGATATTTACTAAAAAGACAGGCGCCGCTGTAGACAACGGCGCATTCATGGGGTTAATCCCATTCACAAAATCGGCTACTTCCCAGCAATCGCTGGGCGTAGCCGAATGAAAAGGCTCTCGCGCGCATGCGCAGAGTGACGTCTCCGCCGCTCCGGCCAATCACAGCGCCGGAGCGGCGCTGTGATTGGCTGGTGCGGCGATACCCGGAAGTAACCTTCCGGCTATCGCCGCAGCGATGGATGCGGCTGAAGAGGGAGACGAGGACGGCTTCGGGGGCCCCGATCTAAGGTAAGTGATGCATAATGAGCTTATTATGCTAGTCATATTAGCTCATTATGCCTTTCTCCTACAGGTGGTTGTGTAAAAAAAAAAAAAAAAAAAAATTATGGGGTTTACAACCACTTTAAGTACACTCACTTTACATACACTCGCGAGTAAGGACATACCCCCGAGTGTATGTAAAGTGTCTCACAAGTACTGTACAGACATTTTTCAGCCGCAGTAGAAGGAGCTGAAGCTCGGCGAGCATAGCCCACCCTGTTCCACTGTGCCCCTGACACAGCCCCCGAGACCCCGACTACAGCCCCCTAGACCCCGACTACACCCTGGAAGTAAAAAAAGGTATTGTTTCACTTTAAGTACATTTTCGTTTTACATACATGCTCTGGTCCCATTGTGTACTTTAAAAGTGGGGTATGCCTGTAGCTTTCTTTTTTTTTTTTTTAGGCGTTCATCTAGCATGACAGCAATGGATCTCCTGTACTCTGCAGAGATGGAGTGGGGGGGGGGATGGGTGCTTAGCATATCATGTGTCCGGGTGACACTTTCCTATTGTACACAATATTTTGCCAAATAAAAAAACTTAAATTGTTATTTTTTAATAATAAACATGTCCTGCCTGCTCTGTCTAATGGTTTTGCACAGAGCATCCCGATCCTCCTTTTCTGGGGTCCCTCGCCAGCGCTCCTGGGGGGGGGGGGGGATTCGTGCAGGCTCAAACTAACGCAGACAGTGCAACTCAGCCCCCCCCCCCCCCCAATCACAGGATTGGATTGACAGTAGCCAACGCCCCCCAGTGTTGCCTCTCTCTGTCCTGTGAGGAGGGAGAGAGAGTGGCACCGGATCAGGTATGTATTTGGGGTGGCTGATACAAGTCCCGCTATAAGTCGCTGCCATTACTAGTAAAGAATAAATAAATATATCCCATAGTTTGTAGACACAATAACTTTTGCAGAAACCAATCAATATACACTTATTGGGGAAAAAAAACGCAATATATGACCCACATTTTTTTATAAAATATAAAAGCTGATGTTATGCCGGAGTAAGTAGATCCCTCCCTAACTTGTCACATTTTACCCACTTCCCGGCCGGGCGGTGGTTCCATTATCCTGACTGGGCGTCACATGACGTCCAGCAGGATAACAGCCGCCGCGCGCCCGTGGGGGGGCGCGCATCGCGGCTATCGGTGGTGCGTAAATAGCTTCTGACGGAGGCTCTTTACCACGGGATCAGCCGCGTCCAATCACGGCTGATCATGATGTAAACAGGAAGAGCTGTTGATCGGCTTTTCCTCACTCGCGTCTGACAGATCGGCTGCTCTCCTCCTGACGGGGGGGGGGGGAGGGTCTGTGCTGATTGTTTATCAACACAGCCCCCCCTCGGATGCCCGCCCAGGAGCACCAGGGATGGCCACCACCCTAGACCACCAGGGAAATGCCAATCAGTGCCCAGGCAGCTGCCAATCAGTGCCCATCCCCCAATGCCTGCCAGTGCCATCTATCAGTGCCATTCATAAGTACCCATCAGTGAAGGTTTTCAGTGCCACCCTGAGTGCCCATCAGTGCCGCCTATCAGTGCCCATCGTCAGTGCCAACTCATTGGTGCCACAAACTTATTTTACAAAAATTTATAACAGAAACAAAAGAAAAACGTTATTTTTTTTTTCAAAATTTTCGGTCTTTTTTTTATTTATTTAGCAAAAAAGAAAAACCCCCAGAGGTGATCAAATACCACCAAAATAAAGCTCTAGCTATGGGAGCAAAATGATAAGAATTCTGTTTGGGTACAATGTAGCACGACCGCGCAATTGTCATTTAAACAGCGACAGAGCTGAAAATTGGCCTGGGCAGGAATGGGGTGTAAGTACCCCCCCCCCCCCCCGGTATTGAAGTGGCTAAAATTGCGCACACTCTTGGAATGGTGCCAGACTGCAGTACTTAACCACTTAAGTGCAATATAACCTTCTTTAAATAAATGATTTGGATTCCTGCACCATGAGAGTTCTTTCCTCTCCCTCTCTATGGGGAAAAACTGGAGCTTTGAATACGCTATCTATAGATCTATATATTGAATGGATGACAGAAGCGTTTTTGATTCATTCCTGTGACCTCATGTGTGACATCTCAGATTTTCCCATATGCAAAATTTGTCTCCCTGTAATATAGGGGTCAATTAGGTCTGGTGAGTGCATATTGTGTGTCTGCACAATATGGTGGAGAGGAACCTTTCCTAGACTTTCTGAGGACGTTCTTCACGCGTGGGATCTATACATGGACTTCACAATTTTTATGTCTTTTTTTTTATTTTTTATAATTCAAATGAAGATGTATTTATATATTTGTATCTTCCCTATGGTGATATGTAATTTATGTGATAAGATAACGTTTCCTTTTTTTGTTTCTTTTCACTATCCAACATGAGGGCTCACTCAGTGTGAACTCCTGCAGCAGTGGTGGAGCACGGATCGGGGTGCATACCTTACTATGGGGGTGCATGGCGCTATTTGGAAGCACTGTTACTTTAACCACTTCCGGACCGCCGCACGCCGATATACGTCGGCTGTTTGAAGAGGGATATCTCTGTTGCAGCAATCATCTACCACAACCCAGATATTCTCTTCTTCATCCGGCGGTCCGGTTTCCGATAATGGTGGTCTCTGCGGCGGATTCACCGCAAGATCACCGTTATCGGCGAGCGGGAAAGGCCCCCCCCCCACCTCTCGCCTCTCGCCGCTTACCGGTGGCGGCGGAGGCGATCGGGTCCTTCTCCTTCCTGGGTATGGAGATGAGTGAGGGGAAGATGGCCCCACCCGTCTCCATACCAGAGCAAGGCGGAAGCAACGTCAAAACGTCAGCTCTGCCTATATATATATATATATATATATATATATATATATATATATATATATATATACATACATACATACATACATACATACATACATACATACATACACATACATATATACATACACACATATATACATACACACATATATATATATATATATATTTATTTATTTTTTTCTATTGCATTTTAGTGTAAATATGAGATCTTTTTGACCCCCAGATCTCATGTTTAAGAGGACCTGTCATGCTTTTTTCTATTACAAGGGATGTTTACATTCCTTGTAATCAAAATAAAAGTGACACAATTTTTTTTTTTTTTTTTTTAAAGAACAGTGTAAAAAATAAAAGGTAAAATATTAAATACAATTTTTAAAAAATTTTTTTAAAGCACCCCGTCCCGCCGAGCTCGCGTGCAGAAGCGAACGCATATGAAAACGGTGTTCAAACCACACATGTGAGGTATCGCCGCAATCGTCAGGGCGAGAGCAAATAATTCTAGCCCTAGACCTTCTCTGTAACTCAAAACATGCAACCTGTAGGATTTTTTTTAAACGTCGCTTATGGAGATTTTTAAGTGGTAAAAGTTTGTCGCCCTTCCACGAGCGGGCGCAATTTTGAAGCGTGACATGTTTGGTATCAATTTACTCGTCTTAACATTATCTTTCACAATCTAAAAAAAAAAATTGGGCTAACTTTACTGTTGTGTTATTTTTTAAGTCAAAAAAGTGTATTTTTTCTGAAATAAGTGCGCTTGTAAGACCGATGCACAAATACGGTGTGACATAAAGTATTGCAATGACCGCCATTTTATTCTCTAGGGTGTTAGAAAGAAAAAAATATAATGTTTGGGGGTTCTAAGTAATTTTCTAGCAAAAAAAAAAATGTTTTTAACTTGTAAACACTGAGTCTCAGAGGCCTCGACCCTTAAGTGGTTAAATGGCAGGATTCCATATGGAACTCATCCGAGATCGTGACGTCCACCCATCAAGGCATTTTTTTTATATTTGCAGAACGCCTACTAAAGGGCCAGTCCACTGTTCATGACTGAGGGCTCTATGGAGGCGTGTTGAGGCGGGGCTCTTCGGAGGCGTGTTGAGGCGGGGCTCTTCAGAGGCATCTTGAGGCGGGGCTCTTCAGAGGCGTCTTGAGGCGGGGCTCTTCAGAGGCGTCTTGAGGCAGGGCGATGTGATGCCAGACCCTTCAGCTTTAATAAAGTGAAGGCCGGGACAGGGTCTCTATAATAACTTTTATGGATCGATCGATGGATAAATCAGTAAGCCGGGAAAGAATTGGAGACCTCAGATTTCTGGGTGTTTATTACATACGTGTGAGAGATGAGCTCAGGGACCACTGTTTACCTTATTGTCATATGTTGTCGTTGGCTGTGAAATAATGGAAGAAATAAGTTGCCTATTAATCTGTTTCAGACGATTCTTCCAGCAAGGCGGAGGTGAAGGAATCCTACGGGCTGGGGGCCGGAGTTTTGTAAGTGTCCGCTGTGGATGAGGGTTGTATGCTGTGACATCTGTACCTAGGAACACTAGCTGGATCTCCTTCTTCCCCTATGTATCCCCCCGGGGGGTCTGTGGTCCCTTGTGCCTCTCTGGGGGAGATATGAAACCCATGTGCCCCTTTGCTCCGGGGGGGGTCTGGGGCCCCATGTGCCCCTCTGGGGAGGAGAGGTGATCTGGGTCCCATGTGCTCTGCCTGGGGGGTCTGGGGTCCCATGTGCCCTTCTGGGGGGGTCTGGGATCCCATGTGCCCTTCTGGGGGGGTCTGGGATCCCATGTGCCCTTCTAGGGGGGTCTGGGGATCCCATGTGCCCTTCTAGGGGGGTCTGGGGATCCCATGTGCCCTTCTAGGGGGGTCTGGGGATCCCATGTGCCCTTCTAGGGGGGTCTGGGGATCCCATGTGCCCTTCTAGGGGGGTCTGGGGATCCCATGTGCCCTTCTAGGGGGGTCTGGGGATCCCATGTGCCCTTCTAGGGGGGTCTGGGGATCCCATGTGCCCCTTTGGTGAAGGGGGGAGGGGGGAATCTGAGGTCCCATGTGCCCCTCTGGGGAGGTGAGGTGATCTGGGTCCCATGTGCCGTGCCTGGGGCGGTTGGGGGGGTCTGGGGTCCCGTGTGCCCCTCTAGGGGGGTCTGGGGTCCCGTGTGCCCCTCTAGGGGGGGTCTGGGGTCCCGTGTGCCCCTCTAGGGGGGGTCTGGGGTCCCGTGTGCCCCTCTAGGGGGGGTCTGGGGTCCCGTGTGCCCCTCTAGGGGGGGTCTGGGGTTCCGTGTGCCCCTCTAGGGGGGTCTGGGGTCCCATGTGCCCCTCTAGGGGGGTCTGGGATCCCATGTGCCCCTTTGGTGAAGGGGGAGGGGGGAATCTGAGGTCCCATGTGCCCCTCTTGGGGAGGGGGAGTGATCTGGGTCCCATGTGCCCCTCTTGGGGAGGGGGAGTGATCTGGGTCCCATGTGCACCTCTTGGGGAGGGGGAGTGATCTGGGTCCCATGTGCACCTCTTGGGGAGGGGGAGTGATCTGGGTCCCATGTGCACCTCTTGGGGAGGGGGAGTGATCTGGGTTCCATGTGCACCACTTGGGGAGGGGGAGTGATCTGGGTTCCATGTGCACCACTTGGGGAGGGGGAGTGATCTGGGTCCCATGTGCACCTCTTGGGGGTTCTGGGGTCCCGTGTGCCCCTCTGGGGAGGGTAGGTGATCTGGATCCCATGTGCCGTGCGGGGGTTGGGGGGTCTGGGATCCTATGTGCCCCTTTGGTGAAGGGAGGAGGGGGGGAAACTGAGGTCCCATGTGCCCCTCTTGGGGAGGGGGAGTGATCTGGGTCCCATGTGCACCTCCTGGGGATTCTGGGGTCCCGTGTGCCCCTCTCGGGAGGGTAGGTGATCTGGATCCCATGTGCCGTGCCTTGGGGGGGTTGGGGGGTCTGGGGTCCCGTGTGCCCCTCTAGGGGGGTCTGGGGTCCCGTGTGCCCCTCTAGGGGGGTCTGGGATCCCATGTGCCCCTTTGGTGAAGGGGGGAGGGGGGAATCTGAGGTCCCATGTGCCCCTCTTGGGGAGGGGGAGTGATCTGAGGTCCCATGTGCCCCTCTTGGGGAGGGGGAGTGATCTGGGTCCCATGTGCACCTCTTGGGGAGAGGGAGTGATCTGGGTCCCATGTGCACCTCTTGGGGGTTCTGGGGTCCCTTGTGCCCCTCTGGGGAGGGTAGGTGATCTGGATCCCATGTGCCGTGCCTTGGGGGGTCTGGGATCCCATGTGCCCCTTTGGTGAAGGGAGGAGGGGGGAAACTGAGGTCCCATGTGCCCCTCTTGGGGAGGGGGAGTGATCTGGGTCCCATGTGCACCTCCTGGGGATTCTGGGGTCCCGTGTGCCCCTCTCGGGAGGGTAGGTGATCTGGATCCCATGTGCCGTGCCTTGGGGGGTCTGGGGTCCCGTGTGCCCCTCTAGGGGGGTCTGGGGTCCCGTGTGCCCCTCTAGGGGGGTCTGGGGTCCCATGTGCCCCTCTAGGGGGGTCTGGGATCCCATGTGCCCCTTTGGTGAAGGGGGGAGGGGGGAATCTGAGGTCCCATGTGCCCCTCTTGGGGAGGGGGAGTGATCTGGGTCCCATGTGCACCTCTTGGGGAGAGGGAGTGATCTGGGTCCCATGTGCCGTGCCTTGGGGGGTCTGGGGTCCCATGTGCACCTCTGGGCGCTCTGGTCTGAGGTGTTAATTTTTGGCCTATTGAGATCGGCATTGTTTGTTTTGGGGGGGGGGCAGATGTGTTTTTTTTTTTTTTTTTTTATCAATAATCTGTATTTGATATCCACAAAAATTGGAAGAGAACCTGTCATGGTTGATCTGGACTCAAACTGAAGGAGGATAATTGGCTGTCAATCAGCATGCAGGTTGCCAGCAAATCCAGACCAAAACCCCCGCATTTACCCAGTGAAGCGACTGTCCTCAGGTGATACACAGAGATGAAACCAATCCTCCTACATAAGTTGTACCTGTTTATCTGCAGTTTTCGCTTATCTACATCCATTTAAAGTCCTGAATTTATAAAGCTTTCCTTAGCTGTCAAAAAAAAAAGAGGGCGGAGAGCTAAAGTTACACTCTGCAGAGCTCAGTTAGAGGAGCTGTGAGAGCTGATTGGAAGGGACACACCCCCCCTTTCCCCTTCACTCACACAGGACCAGAGCTGAGGCTGTCAGTCACAGGCTGTGTGCTGGAGCTCCCACCCGTGTCACCATTTTTCTCTTGGTGTCAGGAAAACTTGTCAGAAGTGACTCCTGCAGATAGCAGAGGAAGAAGGGAGCAGACAGAAATGACACTTAGTGCTCTGGACTGAGACAATTATACACTATAGAGGGGTGTGCTTTGTTCATATTTCATGGCTGAGGTTTACAACCACTTGAAATGCAGAGCCTCACATTCCACCCAGAATCGGGATAAGGGGCAACGTGTTGTTTTTATATCATTCAGCTATAATAGTAATGTACATCCTCACACTGTGTTGTTGTCTTTGTTCTCTTTTAGCTCTTTCCAGGAGTCTCCTGACGGTGATGGAAATTCTCTTCCTCATAACAAGACGGCCAGCGAGAGCGAACTGAGCACTTCAGCGGCAGAGCTACTCCATGATTACATGATGACTGTAAGAAGCCCCTCCCATTGGTGGTCATGTGACCGCGTTGTTTATAGACGCAGTGAATGTTTTTTTTTTTTGTTTTTGTTTTTTTAACCACTTTCCTTCCGCCCGGACCATAGCAACATGATGGCCAGGCTGGACATTCATTGTTGCGGGTGGACGTCGTGTGACTTCATCGCGGGCGCAATCTGTCACCGCCGATGACGGATCACTGTACCAGCCTGCTGCCGGTACCATGTGACCCCCTGTGACCAATCACAGCAGGTCACATGACCGCTGTACACAATGGATGTCTCCCTTTTATGCCATCCGTTGTGTACAATTGTGCTGCTAGCTGTGATTGGTCACCGTGATCACGTGGTACAGGCCGGGCCAATCACAGCTAATCGCAACAATACACACTGAATGAACCAGTTTCATTCAGTAAAAATGGTTTGCTTATACCTCTGGAATTCACCGCTTTAAAGGGGTTGTAAAGGTAGAAGGTGCATTCTATGCATTAACCACTTCCGGACTGCCGCACGCCGATATACGTCGGCACTTTGAAGAGGGATATCTCTGTTATGGCAGCAGCTAGCTACCATAACCCAGGTATCCTCGTCTTCAGGCGGCGGTCCTGGTTACGATAATGGTGGTCTCTGCGGCGGATTCGCAGCGAGATCACCGTTGGTGGCAGGAGAGGGGGCCTCCCGCCGCTCTCCTGCGCCCTCCTCCGCTTACCGGAGCCGCCGGTAGTGGCGGAGGCGATCCTGTCCTGTCTTCTGCTGGGTATGGATACGAGTGAGGGGAAGATGGCCCCCACCCGTCTCCATACCAGAGCTGGGCGGAAGCGACGTCAAAACTTCACTTTCTGCCCATAGCTCTTAAAGGGACATTTTTTATTTTATTTATTTTTTGTCATTTTTTTCAAATTACAAAATTATATTTTTATATATTTTTTTTTTTTATTGCATTTTAGTGTAAATATGAGATGTGAGGTCTTTTTGATCCCGGATCTCATATTTAAGAGGACCTGTCATGCTTTTTTCTATTACAAGGATGTTTACATTCCTTGTAATTAGAAATAAAAGTGACCCAAATTATTTTGGTGTAAAAATAAATAAAATAAAGTAAAATAAATAAGAAAAAATAAAACATTTTTAAAGAGCCCCGTCCCGACTAGCTCGCGCGCAGAATCGAACGCATACGTGAGCAGCGCCCGTATATCAAACCGGTGTTCAAACCACATACGTGAGGTATCGCCACGATCGTTAGAGCGAGAGCAATAATTCTAGCCCTAGACCTCCTCTGTAACTCAAAACATGCAACCTATAGAATTTTTTTTAAATGTCGCCTATGGAGATTTTTAAGGGTAAAAGTTTGACGCCATTCCACGAGCGATGCGCAACATTGAAGCGTGACATGTTGGGTATCAATTTACTCGGCGTAACATTATCTTTCGCAATATAAAAAAAATGGAGTTAACTTTAGTGTTGCCTTATTTTTTTATTAAAAAAAGTGATTTTTTCCCCCAAAAAAAAGTGTGCTTGTAAGACCGCTGCGCGAATACGGTATGACAGAAAGTATTGCAATGACCGGCATTTTATTCTCTAGGGTGTTAGAAAATAAAAAATGTATAATGTTTGGGGGTTCTAAGTAATTTTCTAGCAAAAAAAAAAAATTTTTTTTAACTTGTAAACACCAAACACAAGTCTAAAAAACAGGCAAGGTCCTTAAGTGGTTAAGATAAAAAAATCTTCTGTGTGCAACAGCCCTCCTAATACTTACCTGCTAAACAGCAGAGCACTTCAGGTGTCTGAGGACACCTAACCCCACCCCACCCTCCCCCCCCCCCCCCCCCCCCCGTCATCTGATATCCAGAAAGTTTTGCATCGGAGATCTAATCCATTCCTGTGTTTCTTGTTTTCAGCTGAGGACCAAGCTGTCCTCGGAGGAGATCCGGCAGTTTGCGATGCTGCTCCACGAGTACCGCAACGGAGCCTCCATTCACGAGTTCTGCATCAATCTCCGACAGCTGTACGGGGACAGCCGCAAGTTCCTGCTTCTGGGTAAGAAGTCACACAGCTACCAATATATTGTACCAACGTCCTGCTGCAGGTCGCATAGCGATCACATGATCACAGGGAGCTGAGGACCGGGATCCGCAATCCGCTGTGTCCGGATCACGGTAACCACAGAGGGTACTGACAGCGGAGCGGAGCTGGTCAGATGACTGCGGGGCATGGCAGAAACTCAGCGGAGAGATGGGTGTTACGGAAGTGCACTAGGAGTCAGTAGATGACATAAAATGCACTGGGGTGCACTGGAGTCATGGTTACATTGGGGACACTAGATCTCTTGGGATGCTCAGTGGGGCACTGGAGTCACGGGGTGCCCAGGAGAACACTTTGGTCATTAGATGACACAGAACGTTGTTACTATATAACTCAGGATGTTCAGTGGTGCATTGAAGTCACAGGGGCACACTTAGGTCAGTAGATGACACATATGCTTTCTGGGGAGCCATGGGTGCTCTGGGGTTACTATGTGACTTGTAATGCTCAGTGGTGCATTGGAGTCACAGGGTTCACAAGGGGCACACCTGGGTCACTAGATGACATAGGATGCTCTCTGGGTTGCATTGGAATGACAGTCACACCTGGGTCACTAGATGACTCAGGATGCTCAGTAGTGCAATGGAGTCATGGCATGCACAGGGGGCACGCTTAAGTCACTAGATGACAAAGGATGCTCTCTGGGGTGCACTGGGGTCACTAGATAACTCAAGATGCTCAGCAGTGAATGAAGTTACAGGGTGCACAGGAGCACACTTGGGTCACTAGATGACCCTGGATGCAGTAGGGTGCACTGAGGTCACTGTATGTCTTGGGATGCTCAATGGAGCATTGGAGTCGCAGGGTACGCAGGCGCACACTTAGGTCACTAGATGACACCGAATGGTGTCTGGGGTGCACTGGCGTTTAGTATATAACTCAAGATGCTCGGTGGGCCACTGGAGTCATGGGGTGCACAGGGGCACACTTGGGTCAGTAGATGACACATGCTTTCTGCGGTGCACTGGAGCCACAGGCGCTCTGGAGTTACTATGTGACTTGTAATGCTCAGTGGTGCATTGGAGTCACAGGGTGCACAAGGGTCAAACTTGGGTCACTAGATGAAACAGGATGCTCAGTGGAGCATCAAAGTCGCAGGGTGTACAGGAGCACACTTGAGTGACTAGATGACAGCAGAATGTTGTCTGGGGTGCACTGGAGATACTGTATAACTCAGGATGCTTGGTGGGGCATTGGATTAATGGGGGGCACGCTTGAGTCATTAGAGGACACAGGATATTCTTTGGAGTCACTAGATGACTCAAGATGCTCGGTGGGGCACTGGAGTAATGGGGTGCACAGGGGCACACTTTGGTCAGTAGATCACACATGCTTTCTGCGGTGCACTGGAGCCATGGGCGCTCTGGGGTTACTATGTGACTTGTAATGCTCAGTGATGCATTGGAGTCACAGGGTGCACAAGGGGCACACTTGGGTCACTAGATGACATAAGATGCTCACTGAGTTGGATTGGAGCGACAGTCACACCTGGGTAACTATATGACTCAGGATGCTCAGTAGAGGAATGGCGTCACGGGGTGCATAGGGGCGCACAGTTGGGTCACTAGATGACACTAGATTCATGGGCGCACTGGAGTCACTAGATGTCTTGGGATGCTCAGTGGGGCACTGGAGTCGCGGGGTACACTGGGGTCACTAGATGACTCAGGATGCACAGGAGCACTAGATGACAGAGAATGCACTGGAGTCAAGGGCGCACTGGGGTCACTATATGTCTTGGGAAGCTTAGTGGGGCATTAAGGTCATGGGGTACACTTGTGTCACTAGATGACACAGAATGCTCTTTGGGGCGCACTGGAGTCACTAAATGACTCGGGATGCTCAGCGGTACACAGGGGCACAGCTGGCTCATTAGATGACACAGTATGCTCTGTGGGGTGCACTGGAGTAATGGGCGCACTAGGGTCACTAAAGGACTCGGTATGATCAGTGGTTCATTGGAGTCACAAGGAGCACAGGGTCACAGTTGAGTCACTAGATGACCCGGTGCTCTCTGGGGTGCACTGGGGTCACTAGATGACTCGTGCTGCTCAGTAGTGCAGTGGGGATCACAGGATGCACAGAAGCATTAGATGACACAGGATGCACTGGGGTGCACTAGTTGACTCGAGATGCTCAGTGGTGTGCAGGGGCACATTTGGGTCACTAGATGAGACAGAATGCTCTTTGGGGTGCACTGGAGTCACGGGTGCAATGGGGTCACTAGATGTCTTGGGATGCTCAGTGGGGCATTGGAGTCGTGGACTGCACAGGGTGTACACTGGAAGCACAGGCGCACTGAGGTTACTATATGACTCGGGATGCACAGTGGTGCATTGGGGTTACGGGGTACACTTGGGTCACTAGGTGACCCAGAATGCTCTTTGGGGTGCACTGGAGTCACTAGAGGACGCGTGATGATCAGTGAATCATTGGGGTCACAGTTGGGTCGATAGATGACACAGGATGCTCATTATTACAGTAGAGTCACAGGGGCACAGTTAAGTGACTAGATGACACGGGATGCTCTCTGTGGTGCACCGACGTTAGTCACTTGGATCACTATCTCACTTGGGATGCTCAGTGCAGTGGCGTCACAGGGTGCACAGTTGGGTCACTAGAGGACGCCGTATGCTCTCTGGGGCCACTAGGTGACTCGGGCTGCTCAGTGCAGTGGGGTCACAGGATACACAGGAGCACTAGCTGACACAGGATGCTCTGAGGGCGCACCGGAGCCACAGGGGTGGACATAAGTCACTTAATGACTTAAGATGCTCTGAGGTGCACTTCTAGACACGGGGGGGGGGGGGGCGCACACTGGAGACACGGGGCGCACACTGGAGACACGGGGGGGCGCACACTGGAGACACGGGGGGCGCACACTGGAGACACGGGGGGGCGCACACTGGAGACACGGGGGGGCGCACACTGGAGACACGGGGGGGCGCACACTGGAGACACGGGGGGGCGCACACTGGAGACACGGGGGGGCGCACACTGGAGACACGGGGGGGGCGCACACTGGAGACACGGGGGGGCGCACACTGAGACACGGGGGGGGGCGCACACTGGAGACACGGGGGGGGGGGGCGCAAACTGGAGACACGGGGGGGGCGCACACTGGAGACACGGGGGGGCGCACACTGGAGACACGGGGGGGGCGCACACTGGAGACACGGGGGGGGGCGCACACTGGAGACACGGGGGGGGGCGCACACTGGAGACACGGGGGGGGCGCACACTGGAGACACGGGGGGGGCGCACACTGGAGACACGGGGGGGGGGCGCACACTGGAGACACGGGGGGGCGCACACTGGAGACACGGGGGGGGGGCGCACACTGGAGACACGGGGGGGGGGCGCACACTGGAGACACGGGGGGGGGCGCACACTGGAGACACGGGGGGGGGCGCACACTGGAGACACGGGGGGGGCGCACACTGGAGACACGGGGGGGGGCGCACACTGGAGACACGGGGGGGGCGCACACTGGAGACACGGGGGGGCGCACACTGGAGACACGGGGGGGCGCACACTGGAGACACGGGGGGGGGCACACTGGAGACACGGGGGGGGGGGGCACTGGAGACACGGGGGGGGGCACACTGGAGACACGGGGGGGCACACGGGGGTACACTGGGGAAATAGGGGCACACTAGAGTTATGGGGGCACACTGGGGGCACTGGAGACACGGTGGGGGGCACACTAGGGGCACACTGGAGACACGGCGGGGGGCACTGGAGACACAGGAGCATACATGGGCAGTACAGCAAACACTTTCAGTTGAATAATCACAAAGAACACAGGACTCATGGCAGGCACGGAGGAACAGGTAAGGTTACTGCAGGGGGGGGGGGGGGATTGACGCTGGGTTTAGCCACATGTTGCTTCACAATTTAAGGGGGCGCCATTTAGAAGACCTCTCTAGAGGTTGAGAGAATTTAACTGTGACACCTGATTGGTTCGTTGTTATATGAGATTGACTTGCAATTTATGTGCTCAGTTATTTTTGCTCGATTAGCCTTTGATAAAAGCTGTAGAATGGCACTGAAAGACCCGTGATCTGGAGTAGGAGTATATTCCCCAAGTATCCTCCCCTCCTGTAACTTTTGTCTTTCCTCATTGGCTCAGGTCTCCGGCCGTTTATACCCGAGAAGGACAGTTTGCATTTCGAGAACTTCCTGGAAACGATCGGCGTGAAGGACGGACGCGGCATAATCACAGACAGCTTTGGCAGGTACAGACGGACTATGAGCACCGCCTCGAACTCCACCACCAATGGCAACGGTGCGGCGGAAGGCTCAGACGACCAGTCCGCGCCCTCGGAAGGAGACGAATGGGACCGCATGATTTCAGACATAAGTAATGACATAGAGGCTCTGGGATGTAGCATGGACCAGGATCCGCTCCAAGGATCTGCAGCTTCCTGACTCCTGAGTCAACCTTACGATGCCCTCACAGTAACTGCCAGCAGGGGGGGCCCTATAACCAAAAGCCTCATCTGGCCTTTACATTTCTTCAGCTTCCACCACAGTGGGAGTTTAGCCCAGCATGGCATTCTGGGAAAATTATTCTGCTAAGTGCAGCGGACCGTTTCCTACTGCACCACCCCCTGTTACCAGAAAGGTTTTAGCGCCCAAGTTTTGTTGGGTCTGGCGTGTATGAGACGGACGACGTTTGGAACCTGAAGTGCTTTTGTTACATTTGACAAACCCATCGGCGTTGAAGTAATCCTCGGCGGGTTTGTACATCGAAGTGACACTTTTTTCCTGTTTGCACATGAACTTATTTTGTTACACTTGAGACTATTACTATTTTTCTTTTGTTCGTTTTTTTTATACATAGAAGTTATTGCTGGGTAAAAATAAGAGACAACATTTTTAAAAAAAGTCAACGTTTACCACAATGTGAATCGCTCAAGAGGAGAGGACCGCCAGCAGAAGATGGTAAAGAAGGAGCGAAAAGTTTTAGTTCAATGCTGGTTGTTGTGCGCGTGTGTTTCGTTATACCCTCAATGTGTACGTGACTACGTTCTCGCCAGAGGTGCCTGGCATGGGTGCTCAGGCGGGAAGACATTCAGAGTCAAGCCGTGCTCTGCAAAAATAAAAATGCTGGGAACGCTCCTGAAGGAGGCAGCTTGGCTCGGCACCTGAAGGAGGCAGCTTGGCTCGGCACCTGAAGAAGGCAGCTTGGCTCGGCGCCTGAAGAAGGCAGCTTGGCTCGGCGCCTGTAGGAGGCAGCTTGGCTCGGCGCCTGTAGGAGGCAGCTTGGCTCGGCTCCTGAAGGAGGCAGCTTGGCTCGGCTCCTGAAGGAGGCAGCTTGGCTCGGCTCCTGAAGGAGGCAGCTTGGCTCGGCGCCTGAAGGAGGCAGCTTGGCTCGGCGCCTGAAGGAGGCAGCTTGGCTCGGCGCCTGAAGGAGGCAGCTTGGCTCGGCGCCTGAAGGAGGCAGCTTGGCTCGGCTCCTGAAGGAGGCGGCTTGGCTCGGCGCCTGAAGGAGGCGGCTTGGCTCGGCGCCTGAAGAAGGCGGCTTGGCTCGGCGCCTGAAGGAGGCGGCTTGGCTCGGCGCCTGAAGGAGGCGGCTTGGCTCGGCGCCTGAAGGAGGCGGCTTGGCTCGGCGCCTGAAGGAGGCGGCTTGGCTCGGCGCCTGAAGGAGGCGGCTTGGCTCGGCGCCTGAAGGAGGCGGCTTGGCTCGGCTCCTTCGGGGCCTGAAGGAGGCGGCTTGGCTCGGCTCCTTCGGGGCCTGAAGGAGGCGGCTTGGCTCGGCTCCTTCGGCGCCTGAAGGAGGCGGCTTGGCTCGGCGCCTGAAGGAGGCGGCTTGGCTCGGCGCCTGAAGGAGGCGGCTTGGCTCGGCTCCTTCGGGGCCTGAAGGAGGCGGCTTGGCTCGGCGCCTGAAGGAGGCGGCTTGGCTCGGCTCCTTCGGCGCCTGAAGGAGGCGGCTTGGCTTGGCTCCTTCGGCGCTTGAAGGAGGCGGCTTGGCTCGGCTCCTTCGGCGCCTGAAGAAGGCAGCTTGGCTCGGCGCCTGAAGAAGGCAGCTTGGCTCGGCTCGGCTCCTGAAGAAGGCAGCTCTTTATCGTCTCATCCTGCGAAAATCCTTGTGACCAATTCATCTGTTGACTAGAGTAATGCCACCAAATTTATAAATTTTTATTGATAATGAAAAATAACTAAGTATACATAGAAATATCCATATTCTCAACACACAATTAAAAAGAATGCTGTTATGAAGAACACCTTCCTTGGGTCCTCACCTCACTCACAATTAGTTGCATATCTATTACCTGACTGGTTTCAACATTTCCCATGCCATTATTAAAGAAGTCGTACCACTTCAACTTTTAATCAAGTCTTCTGTTCCCCAGTGGGGACCGTACACGTGGTACATGCAATTTGTTCCATCTTCCTAGGTGCTGTCTAAGCCTAGATACCTCTCTTCCCTCCATGACATTCCGACAACCCAACTAGCAAGGACTTCTGTTTCCTCAGGGGAAAGAAAACTGTTGTTTTTTTGGTCAAAGCAGCTGTCTCCTTCCTAGCTGTGTTTTCGGAAAGCCATGCACTTTGTCCCCCTGGGGTAGAGAACACCTCAATAAAAAAATGGATGTCACTTTGGTTCAATTCCAGAAAGCTTTATGTAGATGCACAATTACTTTGGTGGCATTAGTCTAAATGAAGGCGGCAGTGAATTTCGCAGCTGGTAGCACGGTTACCCGGAGCTGCCTGGCGAGGCGCAGTTTGATCGGATCGTCGGTTTTTGTTACACGCTGTATACAAAGTCATGTTTACAAGAGACCACCAACCTTTTATTTGGTGGGTTACAAGTGGCGGATTTTCTGATTCCACTCGTCCGTCTTTTTCCCAGTTTACCGCCAGCGTGCCAAAGCCGGTCGCGTTGCGCGCGCCGAGAGGGTGTTTTCAGTGTTTTTTATGAAGTTGGTCGTAGGAGTTTTTCTGTTAGAATGTTACTTGTGGTGTATGTGTGTGTTTTTTTTTTTTTATATTTAAATGATTGGCAGAATACCGGCGTGTTTAAATTTTTCCTTTTCTGTATCTGAAATTTAAGTTGTGATTTTGTTAAATGCTGAACACCAGGACCCCCCCCCCCCCACCACCATTTACAGTGCTCTCTATCCCCCTCCCCCCATTTCACCAGGCTCCATTTATACCATTATGATGTAAAATTGGGGATTTCATTGACCCGTGACCTCATTAAAGAAGTCTCACCAGAAGCCTCATCTCTTCTCCAGTCCCACCTGTGGGTGGAGCACTTTGCCCTGTTTTTTGATTTGTGCTGTGGATGCTGAGCTGGCCTGGCTTGACTGTCATTTTTTGCTATTATCATGTGTTGGTGGTCACTGTACTGCTGTTCCCAAACCTATGAAAAAAAAACACATCCCCAGGATCCCTTTAGACATGCATGCTCCTGGCCGCTGGGGGCTGAAGACTTTAGCTGCCGATTACTCTATTAGAGCTTAACCACTTAAGCCCCGGACCATTTTGTTGCTAAAGGACCAGGCCCCTTTTTGCGATTCGGCACTGCGTCGCTTTAACTGACAATTGCGCGGTCGTGCGTCGTGGCTCCCAAACAAAATTGATGTCCTTTTTTTTTCCCCCACGAATAGAGCTTTCTTTTCGTGGTATTTTGATCACCTCTGCGGTTTTTATTTTTTGCGCTACAAACAAAAATAGAGCGACAATTTAAAAAAAAAAAAAAAAGCAATATTTTTTACTTTTTGCTATAATAAATATCCACCAAAAAATATATTAAAAAAATGTTTTTTTCCTCAGTTTAGGCCGATACGTATTCTACATATTTTTGGTAAAAAAAAAATCGCAATAAGCGTTTATTGATTGGTTTGCGCAAAAGTTATAGCGTCTACAAAATAGGGGATAGTTTTATGGCATTTTTATTAATTCGTTTTTTACTAGTAATGGCGGCGATCAGCGATTTTTATCGTGACTGCGACATTATGGCGGACACATCGGACACTTTTGACACATTTTTGGGACCATTGTCATTTTTACAGCGATCAGAGCTATAAAAATGCAATAATTACTGTGAAAATGACACTGGCAGTGAAGGGGGTTAACCTCTAGGTGGCGCTGTAGTGGTTAAGTGTGACCTAATGAGTGATTCTTACTGTAGGGGGGCGTGGCTTGGCGTGCGACGTCACTGATCGTCATTCCTGATGACAGGGAACAGACGATCAGTGACAGTGCCACTAGGAAGAACGGGGAGAGGTTGGTTTACACTTACCTCTCCCCGTTCTTCAGCTCTGTGACCCGATCGCGGGACACCGGCGGCGATTGGGTCCCGTGGGCGTGGTCATTGAGCTTCGGACCGGGTCACGAGCGCGACCCACGGACGGGTTCTTAAAGGGGACGTACCTGTAAGCCCTTGTGCCTGTCCGTGCCATTCTGTCGACGTACATCGTCGTGCGGCGGTCCTTAAGTGGTTAAAGGAGTTGTAAAGTCTCAGGGTTTTTCACCGTAATGCCTTCTATGCATTAAGGTGAAAAACCTTCTGTGCTGCAGCTGCCCCCCAGAGCCCCCCTTTTTCTTACCTGAACCCAATCGTTCCAGGGGCGGGCACAAGCACACCAGCTTCAGCCGCTGTCTCGGATCCTCATAGGATAGATTGATAGCAGCGGGAGCCATTGGCTTCCGCTGCTGTCAATCAAATCCAGTGACGTTGGGAGGGGGCGTGGCCAAGTCCTGCTGTCTGTGTCAATGGACGCAGCAGCAGGACTCGGGAGCGCGCCTGCACAGGTGTCCCCATGGAAATCGGCTCTCCGTTGGGACACTCGCCGAAGTGAAGGATCTGGGAGCGCTGACGGTGTTCCAGAAAAGGAGGATCAGGGCCGCTCTGTGCAAAACCCTTTCACAGAGCAGGTAAGTATGACATGCTTGTTATTTAAAAAAAAAAAAAAAAAACACTACAATCACTTTAATCAAGCTACTGATCAGCAGATTGCACAGCTAAAGTCTGCAAGACCCACCGGAAAGTAGGGAGGAGCATGTACGTCTAAAGGGATCCTGGGAATGTGTTCTTTTGAATACTGTACTGCTGTTCCTGAACATTGACTAGAGCCAGCCCTAAAGATCACACCCACACATGACTGATGGCAGAGAAAGCCAATAGTTTTGAAGGTCCAGCTAACGACAGTTACTGTTCAGGAGGAGAGAAGATTGACGATAACTGACGTCATGCAGCGCCCGGCAGCCAGTAGGGAGAAGTATGCATGTCTAAAGGGATCCCAGGGATGTGTTCTTTCATATAATGTTCGGGAACAGCAGTACAGTGACTATAGCCAGCTCTAAAGATCACACCAACACCGTGACATATAGCAAAACATGACTGATGGTAGAGAAGCCAAATATTTTTTAAGAACATGCTAATGACGGCACTGTTCAAGAGGAGAGAAGATTGAAGTTATGCAGCACCCAGCAGGGAGGAGCCAGGGATGTTCTTTTATACAAGACTCTGTTGAAAGAAGATCCGAGGCCAAAGAGTCAGATGTTTACAGGAGCCTGCCAGGCCCCTCCCACTAAATCCAGTCTTATCCCAAAGCAAAGGACAGCAGAAAGATGTCATTGGGTCTCAAAATATATATTTTAAAACCATGCCCCCCCCCCCCCCACACAAACAAACACACACACACACACACACACACACACACACACACACACACACACAAATTGTCTTTGTAGAACCCGTAGTCGCCCCCGCGTACTGCATCACAGGCAACCAACCAAATGGATGTAAACGCATCAGCCTAACCTGGTGTAGGGATGGGTAGTGGGGAACAGGTCTGTGCTACATTTGAGGTCATAATGGGGGGGGGGGGTAAAAAAGTTATCCATTAAAGCATTAAACTAAAAAAAAATCTGCCATGAAGTCTGCAGCACCCAGTAGGGAGGAGCATGCGTGTCTAAAGGGATCCTGGGGATGTGTTCTTTCATATAATGTTTGGGAACAGCAGTGCAGTGACTAGAGCCAGCCCTAAAGATCACACCGACACGTGACAAATGGCAGAGAAAGCCAATAGTTTTGAAGGACCGGCTAACAGTGCTTTTCCCGAACATTATATGAAAGAACACATCCCCAGGATCCCTTTAGACAGGCAAATAATCTGCCACCTCTGGTTGGTGATTGTACTGCGTTGTTTGAGTAACTAGTATGTTACACCTTGTCGGCTTGATGGCACCCCAGGATGAACAACTACCCCACCACGCTGAGCACCACATAAAACCTGCTCACCCTGCAGCTGAGCGTTTTCATAGACGCCCTGTCAAGGCTTCGGAAAATTCTTAAGGGCGCTTAGAAGAGGGATTTATAAATCGCCTTTCCAGTGGTCAGCGTCTCTCACTTCCCCCTCATTACCGCCTCCTAAAGACTCTTCAACTGCCTACTATGTGGGATTGGACACTGGCAAGCAAAAAAGGTAGGCATGCCCTGGTAACCCCACCAACTGCCAGCATGCCTCATTTTTTATTTTATTTTTATGGTGTCAGCGGGAGGACTAGCAACCCATTGATGGTGTCAGCGGGAGGACTAGTGCCCCATTGATGGTGTCAGCGGGAGGACTAGTGCCCCATTGATGGTGTCAGCGGGAGGACTAGCAACCCATTGATGGTGTCAGCGGGAGGACTAGTGCCCCATTGATGGTGTCAGCGGGAGGACTAGTGCCCCATTGATGGTGTCAGCGGGAGGACTAGTGCCCCATTGATGGTGTCAGCGGGAGGACTAGCGCCCCATTGATGGTGTCAGCAGGAGGACTAGTGCCCCATTGATGGTGTCAGCGGGAGGACTAGCAACCCATTGATGGTGTCAGCGGGAGGACTAGCGCCCCATTGATGGTGTCAGCGGGAGGACTAGCGCCCCATTGATGGTGTCAGCGGGAGGACTAACGCCCCATTGATGGTGTCAGCGGGAGGACTAGCAACCCATTGATGGTGTCAGCGGGAGGACTAGCGCCCCATTGATGGTGTCAGCGGGAGGACTAGTGCCCTATTGATGGTGTCAGCGGGAGGACTAGCAACCCATTGATGGTGTCAGCGGGAGGACTAGCGCCCCATTGATGGTGTCAGCGGGAGGACTAGCAACCCATTGATGGTGTCAGCGGGAGGACTAGCGCCCCATTGATGGTGTCAGCAGGAGGACTAGCGCCCCATTGATGGTGTCAGCGGGAGGACTAGCGCCCCATTGATGGTGTCAGCGGGAGGACTAACGCCCCATTGATGGTGTCAGCAGGAGGACTAGCGCCCCATTGATGGTGTCAGCGGGAGGACTAGCGCCCCATTGATGGTGTCAGCGGGAGGACTAGTGCCCCATTGATGGTGTCAGCGGGAGGACTAGTGCCCCATTGATGGTGTCAGCGGGAGGACTAGCAACCCATTGATGGTGTCAGCGGGAGGACTAGTGCCCCATTGATGGTGTCAGCGGGAGGACTAGCGCCCCATTGATGGTGTCAGCAGGAGGACTAGTGCCCCATTGATGGTGTCAGCGGGAGGACTAGCAACCCATTGATGGTGTCAGCGGGAGGACTAGCGCCCCATTGATGGTGTCAGCGGGAGGACTAGCGCCCCATTGATGGTGTCAGCGGGAGGACTAACGCCCCATTGATGGTGTCAGCGGGAGGACTAGCAACCCATTGATGGTGTCAGCGGGAGGACTAGCGCCCCATTGATGGTGTCAGCGGGAGGACTAGTGCCCTATTGATGGTGTCAGCGGGAGGACTAGCAACCCATTGATGGTGTCAGCGGGAGGACTAGCGCCCCATTGATGGTGTCAGCGGGAGGACTAGCAACCCATTGATGGTGTCAGCGGGAGGACTAGCGCCCCATTGATGGTGTCAGCGGGAGGACTAGCGCCCCATTGATGGTGTCAGCAGGAGGACTAGCGCCCCATTGATGGTGTCAGCGGGAGGACTAGCGCCCCATTGATGGTGTCAGCGGGAGGACTAGCGCCCCATTGATGGTGTCAGCGGGAGGACTAGCGCCCCATTGATGGTGTCAGCGGGAGGACTAGCGCCCCATTGATGGTGTCAGCGGGAGGACTAGCGCCCCATTGATGGTGTCAGCGGGAGGACTAGCGCCCCATTGATGGTGTCAGCGGGAGGACTAGCGCCCCATTGATGGTGTCAGCGGGAGGACTAGCGCCCCATTGATGGTGTCAGCGGGAGGACTAGCGCCCTATTGATGGTGTCAGCGGGAGGACTAGCGCCCCATTGATGGTGTCAGCGGGAGGACTAGCGCCCTATTGATGGTGTCAGCGGGAGGACTAGCGCCCCATTGATGGTGTCAGCGGGAGGACTAGCGCCCCATTGATGGTGTCAGCGGGAGGACTAGCGCCCCATTGATGGTGTCAGCGGGAGGACTAGCGCCCCATTGATGGTGTCAGCGGGAGGACTAGCGCCCCATTGATGGTGTCAGCGGGAGGACTAGCGCCCCATTGATGGTGTCAGCGGGAGGACTAGCGCCCCATTGATGGTGTCAGCGGGAGGACTAGCGCCCCATTGATGGTGTCAGCGGGAGGACTAGCGCCCCATTGATGGTGTCAGCGGGAGGACTAGCGCCCTATTGATGGTGTCAGCGGGAGGACTAGCGCCCCATTGATGGTGTCAGCGGGAGGACTAGCGCCCCATTGATGGTGTCAGCGGGAGGACTAGCGCCCCATTGATGGTGTCAGCGGGAGGACTAGCGCCCCATTGATGGTGTCAGCGGGAGGACTAGCGCCCCATTGATGGTGTCAACGGGAGGACTAGCGCCCCATTGATGGTGTCGGCGGGAGGACTAGCGCCCCATTGATGGTGTCGGCGGGAGGACTAGCGCCCCATTGATGGTGTCGGCGGGAGGACTAGCGCCCCATTGATGGTGTCGGCGGGAGGACTAGCGCCCTATCACTGGTGTCGGCGGGAGGACTAGCGCCCTATCACTGGTGTCGGCGGGAGGACTAGCGCCCTATCACTGGTGTCGGCGGGAGGACTAGCGCCCCATTGATGGTGTCGGCGGGAGGACTAGCGCCCTATCACTGGTGTCGGCGGGAGGACTAGCGCCCTATCACTGGTGTCGGCGGGAGGACTAGCGCCCTATCACTGGTGTCGGCGGGAGGACTAGCGCCCCATTGATGTCAGTTTGTTTTTTTTTGCCAGTGTCCAATCTTCCTGTAGGTGGCAGTATAACAGGAATGTGAATGACCATCTGTGTCCCTCAGTGGCTTTTACAGCAAGCACTAGAGTCCTATTTTTATGCCTGGAATTCAGCTTGAAAAAAAATAATTCCAGTAGGCCTCCCAGCTTTTGGCGGTGGTAGCAATGGAAGCTTCTGTTCCCAGAATATTTAAAGGGCCCCTCTACCCAAAAGTGATATCACTTGTAGGTGGAGTCTGATGAATAGCCTCACCCACTGGCTTCTTATGTCCTTGGCACACATCCAGATCCTTGCCTTCATATAAGGGAGAACAGATCCACATTGGCTTTCCCTTAGCTCAGGGGTCTCCAAACTTTCCAAAGGTCCAGTTTACTGTCCTTCAGGCTTTAGGGGGGCCGGACTGTGGCCAGTGGAAGTAGAAAATTCCCTGGTGTCGGTGGGAATTAACCAAGGCTTCATTCTTGGTATCGGTAGGAGGACTAGTGCGCCTATGATGGTGTCAGTCTGAGGACTAGTGCCCCATTGATGGTGTCAGTGGGTGAAATAGTGCCCCATTCATGGTGTCGGCAGGAGGAATAGTGACCCTTCACTGGTGTCAGTGGGAGGAATAGTGACCCTTCACTGGTGTCAGTGGGAGGAATAGTGCCCCATCACTGGTGTCAGTGGGAGGAATAGTGCCCCATCACTGGTGTCAGTGGGAGGAATAGTGCCCCATCACTGGTGTCAGTGGGAGGAGCAGTGCCCCATCACTGGTGTCAGTGGGAGGAGCAGTGCCCCATCACTGGTGTCAGTGGGAGGAGCCGTGCCCCATCACTGGTGTCAGTGGGAGGAGCCGTGCCCCATCACTGGTGTCAGTGGGAGGAGCCGTGCCCCATCACTGGTGTCAGTGGGAGGAGCCGTGCCCCATCACTGGTGTCAGTGGGAGGAGCCGTGCCCCATCACTGGTGTCAGTGGGAGGAGCTGTGACCCATCACTGGTGTCAGTGGGAAGTATAGTGACCCTGTGGCGTAAGTGGGAGTAAACCAGCCCCCATCATTGGTGGTGGGAGTAACAGAGCCTCATTGGTATGAATGGGAGGAATAATGCTCCATCAATGGTGTCCCATTATTGGTGTTAGCTGGAGGAAAAATGTCCCAAGGGCCAGATACAGGCAAGCAAAGGGCCGGCCGCCTCTGGCCACAGTTTGGAGACCACTGCCTTAGCTGAATGCACCGCAAACCAGCTTCATGTTTTCTCCATGAAACTGCATGGTGTGCGCCAACCAGCCCCAACGTCCCTCCGCCCACCTCTGCCTTTAACTCCATTGTTCTTTTTCACGTTGTCTGGTGGTCAGCAGGAAATCTAAATTGTGTTCCTTCCGAGTTCTCCTCTCTTGTTGTCCAATGGTGATGGACATAACTCATACATTTCATAGATCTCCATTACCCGGGTTCCCAAGTGTTCTGGTTTTTCACTGACTCTATTGCTTTTGTCTATTTTGGAGAATCCAAATGATGAATCAGCTCCTCTGCTCATTGAATGATCCCTACTTGCCCTTCTAGTCATTAGATGATCCCTACTGGCCCTTCTAGTCATTAGATGATCCCTACTGGCCCTTCAAGTCATTAGATGATGCCTACTGGCCCTTCAAGTCATTAGATGATGCCTACTGGCCCTTCAAGTCATTAGATGATGCCTACTGGCCCTTCAAGTCATTAGATGATGCCTACTGGCCCTTCCAGTCATTAGATGATGCCTACTGGCCCTTCCAGTCATTAGATGATGCCTACTGGCCCTTCCAGTCATTAGATGATGCCTACTGGCCCTTCCAGTCATTAGATGATGCCTACTGGCCCTTCCAGTCATTAGATGATGCCTACTGGCCCTTCAAGTCATTAGATGATGCCTACTGGCCCTTCAAGTCATTTAGATGATGCCTACTGGCCCTTCAAGTCATTTAGATGATGCCTACTGGCCCTTCAAGTCATTAGATGATGCCTACTGGCCCTTCAAGTCATTAGATGATGCCTACTGGCCCTTCAAGTCATTAGATGATGCCTACTGGCCCTTCAAGTCATTAGATGATGCCTACTGGCCCTTCAAGTCATTAGATGATGCCTACTGGCCCTTCAAGTCATTAGATGATGCCTACTGGCCCTTCAAGTCATTAGATGATGCCTACTGGCCCTTCAAGTCATTAGATGATGCCTACTGGCCCTTCAAGTCATTAGATGATGCCTACTGGCCCTTCAAGTCATTAGATGATGCCTACTGGCCCTTCAAGTCATTAGATGATGCCTACTGGCCCTTCAAGTCATTAGATGATGCCTACTGGCCCTTCAAGTCATTAGATGATGCCTACTGGCCCTTCAAGTCATTAGATGATGCCTACTGGCCCTTCAAGTCATTAGATGATGCCTACTGGCCCTTCAAGTCATTAGATGATGCCTACTGGCCCTTCAAGTCATTAGATGATGCCTACTGGCCCTTCAAGTCATTAGATGATGCCTACTGGCCCTTCAAGTCATTAGATGATGCCTACTGGCCCTTCAAGTCATTAGATGATGCCTACTGGCCCTTCAAGTCATTAGATGATGCCTACTGGCCCTTCAAGTCATTAGATGATGCCTACTGGCCCTTCAAGTCATTAGATGATGCCTACTGGCCCTTCAAGTCATTAGATGATGCCTACTGGCCCTTCAAGTCATTAGATGATGCCTACTGGCCCTTCAAGTCATTAGATGATGCCTACTGGCCCTTCTAGTCATTAGATGATGCCTACTGGCCCTTCTAGTCATTAGATGATGCCTACTGGCCCTTCTAGTCATTCGATGATGCCTACTGGCCCTTCTAGTCATTAGATGATGCCTACTGGCCCTTCTAGTCATTAGATGATGCCTACTGGCCCTTCTAGTCATTCGATGATGCCTACTGGCCCTTCTCGTCATTAGATGATCCCTACTGCCCAATCAGAATGTTTGGCGGCTGGCTTTTGAAGGTTCTCCACCTTTTTAGATCAGTGAAATGCGTTTCATTGAAGGCTTTTTTATTTTATTTTCTATGGTTGCTGAGCATTGGCGTGTGTGCCGGGGAGGGAGGGGTTTGTGTGTGTTGTGGTTTTTCATTCCAGTTTTTATCCAGTGCTTTTATACACTTTGTTTACTTGCCTGTCTATATGCTTTATTTTATATGTATTATTTGTATCTGTAAATAAATATGTGCATCTACATGAGTCCATGTCTCTGCTCTCTTCTCCTCTATAGGATGACAGGACACCTAAATATTCGGGCAAATATGGAAAAACACTATTTAGTTCACTTTTTTCCTCGTAACGTTATAATTTGACAAAGGGAGTGTTGAGTGCTGAACCCATTCCATTGGTGGGTAAGATGGGGTTTGGAGTCCAGATTTTGAAGACCGCTCTCTGTAAGCTGGGGGGTCATCTTAAGGGGAGACCCTGGCGTAGTCTCAATAAATATTAAAAGGACGAGGGGGCCACAGGTTTAGGGCGAGTCCAGTAAGTAAAAGCCTGGGGTGCTCGTGCCCCCGAGTGGCAGTTTAGGGGTGTTAGAATAGTTCCCTTGTTTAGGGCACTACGCACTTTTCTCGCTCCCGATTTTAGTAGGGCAGGGGTGCCCAACCGCTGGCCCGCAGCGCCCTCTGATGTACCTGACCCGCCATCCTAGGGCATCAGTCTGAAGAATGTAGCTAGCGGTAGAGGAAGCGTGCCGATGCTTCCTGTATAGTGCCGGCTCCTGTCGCAGGCGGAGTGATACCAAATGCACTCTCCCTCCTGGGACAGCAGCCGCCAGCTATACCCGTCCTGGGGGAGAGCAGCAGCAGTACCCACCCTGGGGGAGAGCAGCAGCCGCCAGCCGTACCCACCCTGGGGGAGAGCAGCAGCCGCCAGCCGTACCCACCCTGGGGGAGAGCAGCAGCCGCCAGCCGTACCCTCCCTGGGAGACGGAAGCAGCCATGCCCGCCCTGGAAGACGGCAGCAGCGGCCGCCAGCCATGCCCGCCCTGGGAGATGGCAGCAGCGGCTGCCAGCCATGCCCGCCCTGGGGGACTGCAGCAGCCGCCAGCCATGCCCGCCTTGGGGGAGAGCAGCAGCCGCCAGTCATACCCACCCTGGGGGACGGCGGCGGCTGCCAGCCGTACCGGCCCTGGGGGACGGCGGCGGCTGCCAGCCGTACCGGCCCTGGGGGACGGCCCTGGGGGACAGCAGCAGCCGCCAGCCATACCCGCCCTGGGGGAGAGGAGCAGCCAGCGATACCTGCAGGAATCCTGAGGAATAAGTGTCGATTGAGGTCAGTTTTTAATTCAAATCAAACCACAATGAGCATATCTGTTCTCTACACTGGTACTCTAGCTGCACTGGGCTGCTTTCACACTGATCCGCAGGTGCGGTGCAATGTACCCACAGGTTACCTGCACTGAGCCATAGACTTCTGTTAATACCTGCAGGTTTGGTGTGCTTTCAGAAAGGGCATCACACCTGCAGGCTATAATGGAAGTCTATGGGAAAGTGCAGCTAACCCGCAGGAAAGACACGGGTGCACCGCGCTGCACCCACAGCACATCGGTGTAAAAGCAGCCTTGGGTCCCTTTCACACGCTCAGTCCGATCGGGTCCGCCTGTCTGTTTTCACCTCCTTTTTGGAGTGGCAGATGTAAACGGCTTTGTGTCCCTTTACACCCACCTACCTCCAATCTGATCCGCTGAAAAAAAAAAAGAAAGGTATCTGTCCCCCTCCGTCTGGGCAGATCCGATTGGAGGACCCATAGAGTAGAGCAGGCTGTGTCTGCTCTGCATATGCAGAGTGGATCCGGACCTGTCACCTGCCAACTCAGATCAGTCGCTTAAGTGGCCCTCGCTCTTCAAAACGTTGGGCACCGCTGGTGTAGGTCCTTGGACTTGCCCTGAAAGTCTTGGAGCGTTATGGTCAGGGTCTCCCTCCTAGTATTTGAATGGACCTTGCTTCGGTGGGTCCCCTGAACAATGGGGTTTGGCTCGGTGGACCATCACGGTTCAGGGGCCCAAAACCCCCTTCATCAGGGCTTAGATGTTGACTGTAAGAGAGAATAATGGACCGCAAAATGTAAAAGGAAAGGAACTCAATCTATGGCCAATAGCGAGATCCTTTTATTCAACATTTTGCTGCCTTCTCTTGTCTCCATTGACTGCTAACATCTTCTAAGCCCTGATGAAAAGAGAGTTCTGAGCCCCCAAAACGCTTTGGATTTTACTTCCCGTCATGTGCAATAAAGACTTATTAGATCTGTGACGCTTTCATCCCTTTTTATATTCCTTCATGATTGTGAAGCCATGTTTCAGTTCAGGCCAGCTCGCACAACAGCTGAAAGCTGAAATCAGGCGGGAGGGGGAGGGGGGGTTAGTAGTACAGCAGACCACATGTCTTCCAGTGACGTAAGGTTTGGAGCACTGCAGTTTTCTCAACTTCCCTATAATATACAGCCAATAGAGTACAACAAGGACGGGGCACCACAAGAGGAGCAACGTTTGATCTTCCAGAAATCCAGTGAGCTTCCTGAAATGAGCTGGGCAGTGTACTGAAATCTCAACCATAGAATGTTCCAAAACTTGACACTTCAGCGTTCAGAAATCGCAGGGACGCCATTGAAGATGCAAATGCTATGGGCGCAGTGCGGCTCGGGCTGGAAGACTGAAGCGGTGCGGCGCGGCGCTCCTCAGATGGGGAAATCCAGTACGGAACAAACAGCGAGGGATACAAATGCCTAACGCGTTTATGTTAAGCACTTCATTACAGAATAGAAGAATTCATTAGGGGTGCACCCAATACCATTTTTATTACCGATACTTCTCTTTTTTTCTTTTTTTTAGCACTCCTCAATACCAATTACTGATACCTACCGCAACTGTTCTGTTTACACTTCATATCAGTCCAGCAATGGTACAAAGCATTGAAAAGATATTTACAAATTTAAATACATTTATTTAATAAAAAAATAAAAAATCCGCTTTTTTCAATGTGAATCGTGTAAATATATGTTAAAGGTGTAAAAATATCAACGAACAAAGCAAACAAAAGTTTTAATAGTTTATAAAATAGAAGTGAACAAAAAAAATAAAAAAATCAGCAGGAAAATGATAATTAAATGGAGAAGGAGAATAAGGGGTTAATTAAGGCTGATTAGAGTAAGGGGTTAAAACTGGAACATTTAATAAATAAAAAAAACTTTTTCTCTCTTCGTCTATGGACGGACACAGCTCCTTAATTCTTGACAGTTGGGTTATGTTCCTGTTCTATAGGAGAGGACTAGGCAGAACATTGTTAAAGTAACATGTATTAAATATCTAACAGAGTTGAGCAGCCCTGCCCAGGGGGCGGTCCCTCCGTACATAACCCTCCATCCTGCAGTCAGCAGCCTCAGTTTTTTTTTCCTGCTTAGTAGAGAAGGACCTGGCTCCCTTTGGGCCCAGAGTCTTGAAGAAATTTTTTATTTTTATTATTTTATTTTTTTGAAAATCTTTAACTGCCGGCTGGGCATGACAGGCAGGATATTATAGATCCTTGTAGTCCCCCCAGTCCTGCCATCGAGTGTGAGCAGACCTTAGCTACGTGCGGGGTCGGCCACGACATACCCCATGGCTCCGGGGGTGGCCGGTGAGCTATGCTCCAGGGTTCACATATGACCGGGCGGCTTGCTTTCTCGGTCACAGTGGACCAGGCCGACAGCTACTCTGTACTGTTCGGTTGTAGGTCTGTCAGGAACGCACCAGCGGGTCCTCGCAGGGACGGGTAAGTACAGTTCCTCCTGCCTCGGTAGGATTTAACAGCTGGGCATTCCTAAGGGGGTCGTTAGGGGGTTCTCCTGCCCTCCCCTCTTTCCCTCTGTCACCCTTTTTCCTCCTCCCCTTGCGGGGCTCGCTGCAACCAGGGAATACCTTTCAGGGGGGCTCCAGGTCCCGGCGGGGGGCTGTGGGGGTGTCCAGGCCCGCTCTCTGTGTGGGAGGTGGTAATTTCTTGGAAGCCTCCGCTGCTGGCCTTTTCGTCCACCTCGCTTGCTGGGTGCCATTTTTTGAAGCGCTGGCGACATTTTTCTGGGGCCTGAGCATTGCATTGAAAATCCCATTGGTGGCCATTTTGCCGTGGCCGTGCTATGATGGAGGCTGGCGGCCATTTTCTTGTGGTCCGTGCGCTTTCTCTGAGGCACCCGGCGGCCATTTTTGTGTGGGTTTTGGCCTCTAGTGCTGACTGGCTTCCTGAATGGCGCGAATGGTGCCATTCACCTCACATTGTTCCTCAGTCACACGCGGTGTGAGGATGGAGAGCGGGCAGCGGCGCTGAACAGTCCCTGGCTGGCGGTGAGTCTCCTCGGTATCCCCCCACCCCTCGGTCAGTGCAGCAAGGAGGGTGGACAAAAATTATGTGTCATAACTTGACTAGGTCCCTAAGGGCTGTCAGTGGGCAATCTGGAGCCAGAAGCTGGCGGTTTCCCTAAGACATTCCAGAGGCAGCAACCGGTGTCCCTGCACCTGCGGTTCCCATGGACGCTTTATAGGCAGTCCTGGAGTCATTGTTGCCAAGGTGGAAGCAGCGTAAAGGGGGTACTAAGCGCCCTCTCCCCCCGCCATTGCCTGGGAAATTGTTCTGACTCAGACTCGGGCCTGTCTGCGACTTAGGACCCCGGTTCTGATATGTCAGATGAGGCGGACCAGGACCTTCCCTGTGAGGAGGACCCCTCGTTCCGGGTCAGCTCAAAACAGCACTTATCAATGCTGTGAGGGACACTCTCAAGCTGGGAGATACAGCTGGGACTTCCACAGCGGGGTCTGTCCTTTTTGGGTCGCACAAACCGACCCGCTCTGTTAATGTTTTTCCTTATGTCGATTTCTTTGACTAGTTCATAGTTAAAGAATGGGAACGGCCGCAGAGGTTCTTTGCGGTCCCTTAGCGCACCCCGGTCTCTCGGTTAAAATAAGTAACCTCTATCCCGGGGGAGGGGACCCCTGTTTTTAGGGACCCTACTGATAGAGCAGCTCACCGCTTCAGACCTCCTATGTTCACCATTCTGGGGCCAGCATTGCGGCCTACTGTGGCTGCTACCTTGGTGTCCCAGGTGCTTACGGAGTGGGCAAAAATATTGCACCGGACTGTGGAGGAGCATCAGTTTCCTCCTGATTGCGTGTCTCTGGCTGAGCAAGTTGGTACAGGGACTCATGTACATCTGTGATGCAAACCTGGATGCGGTCCCCTTGATCTCCAGGACCTCCGCATATGCGGTGGTATGGCGCCGCCTAAAATGGTTGAAATGCTGGTCCGCTGACCAAGCGTCTAAGAAAACTCTAGCAGTTTTGCCTTTCAAAGGTGGGAGGTTTTTTGGTGCCTTACTGGACGACATCATGAAGGATGTCACGGGGGAAGGAGCCACGCCGTAAGCCAGGGCACTCCTTTCCCACACTGAAGAGGTGTTTTCGTCAGTCGGAGAGACCCTCCCAAGCGGACAAATGGTCGAGCTGGGGGACAGAAGCGTCCCTGGGTGCACAAGCCCACCAAGCCAGCATACAAGTCTGCTACCGCATGAAGTTTTGCCCCCGCCTGACTCCAGGGTGGGTCTGCGAGGTGGTCACCTCGGGGTACAAGATGGTTTCTTTCTTGTCCACCGAACAGATTTTTTCCCTCACAAGCTGCCTCTCCTTCCGGCTCGTCGGGCTGCCCTCCAGGGGGCAGTACAAGACTTGTTGTGGTGTGGGGTGATCATACTCGTACCACCACAGGACAGGTTTCAGGGTTTCTACTCAAATCTGTTTGTGGTCCCTAAGAGGGACGGAGTCCGTCCAATCTTGGACCTCAAGGCCCTCAATGTCTTTATCTAGATTCAAAATGTTCCGGATGGAATCGATTCGTTGGGTGAGGGCTGCGCTCCATCCGGGGGACTTCCTGCATCCTCGGATATCAGATACGCATGCTTGCATGTCCACATCTGCGTCAGGCATCAGAGGTTCCTGCGCTTTGCGATAGGCGAAGACCACTATCAATTTGTGGCTCTTCCCTTTGGCCTAGCTTCGGCACCAAGAGTTTTCACCAAGGTGCTCGCCCCGATTCTAGCTTTGCTGAGAGAGCGCGGCATTGCCATCGTTGGCTACTTGGACGACCTTCTTCTGAGAGCTGCTCCAAGCTCAGAATTAGAGAAGGACATGTCTATAGCCAGTCAGACCCTCCGGGAGTTTGGTGGATACTGAACCTCCAGAAGTTGGTGTTAGTACCGACCCAGCGTCTGGAATACCTGGGGTTAATTCTAGACTCCTCGGAGGCCAGAGTCTTTCTTCTCTTGGAGACGTTGCAGACACTCCATTCTGCGGTGAGGTTGTTGAAATCCCACAAATGGTCGTCTCTCCATTTTTGCTGCGAGTCCTGGGCCTCATGGTAGCCTCTTTGAGGCATACCATATGCCCAATTCCACACTCGGGTCTGCAGACAGAGATTCTCTGAGAATGGAGCAGATCTCCGTTGTCTCTGGATCATCAGATTCAGATAAGTCATCTTGTTGGGTCCTCTCTAAGTTGGTGGCTGAGATCCCCGCCTCTTCGGTCCGGGAAGTCGTTCCTCCCTTTTCATGGACTGTGATCACGACGGACGCCTGTCTGACTGGTTGGGGGGGGGGGGGGGGAGTCCGGGGGTTCAGGCGGCCCAGGGCCGCTGGACTCCGACCGAATCCCAACTGCCGATCAATGTTCTGGAACTCCAGGCTGTGCCTTTCCAGGTGGTCTCAGAGACTGAGGGCGTCCAGTCAGGATCCAGTCAGACAACGCCACGACTGTGGCATAAGTCAACCATCAAGGAGGTACAAGAAGCTCGGCTACGGCGTCGGAGGTCGCTCACATCTTACGGTGGGCGGACAGGGACGTGCCGTCCCTGTCGGTAGTTTACATTCTGGCGTGGGAAACTGGCAGGCGGACTATTTGAGTCGCCAGATGCTGGACCATGGGGAATGGTCGTTGCAGCCGGAGATTTTTCAACTCCTTTTGTCTGAGATGGGGCACGCCAGACGTGGATCTCCTGGTCTCTCGACTCAATCACAAGTGTCGAGGTTCGTGGCCAGGTCCAGAGATCCCGGGGCAGACGTGGTGTCAGTATCGGCTAATTTATGCCTTTCAACCACTGAAGTTGCTTCCTCGTCTACTCCGCAGAGTAGAGACCGAGGGAATTCCGGTGATTCTAATCGCCCCAGATTGACCCAGGCATCCCTGGTACGCCGACCTCGTGCGACTGGTGGCCGATGGGTCCTGGCGACTGCCAATGGGGGGGACCTTCTCTCGCATGGTCCAATTCTTCCTCCTGCTTTACAGTCGCTGGCTTTAGCAGCATGGCTATTGATAGCCAGGCACTAAGGGACCAAGGCCTGTTGGATTCGGTCATTTCAACCATGTTGAGGGCACGGAAATGGGGAGCCTACATTTCTGTGTGAGGAGATGGAATGGCGTTCACTGACTTATTTGGTTTCCAGGATCCTGCTGTTTTTACAGCGCAGCGTAGATCAGAAACTCGCCTTAAGCACCATTAAGGGGCAGATTTCAGCTTTGGCTGTTTTCTTTCAGCGACCCCGGGCGGCTCATTCACTGGTAAGTACGTTTGTACAAGGGGTCCTGCATGTGGCTCCTCTGGAGCGACCACCGTTGCCTCCGTGGGATTTGAATCTGGTGCGCTCGGCGCTTCAGAAACCTCCTTTTGAGAACATCAGGGGAAATCCTCTTTTGACGCTCTCTCAGTAGGTGGCCTTGCTGGTTGCCATCACATCCGTCAGGAGGGTTTCTGAATTGGCGGCCTTGTTTCGCAAGTCCCCATATTTGGTCCTCCATGTGGACAAAGCGGTGCTACGCCAGCAGCCTTCTTTTCTTCCGAAGGTGATTTTCAGTCTTTCGCCTAAATGAGGACATTGTGCTTCCATCCTTGTGTCCTCGGCCATCGCATTCTAAGGAGGTTGCGCTACATTTTTTAGGCTTGGTACGTGCCTTGTGGGTGTATAGGTCTGCTATGGCTGAGTTTCGGAGGTTGGACTCACTGTTTCTCAGTGTCTGGTCCGCAGAAGGGCCTGGCAGTCTCGTCTGCCACCATTTCTCGTGGGTCAGGCGGACCGTCATCCAGGCCTATGCCCCTAAAGGGCGGGCGCCTCCCTTTCCTGTCATGGCGCATTTGACCAGGGCTATTGGTGCCTCTTGGGCTTTCTGACATCAAGCATCGGTATCACAGGTGTGTAAGGCGGAGACCTGGTCGTCCGTTTACACTTTTTTTCAAAATGTTACAAGGTTGATGTGAGTGCATCTTCGGATGCTAGCTTCGGCCGCTAAGTTTTTCAGGCGGCAGTTTTGAGGTTGAAACTCCTCTGTTAAGGAGCTCTGCTTGTTTGGGGTGAAAATGGTTTTTGTTTACTATTCCCACCCCTTGTTTTTTTACACTGCTTTGGGACGTCCCAACTGTTAAGAATTAAGGAGCTGTGTCCGTCCATGGACGAAAAGAGACAGAATGATTTTTTTGTACTCACCGTAAAATCCTTTTCTCTGTCGTCCATGGACGGACACAGCACCCACCCCTCCTTTTTTAGCTTGTACTGCTTGTTATGAACTGAGGCTGCTGACTGCAGGGTGGAGGGTTATGTCTGGAGGGACCACCCCCTGGGCGGGGCTGTTCAACTCTGTTAAAGTAACATGTATTAAATATCCAACATGTTCTGCCTAGTCCTCTCCTATAGAACAGGAACATAACCCAACTTTCAAGAATTAAGGAGCTGTGTCCGTCCATGGACAATAGAGAAAAGTATTTTATGGTGAGTACAAAAAAATCCTATTTTTTATATTTTTTTTACTTGTATGTATGTTTTTTTTTTTTTCTTTTTTTGCTGTTTTATACTTACCTAGGTGGATGCTGCATCTGTCCCCCGGTGCCTCTGCACTGAGAACCGAGCGATCGAACATCATCGAAGGCTCAGTTCTCCCAGCTCCCCAAGCAGAGAGCTGCTGACTGTCAATCAGCATCTCCCCGCTGTGCCCCCCCACCCTCCACAGCGCAGCACTCCAGTGAGAGCGGGGAGCGGCTCGCTGAGAGGTCCATCAGTCCAGGCACCTGGAAGATCCAGACTTTGTCGGGATGTCGCGGTGCCTGGACAGATATCCGTGACATCAGCAGAGAGCGGACTTTAGCCCGCTCTTCGCTGAAAATGGGTCACAGGAGTGCAAAATTAATTGCACTCCTGTGACCCATAGGAGAAGCCCAGCCAAACGAACCCAGGCTGGACCTCTCCTTTAAACTGACTTCATCTGTAGATGGAAGTTCATCCCTTTGATCTGTAGATGAATAAACAGAAATATACAAAATTAAACAATGTTTCTTTTTATCTTTCTGTTTCAGTGGCTAAGCAAGGCTGTTTTTTTGGGGGTTTTTTTTTTTTTCAAAGCACCAATTATCGGGACTTCAGTTTACACTTCAGCTGTCCCCAGGGGAACCCCGCAGACAGCTGAATAAGTCATCAGTTTTTAAGGATGCGGCGGCCCCGCTCCTTAACCAATAATTTCAGCTTTTTTTTACATTTCAGATGTCAGTGGGGGAATGCCGGTGACCGCTGAAAGAACTGAGCCTGAAAGTATCTGTTTCAAGTATCCGTTCATGTGCACGAGTACCGATACCCATGCAAATGCTTTAGTATCGGCACCAATACCAGTATCGGTGAAACCCTAGCATTCATAATAGACTCATAAACCAAAAAGGAATAGCGGCAAGTCAAGATAAGAGTCCTGAAGTTCGGTCTCCAACATCAGCGAATTGTGTGGATGACCGTACCAGCTAACGCGTTTTCATTGTGGGCCGTATTAGCATTATGGTCACCCTCCAAGGTCCGGTTGTATCTGTAAGACTAGATGGTTAGAGCACAACCCCCTTGCATTAGATGCCAAGAGCCTCCCCCACAATCAGAAGTCAAGGGTCCCCCACTCTTCCTTACAGCACAGTGGGGGCAGAGCTGGGAAGCAGAAAGTGCAGGGTCTGGAAGAGGGCTGGAGTCTTCTGAATGCTGAGACCAGGGAAGGTGGAGGCGAGGGGGTGCTGCAGCCGCACAGAGAGGAGCAGGACCTGAAGGAGGAGTTTTGTCTTTTTTCTCGCTGCTGCTGACTGCTGAGATGGTGAATGTTGCAAATTTTTTGTGTCGCACGGTATTTGCGCAGCGGTCTTGGAAATGCAATTTTTTGGGAAAAAATTCACTTTAATGAATAAATTAAAAAAACTAACAAAAAAAACACTATTTACCCCAATTTTTTGGGGTAATGTGAAAGATGATCTTACACCAAGTAAATAGATACCCAACATGTCACGCTTGTGGAATAGCGACAAAGTACGGTACTTAAAAAAAAAAAAACTCCATATGCAATGCTTTAAACACATTTATAGGTTACCTGTTTAGAGTTACAGAGGAGGTCTAGCACTAGAATTATTACCTTGCTCTAATGTTCACAGTGATACCTCACATGGGGTTTGAATACCGTTTGCCTATGCGTGCGCGACTTACGTATGCGTTCATGGCTGCGCATGAGCACAGAGGGATGGGGGCGCTTTTACTTTTTTTTTTCTTTCTTTACACTGTCCCTTTATATATATATATAAAATTTATTTATTTTACCACTTTTATTCTTCTTACAAGGAATGTAAACATCCCCTGTAATAGAAATAAGGGGTGACAGGTCCTCTTTATGGGGAGATCATGTAATAGAAATAAGGGGTGACAGGTCCTCTTTATGGGGAGATCATGTAATAGAAATAAGGGGTGACAGGTCCTCTTTATGGAGAGATCATGTAATAGAAATAAGGGGTGACAGGTCCTCTTTATGGGGAGATCATGTAATAGAAATAAGGGGTGACAGGTCCTCTTTATGGAGAGATCATGTAATAGAAATAAGGGGTGACAGGTCCTCTTTATGGGGAGATCATGTAATAGAAATAAGGGGTGACAGGTCCTCTTTATGGGGGAGATCATGTAATAGAAATAAGGGGTGACAGGTCCTCTTTATGGAGAGATCATGTAATAGAAATAAGGGGTGACAGGTCCTCTTTAAGGGGAGATCATGTAATAGAAATAAGGGGTGACAGGTCCTCTTTATGGGGAGATCTTGTAATAGAAATAAGGGGTGACAGGTCCTCTTTATGGGGAGATCTTGTAATAGAAATAAGGGGTGACAGGTCCTCTTTATGGGGAGATCATGTAATAGAAATAAGGGGTGACAGGTCCTCTTTATGGGGAGATCTTGTAATAGAAATAAGGGGTGACAGGTCCTCTTTATGGGGGAGATCATGTAATAGAAATAAGGGGTGACAGGTCCTCTTTATGGGGAGATCTTGTAATAGAAATAAGGGGTGACAGGTCCTCTTTATGGGGAGATCTGGGGGTCAGAAAGACCCCAAATCTCTTCTTTACCTTTAAAAGCAAGAGATCAAAATAAATGTTTTTGATCTTCCAGCCTGGACCGGAAGTGATGTCATGATGTTGCTTCGGTCCTCCAAGGCCATAGAGTCGATCAGAGAGTGTTAACTCGCCTATGGGAGCAGTTCTTGGGCGGCAGAAACACCGCAGGAGGTGGGCAAATGTCCCCCTCGCCTCCCGCCGCTTTGGAAACTGTTCCAGGGGCTCATGAGAAAGCCGACCACCTCCAGAAATAAACGGTTCCCGGGGTTATGCCTGATGTCTTCAGCCATAATCCTGGTAAACCACCTTTCTACTGTTATGTACAGTATCTCACAGAAGTAAGTACACCCCTCACATTTGTGTAAATATTTTCTTCTATCTTTTCATGTGACAACAGTGAAGAAAATACTCTTTGCTACAATGTAAAGTAGTGAGTGTACAGCTTGTATAACGGTGTAAATTTGCTGTCCCCTCAAAATAACTCAACACACAGCCATTAATGTCTAAACCGCTGGCAACAAAAGTCAGTACACCCCCAAGTGAAAATGTCCAAATTGTGCCCAATTAGCCATTTTCCCTCCCTGGTGTCATGTGACTCGTTACAGGTCTCAGGTGTGAATGGGGAGCAGGTGTGCTAAATTTGGTGTTATCGCTCTCACTCTCATATACTGGTCCCTGAAGTACAACATGGCACCTCATGGCAAAGAACTCTCTAAATCAGGGGTCTCAAACTAGCGGCCCTCCAGCTGTTGCGAAACTACAATTCCCATCATGCCTCTGCTTTTGGGAGTCATGCTTGCTGCTGTCAGCCTTGCAATGCCTCATGGGATTTGTAGTTTCGCAACAGCTGGCGGGTCACCAGTTTGAGACCTCTACTTCAAAGGATCTGAAAATAATAATTGTTGCTCTACATAAAGATGGCCGAGGCCAGTGATGTAGCAAAACATTGTAGCAAAGTGTCATTTCTTCAGTGTTGTCACATGAAAAGATAGAAGAAAAGATTTACAAAAACGTGAGGGGTGTACTTACTTTTGTGAGATACTGTACGTATTGCGGTTTAAAAAGTGGCTAAAATGACAACGCCGATCTTCAAGTGCAGTTTAATGAGTGAGTGTTGTCACCAACAAAAAAAATAAAATAAAGATAAAACAAATGCGGCCACCACAGCTAATGACTGGTCAGTTGCAACATTTTTGTTTAGAACTTCCGGGAGATCGGCGCTATTCTGCCCACCATTACTCCTATTAGAGAAGACCTCCAGTCATTATTCTGTCCCTCATAGGGGGCGGAGTGTAGAGGTCGGTCTCTCTACGTAGAGACGCTGCTTCTCTATTACTTTAGAACTGATTAGTGGTCGGTGACGAGTTACAGACTGGGTGACCACTAGGGTGACCACATTTCCAAACTACCATTCAGGGACACCCTCCCTTCCCAAAAATCAGCTTGTGCTGTAACGAATCACAGCACAGTGATTGGACACAAGAGGCGGGATTTATGATTTCTCCAATCACAAGCAGGGGGCGGGGATTGTGCTCCTCCAGGCATTCCCGGCCAGGACAAGTACTGTCAGTGAGTAAAGAGGTGATGTGGCAGACTTTTTTGGGGGCATCAGATTGGCCCGGGGGGGGGGGGGGCTGTGTCAGTTTCATTCCGGGACACTGTATTGTCCTGGAATAAATGTGCCCGGGACAGACCTGCAAAATGCGGGACTGTCCCGGGCAATCCGGGACACATGGTCACCCTAGTGGCCACGCCCCCTCCGTAAAATAAAGTGGCGGCACAATGTGGATGTATCAGCACGGTTTATTGAGCAGCATAGTTGGTGCATCCTAGTCGGAGTATATGTCTAATACAGAGGGGTAGGTAATGATCAGCTGTGCACTATACAGAGTGAGGCGGGAAGAAGAGGCTTGGAGGTTCTCGGAGGGGGGGGAGGTCCAGTCTGACCGGCAGCTACATAGTCAGTTCCTGCAAAACAAAAAGAAAGATGCAAATCAGCGACATCGGCGGGGGCAACACTCCGACCTTCCACCAGAACTCCCCATTATTCTTAATGTACAAGTCCAGTCCTATATTCTGTAGGCTTAAACCTGCCCCACCCCCCCTATTCTAAGCTCTATGCCAACTACCCTGGAGATCCGGCGTCTCCAAACAGTCTAAACCAGGTGGTCTTCAAACTACGGCCCTCCAGGTGTTCAAAAACTACAATTCCCATCATGCCCTAGTCATGTCTGTGAATGTCAGAGTTTTGCAATGCCTCATGGGACATGTAGTCCTGCAACAGCTGGAGGGCCGTAGTTTGAGGATCCCTGGTCTAAACAATGGACTGGTTTACTGCCTTTCAAGCTTTAGGGGGGCCTTTGTAGCCATTGGGAACAGAAAATGTCCTGGCATCAGTGGGAGGAATGGTGCCCCATCATTGGTATCAATAGAGAAAATCGTGCCCCATCATTTGGTACTGTATCAATAGGAGGAATAGTGACCCATCACTGGTGTCAGTGGGAGAAATAGTGCCCCATCATTGGTGTCAGTGGGAGAAATAGTGCCCCATCATTGGTGTCAGTGGGAGGAATAGTGCCCCATCATTGGTGTCAGTGGGAGGAATAGTGCCCCATCACTGGTGTCAGTGGGAGAAATAGTGCCCCATCATTGGTGTCAGTGGGAGGAATAGTGCCCCATCATTGGTGTCAGTGGGAGGAATAGTGCCCCATCATTGGTGTCAGTGGGAGGAATAGTGCCCCATCATTGGTGTCAGTGGGAGGAATAGTGCCCCATCATTGGTGTCAGTGGGAGGAATAGTGCCCCATCATTGGTATTAATGGCAGGAATAGTGCCCCATCATTGGTATTAATGGCAGGAATAGTGCCCCATCATTGGTGTCAGTGGGAGGAATAGTGCCCCATCATTGGTATTAATGGCAGGAATAGTGCCCCATCGTTGGTATTAATGGCAGGAATAGTGCCCCATCATTGGTGTCAGTGGGAGGAATAGTGCTCCATCATTGGTATCAATAGGGAAAATCGTACCCCATCATTGGTACTGTATCAATAGGAGGAATAGTGCCACATCCTTGGTGTCAGTGGGAGGAATAGTGCCCCATCCTTGGTGTCAGTGGGAGGAATAGTGTCCCATCATTGGTATCAATAGAAAAAATGGTGCCCCATCACTGGTATTAATGTCAGGAATACATCATCATTGGTATTAATAGCAGGAATGGTGCCCCATCATTGATAGCAATAGGAAGAATAGTGCCCCATCGTTGGTGTCAGTGAGAGGTCTAGTACCTCATTGTCAGTGACAAGAACTATGCCCTCTGTTGCTGATAGTGGGGGGAGGGGGGATTATGCCCCAGGGGGTTGGATATAAACAAGCCAAGGGCTGAAGCACTACTGTAGAGGGAAGATACTTCTGGGGGCGCTCCAGTCTGGTTACCTAGTCGTCTCCCGGAGGAGAGGAGGCACTTTCCTTGGTAAGTCTATGGGTGGCATCACCTCATAGGCCCGGCAGCGTTGGCAATCTCTCCTCTTCACTGAGGCCGGCCGCTTGAGAGATCATGTGACTGGACCCAAGCGCCCTCAGAACCATCAAGTCCGGCCATCTTTCCTTTATGGAATAGTCCGTATAGAACTTATGGGGGTCGGACTCAGGAGTAGCTCTAGACGTACACAGTATTTCACTTGACTTCTGTAGCACAAGCAACTGTGCCCTACTGAACCCGGAACCCCTCCATAAGTGAAGAGGGTTGGAAATGATTGGGGGGCTTCTGTTGAGATGACCAAACCTGGAGCCGGACCTTCAGTACCCAACACAATAGTCCTAGACCAGTGATGGTGAACCTCGGCACTCCAGATGTTTGGAACTACATTTCCCATGATGCTCATCTACACTGCAGAGTAGATGAGCATCATGGGAAATGTAGTTCCAAAACATCTGGGGTGCCAAGGTTCACCATCACTGGTCTAGAGGAAGGGATCCAGTGGGTCACATGGAACAAACGTCATTAATAATTCTCTGGATTCCACTCATTGATGGATTGGGGTGGAAGAAGGTGAACCAAATTCTTATGGCATGCAATGGCTCCGGTTTCTCCCGGAAAAAACAGGGTGGCCCCTAAAACTGGAGCGTTCAAAGTTTGGAATCCACTTGTAGAAGGTCCAATGAGAGCGCCCAGCAGGGCTAATAACACCTTGACAATTTTTTATCTTCAAAATAATTAATATTTGATAATTATAGCATTTGGAGAACTCAAGTATACACAATATTGGAGGCTTGAAAAAAAAAAAGGGGGGGGGGGATGTCGCCCCCCCCACCGGATCGCATTGGCTGTTTCATATTGTCCATCATCAGGCCCGGACTGGGACAAAAAATAGGCCCGGGCATTTTAGACTGAGCAGCCGGGGGGGGCTGGCGGCGGCTAATAATGGGATGTGGGGTTCCAGCACCTTTTACCTCTGGACCCCTTAACATTACACAGCACCCTGCGCCTCTGGACCCCTTTACAATACACAGCACCCTGCGCCTCTGGACCCCTTTACAATACACAGCACCCTGCACCCCTTTACAATACACAGCACCCTACGCCTCTGCACCCCTTTACAATACACAGCACCCTGCACCTCTGGACCCTTTACATTACATAGCACCGCACCTCTGGACCCCTTTACATTACACAGCCCCTCCCCCAGTTTGTTACACAGACACCCCCTAACAGTTCTGGACCCCCTGCATGTTACACAGACCTCCCTACAGTACAGGCCCCCTCCCTACAGTGCAGACCCCCTCCCTACAGTACAGGCCCCCTCCCTACAGTACAGGCCCCCTCCCTACAGTACAGACCCCCTCCCTACAGTACAGACCCTCCTACATTACAGCCCCCCTCTACAATACAGACCCCCCTACATTACAGACCGCCTGCCCTACAGTACAGACCCCCTGCCCTACAGTACAGACCCCCCTACATTACAGACCCCCCTACAATACAGAACCCCCTACATTTCAGACCCCCCTACAATAGAGAACCCCCCTACAATACAGAACCCCTACATTTCAGAACCCCTCTACATTACAGACCCCCCCTACATTACAGACCCCCCTACATTACAGAACCCCCCTACATTACAGAACCCCCCTACATTTCAGACCCCCCTACAATACAGAACCCCCCTACAATACAGAACCCCCCTACAATACAGAACCCCCTACATTTCAGACCCCCCTACATTTCAGACCCCCCCTACAATACAGAACCCCCCTACAATACAGAACCCCCCTACATTTCAGACCCCCCTTCAATACAGAACCCCCTACATTACAGACCCCCCTACAATATAGACCCCCCTACAATACAGAACCCCCTACATTTCAGACCCCCCCTACAATACAGAACCCCCCTACATTACAGACCCCCCTACAATACAGAATCCCCCTTACACTTCAGACCCCCCTACAATACAGAACCCCCCTACATTACAGACCCCCCTACAATACAGAACCCCCTACATTTCAGACCACCCCTACAATACCATATTGTACCTCAGATCAGCGTGGGACTGCATGTTGGGTCCCCTCCCCCTGTTTGGACATAAAGGAGGAGGGGGAGGCGGCTTCACTCTGCTCGGCTGTGTGAGACAGCCGACCCGAGACTGATCAGATCATCAGTGCCGCGGCCACCTTGCCAGAGAGAAGGGGATCGTTGTGGGTCCCGGCCCCCTGATGTGCTGACGGGTGTCACTGTCACTCGAGTGTGGCTCCGACTCGCAGCTGAGAGTGCACTGGGGCAGTGGCATCACTAGGGTTGGTGTCACTTGGTGCTGCAAAACATGGTATCACCCCCCTCCTGTCTATCCTGCCCAGCGCCCTGCAGGCAGCGCACGGTCACGAGGCGCACCCCCAAATGACCCCGGTAAATAAAGTATAGGGTGGTATTGGGCTGGCTGGGGCAATATAGGGCAGGTTGGTGTAATATAGGGCAGGTTGCGGTGGTATAGTGCAGGTTGGGGTGATATAGGGCAGGTTGGGGTTGTATAGGGCAGGCTGGGGTGCTATAGAGCAGGTTTGGGTGGTATAGGGCAGTTTGCGGTGGTATATGGCAGGCTGGGTGGCATAGGGCAGGTTGGGGTGATATAGGGCAGAGTGTGGTGGCATAGAGCAGGTTGGGGTGGTATAGAGAAGTTTGCGGTGGCATAGGGCAGGCTGGGGTGGCATAAGGCAGTTTGCGGCGGTATAGGACAGGTTGCGATGGCATAGGGCAGGTTGGTGTGGTATAGAGCAGTTTGCGGTGGCATAGGGCAGGTTGGGGTGGTATAGAGCAGTTTGCGGTAGCATAGGGCAGGTTGCGGTGGAAAAGGGCAGGTTGCGGTGTTATAGGGCAGGTTGCGGTGGCATAAGGCAGGTTGCGGTGGCATTAGGCAGGTTGCGGTGATATAAGGGGAGTCTGTGGGAGGAGTGGATTGGGCAGCCACACTCCCAGCTTCGCCCACCAACTCCGGTTGCCTCCAGAGACATTGGAGATGATGGGGAGACATGACATGACGTCCGGCGGGCCGCGGGCCGCAACGGCCCACCGGGCATTTGCCCGGTTTGCCCTATGGCCAGTCCGGGCCTGTCCATCATTAAAGATCTTGAACTCTTCATTCTCCAGTCTGGAGCTCTCATTGGACTTTCCACGTTGGTCACATAACAGGGAATCCCAACCAACGTGTCCGGTCTTCGCAATATAACGTCTCCATGGATATCTGTTGGCCACAGAAGCTGGAGGAACCTGCCGATGGACTGATTATTGGCAGGAAAATGTCCTCCGTACTAGACGTGGGCGCCGCCAATAAATTCGTTCCGTTTCTAATTAGACGAAAATTCATATTTTGTAATTTGTGTCTGAAATTCAATTTGGATTCGTTTTCATAACAATTACGAACATTCGTTATGATTAACTTAAATAGCAAAAAATACCTTTCTCAATATGGCGGTCGTCTGACTCATTATGAGGGGCTCCCCCCATCCCTGTGCTGTGCTCATTATGAGGGGCTCCTACCATCCCTGTGCTGTGCTCATTATGAGGGGCTCCCCCCATCCCTGTGCTGTGCTCATTATGAGGGGCTCCCACCATCCCTGTGCTGTGCTCATTATGAGGGGCTCCCACCATCCCTGTGCTGTGCTCATTATGAGGGGCTCCCACCATCCCTGTGCTGTGCTCATTATGAGGGGCTCCTACCATCCCTGTGCTGTGCTCATTATGAGGGGCTCCTACCATCCCTGTGCTGTGCTCATTATGAGGGGCTCCCCCCATCCCTGTGCTGTGCTCATTATGAGGGGCTCCCACCATCCCTGTGCTGTGCTCATTATGAGGGGCTCTCACCATCCCTGTGCTCATTATGAGGGGCTCCCCCCATCCCTGTGCTGTGCTCATTATGAGGGGCTCCCACCATCCCTGTGCTGTGCTCATTATGAGGGGCTCTCACCATCCCTGTGCTCATTATGAGGGGCTCCCACCATCCCTGTGCTGTGCTCATTATGAGGGGCTCCTACCATCCCTGTGCTGTGCTCATTATGAGGGGCTCCCACCATCCCTGTGCTGTGCTCATTATGAGGAGCTCCCACCATCCCTGTGCTGTGCTCATTATGAGGGGCTACCCCCATCCCTGTGCTGTGCTCATTATGAGGGGCTCCTACCATCCCTGTGCTGTGCTCATTATGAGGGGCTCCTACCATCCCTGTGCTGTGCTCATTATGAGGGGCTCCTACCATCCCTGTGCTGTGCTCATTATGAGGGGCTCCTACCATCCCTGTGCTGTGCTCATTATGAGGGGCTCCCACCATCCCTGTGCTGTGCTCATTATGAGGGGCTCCCATCATCCCTGTGCTGTGCTCATTATGAGGGACTCCCACCATCCCTGTGCTGTGCTCATTATGAGGGGCTCCCACCATCCCTGTGCTGTGCTCATTATGAGGGGCTCCCACCATCCCTGTGCTGTGCTCATTATGAGGGGCTCCCACCATCCCTGTGCTGTGCTCATTATGAGGGGCTCCCACCATCCCTGTGCTGTGCTCATTATGAGGGGCTCCCACCATCCCTGTGCTGTGCTCATTATGAGGGGCTCCTACCATCCCTGTGCTGTGCTCATTATGAGGGGCTCCCACCATCCCTGTGCTGTGCTCATTATGATGGGCTCCCACCATCCCTGTGCTGTGCTCATTATGAGGGGCTCCCACCATCCCTGTGCTGTGCTCATTATGAGGGGCTCCCACCATCCCTGTGCTGTGCTCATTATGAGGGGCTCCCACCATCCCTGTGCTGTGCTCATTATGAGGGGCTCCCACCATCCCTGTGCTGTGCTCATTATGAGGGGCTCCCACCATCCCTGTGCTGTGCTCATTATGAGGAGCCCCCACCATCCCTGTGCTGTGCTCATTATGAGGGGCTCCCACCATCCCTGTGCTGTGCTCATTATGAGGGGCTCCCACCATCCCTGTGCTGTGCTCATTATGAGGAGCCCCCACCATCCCTGTGCTGTGCTCATTATGAGGGGCTCCCTCCATCCCTGTGCTGTGCTTATTATGAGGGGCTCCCACCATCCCTGTGCTGTGCTCATTATGAGGAGCTCCCCCCATCCCTGTGCTGTGCTCATTATGAGGGGCTCTCATCATCCCTGTGCTGTGCTCATTATGAGGGACTCCCATCATCCCTGTGCTGTGCTCATTATGAGGGGCTCTCACCATCCCTGTGCTCATTATGAGGGGCTCCCATCATCCCTGTGCTGTGCTCATTATGAGGGGCTCCCCCCATCCCTGTGCTGTGCTCATTATGAGGGGCTCCCCCCATCCCTGTGCTGTGCACATTATGAGGGGCTCCCACCATCCCTGTGCTGTGCTCATTATGAGGGACTCCCACCATCCCTGTGCTCATTATGAGGGGCCCCCACCATCCCTGTGCTCATTATGAGGGGCTCCCACCATCCCTGTGCTGTGCTCATTATGAGGGGCTCCCACCATCCCTGTGCTCATTATGAGGGGCTCCCACCATCCCTGTGCTGTGCTCATTATGAGGGGCTCTCATCATCCCTGTGCTGTGCTCATTATGAGGGGCTCCCACCATCCCTGTGCTGTGCTCATTATGAGGGGCTCCCACCATCCCTGTGCTGTGCTCATTATGAGGGGCTCCCCCCGTCCCTGTGCTGTGCTCATTATGAGGGGCTCCCCCCGTCCCTGTGCTGTGCTCATTATGAGGGGCTCCGATCATCCCTGTGCTGTGCTCATTATGAGGGGCTCCCACCATCCCTGTGCTGTGCTCATTATGAGGAGCTCCCCCCATCCCTGTGCTGTGCTCATTATGAGGGGCTCCCACCATCCCTGTGCTGTGCTCATTATGAGGGGCTCCCACCATCCCTGTGCTGTGCTCATTATGAGGAGCCCCCACCATCCCTGTGCTGTGCTCATTATGAGGGGCTCCCACCATCCCTGTGCTGTGCTCATTATGAGGGGCTCCCCCCATCCCTGTGCTGTGCTCATTATGAGGGGCTCCCCCCATCCCTGTGCTGTGATGACTTCCTGGGTTTTTAACTTCATCATAATGAATAATGGTAATAATTATGACAATAATAAAACGATATTAAGGAACATTCTTATTTTGTCCGATTCTGAATCTCCCATCGACTACCAGGACCAGTCTGAGCCGTCTCTCCCACTCCCGTCTCTCCCACTCCCGTCTCTCCCACTCCCCAAACCAAATTCATCAACGAAATTTCGTATAAAATTCATAAGAATAGAAATTCGTATTTCGGATGCTTCCCAATGTAGGAATTTTCGGAAATTCATACGAAACGAATGGCACAGGTCTACTCTGTATCGGTAACATGAGAACGGCCTCCACCCCTCTACAGTACGGGAACTACTGTTACCGATGTGGTAAGTGATTGTAGTTTGAAGACCACGTTCTAGACCAGTGCTTGTCCACCTACAAGGTATAGGGGGCCTCCGCTGCTTTCCCCGGGATCACCCAATGGCCTCACATAATGTTTGGTATAGGTAATGCTAGGAAAGATGGTCAGAGACTGCAGAAATACAGAAGAAGATGGTTAAATAATGTGGACATGCTACAAGTTTGGTTGGAGACTGGGGACATGCTACAAGTTTGGTTGGAGACTGGGGACATGCTACAAGTTTGGTTGGAGACTGGGGACATGCTACAAGTTTGGTTGGAGACTGGGGACATGCTACAAGTTTGGTTGGAGACTGGGGACATGCTACAAGTTTGGTTGGAGACTGGGGACATGCTGCAAGTTTGGTTGGAGACTGGGGACATGCTGCAAGTTTGGTTGGAGACTGGGGACCTGCTACAAGTTTGGTTGGAGACTGGGGACATGCTACAAGTTTGGTTGGAGACTGGGGACCTGCTACAAGTTTGGTTGGAGACTGGGGACCTGCTACAAGTTTGGTTGGAGACTGGGGACATGCTACAAGTTTGGTTGGAGACTGGGGACCTGCTACAAGTTTGGTTGGAGACTGGGGACATGCTACAAGTTTGGTTGGAGACTGGGGACCTGCTACAAGTTTGGTTGGAGACTGGGGACCTGCTACAAGTTTGGTTGGAGACTGGGGACCTGCTACAAGTTTGGTTGGAGACTGGGGACCTGCTACAAGTTTGGTTGGAGACTGGGGACATGCTACAAGTTTGGTTGGAGACTGGGGACATGCTACAAGTTTGGTTGGAGACTGGGGACATGCTACAAGTTTGGTTGGAGACTGGGGACATGCTACAAGTTTGGTTGGAGACTGGGGACATGCTGCAAGTTTGGTTGGAGACTGGGGACATGCTGCAAGTTTGGTTGGAGACTGGGGACATGCTGAACCCGAGGACATGGTACACTATGCTAGTGGAAACCATCCCTTTACGAATCAAATCACTGCTGCCCCTGCCACTACAGATTGCTGAGGCCAGAGGGCCGCACAAAAGTACCCAGAGCCACCATCAGGAATTTTGGGGCCCCTTACACAGCTTCAGGCATGGGCCCCCTGGAGCAGAGAACCGGGGGGGGGGGTCTGCCGCGAATTGAGAAGTGGGGGGGGTGCCACGAATTAAGAAGCGGGGAGTGCTGGCACCGCGAATCATTGAGGTCATGGGGGAGGCTTTGGGTGCTGACGAACAAAAAAAAAACAAAGGGGGGTTGCCATCCGGGGGCCCTGGGGACCTCTGGGCCCCTTACAAAAAATAAATAAATATAAAAAAAAGGGGGGGTGTTGCCATCTGGGGTCCTGGGGACCTCTGGGCCTCTTACAAAAAATAAATAAATATAAAAAAAGGGGGGTGTTGCCATCTGGGGCCCTGGGGACCTCTGGGCCCCTTACAAAAAATAAATAAAATGGGGGGGGTTTCCATCTGGGGCCCTGGGGACCTCCGGGCCCCTTACAAAAAATAAACAAATAAAAAAAATGGGGGGGTTGCCATCTGGGACCCTGGGGACCTCTGGGCCCTTTACAAAAAAAAAAAAAAAAAGAAAAAGGGGGTTGCCATCTGGAGCCCCTGGGGACCTCCGGGCCCCTTACAAAAAATAAAAGAAAATAGAAATGATTAAAAACAAAAAAAAGGGGGGTTGCCATCCGGGCCCCTGGGGACCTCCGGGCCCCTTACAGGTGTACTGCATGTACCCCCCTGATGGCGGCCCTGCAAGTACCAAAGGGTTGCAGGTTGGGCACCAAGATCCTAGATAGCCATATAGATGTATAAAAATTTTGCCAAACTATTGGTTCTGTGTCGGGAGTGTGTAACCGTCCTGTTCCATGGCACCTGCTGGTCTCGTTCTGGGATTCTGGTTTTGGCCGAGCTGCACTGTCCCTGTCTGACTGCCCACCTGCAGGGTGATTGGTGTAGACACATCCTCCAGGTGGAGACCAAACCTGATTTAAGCTCTCCAAGCCCTTATTATTGTCATGCTTGTGATAGTGTTTGCAACACGTGCTTCAAGCTCCCTGTTTGCCGGTGTTGCGTCAGATATGGCGACCCATTAGAATTGGTAAAGGAAGTGATGTTCCGTCACTGCCATCTTGCTACACCCCGCACTCCTCCACTGTAACGATACACCGAGAAGGGGGTAAGCGGACATCTTGCTACACCCACCAGAGTTTTGCATTTCACTGTTTTTTTTTTTTATTATCAGTAAACAGAGTTTATAAGGTGAAATAGATGTTGAATTTTAAAAGCAGTGACCAACCTGCTGATCTCACAGGTTTGCTAATCTGACAGAACATCGCTGCTTTTATAATTAATTCAACATGTAAACAGTCCGAGGGATTTCTAAATACTATACTTCACCATATATACTCCGTTTCCTGTTAAAAATAACTGAGAAATAAATGTAGCGGGTACTTACTTTCCCGCCGTAAGTTTTTGAATTTTTCGGTGACACCAGTGGATCTCCGGAGGTCCACTGGGTGGCGCTGTCACTGTGGGCCGACGGACATATACCGCTGTGTGCTGAGCTTACTTTTGTCCTCTCTGGGCAGCGGTATGGTGGGGCGGGGAACCCGCCGTGCTTGCTGGGAGAGGGGATAAAAGGGGCCGGCCATCTTGGTCACGGGGTGGTTGGTCCCTGGCACCTTTAGCCTGCGGACGGAGTTCGTGTTTGTCCTCTAGGTGGACTAGGCCTAGAGGACCACCGGAGATCGTGTTCCATCCCTGGCACCTTTAGTCCTGGGGTGAGGTACTCGGATGGCGGTCCGGAGCTCAGTGCCCAACACTGAGTTCCGCGAGGGAAGGATCCTAGGGTACTCCGGAGATGGATGCCTGAATCCGAGGTGGACGTAATGGACCGGGAAGAGCTCCTCATCTGAAGACCCAGTGCAGCATACTGCCGGTGACGGGTGAGCCTCTTGTCGGAGACTGTCCGGAAGGTGAATTTCCTTGTGCGGAGACCATAGCCCACTCTTTGGAGGAGAGTGGAGGAAAGAACTTGTGTCTGGGCCTATTCGTACACACACCTCCTTTTCTGTTCTATAGCCAAGGGAGTCCATGTTATGTTCTAAATAAAGGAGTGTTGGACTTTAACGGTGTGTGGCTCAAGTTCCTGGCAGACTAGGTTCTTGGAGATTCTTGGAGGGAGGATCCGATGCACAATACAGGCCCAAAGGTAAAAGGAAGGCGTTGCCGATACCACTTATACATCTGTGGTGGAAGCCAGGTGTAGCGCACCCTCTCCCTCCCCTATCATACCCCTAGACCAGAGACATAGCGAGCAGAACTTTAATAGAGGGGACTGGGAGAGAGGAGGACCAGCCCGCTACACGTGGGGGCTCGGGTCCGGGATGTGTGTTGTGCATCACTTGGAAGAAGGTGTCTGCCAGACAGAGTTAAGCGAATAGGCCAAAGTGCAGCCCTGCTCGAAAGTCGTGGACATGACCTCAAAAGGGGAAAGGCCCGCGCAGGAAGAGTGGTAAAGGGGGAAAACTCAGCCGTGTGACGGACTACACGTGGGGGTTTTTAATTGCACTGCACCACCAGACACAACCCCCACCGCTTAGTTCGTGGGCGTGTCCCAACCCAGCAAAGTGAAAAGCCCGTGAACTGGAGCAAAAGGGGAGGAGTCCAATACGTGTGACGGACTACACGTGGGACATTGGCGCGAAAACTCTGCAGTGTGTGAGATGGAACATCAACAGGTCGCCATGTTTGGACCCGCCTCATGGATCCCGGTTCACCCGGCGACTGCAACATTGACTGCTGCTGCTCCGATAACGGATACGGGGATCCGGCTGAAGCCAAGGGGTCGATTCGCCCTGTACTCGTGTATGGACGTTGAAGCCCTGGGTATGATTTGCCCTGGGTGTTCGGGACTGGTATGTCTGTTGAAGCCGTTCGGACGTTGTGAGGCCTGTGGGGAATTCACGTTTGAAGTGGATCCGGAGGTTGAGAGGCCGAAATCCATCTACCCAGGCCGGGCTTCAGGTACCGCCACTCAGAAGGGAGGAATCACGGCTGTGAGAGTCACCCCTGCGCACACTGCAGCGACCGCAGAGGAGGTTGTGAAACACCAACGGGAGAAATCCGAGGATGCTGACTCGGTCACCACTGTCCCACAGCGTCCACCACCGAAGAAAAGAACCAGTGTGGTAGCCCCGACCAGCGGTGGACCGTCTCGCATGCTTACGCCAGACCCAGAGGGATCCGTTGACGGAAGTTCCGGACGCCCCAGAAAAGGTCAAGGTAAGCCGGCAGAGAAGACTTGGTGTGAGGGAGGAGGTGTCGAGAAGGCATGGCCTAGCAAGTCCCCGGAGTGTGGAGGTTCTGTTTCCACACAGGGCTACATACCCGCGGAGGAGTGTGACACCTCTGACCTGGAATCTCTCTCAGATACGGGAGATGATGCCTTTATAGATGACTTGTTTGCCAAGAAGGGCTGGGACAAGATACCGCTTGCTTCATTCCGTGGAAGTGGGAATTCACCTATGTCTGTAGGGGAAAGCACACCCAGGGTGGAGGCGTCAGCGCCTGAAGGAGAATCCTTTCCTCAACTTGTCCCTGAATCCCCGGCACCATCTGTATCTGACACTGGGGTCAAGAGACTGTTGTTGCGGCCCCCAATGCCCAGAATGGAGGTGGTCAAGGCACCTCGTCATCCAGACTCAGTTGTTTTGCCTGGTGAAGGGGAAAAAGCTACTATGCCTCCTTTGGCAAGATTACAGCGTTTATTCAGTCAAAATTTTGCAGTGGAGTACGGCTGGGAGTACCCTTACTTATCGAAGGACTTGCTATATGAGGTGGAAGTGTGCCGGGAGCGCTGGTACAATGACTTTGTGTGGACCCACCTCAAAGTTCCACACGCCCGCAGATACCTAACATGTTCTCCAAAGGCTTCACAGCGCTTCAAAGACTGCAAGGCAGAATGGATGGTGGGAAGACACATCCACGCAGACAAAGTAGTGATCAGACGCAAAGAAGGCGAAGATGTAGAGTACCATCTAGAGACTATGGATTAGCACTTGAAGCCACTGATTCTGCCACATCCCCGTTTCTACCTTTGGGAGAGAAAGACTCCAATATTATCATGCTGCTGAATTTTCTGGGGAAATTGTGTTCTTGTGTGCCCAAAGAATAGAAGGAACTGTTCCTGTTTGTTTCTATCTTCCTGCAAGGAGATCACAGACTCTGGGGTAGATAGGGTTAGAGAGAAAGGAGAAGTTCCACGGGTGCTGTTACCGCGAGGCTGTCACCAGGTGGCAGTGTCGAGCAACGTTACAAACACTTTTCACGCACTCACTCTTTGGAGAAACAGGAATTTATTTTAGGAGAAGTTTATTTTACTCATGCACACGGATACATGTGTCAGGGTTTTTATGTTAACTTTTATTTCTTTTCCCTCTACAGGAGGACATCCTAGCAAGGTTATATACTCTGAGGAGGTTTTTAGTTAGGATGGGGAGGGAAAAGTAAAATGTTTTGAAATGTGATTTTCATGATTGCTTATGTTGTCTTTCACTCCTCTTTCATTACAGGGGCTCAGACACAACTTCTTCGTTAGGAGAGTTTCCAAAAAGTTTTTCTGTTTTAATTGTTAGTGGTTTCTGGACTGAATCATTTCAGTTGTTTAGGATGTGGTTTACTCCAGACACTGGGGACCAGTGTCAAATAACAGGGGGGAGTATGTAGCGGGTACTTACTTTCCCGCCGTAAGTTTTTGAATTTTTCGGTGACACCAGTGGTGTATCTCCGGAGGTCCACTGGGTGGCGCTGTCACTGTGGACCGACGGACGGATACCGCTGTGTGCTGAGCTTACTTTTGTCCTCTCTGGGCAGCGGTATGGTGGGGCGGGGAACCCGCCGTGCTTGCTGGGAGAGGGGATAAAAGGGGCCGGCCATCTTGGTCACGGGGTGGGAGTCCCAGGCATCTTTAGCCTGCGGACGGAGTTCGTGTTTGTCCTCTAGGCGGACTAGGCCTAGAGGACCACTGGAGATCGTGTTCCATCTCAGGCACCTTTAGTCCTGAGGTGAGGTACTCGGATGGCGGTCCGGAGCTCAGTGCCCAACACTGAGTTCCGCGAGGGAAGGATCCTAGGGTACTCCGGAGATGGATGCCTGAATCCAAGGTGGGCGTAATGGACCGGGGAGAGCTCCTCATCTGAAGACCCAGTGCAGCATACTGCCGGTGACGGGTGAGCCTCTTGTCGGAGACCGTCCGGAAGGTGAATTTCCCTCGTGCGGAGACCATAACCCCCACTCTTTGGAGGAGAGTGGAGGACCGAACTTGTGTCTGGGCCTATTCGTACACACACCTCCTTTTCTGTTCTATAGCCAAGGGAGTCCATGTTATGTGCTAAATAAAGGAGTGTTGGACTTTAATGGTGTGTGGCTCAAGTTTCTGGCAGACGAGGTTCTCGGAGACTCTTGGAGGGAGGATCCGATGCACAACACAGGCCCGAAGGTAAAAGAAGGCATTGCTGATACCACTTATACATCTGTGGTGGAAGCCAGGCGTAGCGCACCCTCTCCCTCCCCTATCATACCCCTAGACCAGAGACATAGCGAGCAGAACTTTAATAGAGGGGACTGGGAGAGGGGAGGACCAGCCCGCTACATAAAAAACTCCGGTGGGTGTAACAAGATGTCCGCTGACCCCTCCTCGATGTATCCTTACTGTGGAGGAGTGCGGGGTGTAGCAAGATGGCGGCGATGAAACATCACTTCCGTTCCCAATTCTGATGGGTCGCTCAATCTGACGGAACCACCTGCCTTGTTACCGTGACTTCACCTTAGCCTGAACCCTGCCTGCTGGTTTGGATATTCTAGTTATTGATCTCGGATTGAACTTTGGACTCTACCACAGATTTAACCCGGACCACTCTGAACGTTGCCTGCCCTGAACCCGGACTGCCTGTCTGCTATCTGCAAGTACCTGTTATGCTGTGTGTAGATCACACCTGCCCTGGCGTTATAGCATTGGGTATAAGACCTGGAGTCAACTGAGTAACGGTAGGCCTGCTTGCCTTATGGGAAAGGGGGCTGCTATACAATGCCTTGAAAAAGTATTCATACCCCTTGTAATTTCCCACATTTTGTCATGTTACAACCAAAAACGTAAATTTATTTTATTGGGATTTTATGCGATAGACCAACACAAAGTGGCACATAATTGTGAAGTAAAAGGAAAATGATAAATGGGTTTAATTTTTTTTTACAAATAAATATGTGAAAAGTGGGGGGGGGGCATTTGTATTCAGCCCCCTTTACTCTGATACCCCCAACTAAAATCTAGTGGAACCAATTGCCTTCAGAAGTCACCTAATTATTAAATAGAGTCCCCCTGGGTGTCATTTAATCTTAGTATAAATACAGCTGTTCTGTGAAGCCCTCAGAGGTTTGTTAGAGAACCTTAGTGAACAAACAGCATCATGAAGGCCAAGGAACACACCAGACAGGTCAGGGATAAAGTTGTGGAGAAGTATAAAGCAGGGTTAGGTTATAAAAAAAAAATCTCCCAAGCTTTGAACATCTCACGAAGCTCTGTTCAATCCATCATCGGAAAATGGAAAGAGTATGGCACAACTGCAAACCTACCAAGACATGGCCGTCCACCTAAACTGACCAGGCCGGGCAAGGAGAGCATTCATCAGAGAAGCAGCCAAGAGGCCCCATGGTAACTCTGGAGGAGCTGCAGAGATCCACAGCTCAGGGGGGAGAATCTGTCCACAGGACTACTATTAGTCATGTACTCCACAAATCTGCCCTTTATGGAAGAGTGACAAGAAGAAAGACATTGGAGAAAGAAAGTCATAAGAAGTCCTGTTTGCAGTTTGTGAGAAGCCATGTGGGGGACACAGCAAACATGTGGGGGACACAGCAATCACGTGGGGGACACAGCAATCACGTGGGGGACACAGCAATCACGTGGGGGACACAGCAAACATGTGGGGGAGACAGCAAACATGTGGGGGACACAGCAATCACGTGGGGGACACAGCAATCACGTGGGGGACACAGCAAACATGGGGAAGAAGGTGCTCTGGTCACATGAGTCCAAAATGTAACTTTTTGGCCTAAAAGCAAAACACTATGTGTGGCGGGAAAACTAACACTGCACATCACCCTAAACACACCATCCCCACTGTGAAACATGGTGGTGGCAGCATCATGTGGTGGGGATGCTTTTCTTCAGCAGGGACAGGGCAGCTGGTCAGAGTTGATGGGAAGATGGATGGAGACAAATACAGGACAATCTTAGAAGAAAACCTGTTAGAGTCTGCAAAAGACTTGAGACTGGGGGGGGGGGGGAGGTTCACCTTCCAGCAGGACAACGACCCGAAACATACAGCCAGAGCTACAATGGAATGGTTTAGGTCAAAGCATATTCATGTGTTAGAATGGCCCAGTCACAGTCCAGACCTAAATCCCATTGAGAATCTGTGGCAAGACTTGAAAATTGCTGATCACAGAAGCTCTCCATCCAATCTGACAGAACTTGAGATATTTTACAAAGAAGAAGAATGGGCAGAAATGCCCCTCTCTAGATGTGCAAAGCTGGTAGAGACACCCCCAAAAAGACTTGTAGAGAAAAGGGGGTTCTACAAAGTATTGACTCCGGGGGGCGCCATACAAATGCCCCCCCCCCCACACTTTTCACATATTTATTTGTATCATTTTCCTTCCACTTCACAATTATGTGCCACTTTGTGTTGGTCCATCACAGAAAATCCCAATAAAACACATTTACGTTTTTGGGTCTAACATGACAAAATGTGGGAAATTTCAAGGGGTATGAATACTTTTTCAAGGCATTGTAGGTGAAGAAAACAGAAGCCAGCTATTGTGCCTGACCACCAACGCTAGGGGTAGGTGTGGCACTCGGCTATTTTCTCCCCAGGTCAAATGTTATTCATGCATAAAAAAGAGTGAATCTGGAAAATGCCTCATTATAGCTGCAAGATAGAGCGGACGATCGTAGGAAATGAATAGTATTTGATGTGATTGTCAGCTGCATCTGAATGAATAACATTTGACCATTCCATTCCACCTCATTCAATAAGAGATTAGGCCCTGTATGTAGAACTGAGACTCGCCCTAGAGGTTTTGGGAAGACCCCCCCCCCCCCCCACACACACACACTTTTTAGGGTGTTGATGGCCTGGACTGCTGTAAACATAAGAGACAAGACAAGGCGGAGCACGTTCCTTACCATGATGGCGTTTACAATGTCGTTGTTGTTGTGTCGGAGCGCCCGCACTGCCTTTGCTCGGGAAACGTTGGCCTGCGCCATCACCAGCTCGATGTCTCTGACTTCCAGTCCACTCTCATCAACCTGCAAGTACAAGAGGATGGTGATAATCGAGGTGGAAGTCCTAACCCAGTGGAGCCGCAGCTTGAGCTGAACAAATGGTTCAAATAACTTATACAGTATCTCATATAAGTTCCCACATGTTGCATGTAAGGCAACCCATTCATTTCAATGCATGAGGATTCTTTGACACTGCCTCCCACCTGTCCTGCCCCCACCTGCCCCCCTACCTGTCCTGCCTGCCCCCACCTGCCCCCCTGCCCCCCTACCTGTGACACTGCCTCCCACCTGTCCTGCCTCCCACCTGTCCTGCCCCCACCTGCCCCCCTACCTGTGACACTGCCTCCCACCTGTCCTGCCTCCCACCTGTCCTGCCCCCACCTGTCCCGCTGCCCCCCTACCTGATACACTGCCTCCCACCTGTCCTGCCCCCACCTGTCCCACTGCCCCCCTACCTGTGACACTGCCTCCCACCTGTCCCACTCCCTCCTACTAATCCCGCTTTCCCCCACTTGTGACACTGCCTCCCACCTGTCCTGCCCCCACCTGTCCCACTGCCCCCCTACCTGTGACACTGCCTCCCACCTGTCCTGCCTCCCACCTGTCCTGCCCCCACCTGTCCCGCTGCCCCCCTACCTGATACACTGCCTCCCACCTGTCCTGCCCCCACCTGTCCCACTGCCCCCCTACCTGTGACACTGCCTCCCACCTGTCCCACTCCCTCCTACTAATCCCGCTTTCCCCCACTTGTGACACTGCCTCCCACCTGTCCTGCCCCCACCTGTCCCACTGCCCCCCTACCTGTGACACTGCCTCCCACCTGTCCCACTCCCTCCTACTAATCCCGCTGTCCCCCACTTGTGACACTGCCTCCCACCTGTCCTGCCCCCACCTGTCCCGCTGCCCCCCACCTGTCCTGCCCCCCACCTGTCCCGCTGCCCCCCTACCTGTGACACTGCCTCCCACCTGTCCCACTCCCTCCTACTAATCCCGCTGTCCCCCACTTGTGACACTGCCTCCCACCTGTCCCGCTGCCCCCCCACCTGTGACACTGCCTCCCACCTGTCCCACTCCCTCCTACCAATCCCGCTGTCCCCCACTTGTGACACTGCCTCCCACCTGTCCCGCTGCCCCCCACCTGTCCCACTTCCTCCCACCTGTCCCCCTACCTGTGACACTGCCTCCCACCTGTCCCACTCCCTCCTACCAATCCCGCTGTCCCCCACTTGTGACACTGCCTCCCACCTGTCCCACTTTCTCCCACCAATCCCGCTGTCCCCCACTTGTGACACTGCCTCCCACCTGTCCCGCTGCCCCCTACCTGTGACACTGCCTCCCACCTGTCCCACTCCCTCCCACCAATCCCACAGTCCCCCACTTGTGACACTGCCTCCACACCTGTCCTGCTTCCCCCCCCACCTGTCCCACTCCCTCCCACCTGTCCCGCTCCCCTCCTACTAGTGACACTGCCTCCCACCTGTCTCACTCCCTTCCACCAATGCCGCTGTCCCCAACTTGTGACACTGCCCCCCACATGTCCCGCTGCCCCCCACCTGTCCTACTCCCTCCCATTTGTCCCGCTGCCCCCCTACCTGTGATACTGCCTCTCACCTGCCCCCTACCTGAGGCACTGCCTCTAATCCGCGATGCTGCCCCACCCACCTTTCCCGCTGCCCTCCACCTGTCCCCCTTCTATGACACTCCCCCCTCCTGTCCCGCTGACCTCCTACCATGACACTTCCCCTTCCAGTTTCGCTGCCCCCCTGCCGGTCTCCCTGCCCCCCTTTAATCTGGCTGCGCCCTCCTGTCATGCTGCTTTTCTCCTGTGATACTTCCCCCTCCTAACCCACTGTCCCCCTGCTTCCTTCCTGTCTCCAGTCTCCCTTTCTGTGGCAGGAGGAGATGGGACTGGAGGAGGAGGAGGAAATGGGATGGAGGAGATGGGACTGGAGGAAGAGAAGGAGGACATGGGATGGAGGACATTAGACTGGAGGAGGAGGACATAGAATGGAGGAGATGAGACTGGAAGAGGAGAAGGACATGGGATGGAGGACACTAGACTGGAGAAGGAGGACATGGGATGGAGGAGATGGGACTGGAAGAGGAGAAGGACATGGGATGGAGGACATTAGACTGGAGGAGGAGGACATGGGATGGAGGAGATGGGACTGGAGGAGGAGAAGGAGGACATGGGATGGAGGACATTAGACTGGAGGAGGAGGACATAGAATGGAGGAGATGAGACTGGAAGAGGAGAAGGACATGGGATGGAGGACACTAGACTGGAGAAGGAGGACATGGGATGGAGGAGATGGGACTGGAAGAGGAGAAGGACATGGGATGGAGGACATTGGACTGGAGGAGGAGGACATGGGATGGAGGACATTAGACTGGAGGAGGAGGACATGGGATGGAGGACATTAGACTGGAGAAGGAGGACATGGGATGGAGGAGATGAGAATGGAAGAGGAGAAGGACATGTGATGGAGGATATTAGACTGGAGAAGGAGGACATGGGATGGAGGAGATGGGACTGGAAGAGGAGAAGGACATTGGACTGGAGGAGGAGGACATGGGATGGAGGACATTTGACTGGCGGAGGAGGAGGACATGGGATGGAGGAGATGGGACTGGAAGAGGAGAAGGACATGGGATGGAGGACATTTGACTGGAGGAGGAGAAGGAGGACATGGGATGGAGGACATTGGACTGGAGGAGGGGAAGGAGGACATGGGATGGAGGACATTGGACTGGAGGAGGAGGACATGGGATGGAGGACATTTGACTGGAGGAGGAGAAAGACATGGGATGGAGGAGATGGGACTGGAAGAGAAGAAGGACATGGAATGGAGGACATATGACTGGAGGAGGAGGAGGACATGGGATGGAGGACATTTGGACTGGAGGAGGAGGACATGGGATGGGGGACATGTGACTGGAGGAGGAGAAGGACATGGGATGGAGGAGATGGGACTGGAAGAGGAAAAGGACATGGAATGGAGGACATTGGACTGGAGGAGGAGGACATAGGATGGAGGACATTAGACTGGAGGAGGAGGATGTGGGATGGAGGACATTAGACTGGAGAAGGAGGACATGGGATGGAGGAGATGGGACTGGAAGAGGAGACGGACATGGGATGGAGGACATTTGACTGGAGGAGAAGGAGGACATGGGATGGAGGACATTGGACTGGAGGAGGAGGACATGGGATGGAGGACATTTGACTGGAGGAGGAGAAAGACATGGGATGGAGGAGATGGGACTGGAAGAGAAGAAGGACATGGAATGGAGGACATATGACTGGAGAAGGAGGAGGACATGGGATGGAGAACATTGGACTGGAGGAGGAGGACATGGGATTGGGGACATTTGACTGGAGGAGGAAAAGGACATGGGATGGAGGAGATGGGACTGGAAGAGGAAAAGGACATGGGATGGAGGACATTGGACTGGAGGAGGAGGACATGGGATGGAGGACATTAGACTGGAGGAGGAGGATGTGGGATGGAGGACATTAGACTGGAGAAGGAGGACATGGGATGGAGGAGATGGGACTGGAAGAGGAGAAGGACATGGGATGGAGGACATTTGACTGGAGGAGGAGAAGGAGGACATGGGATGGAGGACATTGGACTGGAGGAGGAGGACATGGGATGGAGGACATTTGACTGGAGGAGGAGAAAGACATGGGATGGAGGAGATGGGACTGGAAGAGAAGAAGGACATGTAATGGAGGACATATGACTGGAGGAGGAGGAGGACATGGGATGGAGGACATTGGACTGGTGGAGGAGGACATGGGATTGGGGACATTTGACTGGAGGAGGAAAAGGACATGGGATGGAGGAGATGGGACTGGAAGAGGAAAAGGACATGGGATGGAGGACATTGGACTGGAGGAGGAGGATGTGGGATGGAGGACATTAGACTGGAGAAGGAGGACATGGGATGGAGGAGATGGGACTGGAAGAGGAGAAGGACATGGGATGGAGGACATTTGACTGGAGGAGGAGAAGGAGGACATGGGATGGAGGACATTGGACTGGAGGAGGAGGACGTGGGATGGAGGACATTTGACTGGAGAAGGAGAAAGACATGGGATGGAGGAGATGGGACTGGAAGAGAAGAAGGACATGGAATGGAGGACATATGACTGGAAGAGGAGAAGGACATGGGATGGAGGACATTGGACTGGAGGAGGAGGACATGGGATGGAGGACATTAGACTGGAGGAGGAGGATGTGGGATGGAGGACATTAGACTGGAGAAGGAGGACATGGGATGGAGGAGATGGGACTGGAAGAGGAGAAGGAGGACATGGGATGGAGGAGATGGGACTGGAAGAGGAGAAGGACATGGGATGGAGGACATTAGACTGGAGGAGGGGGAGGACATGGGATGGAGGACATTGGACTGGAGGAGGAGGACATGGGATGGAGGACATTAGACTGGAGGAGGAGGAGGACATGGGATGAAGGAGATGGGACTGGAAGAGGAGAAGGACATGGGATGGAGGACATTGGACTGGAGGAGGGGGAGGACATGGGATGGAGGACATTGGACTGGAGGAGGAGGACATGGGATGGAGGACATTGGACTGGAGGAGGAGGAGGACATGGGATGAAGGAGATGGGACTGGAAGAGGAGAAGGACATGGGATGGAGGACATTGGACTGGAGGAGGGGGAGGACATTGGACTGGAGGAGGAGGACATGGGATGGAGGACATTAGACTGGAGGAGGAGGAGGACATGGGATGGAGGAGATGGGACTGGAAGAGGAGAAGGACATGGGATGGAGGACATTAGACTGGAGGAGGAGGAGGACATGGGATGGAGGACATTAGACTGGAGGAGGAGGAGGAGGAGGACGACATGGGATGGAGGAGATGGGATTGCAGGAGGACAAAGAGGACATGGGATATTAGAGAACATGGGATGGAGAAGGAGGAGGACATGGGGTGGCAGGTGGGTGAATTAGATGGGACAGCCAGTGGGCGGGCCCTGGGGAATGTTGGCGGTCAGGCAGGGGGGGGGGACTAAAGCTGTGTAAGGGGCCCCACAATTTCTGATGGCTGCCCTGATGAGGAATCCACTAAAGATGTCCCTGACCCTTTTTCAAAGTTGCAGCACCATGCGGTTTGGAGCACGTGTTGGCGGATATGTGGGGGGCGCCATGAACAATTAATGGAAAGCGCTTTCCCATGTGGGCGGAGCCTCAATGGGTATGTAAACCTTTACAAAGCTCCTCTCTTATTGCTCCTTTTCCATATCTGTTCAATAAGTGCAAACACATACTTGCCAGAAATCCAATGCTGTCCTAAATGACCTCAAACAATATTATAAGTTCCTACAATCTCACTTCTATGGACTACAGAATACCTCACCCCCTATGTTACTGGAGATTAGGGGAGGGAAAGGTGTTCTGTAGTTCTTGCACATCTCATATCCTAGGGTGATAAAACTGCTTCTACAGCCGTGGCCAAAAGTTTTGAGAATGACACAAATATAAATTTTCACAAAGTCTGCTGCCTCAGTTTTTTTTAGAGTTGCACCGATATCACTTTTTTAAGACCGAGTACAAGTACCGACACCTTTTTTTTCAAGTCATGTGACAGTGGCACTAATATGCAGCACTGATGAGGTATGGACTGTGTCAGTAGTTTTTTTATTTATTTATTTACAATTTTTTTTTTTATTATTTTTTAAAATGTTTTTTTTTTTTTTACAATGCTTTCTCTTTTTTTTGGGGGGGGGGGGGTGGTGGATGGTGTCAGTGTTTTTATTTTTATTTATTTAATCTGATTATTTTTTACAATTTAAAAAATGTTTTTGTTATTTTATTTTTTTACAGTGCTTTCTTTTTTGAGGGGGGGGGGGGGGAGTGGATGGTGTCAGTGTTTTTTTTTTATTTACAATTTTTTATTTTATTTATTTATTTGTTTTGATTATTTTTTACAATTTAAAAAATGTTTTTGTTATTTTATTTTCTTACAATGCTTTCTTTTTTTTTAGGGGGGGGGGGGAGTGGATGGTGTCAGTGTTTTTTTTTTTTATTTTTTTTTTATTTACAATTTATTATTTTATTTATTTATTTGTTTTGATTATTTTTTACAATTTAAAAAATGGTTTTTTTTTTCTTTTTTTTTTTACAATGCTTTCTTTTTTGGGGGGAGTGTTTTTTTTTTATTTAATTTTTTAGGATTTTTACAATTTTACTTTTAAATATTTATTTATTACAATGTTTCCTGCTTTCTTTTCAATGCAGGGCCATTGATAAGGAGTTAGCACCTGCCCTCCAGTACAGGGCCCAAGCCCCATACGTTCAACGGGGGAGGGGGGGGGGGCCAGAGCAGCCGGAGTGCGCCCAGTTACTAGAACCAATCCCCCTGGTGGCCTTCCTGTGTTTACAAATGCTTCAGTTTATCAATGAACAGGGAGTCTCTGTATAGAGCACTTCCTGTTCATTCACTCTGCAACTAGCGCTGCAGAGAAGGGATTGCGGAATCTGTGTTCTCAATCTCTTTCTCTCTCAAAAGTGAGATATTTTACCAACCCCCCACAGAGCTGTTAAAAAAAGTAAGAATTAAAGAAAACTAAAATTGTAAAAAAAAAAACATTAACCACTTGCCGACCAGCGCACGCCGATGTACGTCGGCAGAAAGGCACGGGCAGGCAGATTGGCGTACAGGTACGTCCCTTTAAATCTGCGACACAGCTCGCACGCGCACGCCGCGTGCCTTGCAAGTGCGGCGGCGGGTCCCGGGAAGTCGATGTTCCTGGGAGTCCCACGATTGCGGTCGGCAAGAGCAGAACAGGGGGATGTCTTTGGAAACAAGGCATTCCCCTATTCTGCCTAGTGACACCGTTACTGATGACCGTTGCCCCGTGATTTGGAACAGTCATCAGTGACGTGTCACGTGTAGCCACGCCCCCTAACAGTAAGAATCACTCCCTAGGAAACACTTAACCCCCTGCAGCGCCACCTAGTGGTTAACCCCCTTCACTGCCATTGTCATTTTTACAGTAATCAGTGCATTCTTATAGCACTGATCGCTGTAAAAATGACAATGGTCCCAAAAATGTGTCAAAAGTGTCCGATGTGTCCGCCATAATGTCGCAGTCACGATAACAATCGCTGATCGCCGCCATTACTAGTAAAAAAAGAAAAAAATTAATAAAAATGCTATAAAACTATCCCCTATTTGGTAGACGCTATAACTTTTGCGCAAAGCAATCAATAAACGCTTATTGCGATTTTTTTTTACCAAAAATATGTAGAAGAATACGGATCGGCCTGAACTGAGGTTTTTTTTTGTATTTTATATATTTTTTGGGGGATATTTATTATAGTAAAAAGTAAAAAGTATTGCCTTTTTTTCAAAATTGTTGCTCTATTTTTGTTTATAGCGCAAAAAATAAAAACCGCAGAGGTGATCAAATACCACCAAAAGAAAGCTCTATTTGTGGGGGGAAAAAAAAGGACGTCAATTTTGTTTGGGAGCCACGTCGCACGACCGCGCTATTGTCAGTTAAAGCGACGCAGCGCCGAATCGCAAAAAGTGGCCCGGTCATTAAGCAGCCAATATGGTCCGGGGCTGAAGTGGTTAAGGGCTCATTCTCACAGGTATTCTGGTTGCATGGGTGAGTAGTGGTTTGTTCATGCAGCTGTAGCCACCTGTAATGCTGCATACACACAAGTTCCGACAAGAAAAGTCCGATGGGAGCTTTTTGTCGGAAATTCCGACCGCGTTGTAGGCTCCATCGGACTTTTGCTGTCGGAATTTCCGCCAAGAAAAGATTGAGAGCAGGTTCTCTATTTTTCCGAAATTTTTCGGAAATTCCGATCGTGTGTACGCGGCATTGGGCTTCGTTCGCTGTTCCAGTCAGCTAGGCTGATTTCTAACAGCAGCCCTGCGTGGTGCTGCAGCGACCATCGGCTGGAACCCGAGACGGTGAAAGCGAGAGAACGTCCCCAGCACACCATGGATCTCCGGAATGGGTCCCATTGACGTGACTGATGAAGGTGACCTGGGTTAGGGTTAGGGTTTTCCCTTTAAGAATAAGGCTAGGACCCAGGTTTTTGAACAGGGCCCTCCCCCGGAGGTCAAAGGTCAGAGGGCGGGTCCCCAGAGGTCAAAGGTCACTGGGCGTGGCTGACCCACCCCCACCAAAGTGTACCGCCTACCCCAACTAAGTCGGGGAATGAACAAGTCGGGGAAAGCGTAGATACCCCCACTCTGCGTGGTGCTGCAGCGACCATCGGCTGGAACCCAAGACAGTGAAAGCGAGAGAACGTCCCCAGCACACCATGGATCTCCGGAATGGGTCCCAATGACGTGACTGATGAAGGTGACCTGTGAGGCTCTGAAACGTCGTCTTCTGCTGTAATAATAATGTGATCCCTGAATAAAGCTTTGGACCCATTGTGGAGATCCGTGGTGTGCCGGGGACGTCTCGCTTCAGCCATGAACAAGGGAATTCTTTGTAGTGACCTTATGATGGAGACTCAATCTTTGTGTGACCTCTAAGAGTCTCTAGTGACTGAAGACTGAAGACTAGACTTGGACCTTCTACAAGCGGAAGGTCCTCAGAAGAACGGACATGCTCTGTTCATCTCAAGTAAGACTTTCCCACGAGGACTATGAGAGGCCTTTGTACATTGCTGGCCCCGATAGGTGTGCCAGAATTTATTATTAGTGGATGTTCAGCTCATCGCTCATCTAATCTTCTCACCTCCTCCTCATCCTCACTTTCCTCCTTGATGGTCAGTGTTGGAGCGGTCTCAGTAATGAGCGGGGAATGTTCCATGGGGACTTTGAACTTCTCGGCGGCTGCCTTGTGAACTTGCTGTGATAAGTCTTCAATCTGCAATGAGAAAACAATAAAACAATCTTAGCAATCCGATTCCCCGAGCCTTCCAGTCAGGAAAAGGGCCCCTCCGTTCACCAGGGGCCACAGTGCAGGTGGCAAACTACGCAGTGGCATAGCGGGGGGTTGTCAGCACCCGGGGCAAGGCAAGTCATTTGTGCCCCCCAAAACCTTGGACTTTGATACCCCCACCCTAATAACCCCCCAGATACCCCCCCTACTCTGATCACACCCCCCAGATACCCCCACCCTGATCACACCCCCCAGATACTCCCCCACTCTGATCACACCCCCAGATACTCCCCCACTCTGATCACACCCCCCAGGTACACCCCTAGATTCCTCCACTCTGATCACACCCACAGATACCCCCCCCCGCCAGATACTCCCCCACTCTGATCACACACACATAGATCCCCCCCTCCTACTCTGATCACACCCACAGATACCCCCACCCTTATCACCCCCCAGAAACTCCCCCACTCTGATCACACACATAGATACCCCCCTCCTACTCTGATCACGCCCCCAGATACCCCCCTATATTCCTCCACTTTGATCACACCCCCAGATACCCCCCCCAGATACCCCCACTCTGATCACACCCCCAGATACCCCACCAGGTCCCTCCACTCTCATCACACCCCCAGATACCCCCCTAGATTCCTTCACTCTGATCATCCCCCCCAGATACCCCCGCTCTGATCACACCCCCCAGATACCCCCAGATACCCCCTAGATTCCTTCCACTTTGATCACACTCCCAGATCCCCCCCCCACTCTGATCACACCCCACCAGATCCCCCACCAGGTCCCTCCACTCTGATCACACCCCCCAGATACTCCCACTCTGATCACACCCCCCACTCTGATCACACCCCCCCCAGATACCCCGCTAGATTCCTCCATTCTGATCACACCCCCCAGATACCCCCCTAGATTCCTCTACTCTGATCACACCCCCCACTCTGATCACACACCCCCAGATACCCCCACCCTGATCACCCCCCCAGATACCCCCCTAGATTCCTCCACTCTGATTACACCCCCCAGATACCCCCACCCTGATCACCCCCCCCAGATACCCCCCTAGATTCCTCCACTCTGATTACACCCTCCAGATACACCCACTCTGATCACACCCCCCAGATACCCCCCTAGATTCCTCCACTCTGATCACACCCCCCACTCTGATCACACACCCCCAGATACCCCCACCCTGATCACCCCCCCAGATACCCCCCTAGATTCCTCCACTCTGATTACACCCTCCAGATACCCCCACCCTGATCACACCCCCCAGATACCCCCTAGATTCCTCCACTTTGATCACACTCCCAGATCCCCCCCCCACTCTGATCACACCCTCAGATCCCCCACCAGGTCCCTCCAATCTGATCACCCCCTCCAGATACCCCCACCCTGATCACACCCTCCAGATACCCCCACTCTGATCACACCCCCAGATACCCCCACTCTGATCACACCCCCAGATACCCCACTAGATAACTTCACTTTGATCACACTCCCAGATACCCCCACTCTGATCACCCCCCAGATACCCCCCCTAGATTCCTCCACTCTGATCACACCCCAAGATACCACACCAGCCACTGGATGAAGGAAAGGGGTTCTTGGGAGATGTAGTTCTGGGGGTGCGCCTACATCAGTAGGAACTGACCTCCCAGCACCAGCAGCTGCCACTGCAAGTTCTTTTACAAGCCCGGTGACGGCGTCACTAAGAATAAAAGCTGTTGCATTCAAAAATAGATGGAGCTCAACTGTAGATCTCAAAATCTTTCATTGGTAAAAATCCATGGTTTTGACGATGATACCAAAGTGAATGCGTTTCGACTGCTTAGTCAAAACGCGTTTTCTTTTGTGCCACTGTGTTAACCAAGGACTTTTAACAATGAAGGGCTTTGAAATTCAGAGTCAAGCTTCAAGGTTTTTAGTATTTGGAAGGGTGAGCAGGAACCCAGCCCTAGAGCTGACACTCCATGGGCCATATTGGCGGAGAGTTGGAACTAATCTTTTCCATTTATGATGATGTCTAAGTCTCGCTAAAGGACAAGGACAAAGAAAATGTTGGGACCTGATCTGGGAGGGGCATAGGATGGTGAAGGCCAATAAAAATGTTTTCATTTCCCCATGGTCACCTTGGCTTCTCCGAACACGATGTAGATGTCGGATGCTGGACTCTTGAAGACGTCCGGCTTGGTGATGACGAATAGGATGTTCTTGGATTTCCGTATGGTGATCCTGGTGACGCCGTGTATCTGCCGGAGACCGAGCTTGGACATGGCCTGGAGAGAGGAGGGAGAGCAAAAAGAAAATACTTGGTGTCTAAAAGAAGACTAGATGAGCCAGGAGGGGTTTCCGGGGCATTTAATAGTTTGGTTTCTCTTTCTCTTCGGCCAATGATATTTGTACGTAGAATTTCCATCCCTACAAACACGTCAAGCTGCAGATTTGAAGGCTGCATACCATTCTCCAGCTATACAAGTGCCGGCAGATAATGCAGTCATAGCCTTCCATTGCCGGTAGAAGGCCAAAACATTAAAACTAGACGTTTGCGACGCGTTTCGCTACGAATCGAAATTCGGAGGAAACTTTCGGTATTTGGAGATTCGGATGTATCTGAATTTCCAAATCACAATAGTAACAGATTTTACCCAATCTGAAATAAATTAGGATTAAAAAAATGATTTGCTTTCAAATTCAAAAATATGAAAAAGAACTCAAATTGAAATGGAAACAAATTACAATAAATGCAGTAAGGTATAACAGTGAAATGAGACGATGATTCCTACTTAGGCTGCTTTATACAGTAGAATAGAATAAACTAAAATAGAATAGACCAAAACAAAAATAGAAAACAAAGGAAAAGAATAGAACAAGAAAAAATAGAATAGGAAATAGAGAAATAGAAAAAAATAGAATAAAATAGAACAAATAATTTGAGTTGCAGAAGACGGCTGTATTCGTTCTAATCTATACTGTTTGTTTCTATTCTATTCTTCCCTATATTCTTATCTGTTGTCATATTGTGTGTGGGGAGGGGGGGGAGGCAGCTGAAAAATGGTATCCATGCCTACTATGCTGAGATTTGTGGTTCTATGGAGGGGAGGGCAATGCTCACAAATATCGAGGGGGAGGGGGAGGCTGACCTGCCTACCTTCTAGAAATACATATTGTCTGGCACACTGGCAGACTCTGGGCTAGAGGGGGAACGCTGCAGACTCTGGGCTAGAGGGGGAACGCTGCAGACTCTGGGCTAGAGGGGGAACGCTGCAGACTCTGGGCTAGAGGGGGAACGCTGCAGACTCTGGGCTAGAGGGGGAACGCTGCAGACTCTGGGCTAGAGGGGGAACGCTGCAGACTCTGGGCTAGAGGGGGAACGCTGCAGACTCTGGGCTAGAGGGGGAACGCTGCAGACTCTGGGCTAGAGGGGGAACGCTGCAGACTCTGGGCTAGAGGGGGAACGCTGCAGACTCTGGGCTAGAGGGGGAACGCTGCAGACTCTGGGCTAGAGGGGGAACGCTGCAGACTCTGGGCTAGAGGGGGAACGCTGCAGACTCTGGGCTAGAGGGGGAACGCTGCAGACTCTGGGCTAGAGGGGGAACTCTGCAGACTCTGGGCTAGAGGGGGAACTCTGCAGACTCTGGGCTGGAGGGGGAACTCTGCAGACTCTGGGCTGGAGGGGGAACTCTGCAGACTCTGGGCTGGAGGGGGAACTCTGCAGACTCTGGGCTGGAGGGGGAACTCTGCAGACTCTGGGGTGGAGGGGGAACTCTGCAGACTCTGGGGTGGAGGGGGAACTCTGCAGACTCTGGGGTGGAGGGGGAACTCTGCAGACTCTGGGGTGGAGGGGGAACTCTGCAGACTCTGGGGTGGAGGGGGAACTCTGCAGACTCTGGGGTGGAGGGGGAACTCTGCAGACTCTGGGGTGGAGGGGGAACTCTGCAGACTCTGGGGTGGAGGGGAACTCTGATCTCATAACCAGAGACCCTCTCACATCAGAGGCCCCCATTACATCACAGTCCGTAGAGATCACCCTTAATTATGGAGGGGGGGGGGGTGGCGCCATGTTTTACCGCACCAGGTGACGCCAACCCTTGTGACGCCACTGTTGGCGGTTTTAGGGCTTATCTGAAAACCCTTTTTTCTCCCCCATGTATAACAATACAGAACTGGAATTGCGGTCACAATACCCGCCCTGCGCTCTTCATCCTATCTCCTCGGAGACGTCTCTGTGTGCGTTGTTGCTGACTCCGCCGCCTGCGCTGCGTCTCCAGAATCCACTTCCTTCCAGTCTCGGCACAGCCCCCCCCCCCCCCGCCTCATGAATTATTCACTCACCTTCCTGGCTTTCTTCTCGCTGCGGCTCTGCTTGGCTTTGCTGACGCATTCCTCTCCGGAACCCACACAGTGAGCCAGCTGGTTCTGTGGAGACACAAGGGGGAGGGGGGGGGGGGGGGGGAGATGGATGAATGGTCCCCTGGGGGCTCGCCATTGGAAAAAAAAAACGCACAACGGCTTATTGCAATTTCAATGCGAATGCACTCATCTCTAGCTGGTGATATTCCCTTTCCTTACCGCCAGTCAGACATTTTATGGTGAAATGCGATGATCCATACAGTATATATTTCCACTTTCCTGGAATGCCCAGAATTCAACATCGAGGAAAAATGTTTTTTTTTATGTTTTTTTTATTTTCGTTTTTTTTTTTTCCATGTTTTTTTTTTTTTTTTCGTTTTTTTTCATGTTTTTTTTTTTTTCGTTTTTTTGTTTTCATGTTTTTTTTTTTTCTTTTCTACTTACCCACACAATTCCATTGGGGCTTTATTTATAAAAAATAAATAAATAGTAACTGTAATGTTTGTAACCTGTGTGAAATGTCCTACGCGTTTCCTTTCGCAGGGTCAAAGTAACATTCTCTAACATTCGATCCTATTTTGCGAAACCGACGCGTTTCCGGTGCCGTTCCCCCCCTTTCATCAGAGCTAACATGTAACATGAAGAATAAAAAATTGGAACCCCCTAGTTGTGAAAGCTGAAGAACAGCGTCAGATCCCGATAAGAACTGAAAAGAACAACATGAGTTAAAAGTGTTAAATGTATGAAATTGTCACATACACTATATTACCAAAAGTATTGGGACACCTGCCTTTACACGCACATGAACTTTAATGGCACCCCAGTCTTAGGCCCCTTTCACACTGGGGCGGTGGGTGCATCGGCGGAAAAGTGCTGCCATTTGTAGCGTCGCTTTACCGCCAATTTCGCTGGGCTATTCGGCCGCTAGCGGGGCGGTTTTACCCCCTGCTAGCGGCCGAGAATGCGTTAAAAACCACCGCAAAGTGCAGAGGCGCATTGCCGGCGGTATAGCCGCGGTGTCCCATTGATTTCAATGGGCAGGAGCGGTGGAGGAGCGGTAAACACAACGTCCTTCACCGCTCCAAAGATGCGGCTAGCAGGACTTTTTTTACCGTCCTGCTAGCGCACCACCTCAGCGTGAAAGCCCCCGAGGGTTCTCACACTGGAGACACAGCAGCAGCTGTTTAGGGTCGGGTTTGCAGGCGCTATTTTTAGCGCAATAGCGCCTGCAAACCGCCCCCAGTGTGAAAGGAGTCTAAGTCCGTAGGGTTTCAATATTGAGTTGGCCCCGCCCTTTGCAGCTATAACAGCTTCACCTCTTCTGGGAAGGACGTCCACAAGGTTTAGGAGAAGGTCTATGGGAATGTTTGACCATTTTTCCAGAAGTGCATTTGTGAGGTCAGGCGCTGATGTTGGACGAGAAGGTCTGGCTCGCAGTCACCACTCTGATTCATCTCAAAGGTGTTCTATGTGGTTGAGGTCAGGACTCTGTGCAGGCCAGTCAAGTTCCTCCACCCCAAACTCGCTCATCCATGTCTTTATGGACCTTGCTTTGTGCTCTGGTGGGCAGTCATGTTGGAACAGGAAGGGGCTGTCCCCAAACTGTTCCCACAAAGTTGGGAGCATGAAATTGTCCAAAATCTCTTGGTATGCTGATGCCATCACTGGAACTAAGGGGCCAACCCAACCCCTGAAAAACAACCCCCACACCATAATCCCCCCTCCACCAAATGGTTTGGACCAGTGCACAAAGCAATGTCCATAAAGACATGGATGAGGGAGTTTGGGGTGGAGGATTCAGGGGTTGGGGGTGTTTTTCAGGGGTTGGGCTTGTCCTCTTAGTTCCAGTGAAGGGAAATCTTAGGTCCAGTTCACACCATAGAAACGCAATCCGGATGCGTTCCAGGTGCGTTTTTTGCATGTGCGTTTTTGATGCGTTCCAGGTGCGTTTTTTGCATGTGCGTTTTTGATGCGTTCCAGTGCGTTTTTGATACATTTTTAATGCAGTCCAGTGCTTTTTTTCACCCCTCTTTTTTTATTAACCTTAGATAAGGACAAGTGTGTTCCAGTGCGGTTTTTGGTGCATTGAGGTGCGTTCTGGTGTGTTCCAGTGCGGTTTTTGGTGCATTGAGGTGCGTTCTGGTGTGTTCCAGTGCGGTTTTGATGCGTTTTACAGCATTCCAGTACAGTCCAGTGCAGGTAAAATGCAGCATGTTCTACTTTTTTTTCTGGAACTGCAAGCACTGGTGTGATTGAAAACCATATAACCTACTTTCCATGCGTTTTTGATGCAGAAAAAAAAAAAACGCACTGGACTGCATGTGGTGTGAACTGGCCCTTAAAGTTGAGTTCCACCCTAAAAAAAAATACACCAAAATATTTTAAAAAAATAGAATTTTTTTTTTAACTCACCAGAAAGGGCGGTTGCTATGCGGAACTTGCTAATCTGCCTCTTCATCCTCCGCGGCAGATCTTTTTCCTCGTCCTCCTCGCGGTGTCTTCTGGGGAATGGGGCGCGCTGCCTTCTGGAAAATGTGTGTATCCCAGAGAGCAGCCGCCCTATTCACAAAGCGGCGCGAGCCTGGCGCATGCGCAGTAGGAAACGGCCAGTGAAGCCGCATGGCTCCACTGCCTGTTTCCCTTAGTGAGGATGGCGGCGCCGGGAGCTGCCAGGATAGAGGGATCGGCCTCGGGGGGGGACCGACATAGGGGGCGCCTAGGACAGGTAAGTGTCCTTATTAAAAGTCAGCAGTTACAGTGTTTGTAGCTGCTGACTTTAAAAAATAAAAAAAATAAAAATCGCGGGTGGAATCCCCCTTTAAGGCATCAGCCTACCAAGACATTTTGGACAATTTCATGCTTTGTGGGAGGAGTTTGGCGACGGCCCCTTCCTGTTCCAAAATGACTGCGCACCAGAGCACAAAGCAAGGTCCATAAAGACATGGATGAGCGAGTTTTGGGTGGAGGAACCTGTCTGGTCTGCACAGAGTCCTGACCTCAACCCGATAGAACACCTTTGGGATGAATAAGAGCGGAGACTGCAAGCCAGGCCTTCTCATCCAACATCAGTGCCTGACCTCACAAATGTGCTTCTGGAAGAATGGTCAATCATTCCCATAGACACCCTCCTATTAAATCCTACGGACTAAGACTGGGATGCCATTAAAGTTGATGTGCGTGTAAAGACCCAATACTTTTGGTAATATAGTGTATGTTGCTCTGAGGTCTCAGATAGTCTCTCCTCACCTCTATGATCTTGGAGGTCGGGAGCGAGGTCATGGTGTCACTTCCTCTTTAGGGCGGATGTAAACAATTTTTTTTGGAAAGCATCAGATCAGTTGTTTTTTTTGTGTTTTTTTGGGATCTGATGCTTTTAAAGGAGCACTATACCTTTTTTTTTTTTTGCTTAAAAATAACAAACATGTTATACTTACCTCCACTGTGCAGCTCGTTTTGCACACAGTGGCCCCGATCCTGGTCTTCTGGGGTCCCTCGGCGGCTGTCTTGGCTCCTCCCCGCAAGGACTCCACACCTTAATGCGAGGGAGCTCGCATGGTGTGGAGTGATTGCGGGCGCGCTCCCGTGATACAGCGGCGGCCATAGCCGCCGACTGTATCACTCGGCCCCGCCCCCCGGCGTGCCGCGTCATTGGATGTGATTGACAGCAGCGCCAGCCAATGGCTGCGCTGCTTTCAATCTATCCAGTGTAGCCAATCGGCGGCCAGGCAGAAAAACGAAGAGGATGACGGGGACGAGCATGGGACTTTCGAGGGGCCAGGTAAGAAAAACGGGGGCTCGGGGGGGGGCGGTATTGTCGAATGTTTTTTCACCTTAATGCATAGGATGCATTAAGGTCAAAAAACATGTAACTTTACTACTCCTTTAAGGCTAGAGAAGAAATCTGGTGTCTTATAGAGACATAAAGAGGACCTGTCATGGGATGTTTACATTTCTTGTGATAGCAATAAAAGTGATCAAACATTTTTTTTTTTTATAAAGGGACAGTGTAAAAATATTTAAAAAAAAATAAAATAAATAACATTAAAAACTTTTTAAAGCGCCTCCGTCCCCCGTGCTTGCACACATAGAGGCGAACGCAGAGGTAGGTCACGCCCGCATATGTAAATGGTGTTCACACCACACATGTGAGGTATCGCCGCGATCGTTAGAGCGAAAGCAATAATTCTAGCACTAGCCCTCCTCTGTAACTCTAAACAGGTAACCTGTAAAAATGTTTAAAACGTCGCCTATGGAGATTTTTAAGTATTATAGGTTGTCGCCATTTCACGAGCGCGTGCGCAATTTTAAAGCGTGATATGTTAGGTATCTATTTACATAAATTTTTTATATTTTACAAAAAAAATGGGTTACATTTTGTGTTTTTTTTATTTTTTTATAAAAATGTGTTTTTTTTTCCCCCCAAAAATTGCGTTTTAAAAACCACTTAGCAAATACCGCGTTAGGCAGGCCATACACGGGTGGAATTTCGAAAGAATTTTCTTTCGAAAATCGTATATCTAAGAATTTTCGTTCGTATTTTGCACCATTAGTGGGGCTGCAACAACAGCCGATTTTCCGTGCGGCCTTTGAATTTGAGTAATAATCGGACATGTTGGAAATTTTTTGAAAAACAAACAAATTTTCTAATCTGATGATGGGAGAATCGTGCGAGAAATGTAAATCGAAAAAGAAATACGCATTTGCAAGAAAAGAAAATTCCCGGGAAAGAAAAAGAAGATTCCCGGCCAAGAAAATTATTTTCTGTAGCAACAGGAGGTGAAGTCGAAGGCTTGGCTGGCCGAATTTCGAAATCAATGGTGGCGCCATCGGATCACAAAAGGCACAAAACGCACAAATTTTCTTATTTTCAAAAGAAAATTCTTTCGAAATTCGGCCAGCCTTACATAAAAAATTGCAACCAACGCATTTTTATTCTCTAGGGTCTTGGCTAAAAAACAATATTATATATATATATATATATATATATATATATATATATATATAATGTTTGGGGGTTCTAAGTATTTTTTTTTAGCAAAAAATACAGATTTTTTATTACAAAAAAAAAAAGTGTCGGAAAAGTCCTGGTCTTTTTTGGCTATAAAAGGGTGACATTGGTTGATGTCCCCCATGGCAGTGCTTGGCTTCCCACACCAATAGATTGCATATTAGTCCTACAAATGGCCAAAATTGGAGAACGAGGTTTGCCCCCCCCTCCCCCCATAGGCTTCAGTGGAGTTTGCTGCAAATCAAGCAAAACTGGCAAAATGGAAGGTTTTCTCATTCTTATGGCCAACCTTTAATGGTGGCACCAGTGCCGGGACAAGGTCATCCAGCGCCCAGGGCAAAGATGCCAAACTGCGCCCCTCCTTTTCATTAGGGTTAGGGTCAGGGTGCCCCCCATCCCTGCAATAATCCATTGCGCCAGGGGCAGCCGCCCCTCCTGCCCACCCCTTGTTCCGCCCCTGGGTGGCACATTGACACTGAGCTCCTCCACTGGACTCATTCTACAGCCAGTGTTTGTTGCCGAAGTTGGCGCGGCTTTGTGTAGGGTTATACTCCAGTGTTTGCTGTATTAAAGGATGTCCTGGTGCTTTTGGCTATTTACGATCCCCTACTGGTCATATATTTATTGGACAGCTCGGTGTTACACCCGGTGAAGTAAATGCGCCGTACCTGGCTGGACGATGTCCTGGGCTCACTCATGTCTGGCTCCTCCAGTTCAGGGAGGGAGTCGTCATTGCTTTCCGTGTCATTACACGAGCCTGTGCCAAACACAGAGGAGAGGAGATTAGTGAATGATATCAGCGCTCTTCCTGGACTTACACATCTGTCTGCTTTATAATCTACCTGTGTCACGCTAGAATCATCCATACATGAGTAGGCTGAGGAGACACCAGAGATGGTTGATCCAGAGAATATCCGATTGCCTCCTGAGGGATCAATTATTTTTTTTTGCCGCTTGACCCGTCTTGGCACCACACTGCCTATTTAGGTAACAGAACTGAGCAAGGAAGGGTGGTCTTCAGCTGTTACTCTGCAACTTGAACCTGAACCTGACATCTGCTTTCCCATTGTTGGCCTGGCCTGCTTTTGGACTTGTCTATGATCTGCCTTTTGCTATTGACTCCCCTGACCACAGCTTGCCTCTGCTGATTCCCAGGTTTGACCTTGCTAGTTCCTGAGCATGGCTTGTCTCTGCCGATTCCTATTTTTGACCTTGGTCAGTTCCCAACCACAACTTGTCTCTGCTGATTCCCAGTTTTTGGCCTCGGCAAATTACTGACGACAGCTTATACCTGCTGATTCCCATTTTTTGACCTCGGCTAGTTCCTGACCACTGGCTTGTCTCTGCTGATTCCCAGTTTTGACCGCGGCTAGTTCCTGACCACTGGCTTGTCTCTGCTGATTCCCAGTTTTGACCTCGGCTAGTTCCTGACCCTTTGATTGTCTCTGCTGATTCCCAGTTTTGACCTCGGCTAGTTCCTGACCCTTTGATTGTCTCTGCTGATTCACAGTTTGGACTTTGGCTAGCTCCTGACCCTTTGATTGTCTCTGCTGATTCCCAGTTTTGACCTCTGCTAGTTCCTGACCCTTGGCTTGTCTCTGTTGATTACTAGTTTTGACCTAGGCTAGCTCCTGACCCTTTGATTGTCTCTGTTGATTCCCAGTTTTGACCTCGGCTAGCTCCTGACCCTTTGCTTGTCTCTGCTGATTCCCAGTTTTGACCTCGGCTAGCTCCTGACCCTTTGCTTGTCTCTGCTGATTCCCAGTTTTGACCTCTGCTAGTTCCTGACCCTTTGCTTGTCTCTGCTGATTCCCAGTTTTGACCATGGCTAGTTCCTGACCCTTAGCTTGTCTCTGCTGATTCCCAGTTTTGACCTCGGCTAGTTCCTGACCCTTTGATTGTCTCTGCTGATTCACAGTTTTGACCTCGGCTAGCTCCTGACCCTTTGCTTGTCTCTGCTGATTCCCAGTTTTGACCTCGGCTAGTTCCTGACCCTTTGATTGTCTCTGCTGATTCACAGTTTTGACCTCGGCTAGTTCCTGACCCTTGGCTTGTCTCTGTTGATTACTAGTTTTGACCTCGGCTAGTTCCTGACCCTTTGCTTGTCTCTGCTGATTCCCAGTTTTGACCTCTGCTAGTTCCTGACCCTTTGCTTGTCTCTGCTGATTCCCAGTTTTGACCTCGGCTAGTTCCTGACCCTTTGATTGTCTCTGCTGATTCACAGTTTAGACCTCGGCTAGTTCCTGACCCTTTGATTGTCTCTGCTGATTCCCAGTTTTGACCTCTGCTAGTTCCTGACCCTTTGCTTGTCTCTGCTGATTCACAGTTTTGACCTCGGCTAGCTCCTGACCCTTTGATTGTCTCTGCTGATTCCCAGTTTTGACCTCTGCTAGTTCCTGACCCTTTGCTTGTCTCTGCTGATTCCCAGTTTTGACCTCGGCTAGTTCCTGACCCTTTGATTGTCTCTGCTGATTCCCAGTTTTGACCTCTGCTAGTTCCTGACCCTTTGCTTGTCTCTGCTGATTCGCAGTTTTGACCTCTGCTAGTTCCTGACCCTTTGCTTGTCTCTGCTGATTCCCAGTTTTGACCTCGGCTAGTTCCTGACCCTTTGCTTGTCTCTGCTGATTCCCAGTTTTGACCTTGGTTAGTCCCTGACAACCGCTTATCTCTGCTGATTCCTGGTTTTGACTTCAGCTGGTTCCTTACCATGACTTGCCTTTGCTGATTCCCTTGTTTGACTTTGGCTTGCCTCCCGACTACGACTCTGTTTGCTACCCTGTCTGCTGTCTGTCTCCTTGGCTACTGACCACTGCCTGTCCAGACTATGCTTCCAGCCGGTTGTGTGTTCCAGTTTACTGGTCAGCTGCCTTCCAGTCTATCTCTTCCTGGAGACCTTCCTGTTGGTCTGCACAAGCACCTGACAACAGGGGCGTAATTATAGGGGGCGCAGCAGTCGCGACGGCGACTGGGCCCTGAGCTGCAGGGGGCCCATTCGGCTCCCCTCTACATATGGCCGGCGGCAGCATAGGCGGCTAGGAGTACCAGTGCGCACGGGTGGCTGGAGGAGGGGGGTGAGTAGCAGAGCTCCATGCTCGACTACCACACTCTTTAGTTGTTTTTCCCGCATTCCCTGCATGACCTGTGTCCTCGGCCAGCTCCTCAGGGCCCCCCTCTCCTGCTCCATGCATCGCTGCTCAGTCCGGTGTCTGTCCTCCCCAGCCAGAGTCCCGTCCTCTGAGTCCGGCTCACACTGCACTGCATGCTTCTCCCTGGCAAACAAATTTTAAGGGGAGTTCCACCCAAAAATGTAACTTCTGCTTTTCGGAACCCTCCCGCCCTCCGATGTCACATTTGGCACCTTTCAGGGGGGAGGGGGGTGCAGTTGCCAGCCGAGGCGATTGCTCGGCCTCGGCTGGCGATATCCCGGGTGCGCTGGATAGGTAAGTGTCCATTTTTTTAAGTCAGCAGCTACAGTATTTGTAGCTGCTCGTTTAAAAAAAATAAATTTGGGTGGACCTCCCCTTTAGGTATGCAGGTGCAGTGCTGCCCTATGAGAGCCGGCTCCCCGGAGAACATCGCAGGCTTGTCTGCCAGTCCACCCCCCTCCTCCCCCATCATACACGGACAATGACAGGTCTTTCTGGGAGATATGATGATCACCCGTCCAGCACACTGGAGGGAGCCCAGGCCGCCATGGATGAGTGCCCGGCCTGCAGCTTGGTCATGGTAAGTGAGATGACCCCATCCCCCACACACCATCACATACCCTCCTCCATCTCCCCTGGGGACATGGACCCCATCTCCCCTGGGGACAGGGACCCCATCTCCCCTGGGGACAGGGACCCCATCTCCCCTGGGGACAGGGACCCCATCTCCCCTAAGGGCAGGGACCCCATCTCCGCTAAGGGAAGGGACCCCTTCTCACCTGGGGACAGGGACCCCCTTCTCACCCCTGGGGACAGGGACCCTTTCTCACCTGGGGACAGGGACCCTTTCTCACCTGGGGACAGGGACCCCATCACCCCTGGGGACAGGGACCCCTTCTCACGTGGGCACAGGGACCCCTTCTCACGTGGGCACAGGGACCCCATCTTCCCTGGGGACAAGGGCACACTTCTCCCTCCCCAGAGGACAGGGACCCCTTCTCATCTGGCAAGGGGGACTCCATCTTACCTAGGGATCCCATCTTCCCTGGGGACCAGCACCCCACCTCCCCTAAGAACAGGAACCCCATCTACAGACCATGCTGGCTTGCAGGGCTGGTGTCAGCCACACTAGGGTGCCAGGATGGAGGAGGGGGCAGAACACACAGAGGAAATCTGAATTCCCAGCCATTTGGGGGTTGTACCAGCAGGGGTCACTGGACACCGGGGGGGGGGGGGGGATACAGCAGTACCAGCGTCGGGAGGTTGGAGGACAGAAAGGGGTCTAGCAGTACCAATGTGCGGTGGCTGGAGGATAGGGGGGGGGGGTACAGCAGTACCAGCGTGGGGTCACTGGAGATGGGGGTGGGTACAGCAGTACCAGCAAAGTGTGCTGTTAAGAGCACACAGGGGCTGGCCATGTGTGCTCTTTCCCGGACCCCCTCGTCGGCTCTGCCAGGTTCCCCCATCTCCTCTCCTGCTGGTTGCTGCTGGGGATCTGTCAGGATAGAGACTGGGAAATGGGCTGGTAAATGTGTGATCTGTACCGATCATTGACTCTGTCCATTCATAACTGTGGCATATACTAAACTGTGTTTACTATGCTTCAGTTTATGAATGAACGGGAAGCTCTGTACAGAGATATCCATGTCCATTCATTCTATGTAGCTGAGGCTGTAGAGAAGGAGATTGGGGGCTGTGTCCTCAGTCTTCCTCTTTGTCTCAAAGGTGGAACATCATAGGTCTGTTTAGACCCCCAATATCTCACCAAAGCCCCCAACGAGGCTCCTAAAAAATGTGTAAAGAATAATAAAAACTACTGATACCAGTGACCAGGCCCTGGAGTTCCACCACCGGACTCGGAGGGAAGGGCCCCGGCTGGGGTTCAGGGAGGCCCTTCATGGTTTCTTGCACCGGGGCCCTGAAGGTTCTAGGTACACCACTGCCTGACAGCCAAACCTGTTTCCAGAATCTCATCTGTGGCCTGGAAATCTGGACCCCCGTGCCACTCTGTGCCCTCCCATTCTGTATGCTACACTTCAGGGATGTAAGGGAAGCCTTCTTGTCATCTCAGCCTCCAGCCAGGTGCATGATACAGGTACTGGCTCACAATCGGCATTCCAATTTATCCCAAAGGTGTTCAGTAGGGTTGAGGTCAGGGTTCTGTGCAGGACACTCAAGTTCCTCCACACCAAACTCATAAAACAAAGTCTCTATGGAGTTGCCTTTGTACACAGAGGACAATTGTCTACAATGCCTTTGTATGTTGTAGTTTTACCCATACCCTTCTCTGGTAACCAGGGCCAGATTAAGAACATCATGGGCCAAGTGCTGAGGATTTTGGTGGGGTCTTTTATAAATAATAAATAAATAAAAATGCAAACAATTTTTTGTAAAACAAATTAAATGAGAGAGAGGAGAGAGGGGAGAGAGAGGGAGAGAGAGAGAGAGAGAGGGATAGGGGAGAGATGAGAGAGAGGGAGAGAGAGAGGGATAGGGGAGAGAGGGAGGGAGGGAGAGGGGGAGAGAGGGAGAGAGGGAGAGGAGAGGAAGAGAGAGAGAGGGAGGGGGAGAGAGAGAGGAGAGGAGAGAGAGAGAGAGAGAGAGAGAGAGAGAGAGAGAGAGAAGAGGGGAGAGAGGAGAGAGGAGAGAGAGAGGGATAGGGGAGAGATGAGGGATAGGGGAGAGATGAGAGAGAGAGAGGGAGAGAGAGAGAGAGGGAGAGAGAGAGAGAGGGATAGGGGAGAGAGGGAGGGAGGGAGAGGGGGAGAGAGGGAGAGAGGGAGAGGAGAGGAGAGGAAGAGAGAGAGAGGGAGGGGGAGAGAGAGGAGAGGAGAGAGAGAGGAGAGGGGAGAGAGGAGAGAGAGAGATGAGAGTAGAGAGAGAGGGGGGAGAGAGGGAGAGGAGAGGAGAGGAAGAGAGAGAGAGGAGAGAGAGGGAGGGGGAGAGAGAGGAGAGAGAGGAGAGGAGAGAGAGAGATGAGAGAGAGATGAGAGGAGAGAGAGAGGGGAGACAGAGGGAGAGGAGAGGGAGAGGAGAGAGGAGGGAGAGAGATGAGAGAGAGAGAGAGAGGAGAGAGAGAGAGAGAGAGAGAGAGAGAGGAGAGAGAGGGGGAGATGGGAGAGGGAGAGAGAGAAGAGAGAGGAGGGAGAGAGATGAGAGAGAGTGAGAGGAGAGAAAGAGATGAGAGAGAGAGAGAGAGAGGAGAGAGAGGAGAGAGAAAGAGAGGAGAGAGAGAGATGAGAGAGAGAGATGAGAGGAGATAGAGAGGGGAGAGGAGAGGGAGATAGAGAGGAGAGAGAGAGGAGAGAGAGAGGAGAGAGAGAGGAGGGAGAGAGGAGGGAGAGAGGAGGGAGAGAGGAGGGAGAGAGGAGGAGAGAGGAGGGAGAGAGGAGGGAGAGAGGAGGGAGGGGAGAGGGAGAGAGAGAGGAGAGAGAGAGAGAGAGAGGAGAGAGGAGGGAGAGAGATGAGAGAGAGAGGGGAGAGAGAGGGGAGAGAGAGGGGGGGAGAGAGAGAGGAGAGAGCGAGAAATTAGAGAGATGAGAGAGAGAGAGAGAGAGAGAGAGAGGGGGAGAGAGAGAGGAGAGAGAGGAGAGAGAGAGAGAGAGAGAGGAGAGAGAGGAAGAGAGAGGAGAGAGAGAGGGAGAGATGAAGAGAGAGAGGAGAGAGAGGAGAGAGGGAGAGAGGGAGAGAGATTTGATCACAATTTAAGAAATTTACTACCGCTTTAATATCACAGGATCCCAGGAGCCTCTCATGGGGCCCCCTACTAACCCGGTGGCCCTTGGGCAGTGTCTAGGTGTATAGTTGCCAACATTTTAAAAATATTTTCAGGGACACTTTTTTTTTTTACCAGTGGTACATTTAGAGTAGCTGAGATCCCCTATGTTCCTCTATACATCACAGTAGTAATCACAAAATTAAATAAGTACTAATAATGGGGCAGAACAAATATGAGGACTGAGAAGATTTCCTTTAGTTGAACTAATAAAAGTGTGCCCATTCTAGAGCTGGTAACATTGAGGATATTCAGTATAATTTTAAAGAACTGTTTTTGTGGGTAAGAGGCATTGGAGAGGAGTATGGATGGTATAAAACTGGGATGTATGTGCAGGTGAGGGAGAGGAGTGTGGAGGGTATGATAGTGGGCATTATGCACAGCAAAGGAGGGTATGACAGTGGGCAGTATGTACAGGAGAGGAGTGTGGAGGGTATGATGGGGCAGTATATACAGGAGAGGAATGTGGAGAGAAAGATTGTTGGCAGTATGTACAGGAGAGGAGTGTGAAGGGTAACGTTGGGTTACAGTATGTACAGGAGAGGAGTGTGGAGGGTATGACAGTGTGCAGTATGTACAGGAGAGGAGTGTGGAGGGTATGACAGTGTGCAGTATGTACAGGAGAGGAGTGTGGAGGGTATGACATTGGGCAGTATGTACAGGAGAGGAGTGTGGAGAGTATGACAGAGGGCAGTATGTACAGGGGAGGAGTGTGGAGTGTATAACAGTGGGCAGTATGTACAGGAGAGGAGTGTGGAGGGTATGACAGAGGGTAGTATGTACAGGAGATGAGTGTGGAGTGTATGATGGTGGGCAGTATGTACAGGAGAGGAGTGTGGAGGGTATGACAGAGGGTAGTATGTACAGGAGATGAGTGTGGAGGGTATGATGGTGGGCAGTATGTACAGGAGAGGAGTGTGGAGGGTATGACAGTGGGCAGTATGTACAGGAGAGGAGTGTGGAGGGTATGACAGTGGGCAGTATGCACAGGAGAGGAGTGTGGAGGATATGACAGTGGGCAGTATGTACAGGAGAGGAGTGTGGAGGGTATGACAGTGGGCAGTATGTACAGGAGAGGAGTGTGGAGGTTATGACAGTGGGCAGTATGTACAGGAGAGGAGTGTGGAGGGTATGACAGAGGGTAGTATGTACAGGAGAGGAGTGTGGAGGGTATGACAGTGGGCAGTGTGCACAGGAGAGAGTGTGGAGGGTATGACAGTGGGCAGTATGTACAGGAGAGGAGTGTGGAGGGGATGACAGTGGGCAGTATGTACAGGAGAGGAGCGTGGAGGGTATGACAGCCGGCACTATGTACAGGAGAGGAGTGTGGAGGGGATGACAGTGAGCAGTATGTACAGGAGAGGAGTGTGGAGGGGATGACAGTGGGCAGTATGTACAGGAGAGGAGTGTGGAGGGGATGACAGTGGGCAGTATGTACAGGAGAGGAGTGTGGAGGGTATGACAGTGGGCACTATGTACAGGAGAGAAGTGTGGAGGGGATGACAGTGAGCAGTATGTACAGGAGAGGAGTGTGGAGGGTATGACAGTGGGCAGTATGTACAGGAGAGGAGTGTGGAGGGTATGACAGTGGGCAGTATGTACAGAAGAGGAGTGTGGAGGGTATGACAGTGGGCAGTATGTACAGGAGAGGAGTGTGGAGGGTATGACAGTGGGCAGTATGTACAGAAGAGGAGTGTGGAGGGTATGACAGTGGGCAGTATGTACAGGAGAGGAGTGTGGAGGGTATGACAGTGGGCAGTATGTACAGAAGAGGAGTGTGGAGGGTATGACAGTGGGCAGTATGTACAGAAGAGGAGTGTGGAGGGTATGACAGTGGGCAGTATGTACAGAAGAGGAGTGTGGAGTGTATGACAGTGGGCAGTATGTACAGGAGAGGAGTGTGGAGGGTATGACAGTGGGCAGTATGTACAGGAGAGGAGTGTGGAGGGTATGACAGTGGGCAGTATGTACAGAAGAGGAGTGTGGAGGGTATGACAGTGGGCAGTATGTACAGGAGAGGAGTGTGGAGGGTATGACAGTGGGCAGTATGTACAGAAGAGGAGTGTGGAGGGTATGACAGTGGGCAGTATGTACAGAAGAGGAGTGTGGAGGGTATGACAGTGGGCAGTATGTACAGGAGAGGAGTGTGGAGGGTATGACAGTGGGCAGTATGTACAGGAGAGGAGTGTGGAGGGTATGACAGTGGGCAGTATGTACAGAAGAGGAGTGTGGAGGGTATGACAGTGGGCAGTATGTACAGGAGAGGAGTGTGGAGGGTATGACAGTGGGCAGTATGTACAGGAGAGGAGTGTGGAGGGTATGACAGTGGGCAGTATGTACAGGAAAGGAGTGTGGAGGTTATGACAGCCGGCACTATGTACAATAGAGGAGTTTATGACAGTGGGCGGTATGTACAGGAGAGGAGTGTGTCCCGGCCGAGTGTACACACGTACGATTCAAAAGAACCGCCGTTCTTTTGAATGGCACGAACGCAGTGACGTCATTGACTACGACAAGCGTGCGCTCATCACATTCGATGCCGTCGCCGCCATCTTGCTATACCCTCCCTATGCCTAGGAAGCTACCGCGCATGTGTCAAAGTCATTTCGAGCATGCGCGGGTTTCCGTGGTGACAGGTAGGTGTACACACACTCGGGTTTCTTGTCGGGAAACAGGCCAACGAGAATCCCAACGAGAAAATAGAGAGCAGGTTCTCTATTTTTCTGGTCGAGATTCTGGCCAGTTTTCCTAAAGAGGAAACCTGAAAGCCTCGTACACACGGCCGGTTTTCTCGGCAAGAAAACTCTCCCGGCAGTTTTCTTGTTGTTTCTTGACGAGAAAGACGGCCGTGTGTACGAGGCTTGACATGTAGGAGAGAGGTGTCAGAATTGGCCTGGGTGGCAAGGGGTTAATTACCAGAAGTAATATACAGATAATTATTATAAGCACTGAGAGCTCCTCCTCTGAGTCTGCTGCAGAGAGTGTCAGCTCGTATTTATACTGGCCGCTCTGTATGTAGCTTCTGACCGGCTGCGCAAGCAGCCCCGTATCTCCGGAACCATAAATGATAGGAGCTCCACATTTTGACCAGTTGTGGGGTAGGTCTTCAGCTACCTACCCCTCTGTGACCCCTGGTCTTCGAGCTACAAACCTCGAAGTCAATCTTTTTTTTTTTTGTGATTTTCTTTTTTTTTTGGGGGCAAATGGGCCTATCTTGAGGAAGGGGCCTGGAGCTGTAGCTCCAATAGCCCCTATGTTAATCCGGCCCTGCTGGTAACAGCTGAACGCCATCATTTGAAGGGGGTTCCACCTACTTTGGGTCATATAGGTAAATGTGATGGTTGGGTGTGCACAAAGTGTTGGCCATACAATGTCTCAGGGGGGCAGAAATAGGAAATTGGGTACACTTAAACCGATCTGGCAACAGAGGTCATCTAAGAACCACGAACGTTGTCTAGTCCTAACATCTTTTTTCTGTAGGCACCCACCCCCAATCCCAGGGTTGTGTTACCTCTATGACTCAGCATTTCACAGCCGCGCTGCCTCAGGAGCGGTTTGGTGATGCCCAGAAGTGTCACCTCGGATGTATCCCTTAGGAGAGGCATCTCTTGGCCCCGGGAGGTCAGCTCACTGTCACTGGATGAACTGGGCTCAGATGGGGGGCAGGTCAGTTGGATTTTCTTTCCCACTTTCTCTTGGAGTGGAATGACTCGGGGGCACCGGCTAGTCACCGGGATCTCTGTGCTTTGGATGGTGGCAGTAGAGCTGCTTTCTGGAACCGCTGGAATAAAAATAAAAAAATGACAAAGGGATAATTGTGTTACTTTCATCTAGCACTTTGGAGATCTTCTGGACAGTTAATACGAGTATACAGAGTATCCGAAAAGAAAACGAATTTCCTATAGTTCAGAATTGACATGCAGCACATGTGTGGTAGACAGTGGCGGCCCGTCCATATGGGACACATGGGCGCCGTCCCCCCTATCTATGCGTCCGGCCCCCTAATCTACATGCAGGGCGCCAGACACATGGATTCCAATGGGGTTTCTTTTTTTTTTTGAAGCACGTGATTAGAGCCAGAGGCTCTAATAGGCTTCAAAAAAGGGTGGGCTCGGGGCGCTGAGCACTGCGCCCTGAGCCCACCTAGTTGTGTGACAATAGCGAATTAATATTCACTATTGTCCCACTGATTCTCCTCCCGGCCAATCGGGAAGTGGGTCATGAGACCCATTTCCCGATTGGCCGAAAGGAGAAGCGAGCCCATTGACCTAGGACAAGGAGGGAGGAGACGCACGGCCATCGTGATACAGGGGAGAAAGACGAGACTGCCGAGACGCAGGGGAAGCCTCCGCCCGTCGCCCGGAAGGAAGCGCTGCCCGTGCCATAGATGGGGTATGTGCAGAAGTGCAGGACTCGTATCCGACCCGACCAAAGGGGGGGGGGGGGTGCTGTGCGGGTGACCCGACCGTCCGACCCACGGGGTGTCTGTGGGGGCATTGTTTGCCGCCCCCTCCCAAAAAAAATATACCACCAGCCACGGGCTCAGGGATTTGCCTGCATGCTGAAAAAAGATCGGCATGCAGTAAGAAGTTTTTCAGACGTTCGGAAGTGTGCATTGCTCAGTATAATTGGGATCATTAAAGTGTGACACCATTGTTTTCCATATCTGCCCATTTTAAAATGATCTGACAGGCAGGGTTGCCAACCCCCGATGTGAAATTTACTGACACGACACCATAAATGTACTGACTGAGCCAATTTTTTTGCTGACTGAGCCAAATTTTCTACTGGCTTGACACAAAAATTACTGACAGAGTCCATTTTTTTTTACTGCCATGACAGAAAAAGAAAATTGCTGACAGAGCCAAATTTTTTTACTGACAGTTCAAAAAGTTCACCAAAATGACAATTTTACAAGAAAGTCAGGTTAATAAAACCCAGAACAGAGTTTCCCCTTACATCAGAGTCTGCAGGTTTCCCCTTTATGTTGCAAGAGGGAACTCTGTGGGCCCTGATGAAAAAGGAAACACTGTGGATTCTGGTGTAAAGGAGAACCCTAAGGTCCACAGTGCTCCCCTTTACATCAGACTCCACAGAGTTCCTCTTTACATCAGACTCCACAGAGTTCCTCTTTACATCAGACTCCACAGAGTTCCCCTTTACATCAGACTCCACAGAGTTCCCCTTTACATCAGACTCCACAGAGTTCCCCTTTACATCAGACTCCACAGAGTTCCCCTTTACATCAGACTCCACAGAGTTCCCCTTTACATCAGACTCCACAGAGTTCCCCTTTACATCAGACTCCACAGAGTTCCCCTTTACATCAAACTCCACAGAGTTCCCCTTTACATCAGACTCCACAGAGTTCCCCTTTACATCAGACTCCACAGAGTTCCCCTTTACATCAGACTCCACAGAGTTCCCCTTTACATCAGACTCCACAGAGTTCCCCTTTACATCACAGTCCACAAAGTTCTCCCTTACATCAGTCTGCAGGGTTCCTCCTTACAGTGCAAGGGGGAACTCTATGAACCCTGATGTAAAGGGAAACTCTGATGTAAAGGGGAATGCTGATGTAAAAGGGAACGCTGCGGACTCTGGTAAAAAATGGAGCTCTGATGTAAGGGGGTCTCGGGTCACCGGAGCCCCCACTACATCATGGTCCGCGGCGTTCCTCTTTACATCAGAGTTCCCAGTTACGTCAGAGTCAGCAGAGTTCTCCTTTGTACTGTAAGGGGGAATCCTGCAGACTCTGATGTAAAGGGGAACTCTGAGATCCCTGATTTAAGGGAGAACGCTGGGAACGCTGATGTGGGGAAGAAGAGTCTGGTGACCACGGACTACCTTCCACAGAGAGAATACACTAAGGTTAGGGGGGTTACTAATATAAGTTTGAAACCTTTATATCAGTGTCCCCCCCTTACCTTAATGTATTCACTCCCCCCTGGCATCAGTGATCCCCCCCCCCCCCCCCGCAGACTTTGTGTGGCCTGGCTGGAGGCTGGAGCTGTCACTGACCTCCTCTGTTGCTCGCTCAGGTGCAGGGCAGTTAGACATGGCTTGGTGGCTCCTCTGGTTTGATCCTCATCACTACCTCTGTCCTCTTCTCCTCCAGAGTCCACCATTGCTCCAGTGACAGTCCCGACGGCCGGCGGCGCTCCCACTCTCGAGTCCCAGCTCCCCCTCCAGTCCTGCTGTAATTCATAAAAGGTGCCAAGCGGCGCCATGATGTCACTGCGTGCCCGCCCTCCTGTCCAAGACTACCCTTGCCCTGCCCGAGCCCATGGCCATATTTTCTTACTGGCAGCAGCTGTCTTTTTAAATTGTCCGTAACTTTACTAGCGGTTGGCAACCCTGCTGACAAGTCAATGAGATGCAAATCTTTGCAAAGAAGCTTAAAGAGGAACTTAACTCTGCCTTACACCCTGCCCCCAAAATAAAAACCCCTAACACTTGTCTCTGCTTAAAAAGACAAAAAGTAGTACTGTGTAATGTGGATAACCAGACTTCTATAGAACTTGTTTTATGCCTTTAGTTTTGTAATGCAAAAAATGTTTCCCAAAAAAAATCAGATTGAAAGAAAACATACCTACTAGACGATGGAGTCCAGCGTTGTCTGGCTTGAAGCAAAAGCTCTCCCTTTGCTCTTCTTTAGTGGCGCCATCTTTAATCAAGTTCCCAGGCATGTGCAGACATGCTGTGAAGCTTTGCCAGTTCTGAGGGTACCAGTCTATGGTATCCATAGATTTCTCTGCCAGGTCCCATAGACTGGTGCTGCCATAGACTTCTTTGCCAGGTCCCTATAAAGTGGTGCAGCCAGATCCCATAGACTGGTATCCATAGATTTCTCTGCCAGGTCACAGTCTATGGGATCTGGCTGCACCACTTTATAGGGACCTGGCAAAGAAGTCTATGGCAGCACCAGTCTATGGGACCTGGCAGAGAAGTCCCACTTTATGGGGACCTGGCTGAGAAGACTATGACACTACTAGTCCATGGGACCTGGCAGAGAAGTCTATGTGTACTAGGCTATTGGACCTGGCAGAGAAGTCTATGGCAGCACCAGTCTATGGGGCCTGGCAGGGAAGTCTATGGCTGTACCACTTGATAGGGACCTGGCAAAGAAGTCTATGGCAGCACCACTGCACCAGTCTATGGGACCTGGCAGAGAAGTCTATGGGTACCAGGCTATTGGACACGGCAGAGAAGTCTATGGCAGCACCAGTCTATGGGACCTGGCAGGGAAGTCTATGGCTGTACCACTTTATAGGGACCTGGCAAAGAAGTCTATGGTAGCACCAGTCTATGGGACCTGGCAGAGAAGTGTATGGGTACCAGGCTATTGGACCCGGCAGAGAAGTCTATGGCAGCACCAGTCTATGGGACCTGGCAGGGAAGTCTATGGCTGTTCCACTTTATAGGGACCTGGCAAAGAAGTCTATGGTAGCACCAGTCTATGGGACCTGGCAGAGAAGTCTATGGGTACCAGGCTATTGGACCCAGCAGAGAAGTCTATGGCAGCACCAGTCTATGGGACCTGGCAGGGAAGTCTATGGCTGTTCCACTTTATAGGGACCTGGCAAAGAAGTCTATGGCAGCACCAGTCTATGGGACCTGGCAGAGAAGTCTATGGGTACCAGGCTATTGGACCCAGCAGAGAAGTCTAAAGCTGTACCACTTTATAGGGACCTGGCAAAGAAGTCTATGGTAGCACCAGTCTATGGGGCCTGGCAGAGAAGTCTATGGGTACCAGGCTATTGGACCTGACAGAGAAGTCTATGGCAGCACTAGTCTATGGGACCTGGCAGAGAAGTCTATGGCTGTACCACTTTATGGAGACCTGGCATAGAAGACTATGACACTACCAGTCTATGGGACCTGGCAGAGATATCTTGCTAGACCATGGAGTCCAGCATTGTCTTGCTTGAAGGAAAAACTCTCCCTTTGCCTTTCTTCTCTAGCACCGCCATCTTAATTGAGATCTGGTGCATATGCAAACACACTGTGAGGCTTTGTTGGGTCTGAGGGTACCATTCTATGGAACCTGGCAGAGAAATCTATGACAGTACCAGTCTTATGGGACCTGGCAGAGAAGTCTATGGAGGTACGAGTCTATGGGACCTGGCAGACATGCCTTCACATGTGCCAGATCCCCCGGTAATGTGCAGACATGCTGTATCTCTCTGAAAGCAACTACTGGAATGCCGACGTCACACAACCCAGGAGGCATTTGTGAGATATCGCACATATGTACACACGCCGTGGGATGCAGAGAGATGTGGCGTATCTGCGCATGCAGGGGTCCATGATGTCATTCTGGCCTAGGTCGGGGCCAGGAAGTAAAAGAAAAGTCTATGGCAGTACCAGACTTTGGGACCTGGCAGAGAAGTCTATGGGAACCAGCCTATGTGACCTGGAAGAAAATTGTATGGCAGTTTATGGGGCCTGGCAGAGAAGTCTATGGCAGTACCAGTCTATGGGATCTGACAGAGAAGTCTATGGGTACCAGTCTATGGGACTTGACAGAAAAGTCTATGGCAGTACCAGTCTATGGGACCTGGCAGAGAAGTCTATGGCAGTACTAGTCTATGGGGCCTGGCAGAGAAGTCTATGGCAGTGCCAGTCTATGGGACCTGGCAGAGAAGTATGACAGTACTAGTCTATTGGACCTGGCAGACAAGTATATGGCAGTAACAGTCTATGGGATCTGGCAAAGAAGTCTATGGCAGTGCCAGTCTATGGGACCTGGCAGGGAAATCTATGACAGTACTAGTCTATTGGACCTGGCAAAGAAGTCTATGGCAGTACCAGTCTATGGGACCTTGCAGAGAAGGCTGTCAGTACCGGTCTATGGGATCTGGCAGAGAAGTCTATGGCAGTACCAGTCTATGGGACCTGGCAGAGAAGGCTATGTCAGTACCAGTCTATGGGATCTGGCAGAGAAGTCTATGGTAGTACCAGTCTATGGGACCTTGCAGACATGCCTGCACATGTGCCAGATCCCCCCACTAATCTCCAGACATGCTGTATCTCTCTGCCAATTCTCTGGCAGAGACACCACATGTGTGTGCAGATGCACGACATCTTGCAAGCAACTTCTGGAATGGCGACGTCACACATCTCAGGAGGCATTTGTGAGATATCGCACATGTGTAAACACACCATGGGGTGCAGAGAGACAGGGCGTATCTGCGCATGCAGGTGGCTGTGATGTCATTCTGGCCTAGGGTGGGGCTAGTAAGTAAAAAAAAAAAGGTCTATGGCAGTACCAGTCTATGGGATCTGGCAGAGAAGTCTATGGCTGTACCACTTTATGGGCACCTGACAGAGAAGACTATGACACTACCAGTCTATGGGACCTGACAGAAAAGTCTATGGCCGTGCCAGTTTATGGGACCTGGCAAAGAAGTCTATGGCAGTACCAGTCTATGGGACCTGGCAGAGAAGTCTATGGCAGTACTAGCCTATGGGGCCTGGCAGAGAAGTCTATGGCAGTGCCAGTCTATGGGACCTGGCAGAGAAGTATGACAGTACTAGTCTATTGGACCTGGCAGACAAGTATATGGCAGTAACAGTCTATGGGATCTGGCAAAGAAGTCTATGGCAGTGCCAGTCTATGGGACCTGGCAGGGAAATCTATGACAGTACTAGTCTATTGGACCTGGCAAAGAAGTCTATGGCAGTACCAGTCTATGGGACCTTGCAGAGAAGGCTGTCAGTACCGGTCTATGGGATCTGGCAGAGAAGTCTATGGCAGTACCAGTCTATGGGACCTGGCAGAGAAGGCTATGTCAGTACCAGTCTATGGGATCTGGCAGAGAAGTCTATGGTAGTACCAGTCTATGGGACCTTGCAGACATGCCTGCACATGTGCCAGATCCCCCCACTAATCTCCAGACATGCTGTATCTCTCTGCCAATTCTCTGGCAGAGACACCACATGTGTGTGCAGATGCACGACATCTTGCAAGCAACTTCTGGAATGGCGACGTCACACACCTCAGGAGGCATTTGTGAGATATCGCACATGTGTAAACACACCATGGGGTGCAGAGAGACAGGGCGTATCTGCGCATGCAGGTGGCTGTGATGTCATTCTGGCCTAGGGTGGGGCTAGTAAGTAAAAAAAAAAAGGTCTATGGCAGTACCAGTCTATGGGATCTGGCAGAGAAGTCTATGGCTGTACCACTTTATGGGCACCTGACAGAGAAGACTATGACACTACCAGTCTATGGGACCTGACAGAAAAGTCTATGGCCGTGCCAGTTTATGGGACCTGGCAAAGAAGTCTATGGCAGTACCAGTCTATGGGATCTCGAAGAGAAGTCTATGCTAATAGAAGTCTATGAGACCTGACAGAGAAGGCCATGTCAGTACCAGCCTATGGGATCTTGGAGAGAAGTCTATGCCAGTACCAGTCTATGGGACCTGGCAGAGAAGTCTATGGCAGTACCAGTTTATGGCACCTAGCATAGAAGTCTATGGCAGTACCACTCTATGGGACCTGGCAGAGAAGTCTCTGGCAGTACCAGTTCATGGCACCTAGCATAGAAGTCTATGGCAGTTCCACTCTATGGGACCTGGCAGAGAAATCTATGGCAGTACCAGTTTATGGCACCTGGCAGCGAAGTCTATAGCAGTACCAATCTATGGGACCTGCCAATGAAGTCTATGGCAGTACCAGTCTATGGGATCTGGCAGAGAAGTCTATGGCAGTACCAGTCGATGGGACCTGGCAGAGAAGGCTGTCAGTACCAGTCTATGGGATCTGGCAGAGAAGTCTATGGTAGTACCAGTCTATGGGACCTGGCAGAGAAGGCTATGTCAGTACCAGTCTATGGGACCTTGCAGAGAAGGCTATGTCAGTACCAGTCTATGGGACCTGGCAGAGAAGGCTATGTCAGTACCAGTCTATGGGACCTTGCAGACATGCCTGCACATGTGCCAGATCCCCCGCTAATCTCCAGACATGCTGTATCTCTCTGCCAATTCTCAGGCAGAGACACCACATGTGTGTGCAGATGCACGACATCTTGCAAGCAACTTCTGGAATGGCGACGTCACACATCTCAGGAGGCATTTGTGAGATATCGCACATGTGTACACACACCATGGGGTGCAGAGAGACATGGCGTATCTGCGCATGCAGGGGGCTGTGATGTCATTCTGGCCCAGGGTGGGGCTAGTAAGTAAAAAAAAAAAGTCTATGGCAGTACCAGTCTATGGGATCTGGCAGAGAAGTCTATGGCTGTACCACTTTATGGGCACCTGACAGAGAAGACTATTACACTACCAGTCTATGGGACCTGACAGAAAAGTCTATGGCAGTACCAGTTTATGGGACCTGGCAAAGTAGTCTATGGCAGTACCAGTCTATGGGATCTCAAAGAGAAGTCTATGCCAATACCAGTCTATGGGACCTGACAGAGAAGGCTATGTCAGTACCAGCCTATGGAATCTTGGGAGAGAAGTCTATACCAGTACCAGTCTATGGGACCTGGCAGAGAAGTCTATGGCAGAACCAGTTTATGGCACCTAGCATAGAAGTGTATGGCACTACCACTCTATGGGACCTGGCAGAGAAGTCTATGGCAGTACCAGTTTATGGCACCTAGCATAGAAGTCTATGGCAGTACCACTCTATGGGACCTGGCAGAGAAATATATGGCAGTACCAGTTTATGGCACCTGGCAGTGAAGTCTATAGCAGTACCAATCTATGGGACCTGCCAATGAAGTCTATGGCAGTACCAGTCTATGAGACCTGGCAGAGAAGTCTATGGCAGTACCAGTTTATGGTACCTAGCATAGAAGTCTATAGCAGTACCACTCTATGGGACCTGGCAGAGAAATCTATGGCAGTACCAGTTTATGGCACCTGGCAGCGAAGTCTATAGCAGTACCGATCTATGGGACCTGCCAATGAAGTCTATGACAGTACCAGTCTATGGGACCTGGCAGAGAAGTCTATGGCAGTTATGGGACCTGGCAGAGAAGTCTATGGCAGTACCAGTCTATGGCACCTGGCATAGAAGTCTATGGCAGTACCAGTCTATGGGACCTGGCAAAGAAGCCTATGGCATTTCCAGTCTATGGGACCTGCATGTGTGACATCTTGTAAACGGCTTCTGAAATGGCACCATCACATATGGTTACACCACCCCAGCATTGTATCTGTGCATGTGGGGGGGGGGGGTCACACATCTCAAGAGGCATGCATGAGATATCGCAAGATGTATATTTTGCCATGGATTCAAGGATACTTGGCGTACCTGCCCATTCGGGGGGGGGGCATGATGTCATTCTGGCCTAAGCCAAGGAAGGAAGTACATTTTGCTAATGTGCAAGATGGACAGGGGGGGGGGGAGGCAGGAGAGAGGACCATGTACAATTGGGAAAAGTTCAGCTTTCATTACATATCTCACCCCATTGCTAAAGCTATAACTGAAAGACATTTTGCATATTTATTTAACAATTCCCAGAGCTATTCATCCTGTGAAACTGCATGTACATTTGTTCTGTGTGAATAGAAGAAAAAGTCAAATGTTAGTAGGTTGTTTTTCTCTCCAGGTCAGATGTTCTTCATTCATACCGAAAAGTGTGTGTCTGGAAAATACCACGATATGACCACTAGATGGAGCTAGTGATCATATTAGGTATTTATTCCTTATGATCATCAGCTCTATCTAGTGGCCGCAATGCAGTATTTTTCTATGGCGTGTGAATGAAAGCGGAAGTAAACCCATCCATAAAACAGTTTCATTTCCAGCACAAATGCCGGAAATGTAACACTCCCATAGGCTGTGCTCTCGACCAAACTGTCAAACCATCCAATGGCTGGTGCCATAACTGACCACATGTGCAGCATCATGGCAGTTGTAGATTAAACAGAGGCAAATATGGCAGCTTCCTTGGCTGAAAACGATAGGAGGGTTTACTTACACTTGAAAGAAATTCGACCTGGAGAGAAAATAGCGATTTTGCCCCATTTTCACAAAACGAATATGCATGCAGTTTCACAGGATGAATAGCCCTACCATAGGTGTGCGCAGCCTATCGCATTAGGGTGTGCACCCTTAAGCTCAAACACACACACATGCTATGTATGTGTCTACATATATATGGCCTTGGCAGGCACATTGATCTCCCTGGCGGCACAGTGAAAGAGAAGAGAATAAACACTTCTCTTATGACAGAGCCGGGAAGAGGGAGATCTTTCCCATGTTCCTGCTGCTACACAGAGTGATAACACTAATGCACATGGGGTGATTAGGGTTTTCCTGGGCACAAACGGCACACCCTGTGTGCACACCTATGAGCCCTACCTTTCTTAAGTTCCACTTTAACAAATATTGTTCCATAGCGGTGGTTGCAAAGTCAAAGGCAGAGTTTCAGACTTGCATGCAAAACTTACCAGAGGAAAGCTTTTTGGTTCCCAGCATTTCAGAGGCAGCCAGAGGTCTGACCACTTTTTGGTCGTGAAGACTGCCACCAGGTATGGGGGTAGGAGATTTTCCAGGAGGCACTTTGCTTACAGGGGAGCGAGGCTTTATTGTGTCCAGACTCTTTTCGGCAGGGGGCATTGCAGCTTCGGCACGGGGGGTTACATGCGTGGAAAGGGGGTATTCATTGTCCATTTCCGACAGCTTGACCTGGTAATTCGCCTTGCTGCTGCACTGCTCTGCCTGAGACTTCTTGGAAGTCCTCACATCACTCAAATAACTACTCTTTACACATCTGTCCTGTTCTTTGCTATACACCTTGGATTGCCTTAGTGATTCACGTAATAAGGAATCATTGACACAGCAAATGTTCTCTACTGCCTTCTGATGAGCGTTAAGTCTCTCTTGAGCATGATCTTCCTCAGAAGAAGTACTACCACTCATGAAGACCATGGAGGCCCTTCCTAGAAGGCTCCTATCAGAGCTAGAGGCTGTAGATGTTTCTTCAGAGAGTGCCGGCTTGTCTAGACATCCTTCAACATCCTCTTGTTTTTTCTCCAGAGTATTAATATTTTCCTGCTCCAAAAACTCTCCATCGTTGACCTTGGATGTAGCAAATGATACAACGGTCTCATCGTTGTCTACAACCTTGACTGTTGAGGGCACGCTTGTGATCACTTCTGAAGGACTACACCGAATGCATTGATCAAAAGTCTCTGTTTTACCAAAGGACCCTTGTAGCAACTTACTCATCTCTAGAATGTTGCTGGACATCTCCATTGTAGGCATACCTGGCTTAGAAGCTACACCAAAAAAGGCACTGTCAGGTCGTGAATCAACATCACGTCCTGAGATGCTAGATGACGTAGGCTCTGTATCCACCAACTGTGGGGATTGTTCTGGGGTTTTAGTAGCAGCTTGCTTTGACCTATCAATCATCTCAGACAAGGAATCATCATAATTAGTATCTAATTTAGAAGCAGCACAAAAGTTTTTATCTACATTGTGTTTGGGAAGTGTTTGGTATTCGTGGATCTCTGATTGATCTATATAGTCTTTGGCATCTCTAGAAGGGGTGGTTTTCATGGGTTCAATCAGCTCCTTTTCTACTAACTGTCCAGTGAAAGGGGCATTTGGTTGTACTGAGGTACAACTAGGAAATAACTCTTCTTGGGTGGACTTGTCTAAATTCTTTACAGACTTTTTAATAATGGGTTCTTGGTTCCCAAGACTCTGAAACTTGCTTTCTAAACACACAGCTTCACTTGCCCTGTTACAGCTAGCAAAATAACCATCACTGAGCTGACTGTTTTTTGTTGCATTCAACTTGTGTTCTGATTGGGTAATAGCAGGCTCCGGCTTTTCACTGATTATCTCCAAATTACTTTCATTAACTGAGTTGTTCTTCAGCCCAGTATCCAAGGAAACTTCCTGCTGTAATTTCGGGTTGTCACCATGGAGGGCGCTCTGCTGGCCATGTGGTTCTTTGCAATTAGAGCAATCCTCTTCATCTTTGGACTCTTCAGTTTCTAATTTTGTGGAATTTTCATTTTCTATGGAAAATGTTTCCTGCATCTGATGTTGAAGAATGACTATGGTAGTTCCATCACTGCCTGGAATGTCAGGCTGTAAAGAATAGGGGCATTTTTCGGGAGTGCCTTCAACTTCACCAATTATTTGGACATTTTCTGTTGCCTCTTCAAGTTTGTTACATCTCCAGGATTCAACAGATTTCTCAGGAGTGCCTTCAACTTCACCAATTGTTTGGGCAATTTCTGTTGCCTCTTCAAGTTTGTTACATCTCCAGGATTCAACAGATTTCTCAGGAGTGATTTCAACTTCACCAATTGTTTGGGCATTTTCTGTTGTCTCTACGTGTTTGTTACCTCTCCGAGATTCAAAAGATTTTTCGGGAGTGCCTTCAACTTCGCCAATTGTTTGGGCATTTTCTGTTGTCTCTACGTGTTTGTTACATCTCCAGGATTCAACAGATTTCTCAGGAGTGACTTCAACTTCACCAATTGTTTGGGCATTTTCTGTTGTCTCTACTTGTTTGTTACCTCTCCGAGATTCAAAAGATTTTTCGGGAGTGCCTTCAACATCACCAATTATTTGGACATTTTCTGTTGGCTCCTCAAGTTTGTTACATCTCCAGGATTCAACAGATTTCTCAGGAGTGACTTCAACTTCACCAATTGTTTGGACATTTTCTGTTGTCTCTACGTGTTTGTTACCTCTCCGAGATTCAAAAGATTTTTTGGGAGTGCCTTCAACTTCACCAATTATTTGGGCATTTTCTGTTGCCTCTTCTTGTTTGTTACGTCTCCAGGATTCAAAAGATTTCTCAGGAGTGCCTTCATCTTCACCAATTGTTTGGGCATTTTCTGTTGTCTCCAAGTGTTTGTTACCTCTCCGAGATTCAAAAGATTTTTCGTTAGTGACTTCAACTTTGCCAATTGTTTGGACATTTTCTGTTGTCTCTACGTGTTTCTTACCTCTCTTAGATTCAAAATATTTTTTGTGAGTGACTTCAACTTCACCAATTGTTTGGGCATTTTCTGTTGTCTCTTCGTGTTTGTTACCTCTCCAGGATTCAAAAGATTTTTCGGGAGTACATTCAACTTCACCAATTGTTTGGGCATTTTCTTTTGTCTCTATGTGTTTGTTACCTCTCCAAGATTCAAAAGATTTTTCGGGAGTGCCTTCAACTTCGCCAATTGTTTGGGCATTTTCTGTTGTCTCTACGTGTTTGTTACCTCTCCGAGATTCAAAAGATTTTTCGGGAGTGCCTTCAACTTCACCAATTGTTTGGGCATTTTCTGTTGTCTCTACGTGTTTTTTACCTCTCCGAGATTCAAAAGATTTTTTGCGAGTGACTTCAACTTCGCCAATTGTTTGGACATTTTCTGTTGTCTCTTCGTGTTTGTTACATCTCCAAGATTCAAAAGATTTCTCAGAAGTGCCTTCAACTTCACCTATTGTTTGGGCATTTTCTGTTGCCTCTTCGTGTTTGTTACATCTCCAGGATTCAAAAGACTCCATTGCTTGATCTTCAGGACAAGCTGACTGAGAAATTACATGGTGTGTTTGCGTGGATGAAGCTTTGTCTACCTCTTTGCTTTTGGTTTCAGACATATTTTCATTGGTTGACTCTGACCTGTTTAGTCGGTTTTGTTCTGGGTGGTTCCTCAGTTGAGCATTGCCTTCACTTGGTTTAGAAGTTTTCTCACCAGTAGTGGAAACAAAAGTTTCTTTTTTATACTTCTCATAAACCAGCAATGTTTCCATCTCATCAGTTTCACCAGTAACTTGTATTGAAAACTCATTGGTATCATATTTTTCATGAACGTTGGCACTAGTATGTAAAGTGCTATTTGCCTCAGAACTTACTTCCGTGATGCTTTCATCAACATTTGTGTTGTCTGCTTGTACTTCTTGACTTTTTAAATCATTGATGTAAGATGACTGGTTTGCAATGAAATTAGCAGCTTCTTCCTGTTGTCTGTAAATCTCAGCAAGGATGGACGAGCGATCCAGAAACATGACCTCTTCTGAATCTTCCCCAGAGTCGTAACATGCAAACACGCACTCTTCTTCAGGCATGTCTTCTAAAGGGGCATCCTGTAATACTTCAGCCTCAGTCGCTGTATCTTGAGTTTCCAGTTCCATGATCTTTAGGTTCTTGCATTCTTCAAAGTCATCTGAGTCCACAGTGAAACGGGTGCATGTTGCATTTTCTTCTGCCTGTTGCTGTGGTTTCTCAATATCTTCTACACGCTGAGCTACAAAATAATTCCCATCTTCGGGTAGCCTTACCCCCAAGGAGGTCTGCCTTCCGCTTTCATTTCTTTCTCTGCCTTCATCCTGTAGACTTTGGGGAGTCGTGTTTAATGGTGGAAAAGAATCTAGCTCTTCATCAGTGTCAAAACAAGCTATTAAACATTCCCCAACGTTCCCAATCCCCGCTTTAAGGACCAGGTCCATTTCTGACGATGACGTGGACTGTTGTTCTACTGGGCTGTCAGACCAGGTTCTTATAGCCCCATGTCTTTCTTCTAGTCTCTGTGAGGCATCTGGACTTTCAAAATGTGGCTCAAGCTCTGAAGTTACAACTAAGGTGCTTCTGATGGGTTCTTGAGGTGCATTGCTGGTGCTGGAGTCTTCAAGTTCACTTGAACTGTCTTGAATAGTACAAGACTCCTTAGACTCTGAGAGTGGAACATCTTGTGCTAATGAATATGATGCAACACTTCCTCCATGCTCCTCATCACTATTTAATTCTTCTTCATCTTCAATTGTGACAGAATCTTCATTCACGCCAGAAGTTACTTCTACAATTTTTTCCACAATTTCACCAGCATCTTCACAGTTGATGTCAAGAGCTTCATAAACAGCACCCTCCTCATCGGTCTCTGACATGTCAGAAGATGTTTCCATCTCGCTCTCGCATCCAGAATTGGATGAGTCATGTTGGGATTTAGCTGCAGCTTCGTCGGCATGGGCTGCAGAATCGGTCGTTACAGCATACGGCTCCGTGCTGTACCTTTTCTCATCTTCTTCCCCATTGTAGGATGCTGAATCTGAGGACTCCGAAGTGTCGTCCTGATAGGCAAATGATTCATCCACTCCTTCATTAATCGAAGTTTCGGATAAGGAATGCAGATAGGAAGCCGAGGTACTATCTTCGTTGTCATCCTCCTTATCTTCTTCTTCTGCTTCCCCACAGACCACCTCACTTTCCACCGTCTCTCCTTGAGGGAACAATGTGATCTCCATGGACTCTGCTTCAAAAATCAAACTTCCCTGGAAAGGCAGCATAAAAGCAGGAATCATGTGATCGTTTTCAGGACCGGGCATGCTAGCCCTCAATAGCTCTGCAGACCTTAAATCTGGGCTTGCGGCTTGCAGTGCACCATCAGCATCTGAAGAACAGCTTGCCTGCTGTAGAACCTCATGCATGAAGGTACTGCTGGCGTTAATAAATTCAGGACATAATGGGATGCTAGTAAAAGATGGCGCAAAATCTGTCTCCCATTCATCTTCATCTTCTGCACTGGATTGTGGATCACTAGGATACCCATCCAAGAGCTCCTCATTTTCTGGAGAGAAGTCATCTGGATCTATATCTCGTTCATAGAGTTCAGGAATATCTTCATCTTCGAGCATATCTGGGGACATACAGCATGGGTCCTCAGAAATACTTTCTTCGTGAGTCATCAGGTTATCTGGGTAAGGGCTGGGAGATTCAACTGTTTCAACCTCGCCCATCAAATTGGGGGAATATGATGGTGAACCACTAGTGGCGGAAGAGGCCCAACTACCACCTTCCGCTGTGAAGTAGGATCCTGATGGGGATGTAGGGGGAGAGGACATGTTGTCATTTTCTATATCTACCTGGTCCTCATGTAAAGCATTTTTGGAACTGGGATAGTGTTTAAACTGGGTGTAGATGCTTTTAATTGGCGTGGAAGGAGCCGTGGTGTATGGGTCTGTATCTGTGATACATGCGGGGTTGATCTGTAATGAATGAATATTACTCTCTCTAGTGCTGCTGGGTGACTCTTTGGTGGGTTTAAGAAAGGAAGGCACATCAGCTACGGCTTCACCCTGAGAAAATAAGCCACCTTTCAAAACATACTCTTGACACATTTCATTAGATTCAAAGTGCAAATCGTCCAGAGACTCAATGGCTTCATGATCACTTTCGTTCTCCGAATTCTCCTCCAAAATTTCAGCTTTAGGGTGACGTAAGTGCATTGTTGCTTCATCCAAGGTGTCCCCAGAAGCTTCCTCATACTCTGATACGACGTTGTGCCCCCTGCTGGCAGACCCCGCTTCCTCGTTGCTACAAGAAGTCTCTTCCCCCATTACAATTCTTGTATCGAGCATGTCCAGGGTTGGGGTCTCAGCAGGGCAATGTTCTGCGGCCTCTTCTAAGTCTTGCTCCCGAGATACCAGGGCCTTATCTGCTGCTTCGGTGGCCAGGTGAAGGATTCCGGTGGCTTGCCCAGGCTGTGACTCGCTGCTAGCTCCTTCGGGTTGAGGCCGGTCTCCTTCTTTGGCCTGCAGGTAAGGAGACACCAGTGCTTTGTCAGCAGTGGGGCTCACAATTGGAGATTCCTCTAGAGGGCTCAGGCTTTTGGGGGTTGCAGAGTCGCTACATGGGGTTGAAGCCATGGAAGAAGCCGGTGATAAACCTGTGAGGGAAAAAAAATATATATAAAAAAATAATATTAATAACTCACAAATGAAGCAAATGCAAGAATGTAGGGTGGTTACTAGATTAGGGTGTATGCATAGATTACAGTGCCTTGAAAAAGTATTCATACCCCTTGAAATTTTCCACATTTTCTCATGTTACAACCAAAAACGTAAATGTATTTTATTGGGATTTTATGTGATGGACCAACACAAAGTGGCACATGATTGTGAAGTGGAAGGAAAATGATAAATGATACAAATAAATATGTGAAAAGTGTGTGGGGGCGGGGCATTTGTATTCAGCCCCCTTAACTCTGATACCCCTTACTAAAATCCAGTGGAACCAATTGCTTTCACTGTCCCTACCGTGCCAAGCAGGCGGCCAGGCATGGTCGCGCCCCAAGTGGCTCAAGTTGGTATTGAACCCATAACCTTCCGTTTACTGCTCCTGTTGCTTTTCCTCTGAGCCACACCTCAGTTCTGTATTGTGCCTGCTTTCCAACTAAGCCTAGTTCTGCATGATGTGCTGAGGGCTTTTCTCTGGATCCCACCTTGCAATCAGTACCTGTCACTCCTGGTTCAGCTGAGGCAGTTTACCTAATCAGCTGGGTATAAAACACTGCCTCACTCTAAGCAGCGGCATTGCTAGCCAGGTGCGGGCCGCACCCGGGTGACACCCACCAGAGGGGTGACACCCGTGGGTAGCGGCACCACACTAACACCACCCGCCCGCTGCCCTGTGCCTCGCGGCTCGCGCAGCGGGTGTGTCCCTCAGCGGAGCGGAAGGAAGCCGCCGTCGCCCCCTCCTCTGTTTACATTCACAGAGGAGGAGGAGGAGCCCACGCTCGAGGGACACACCGCTGTGTGTATCTGCTGCTCTGTAAGGTATGGGGGGGGGACGTATATACTGATGGGGGATGGGGTGTCTAATGCTGGGGGGTGGTGTCTGTACTGCTGGGGTCTGCACTAGGGGGGTTTGCACCAAGGTGGGGGTCTGTAACTGAGGGGGGTGTCTGTAACTGAGGGGGGTGTCTGTAACTGAGGGGGGTCTGTAACTGAGGGGGGTGTCTGTAACTGAGGGGGGTGTCTGTAACTGAGGGGGGTGTCTGTAACTGAGGGGGGTGTCTGTAACTGAGGGGGGTGTCTGTAACTGAGGGGGGTGTCTGTAACTGAGGGGGGTGTCTGTAACTGAGGGGGGTCTGTAACTGAGGGGGGGGGCCTGCACTGAGGAAGGTCTGTAACTGAGGGGGGTGTCTGTAACTGAGGGGGGTGTCTGTAACAACTGAGGGGGTGTCTGTAAATGGGGGGGTGTCTGTAAATGGGGGGGTGTCTGTAAATGGGGGGGTGTCTGTAAATGGGGGGGTGTCTGTAAATGGGGGGGTGTCTGTCTAACTGGGGGGGGTGTCTAACTGGGGGGGTGTCTAACTGGGGGGGTGTCTAACTGGGGGGGGTCTGCACGGAGGTGGGGGTGTCTGTACTGAGGGGGGAGGTTTATGCTGATGGAGGGGGGTCTATATTGATGGAGGGGGGTCTGTAGTTAGTGGAGGGGTCTGTACTGAGGGGGGACTATAGTTGGTGGGGGGTGACACCATTTTTTTTTCGCACCGGGTGACACCAACCCTAGTGACGCCACTGACTCTGAGGGCTTTGTCAGTTCATTGTCTCTATCATTGCCAAAGGTTCCTGTTACAGTGTTCCAAGACTGACTCCGGCTTCTGACCCTGGCTCTGTTGATGGTTTATTCTGACTTCTGGAATCCCTGACTACGGCTTTTCCTCGATTATCCTTTGGCAAAATCCTGTCAAGCCCCCGTGCACAGATTCACAGCCCAGGTAGCTTCTTGCCTTGTTACCGTGGGCTGTGTGTATTTGCAAGGGTGAGCATACATCTCTGCACTATGGACTCAAACCAAGGTAAGCCCCTAGAATTGCCTTCAGATGGGTCATCTAATTAGTAAATAGAGTCCACCTGTGTGTAATTTCATCTCAGTATAAATACAGCTGTTCTGTGAAGCCCTCAGAGGTTTGTTAGAGAACCTTAGTGAACAAACATGATCATGAAGGCCAAGGAACACACCAGACAGGTCAGGGATAAAGTTGTGGAGAAGTATAAAGCAGGGTTAGGTTATAATAAAATCTCCCAAGCTTTGAACATCTCACGGAGCTCTGTTCAATCCATCATCGGAAAATGGAAAGAGTATGGCACAACTGCAAACCTACCAAGACATGGCCGTCCACCTAAACTGACCGGGCCGGGCAAGGACAGCATTTATCAGAGAAGCAGCCAAGAGGCCCCATGGTAACTCTGGAGGAGCTGCAGAGATCCACAGCTCAGGGGGGAGAATCTGTCCACAGGACAACTATTAGTCGTGCTTCTCCACAAATCTGCCCTTTATGGAAGAGTGACAAGAAGAAAGACATTGGTGAAAGAAAGACATAAGAAGTCCTGTTTGCAGTTTGTGAGAAGCCATGTGGGGGACACAGCAAACATGTGGGGGACACAGCAATCATGTGGGATGTGGGGGACACAGCAAACATGTGGGGGACACAGCAATCATGTGGGGGACACAGCAAACATGTGGAAGAAGATGCTCTGGTCACATGAGACCAATATTCATCTTTCTGGCCTAAAAACAAAACGCTATGTGTGGCGGAAAACTAACACTGCACATCACCCTGAACACACCATCCCCACTGTGAAACATGGTGGTGGCAGCTTCATGTTGTGGGGATGATTTTCTTCAGCAGGGACAGGGAAGCTGGTCAGAGTTGATGGGAAGATGGATGGAGACAAATACAGGACAATCTTAGAAGAAAACCTGTTAGAGTCTATAAAAGACTTGAGACTGGGGGGGGGGGGGGGGTCCACCTTCCAGCAGGACAACGACCCGAAACCAGAGCTACAATGAAATCGTTTAGATTAAGGGGGGGGGGGGCTGAATAAAAACTCACGCCATACTTTTCACCTATTTATTTGTATCATTTTCCTTCCACTTCACACTTATGTGTCACTCTGTGTTGGTCTATCACATAAAATCCCAATAAAATACATTTCCGTTTTTGGTTGTAACATGACAAAATGTGGGGAAATTACAAGGGGTATGAATACTTTTTCAAGGCACTGTACACACAGCATATATACAAGTGATATACAACATACAGGTCTTTGACTTGATAAGGGACTGTTTTCTAGGACATATTATATGGTTGCAGTGGTACGGCCTTTGTGGGTAGATCTGGACATTTTTTGTTAATGGTGCTTGAGGTAATCCAAGTGCACTGTTCATATTTAAGATGGAGGTTTGCAAAAGATGACATACATGGAGTCAGTGGCGGAACTACCAAGGTGGCAAAGGTGGCGAGCAAGGCCTGGTGTTCCGCCACTGGGATAGGGGCCTGAAGACAGCAAGAAGGGGGGCCCGCTGCAGAACATGTGAAAGGGTCCCTGCTGCCAGACTGTGAAGCCCTGTACACACGATCGGTTTTACCGATGAAAACAGTCCGATGGACTTTTTTCATCAGACGAACCGAACGTGTGCGGGCCCCATCGGTCTTTTTTCCTTCGGTTTTAAAAAATAGAACATGTTTTAAATTTATCCGATGGATCAAAAACCGATAGCAAATTCCGATCGTCTATGGGCAAGTTCATCGCATAAAAAAACCACGCATGCTCAGAATCAAGTCGACGCATGCTCAGAAGCATTGAACTTAATTTTTCTGGGCTCATCGGAGTGTTTTACGTCACTGCGTTTGGAACGGTCGGTTTTTTGACTGATGGTGTGTAGGCAAGACTGATAGAAAGTCAGCTTCATCGGAAATCCGATGGACAAAACCATCGGATCAGAATCCATAGGATATCCGATCGTGTGTACGAGGCTTAAGGCTCCATTCACACTGCTGCAGCCCCAAAGTCAAGCTCCTTGCTGGCGACATTACTGATTTAACATTGCAGTCTGTGGCACTCAAATTGTACCAAAGTCGCAGAAAAATAGTGCAGGAACCTTTTTTTTTTTGTGTATCGCTGCAACTTGAGTCGCAGTTGATTGAGATGGCACCCATTAAAATGAATGTGTTTTGACTTGTCGTGCGACTTTATGTGTTGCAGGTCGCAAGATAAGTCGCAGAAGTGTGAACTGGGGGCATATAAGGGGCCCCGCAAAGGGAGTAATTGGGCCCCAGGATTAGTGGGAAGGGCCCGGGCCTAGAGGGAAGGGCCCGGGCTCAGAGGGAAGGGCCCTGGGACAGATGGAAGGGACCCCAGGGTTGATAAAAAAGGGCCCAGGCTCAGCGACGGCCTCGTGCGGCCCCTAATCTACATGCAGGGAGCCGGATGCATGGGTTCCAATTGTTTTTTTTTTTTCGTTTTTTTAAGCACGTGATTAGAGCCTGAGGCTCTAAGGCCCCTTTCACACTGAGGCGCTTTGCAGGCGCTATTGCACTAAAAATAGCGCCTGCAAAGCGCCCTAAAAAAGCTGCTACTTTGTATCCAGTATGAAAGTTGCGCTTGCAGGAGGGTAAAAAAACTCCTGCAAGCCGCATCTTCATCTTTGAGGCGCGATAGGAGCGGTAAAAATACCGCTCCTATAACGCCCCTGCCCATTGAAATCAATGGGGTAGCGCCTCCAAAACGCCCACAAAATGCCGCAAAGAGGTGTTATTGCGGGCGTTTTTAACCCTTTTTCGGCCGCTAGCGGGGGTTAAAATTGTGGCGAAAATGACGGTATAGCGGCGCTAAAAACAGCGCCGCTATACCGCCAGTGCATCCAGCGCTTCAGTGTGAAAGTAGCCTTATTGGCTTCAAAAAAAGGGTGGACTTGGGGCGCAGAGCACTGTGCCCCGAGCACACCCACTTGTGTGACAATAGCGAATGAATATTCACTATTGTCTTCCTGATTCTCCTCCCGACCAATTAGGATGCGGGTCATGAGACCCATTTCCCCGATTGGCTGAAAGGAGAAGCGAGCTCACTGACCTAAGAGAAGGAGGGAGGAGGAGGGAGGAGACGCATGGCCATTGTGATACAGGGGAGGAAGACGAGTCTTCTTGATTCTCCTCCCGGGCCAATCAGGAAGCGGGTCTTGAGACCCATCACCCAATTGGCCGAACGGAGAGAGGTGATCTGATTGGCCGCCTAGGAGGAAGAGGGAGGGGACGCGCGTAGGGTGACCCCCTTCCCAAAAATCAGCTTGTGCTGTAATGAATCACAGCACAGCTGGGGCAGCGGATGCGTACTCTACCCAGAAGAACTGATCACGCCCACAAAAGTGCCCTGCTGTGATTGGACACAAGAGGTGGGATTTATGATTTCTCCAATCACAAGCAGGGGGCGGGGATTGTGCCTCTCCAGACATTCCCGGCCAGGACAAGTACTGTCAGTGAGTAAAGCGACGACATGGTGGCCTTTTTTGGGGGTAACAGAAAATGGGGAGGGGGGGTGGCTGTGTCAGCTTCATTCTGGGACACTGTATTGTCCTGGGATGAAGGTGCCCGGGACCTGGGACAGACCTGCAAAATACGGGACTGTCCCGGGCAATCCGGGACACATGGTCACCCTAGACGCGCAGCACACGAAGGAGAGGAGGGAGGAGACGCATGGCGTGATGCAGGGGGGGAGGAGGAGACGGCAGGGGAAGCCTAGACCTAGATGGGGTAAGCGCGGGGCCGAACCAACGGGGGGGTGGGTTTGGTGGCGCCCCTCCCCCCCCAAAAAAAATATACCATAACCTGCCACTGCCCTGGTGATAGGGTGACCACATGTCCCGGATTGCCCGGGACAGTCCCGCATTTTGCAGGACTGTCCCGAGCAGCTTCATTCCAGGACAATACAGTGTCCTGGAATGAAACTGACACAGCCACCCCCCCGGGCCCCCAAAAAAGGCCGCCACCTCACCGCTTTACTCACTGACAGTACTTGTCCTGGCCAGGAATGCCTGGAGGCAGACATGGGAGTAAGTCACACATGTGCAAGTCACAAGCAAGTCTCAAGTCTTAACCTTCAAGTCTCAAGCAAGTCCCAAGTTACTGTGACGAAAAGCAAGTCAGGTCGAGTCGAGTCCCGGCTAGAAGTCAAGCAAGTCAAGTCAAGTCATTTATTTTGGTCAAGTCACAAATCAAGTCAAAATACTGATCTACCCCGTACTGTATAAAAATAATAGGAGGGATAACAATAAATTATATTGGTTATGTGCCCATGCCTCACTGTGCCCATGCCTCACTGTGCCCATGCCTCACTGTGCCCATGCTTCACTGTGCCTGTCAGCCGTGTACCTGATCGGCGGCATCCCGGCGGCCATTCCAGTATTCAAAAGCCGCGCCTCCTCCTCGTCTGTGATAGGTGGAACACTCAATTTCCCAGCATTCAGTGTTCCGCCTATCACGGACATCCGCTCATCCTCATAACACAGACGAGGATAAGAGGATGTCCGTGATAGGCTGAACACTGCCTGCTGTGAAATTGAGTGTTCCGCCTATCACAGACGAGGAAGCGCGGCTTTTGAACACTGCAATGGCCGCCATCTGTCTGCATGACACGCTGATCAGGTAGGCAGACACAAATCAAGTCAAAATACTGATCTACCCCATACTGTATAAAAATAATAGGAGGGATAACAATAAATAATATTGGTTATGTACCCATGCCTCACTGTGCCTCACTGTGCCCATGCTTCACTGTGCCCATGCTTCACTGTGCCCGTGTCTCACTGTGCCCGTGCCTCACTGTGCCTGTGCCTCACTGTGCCTGTGCCTCACTGTGCCCAATGCCTCACTGTGCCCGTGTCTGACTGTGCCCGTGTCTCACTGTGCCCAATGCCTCACTGTGCCCGTGTCTCACTGTGCCCATGCTTCACTGTGCCCGTCAGCCGTGTACCTGATCGGCGGCATCCCGGCGGCCATTCCAGTATTCAAAAGCCGCGCCTCCTCCTCGTCTGATAGGCGGAACACTCAATTTCCCAGCATTCAGTGTTCCGCCTATCACGGACATCCGATCATCCTCATAACACAGACGAGGATAAGAGGATGTCCGTGATAGGCTGAACACTGCCTGCTGTGAAATTGAGTGTTCCGCCTATCGCAGACAAGGAGGCGCGGCTTTTGAACACTGCAATGGCCGCCGTCTGTCTGCATGACACGCTGATCAGGTAGGCAGACGGCGGCTTGCGGTTAGTGTTAGTGGTGCCAAGTCATTGCAAGTCATATAGCCCAAGTCAAAGTCAAGTCGCAAGTCATTAGTGACAAGTCAAAGTCAAGTCGAGTCGTTTATTGAATTCTGTCAAGTGTAGCGGCCTCACCCCATCTCCTTTTGCTAGGGGTATGTCACATGACAGGGTGAGATGCGCTACGGCCCATGTCCTCCCCATAGCTGTGGGTGAGGTGAAGGCCAGCACCAGTATCTTTCTCGGGCCAATGTGTGTTAGTTATGAAGCTCAGTCCTGCTATGCTGAAACCTCCCTTGCTCCCATTAACCAGAGTCCATACACCGATGCAGGGTCCAACACTTGTTTATTATATCTCCACAACAAACAGTCCTTTCACAGCCGATTAGTTGCGACCCATAACATAATGCAAACGGTGGGATGAGCAGGCCGAGGCACTATCCTGATTTCAATCTAAACCCCTGTGGTTTCACCAGGGGTTATAGCAGCTTCGCTTAGCACAGAACATAGAATGTGTGAGTCTCTACCAGCAACTCCATAGAACATAGATGGGAGTACCTTCGCTGCGTTGCGGCCCCTATCAGGGGAAGATGTCCCTCTGAGGGAGTTACCAGAGGCCCATCCGTCACCGGGTTGATGCTGCTCCGGGTCTCCGGATGGGTGACCTCCCCAGCCTCCTCACCTCAGATGCGGGTCCCCTCGCAAGGCGGCACCCTCGGATCACTTCGCCCTCGCGGGACCCAGTTGAAGTTACTGGGCCCCAGGCCTACGATATAGTACCTCACCCCAGGCTGAAGGTGCCTGGGATGGACTCCAACTCCATTCCGGCCAGGCCTAGGGCGCCTGGGCCAGAACTCCGAACCGCCCGCACCCAGGCCTAAGGTGCCTGGGTGCGTGAAGAGAAGATCCTCGAAGACCTCGTGGTGAGGGCGTCTCCCCCTTTTATCTCCTCCCTTCAACACCACGGCGGGTTCCCCGCCCCAGCCATACCATCTCCGGAAAGGGACAAAAAGGGTAGCACTGCGGCAGTGATTCTACCTTGAGCCTGTAGGTACCCCGCCACCCACAGGCCAAGGAGAATAATACACCACTCAATCCTCCACGAATTACAAAAAGGGGTCCAGAACCTTTCACAATTACACACCTGGGTACACTACTCCCAGGTGTACCCCAACTGAATTTAAAGACCCCGCTACACAAGCAAGTCGCAAGTCCTCAAACAGGTGACTTAAATCTGACTTAAGTCAAGTCATGTGACTCTAGTCCCCCACCTCTGCGTGGAGGAGCCCAATCCCCGCCCCCTGCTTGTGATTGGAGAAATAATAAATCCCGCCTCTTGTGTCCAATCACTGTGCTGTGATTCGTTACAGCACAAGCTGATTTTTGGGAAGGGAGGGGGGGTGTCCCTGAATGGTAGTTTGGAAATGTGGTCACCCTACCTGGTGGTCAGGAGGGCCCTTCATGATTTCTTGCACCGGGGGGCCCCTGAAGGTTCTATTTACACCTCCGCATGGAGTCCTCTGAGGATGGAAGTCTACCCGGGCACAATTCAGGTACAATGTGCTCTCTAATATAGAACCTGAATAACCAAAACCTCATGTCTGGCTGACCTCCCGGTGAACGGACACAATAAAGTCTAAATTTCCATTAAAGCGGTTGTATATCGCAAAACTTTTTTTTTTTTTTGGCCAACCTGCAAGGCAAAGGTATAATGAGCTAGTATGACTAGCATACTAGCTCATTATCAATCACTTACCTTAGATCGAAGCCCCCGCAGAGGTCCTCGGACGCGTCCTCCGTCGAATCCATGATACCCGGAGTGACTTCCGGGTATCGCCGCTCCGGCGCTGTGATTGGCCGGAGCGGCGATGACGTCACTCCCGCACATGCACAAATTTCCGGCAGTGTCCGGCAGGCTCCCATTCAAGAGCCGCCGCGCTCAGTGCGCCTGCGCCGTTATCTACGGCGCGCATGCGCCGTAGATAGCGGTACAGTTTTTTTTGCAAATATCTCCGAGACTGTGTAGGTCTCGGAGATATTACAAGCACCTACAGGTAAAGCCTTAATGTAGGCTTACCTGTAGGTGCTTGTTCAAAATTTGGGTATACAACCACTTTAAAAGCATTGGATGGATTGAGGGAGGATTAGAACCCCACTGGGGAAATTTGCCTTCACTTCCTGTTGGGTCATAAAGACAAAAAGTAAAGAAAATAACTGTAATCTACGGGAGCTGGGGCGGCACTAGAGTGGAGTTCGGAAAGGTTAGAGCCTCTATGTGTAAGAAACGGTGCAGAATGTAATGGAAGGTTGGCGGCCATATACTGAAGGCAAAAGTATGTGACCCCCCCCCCACTCCACTGCATAATGCTGTTCAGGTGGGCCAATGAGCTGTAAAGTCCTATATGCATTCATTTCTTATGTATATGTAGCGGGGTCCTCAAATTGATGGGATACACCTGGGCAATAGTGTGACCCAGGTGTATAATTGTGTTAGGATTCAGACCCCTTTTTGTTTCGTGGAGGATTGGAGGATGTAATATTCTCCTTTGCCTGTGGGTGGCGGGGTACCCACAGGCTTCAGGTAGAATCATCTTCGCAGGGCTCCCTGTTTTGTCCCTTCCCGGAGATGGTATGGCTGGGGCGGGGAACCCGCCGGGCCGTTGATGGGAGGAGATAAAAAGGGGGGAGACGCCCTTACCACGGGGTGGTCGTCGTCGTCGTCTTGCGGAGAAGGAGGTCCCCGGAGGAGGGGGGTTGCGGTCCGCACCCAGGGCCCTTAGGCCTGGGTGCGGGAGATCCAGGAGTCTGGTCCAGGTGCCCATGGCCTGGTCCGGAGTCATGTTGGCGTCCATCCCAGGCACCTTTAGCCTGGGGTGAGGTACTATCGAGGAGGCCTGGGGCCCAGTACCTTCGACTGGGTCCCGCTAGGGTGGACTGTCCGAGGGTCCCTGAGCGGAGGGACTCGTACCTGAGGTGAGGAGGCCGGGGAGGTTACCCACTGGAGACCCGGAGCAGCACCAACCCGGTGACAGTGGGCCTCTGGGAACTCTCTTGGGAGGACACATCCCCCTGATAGGGGCCACAGCGTATCGAAGAGGGCTCCATTGCTGTTCATAGGGGTTGCTGGAAGAGACCCCATCTTTCCTGTTCTGCAACAGCCGGATTGGCTTAGGCGCCGCTGATCATAGTACAGTGGCATAGAACTGAAACGTTAGGAAGTGCCTTGATCTGCTCATCCCACCGTTGGCAAGGTTATAGGTCCCAACCAGTTTGCTGAAAAAAGAACTGTTTATCGTGATTTGCTATTGGAGTGCCAAATAAACAAGTGTTGGACCTTTCTCCGGTGTGTGAACTCCAGTTACTGGAAGCAAAGGGGAGGCTGGTGAGCTTGCAATTACAGACTCAGTGCATTCACAGAACACACCGGCCCGAGGAAACATCAGGAAGTGGCCTTCACCTCCCTACTACAATGGGGAGGACATGGGCCGTGGCGCATCTCACTCTTACAACCCAGGAACCCCTAGACATGAGTTGGTGTGTAACCGATAAAGATGGAGAGAGGGTGAGGCCGCTACACGTGGGGGCTCGTGAGTCCGGGATAGAGTGTGTTCTAAAGATGGACTTGAGAATGTCTACATTTGAACTTTGCTGCCCAGAGGAGTTCCGAGCAGATCGGCCATATTACTGGCCAAAGTGCGTCCCTGCTCGGAGTTGTGGAAATGACCCTAACACGGGAAAGGCCCATGCGGAGGAGCGGAAAAAGGGAGAGGTCCAGCCGTGTGACGTACTGCACGTGGGGACTGTTAACGCACTGCGCCACGAGGCACCCCATGGCGACATCGTTCGTGGGCGGAGTCAAGAGGAAGCCCGCGAAAATGTACAGCTCATGGGAGGAGTCTGGCCAAGTGTGGGGATACACGTGGAGACTCCGGCGCGGGGTCAGTGCATGATGGAGCAGCAGATAGTCGGGATGACCTCAAGTGCCCCGTGGATTATGGTTCCTCACCCCACGAGAATGACTTCCTTTGCTGCCCCCATCATAGACACGGGGATAAGACTTAGGCCCCGAGGGTGGTTGGCTCTGTACACTTGCAGAGACACGGAGGCCCTCGGTGTGATCTGTCCCGGCTGCTCGGGACTGGTGGTCACCCTGAAGCCATTCGGGCGATGTGAGGAGTGCAGAGAATTCCTTTTTGAGGTCGAGTCGTCCACAGCAAGGCCCCGGGCCCTTCGTCTCAACCACCTCACGGGTACTGCTACTCCGGAAGGGGAGATCAAGGCCTTTGTCGAGGTTCCCGTGCGCGCTGACCAGGGCGATGGACTGCCCAACAGAGAAAAATCCGAGGATGCTGCCTCGGTCGCCACAAGTTCTCTGCTCCCACCACGGAAGAGGAAAGTTGGCCTAGTACAGGCATCCTATGGACGTGGTCGAGCTTCACCCCGCTGCTTGCCTGGCCTGGATGGCGCCGGTCGAGAAGGAAGTCCCGGACTTCCCAGTCCTCTAAAGGGTCAGGTGAGCCAGGGGCTGGGACTGTGGTGGTGGTTGGAGGTGTCGGGGGCCCATTGGAGGTGGAGCCCTCCAGGGAGGTTGATTCTGTGTCCACCGGAAGATATCTGCCTGCGGAGATGTATGACACCTCCGACCTAGAGTCGCTGTCTGATTGCGGAGATGATGGCGAGATAGACGAACTGTTCAGCCGCAAGGGCTGGGATAGAGTGCCACTTCTTGCTTCCCGTGCGGTACGGGATTCACCTATGTACACAGGAGACAGCACGCCTCGGGTGGAAGACCCGCAGCTTACGAGGGAACCTACCCCTCCACCTGTGTCCTCATCTACTGTTACCTCACCTACTTTGGTTGTGGGGACACCCCGCGCTTCTCTGAGAGCGCCGAAAGTCAGTTTCAGGGAGCTGGTAAAGGCACCTCGGCATCCGGAAGCTATTGTGCTGCCTGGAACTGGAGAGAAAGCCACTATGCCACCTTTGGCCCGCTTGCAGAGACTGTTTTGCCACAAAGTAGCTCGGGAATATGGGTGGGAGTACCCGTATCTACCCCGGGACTTGCTGTATGAGGTGGAAGTTTGGAGAGCAAGATGGTATGACGAGTTTGTGTGGGACAAGTTGAAGGTGCCTCATGCTCGCAGGTACCTGGAATGTGTGCCGGCAGTGTCTAAGAGGTTTGAGGACTCTAGAGCTGAATGGAAATTGGGGCGCCATATCCATGCTGACAAGATAGTCATTTGCAGAAGAGAAGGAGAAGATGTCGAGTATTCGATAGAGGCATTTGACAAACACCTGAAACCCCTGTACCTGCCGGATCCAAAGTTTTACTTATAGGAGAAAAGAACTCCTGTTTATTTCCTTTGTGCACTTGAACTTTCTGGAAGAGCCATTCCCAGACACCCAGGACTGTGCCCTGCTTTTGTTTTTATTTGGGCTTTTCTTTTTCTCATTGGAGACTTGGGGCTGTTGTGTTTTTTTGTGTTTCCCCTTTTCTTCATGTGCCAAAGGCAAGGACATTTGGGAATAGTGGCAGAGTAGGGAAAAGCTGGAAGAACGAAGACTCGTTGAGTGTCATGACCGCGGCGTTGTCACCAGGTGGCAGTGTTGCGCAACAAATGTTTGAAAATGTTTCACACACACATCACCTTGCTTGTTGGAGTGAGTGGGTCTCTCGGCTGACGGGCCCACTCATCCCAAATGACACAAAATTATGTTAGGATGTTGTTTTTTTCTTTCCCCTGCAGGAGAATCGTCAATCAAGACCATTGAGAGTGGGTGGCTCTTAGACAGTGTGGGAGAGGGGCTGTGACTATGCAGATGTTTAAAGTGTTTTATGACATAAGTTGTTTTATATGTTCCCCATTCCCTGAGCAGGTCTTGGCACTTGGGAAATTTAGAGGAACTGCCTCAGGGGTTTCACTCCATGTCACCACTTTATGGGAGGCATGGGTGTGCACCTGACGCTGGGGACCAGCGTCCAATTACAGGGGGGAGTGTGTAGCGGGGTCCTCAAATTGATGGGATACACCTGGGCAATAGTGTGACCCAGGTGTATAATTGTGTTAGGATTCAGACCCCTTTTTGTTTCGTGGAGGATTGGAGGATGTAATATTCTCCTTTGCCTGTGGGTGGCGGGGTACCCACAGGCTTCAGGTAGAATCATCTTCGCAGGGCTCCCTGTTTTGTCCCTTCCCGGAGATGGTATGGCTGGGGCGGGGAACCCGCCGGGCCGTTGATGGGAGGAGATAAAAAGGGGGGAGACGCCCTTACCACGGGGTGGTCGTCGTCGTCGTCTTGCGGAGAAGGAGGTCCCCGGAGGAGGGGGGTTGCGGTCCGCACCCAGGGCCCTTAGGCCTGGGTGCGGGAGATCCAGGAGTCTGGTCCAGGTGCCCATGGCCTGGTCCGGAGTCATGTTGGCGTCCATCCCAGGCAGCTTTAGCCTGGGGTGAGGTACTATCGAGGAGGCCTGGGGCCCAGTACCTTCGACTGGGTCCCGCTAGGGTGGACTGTCCGAGGGTCCCTGAGCGGAGGGACTCGTACCTGAGGTGAGGAGGCCGGGGAGGTTACCCACTGAAGACCCGGAGCAGCACCAACCCGGTGACAGTGGGCCTCTGGGAACTCTCTTGGGAGGACACATCCCCCTGATAGGGGCCACAGCGTATCGAAGAGGGCTCCATTGCTGTTCATAGGGGTTGCTGGAAGAGACCCCATCTTTCCTGTTCTGCAACAGCCGGATTGGCTTAGGCGCCGCTGATCATAGTACAGTGGCATAGAACTGAAACGTTAGGAAGTGCCTCGATCTGCTCGGCCCACCGTTGGCAAGGTTATAGGTCCCAACCAGTTTGCTGCAAAAGAACTGTTTATTGTGCTTTGCGTATTGGAGTGTCAAATAAACAAGTGTTGGACCTTTCTCCGGTGTGTGAACTCCAGTTACTGGAAGCAAAGGGGAGGCTGGTGAGCTTGCAATTACAGACTCAGTGCATTCACAGAACACACCGGCCCGAGGAAACATCAGTAAGTGGCCTTCACCTCCCTACTACAATGGGGAGGACATGGGCCGTGGCGCATCTCACTCTCACAACCCAGGAACCCCTAGACATGAGTTGGTGTGTAACCGATAAAGATGGAGAGAGGGTGAGGCCGCTACATATAAATATCATTGAGCCTGTTTGTAGCATGCGCTGTTCTTTGTACAACACCACGGTATATGAGTGAGGATGCTATATACCAGGGGTCTCCAAACTTTCTAAACAGAGGGCCAGCTTACTGCCCTTCAGAGTTTAGGAGGGCCGGACTGTGGCCAGTGAGAGTAGAAAATGCCCCAGCGTCAGATGCCCCATCATTGGTTTTAGTGGGAACATTGGTGCTCCATTGTTGGTATGAGTGGAAGAAATAGTGCCATATTGTCAGTATCAGTGGGAGAAATTGTGCCCCATCATCAGTGTCTGTGGGAGGAATAGTGCCCCATCATTTGTCAGTTGTGGAGGGAATAGTGCCCCATCATTTGTCAGTTGTGGAGGGAATAGTGCCCCATCATTTGTCAGTTGTGGAGGGAATAGTGCCCCATCATCGGTGTCTGTGGGAGGAATGGTGCCCATCATTTGTCAGTTGTGGAGGGAATAGTGCCCCATCATCGGTGTCTGTGGGAGGAATGGTGCCCATCATTTGTCAGTTGTGGAGGGAATAGTGCCCCATCATCGGTGTCTGTGGGAGGAATGGTGCCCCATCATTTGTCAGTTGTGGATGGAATAGCGCCCCAAGGACCAGAGAGAGACAAGCAAAGGGCCACATCCGGCCCCAGGGCCGCAGTTCGGAGACCACTGATATATACGAAGCAATAATTCTAATAACTGACTAGCTGAACTTTGGCCACTAGGGGGGGGGGGATAGTTCCTGATTCACAGGAAATAAAACATTTCACATCATCATCTATATTTCCATTTCATCTGCAGGAATATTCATTTCACTGCAATATTTATCAGGCAGAGCTGAAAGCTTTGATCGGAAAATGATCGTGAGATAAAGTGCCGAACGTGTCATGCGAAGGAATCGCTCCCCCCTAATGAAGCTGAGATTGTAGACGGTTGGAGTTTCGTAGAGCGACGCTTTATTATCTCATTCTATTATTCCTGCTGAGCGGACACAATGTATTTCTGTGCCGGGGTCATGTGACCCATCCCCCGAGGTCCCGGCAAGACGCACGCAATGCTGACTCCGAGTCTGCCGCACTCTGCATGATGAGTCTCCACCGGACAATACATACAGGGCGCGAGGACCTATCTATGCACAGATTATATATATATACATATACACACACAGTATCTCACAAAAGTAAGTACACCCCTCACATGTAAATCTTTTCATGTGACAACACTGAAGAAATGACACTTTGCTACAATGTAAAGTAGTGAGTGTACAGCTTGTATAACGGTGTAAATTTAATGTCCCCTCAAAATAACTCAACACACAGCCATTAATGTCTAAACCGCTGGCAACAAAAGTGAGGACACCCCTAAGTGAAAATGTCCAAATTGGCCCCAACATGTCAATATTTTGTGTAGCCGCCATTATTTTCCAGCACTGCCTTAACCCTCTTGGGCATGGAGGTCACCAGAGCTTCACAGGTTGTCACTGGAGTCCTCTTCCCCTCCTCCATGACGACATCACAGAGCTGGTGGATGTTAGAGACCTTGCGCTCCTCCACCTTCCGTTTGAGGAGCCCCACAGATGATCAATAGGGTTTAGGTCTGGAGACATGCTTGGCCAGTCCATCACCTTTACCCTCAGCTTCTTTAGCAAGGCAGTGGTGGTCTTGGAGTAGGGTGACCACATTTCCAAACTACCATTCAGGGTAGGGTTGCCACCTTTTCTTCAAGCCAAACCCGAACACTTTAGCGGTGCATGACAAAAAAAAAATTGTAATATACACTATAGGATTGTAAAGACCTGGGACACCTTTGGGTGCACTAAGGAAAGCAATAATGCGGCACGCTTTATTGGACAGTGTTACCTCCTATAACACAGGGGTCACATCCGAACTTGTGCACTCACTCACAGGGCCGCTGTTAGGAATCATGGGGCCCCTCGACCCCTGAGGGGGGAAAAGAGGTGGGGGAGGGAGGTAAGAAAGGGTGAGAGGAGGAGGTAAGGGGGTGAGGAGGCAGAAGAGAGAGGGGGGTGAGAAAGAGAGAGGGGGAGGGGATTGGGGGTGTGAGGGGGAGTGGGGTGAGAGAGAGAGGAGGGGTGGGAGAGAGAAGGGGGCTCAGAGGGAGGAGGGGTGAGAGAGAAAGGTGGTAAGAGAGGGGGTGGCCTGACACAGAGGGGGGGTAGCTGACAAAGAGGGTACTAGCTGACAGAGGGGGTGGGAGTAGCTGACAGAAGGGGGGGAGTAGCTGACAGAGGGGGGTAGCTGACAGAGGGGGGGGAGTAGCTGACAGAGGGGGGGGAGTAGCTGACAGAGGGGGGGGAGTAGCTGACAGAGGGGGGGGAGTAGCTGACAGAGGGGGGGAGTAGCTGACAGAGGGGGGGGGGGGTAGCTGACAGAGGGGGGGGGGAGTAGCTGACAGAGGGGGGGGGGGGGAGTAGCTGACAGAGGGGGGGGGGGAGTAGCTGACAGAGGGGGGGGGGAGTAGCTGACAGAGGGGGGGGGGAGTAGCTGACAGAGGGGGGGGAGTAGCTGACAGAGGGGGGAGCTGACAGAGCGAGGGGGAGTAGCTGACTGAGAGGGGGTAGTTGACAGGGGGGGTAGCTGACAGGGGGGGTGCTAAATGAGGGGGGTAGCTGACAGGGGGATGCTAAATGAGGGGGGGTAGCTGACAGGGGGGATGCTAAATGAGAGGGGGAGTAGCTGACTGAGAGGGGGTAGCTGACAGGGGGATGCTAAATGAGAGGGGGTAGCTGACAGGGGGATGCTAAATGAGAGGGGGAGTAGCTGACTGAGAGGGGGTAGCTGACAGGGGGGGGGAGTAGCTGACTGAGAGGGGGTAGCTGACAGGGGGGTAGCTGACAGGGGGGGCAGCTGACGGGGAGGGGGAGTAGCTGACTGAGAGGGGGGAAGTTGACAGGGGGGATGCTAAATGAGAGGGGGTAGTTGACAGGGGGGATGCTAAATGAGAGGGGGAGTAGCTGACTGAGAGGGGGTAGCTGACAGGGGGATGCTAAATGAGAGGGGGAGTAGCTGACTGAGAGGGGGTAGCTGACAGGGGGATGCTAAATGAGAGGGGGAGTAGCTGACTGAGAGGGAGTAGCTGACAGGGGGGTAGCTGACAGGGGGGGGAGTAGCTGACTGAGAGGGGGTAGCTGACAGGGGGGGTAGCTGACAGGGGGGGCAGCTGACGGGGAGGGGGAGTAGCTGACTGAGAAGGGGGAAGTTGACAGGGGGGATGCTAAATGAGAGGGGGTAGTTGACAGGGGGGTAGCTGACAGGGGGGATGCTAAATGAGGGGTGGAGTAGCTGACTCAGGGGGGGGGGAGTAGCTGACTCAGGGGGGGGGGGAGTAGCTGACTCAGGGGGGGGGGGAGTAGCTGACTCAGGGGGGGGGGGGGAGTAGCTGACTCGGGGGGGGAATAGCTGACTCGGGGGGGGGAATAGCTGACTCGGGGGGGGGGGAATAGCTGACTCGGGGGGGGGGGAATAGCTGACTCGGGGGGGGGGGAATAGCTGACTCAGGGGGGGGGAATAGCTGACTCGGGGGGGGGAATAGCTGACTCGGGGGGGGGAGCTGACTCGGGGGGGGGGGGAGCTGACTCAGGGGGAGTAGCTGACTGAGAGTGGGGTGTGGCTGACTGAGAGCGGCAGGCTGACAGAGGGGGGTGAGAGGGCAAATGAGAGATACCTCAGTGAGGACTCGGAGACACAGCAGAACACACGCCAGGCAATGAGGCGGGACTCCGGGCGGCCGCGATCAACCACAGTCCAGCCCCGCCTCCACATGTGACCAGGTCCACCCAGCCAATCACAGCCCCTCGTGTTCGCCGCCCGCTCGTGACCTATTCAGCAAATCACAGGCTGAATAGATATGCCTGCTGCCCATCGCTGAGCTCCGCTCGGAGGCGGAGCGCACAGGCAGTAATATATGTGTATTACACTGATGGCGGGCGCGGGAATCGGGATGCGCCGCTCTAGGTTGAACTGCTGATATGTGCCCGGGTTTCAGGCGGCTTGAAAACCGGGCACATTTGTCCAAACCCGGACTGTCCGGGTCAAAACCGGACAGGTGGCAACCCTAATTCAGGGTCACCCTCCCTTCCCAAAAATCAGCTTGTGCTGTAACGAATCACAGCACAGTGATTGGACACAAGAGGCGGGATTTATGATTTCTCCAATCACAAGCAGGGGGCGGGGATTGTGCTCCTCCAGGCATTCCCGGCCAGGACAAGTACTGTCAGTGAGTAAAGCGGTGATGTGGCGGCCTTTTTTGGGGGCATCAGATTGGCCCGGGGGGGTGGCTGTGTCAGTTTCATTCCGGGACACTGTATTGTCCTGGAATGAATGTGCCCGGGACAGACCTGCAAAATGTGGGACTGTCCCGGGCAATCCGCCGCGACCCCCCCCCCGCACCCGCCATGACCTGTATGCACGCTCACCACGCACCCGCCATGACCTGTATGCACGCTCACCAGACACCCGCCATGACCTGCACACTCACCACACACCCACCATGGCCTGTATGCACGCTCACCACGCAGCCGCCATGACCTGTATGCACGCTCACCACGCACCCGCCATGACCTGTACGCACGCTCACCACGCACCCGCCATGACCTGTATGCACGCTCACCACGCACCCGCCATGACCTGTATGCACGCTCACCACTCACCCGCCATGACCTGTATGACCACTCACCACGCACCCGCCATGACCTGTATGTACGCTCACCACACACCCGCCATGACCTGTATGCACGCTCACCACTCACCCGCCATGACCTGTATGCACGCTCACCACGCACCCGCCATGACCTGTATGCACGCTCACCACGCACCCGCCATGACCTGTATGCACGCTCACCACTCACCCGCCATGACCTGTATGCACGCTCACCACTCACCCGCCATGACCTGTATGCACGCTCACCACGCACCCGCCATGACCTGTATGCACGCTCACCATGCACCCGCCATGACCTGTATGCACGCTCACCACACACCCGCCATGACCTGTATGTACGCTCACCACGCACCCGCCATGACCTGTATGCCTGCTCACCACACACCCGCCATGACCTGTATGCACGCTCACCACTCACCCGCCATGACCTGTATGCACGCTCACCACGCACCCGCCATGACCTGTATGCACGCTCACCACGCACCCGCCATGACCTGTATGTACGCTCACCACACACCCGCCATGACCTGTATGCACGCTCACCACTCACCCGCCATGACCTGTATGCACGCTCACCACGCACCCGCCATGACCTGTATGCACGCTCACCACTCACCCGCCATGACCTGTATGAACGCTCACCACTCACCCGCCATGACCTGTATGCACGCTCACCACGCACCCGCCATGACCTGTATGCACGCTCACCACTCACCCACCATGACCTGTATGCACGCTCACCACGCACCCGCCATGACCTGTATGCACGCTCACCACACACCCGCCATGACCTGTATGTACGCTCACCATGCACCCACCATGACCTGTATGCACGCTCACCACGCACCCGCCATGACCTGTATGCACGCTCACCACGCACCGCCATGACCTGTATGCACGCTCACCACGCACCCGCCATGACCTGTATGCACGCTCACCACGCACCCGCCATGACCTGTATGCACGCTCACCACACACCCGCCATGACCTGTATGTACGCTCACCACGCACCCGCCATGACCTGTATGCACGCTCACCACACACCCGCCATGACCTGTATGTACGCTCACCACACACCTGCCATGACCTGTATGCACGCTCACCACGCACCCGCCATGACCTGTCTGTACGCTCACCACACACCCGCCATGACCTGTATGCACGCTCACCACACACCCGCCATGACCTGTCTGTACGCTCACCACACAACACTCCATTGCTGAAGAAAAAGCATGGTGACGCTTGTTTAACCACTTCAGCCCCGGACCATTTGGCTGCCAAATGACCAGGCCACTTTTTACGATTCGGCACTGCGCCGCTTTAACTGACAATAACGCGGTCGTGCGACGTGGCACCCAATCAAAATTGACATCCTTTTTTATAATAAATATCCCCAAAAAATATATTTAAAAAAAAAAAAATTTTCCTCAGTTTAGGCCAATACGTATTCTTCTGCATATTTTTGGTAAAAGAAAAAATCGCAATAAGCGTTTACTGATTGGTTTGCGCAAAAGTTATAGCGTCTACAAAATAGGGGA
>JARGYO010005626.1:214786670-214923043 GCA_029206835.1 Rana muscosa | reverse complement strand
TACCACCGCAGCCACCCCACTCCTCAAGTACCACCGCAGCCACCCCACTCCTCAAGTACCACCGCAGCCACCCCACTCCTCAAGTACCACCGCAGCCACACCCCCTCAAAGTACCACCGCAGCCACCCCCCCTCAAGTACCACCGCAGCCACCCCCCTCAAGTACCACCGCAGCCACGCCCCCTCAAGTACCACCGCAGCCACGCCCCCATCAAGTACCACAGCAGCCACCCCACTCCTCAAGTACCACCGCAGCCACCCCCCTCAAGTACCACCGCAGCCACCCCCTCAAGTACCACCGCAGCCACCCCCCCTCAAGTACCACCGCAGCCACCCCCCTCAAGCACCACAGCCACCCCACTCCTCAAGTACCACCACAGCCACCCCCCCTCAAGTACCACCGCAGCCAGCCCCCCTCAAGTACCACCGCAGCCACCCCACTCCTCAAGTACCACCGCAGCCACCCCCCCTCAAGTACCACCGCAGCCACCCCCCCTCAAGTACCACCACAGCCACCCCCCCTCAAGTACCACCACAGCCACCCCACTCCTCAAGTACCACCGCAGCCACCCCACTCCTCAAGTACCACCGCAGCCACCCCCCCTCAAGTATCACCGCAGCCAGCCCCCCTCAAGTACCACCGCAGCCACCCCCCCCAAACACCACCGCAGCCACCCCCCCTCAAGTACCACCGCAGCCACCCCCCCTCAAGTACCACCGCAGCCACCCCCCCTCAAGTACCACCACAGCCACCCCCCCTCAAGTACCACCGCAGCCACCCCCCCTCAAGTACCACCGCAGCCAGCCCCCCTCAAGTACCACCGCAGCCACCCCCCCAAACACCACCGCAGCCACCCCCCCTCAAGCACCACCGCAGCCACCCCCCCTCAAGTATCACCATCCATATATACAGCCCCCCATATATACAGTTCTCTCCCCCCCCCATGCACCATCCATAAATACAGTTCTCCACCCCCCCCATATACCATCCATATATATTGTTCTCACCGGGTGACACCGTCCACTGCTCTACTGACACCGTCCACTGCCCTGCTGACACCGTCCACTGCCCTGCTGACACCGTCCACTGCCCTGCTGACACCGTCCACTGCCCTGCTGACACCGTCCACTGCCCTGCTGACACCGTCCACTGCCCTGCTGACACCGTCCACTGCCCTGCTGACACCGTCCACTGCCCTGCTGACACCGCCCACTGCCCTGCTGACACCGCCCACTGCCCTGCTGACACCGCCCACTGCCCTGCTGACACCGTCCACTGCCCTGCTGACACCGCCCACTGCCCTGCTGACACCGCCCTCTGCCCTGCTGACACCGCCCTCTGCCCTGCTGACACCGTCCTCTGCCCTGCTGACACCGTCCTCTGCCCTGCTGACACCGTCCTCTGCCCTGCTGACACCGTCCTCTGCCCTGCTGACACCGTCCTCTGCCCTGCTGACACCGTCCTCTGCCCTGCTGACACCGTCCTCTGCCCTGCTGACACCGTCCTCTGCCCTGCTGACACCGTCCTCCCGTCCTCTGCCCTGCTGACACCGTCCTCTGCCCTACTGACACCGTCCTCTGCCCTACTGACACCGTCCTCTGCCCTACTGACACCGTCCTCTGCCCTACTGACACCGTCCACTGCCCTACTGACACCGTCCACTGCCCTACTGACACCGTCCACTGCCCTACTGACACCGTCCACTGCCCTACTGACACCGTCCACTGCCCTACTGACACCGTCCACTGCCCTACTGACACCGTCCACTGCCCTACTGACACCGTCCACTGCCCTACTGACACCGTCCACTGCTCTACTGACACCGTCCACTGCCCTACTGACACCGTCCACTGCCCTACTGACACCGTCCACTGCCCTACTGACACCGTCCACTGCCCTACTGACCCCGTCCTCTGCTCTACTGACACCGTCCACTGCCCTACTGACACCGTCCACTGCCCTACTGACACCGTCCACTGCCCTACTGACACCGTCCACTGCCCTACTGACACCGTCCACTGCCCTACTGACACCGTCCACTGCTCTACTGACACAATCTACTGCCCTACTGACCCCGTCCTCTGCTCTACTGACACCGTCCACTGCCCTACTGACACCGTCCACTGCCCTACTGACACCGTCCACTGCTCTACTGACACCCTCCACTGCTCTACTGACACCCTCCACTGCTCTACTGACACTGTCCACTGCTCTACTGACACTGTCCACTGCTCTACTGACACTGTCCACTGCTCTACTGACACTGTCCACTGCTCTACTGACACTGTCCACTGCCCTACTGACACTGTCCACTGCCCTACTGACACCGTCCACTGCCCTACTGACACCGTCCACTGCTCTACTGACACCGTCCTCTGCTCTACTGCCTGACAGTGTCCACTTTTAAGGTAGGCTAGTTTCATATTTTAATTGACATTTCTTTTATTAATTGAATCATATTTTATGGGTACACTAATGCTTTTTTATTTTATTTAACCATGCCCCTTTAAGTACCCCCCCCCCCCCACTGTTAATGCAATTTGGCCACAGCCACTGTTCATTGTAGCACACCTTATTACTACTCTCTTTGGGTAACCCAAAAGGTGTCCCAGGTATTTTACAATCCTATAGTGCGTAGTACAAAAAAATTGCCGTGCGCCGCGAAAGTGTTCGGGTTTGGCTTGAAGAAAAGGTGGCAACCCTAATCCCATCCCTCCTCCCCACCAGCACTGTTACTGATCCCATTCCCCAGGTCAGATTTGATTGCTTCATAGGGTCAGCAACTGATGTATTGCTTAATTTATGTGAAATCCCTGGTGATATGGCCAGTCCCCCTTTGTTGTACAGTGTAAAAAAATTAAGTATCAAAATCAGGCTTTTCGGTGGTGGGGGGGGGGGGGGGCCCTTCATGATTTCTTGCACCGGGACCCTGAGGTCTCTAGTTACGCCACTGTGTTTCTGTAATATAATTGTGGGGAAGAGAGCTCCGGCGGGTCACAGAAGCGCAGAGCGGCGCTATAACGAAGGTATTGTATTACAGAAACGCACACATTGTACATTATATATAATACTGTAATAGAGAGGATCATAGGATTTTACAAGCATTTTAACTCGGTTCACACCGGGGATTCCTGACAGGCAGGGAGGGGGAGAGGGGGAGACGGCACATTACATGTTAGGACCTACCCCGAAAATAAGCCCTACTGTGTCTTTTGTTGCCAAAAATAATATAAGACCCGGGCTTAATTTCGGGGAAACACGGTAGTAATGGCGGCGATCAGCGTTTTTTTTTTTTTTTATTATTTTTTTTTTTTTTTTTTTTTTTTATTTGTATTTAATTTTTTTATTATCGTGACTGCGACATTATGGCGGACACATCGGACACTTTTGACGCTATTTTGTGACCATTCACATTTATACAGCGATCAGTGCTATAAAAGTGCACTGATTACTCTGTAAATGTGACTGGCAGTGAAGGGGGTTAACCAGTAGGGGGCGGGGAAGGGGGTTAAGTGTTTCCTAGGGATGTGATTCTAACTGTTAGGGAGAGATAATACCGCTCCCAAAAAAAACTACAAATCCCTTAGCTTGGCTTTCCGTCCCACTAAACCCACAAGGCGCTGGCTACGCACAGGTGCATTGGATAGAAAAAAAAAAAGCTCATGAGTAAGCATCACACGATGTGAAACATGTCAGCTATGTTTTTTTTTTCCTGTTGTTCACTTTATTTTGACTGCATCGTTTTGGTTGTTTTTGGATTTTACCTACCCAATAAAGACGTCGTTTGATGGAGTGCGGCAGTCCAGGATTTTTCTCTCTATCCAATCTGTTAGGGGGCGTGGCTACGAGTGACACGACACTGATCGCTGCTCCCGATGAGAGGGAACGGACGATCAGTGTCCCGTCACTAGGCAGAACGGGGCGATGCCTTGTTTACACTGGCCTCCATCCCCTGTTCTGCAGCTCTGTGACCCGACCGCAGGACATCGAGTCCCGCGGACACGGAGCTCGCGGCAGGCGCGCACGCGGCGGGAAAATTCAAAGTGGCGTAAATATACGTCGATTTGCCTGTCCGTGACGTTCTGCCGACGTATATAGTCGTGAGCCGGTCGGCAAGCGGTTAGAGTTTGCTGCACAACATTTAGGCAAGCCTGTGAAATACGGGGAGAATTTGGTCAGAGGAGACCAACATTTACATCTTTGGAGTCCATAATACACCCCATGTTTGGAGTAGGGTGACCACGTGTCCCAGATTGCCCGGGACAGTCCCGTATTTTGCAGGTCTGTCCCGGGCACCTTCATTCCCGGACAATACAGTGTCCCTGAATGAAACTGACACAGCCACCCCCCCCCCGGGCCAATCTGATGCCCCCAAAAAAGGCCGCCGCCACATCACCGCTTTACTCACTGACAGTACTTGCCCTGGCCGGGAATGCCTGGAGGAGCACAATCCCCGCCCCCTGCTTGTGATTGGAGAAATCATAAATCCCGCCTCTTGTGTCTAATCACTGTGCTGTGATTCGTTACAGCACAGGCTGACTTTTGGGAAGGGAGGGTGTCCCTGAATGGTAGTTTGGAAATGTGGTCACCCTAGTTTGGAGGGCACATCACCCCAAAAACACCCCCCATACCAACAGCGAAGGTTTGGAGGCGGGAACATCATGGTGTGGGCGGGGCTGTTCTTTGGCAAACTTCCTATCGTTGAAGGAAGGATGAATGGTGATAAAAATCCGCCGCCATCTACCAGGATGATGAAAATAAAACGAGGGAGGAAATCTCAGGAGGACAATCATCCCAAACACAAAGCCAAGGAGGAAGGAAATAAAGCCGCTAGACTGGCCCAGCCAATCACATGACTGGAATCCAATAGAAAATCTCTGGAAAGAACAAAAGATCGGAGTTCATAGAAGAGGAACCTTCAAGATCTGAAGAGTGTTTGTGTGGAAGAATGGGCCGAAATCACATGCGACGCGTTTCTCCATACAGGAGGCGTCTTCAGGCTGTCATCACCAACAAAGGATTTTGTACCAAATATTAAATACATTTCAGGTAGCGGGTTCCAATACTTTTTCCCCATGTCCTTCCATTTTATTACACAGAACTTCATTTCTGAACGGATTGGTTTTGGTGTCTTTGTATGGATGGATGGATTGTATGGGGGTGTCACCGACATGTGGGGAACATTTCATGTCAATATCACCTTTACCAAGAGATTTACCGAGAAACATGGCGACGTGTTCCATACTTATTTTACCTGCTGTGTATAGTATATACGGTATATCCACTTAAGGACCGCCCACCCGCTATGTCGCTGCCTGCTTCCGGGTTTACCCCCCCCCCCCGCCACCACTTGCCGTGATTGTACACAGCGGAATTCTGTCATTCTGTCAGCAAGTCCTGGCCAATGATTCATGGCTGGGACCCGCTGATCGGCTGTGTCCAATCACAGCCCAGAGCTCTGTGTTGACAATCAACACAGGGCTCAGTACAGAGGGAGTGATCTCTCTGTTTCTTATCCCTGCAAAGGGGGAAAAAACAAAGAGATCTTTAGTAAAAATCAGCACACATTAGACACAATACACATTGTTAGGCACACACTTAACCCCCTTGATCCCCCCCAGATGTTATCCCCCTTCCCAGCCAGTGTCATTGGTACAGTGACAGTGCATAGTATTATCACTGAGCACTGTATTAGTGTCACTGGTGATGTCAGTGGCTGTCAGTTAGTCCCCCCCCCCCTTAGCGTCAGTTAGTGCCAGATTTCCCACCACATTTTCGCAGTCCCATTTATAAGTCGCTGTTCGCCGCCATTACTAGTATAAAAAATAATAATAAAAATTCCACTATACACTGCTGAGAAAAAGTATTTGCGCCCTTCCTGATTTTTTCTTTTTTTTTGCATATTTGTTACACTTGAATGATTCAGATCATCAAATAAATGTTATTATTACACAAAGATAACCTGAGAAAATACAAAATACAGTTCAAACCTGCCTGGCCCTATGTGAAAAAGTAATTGCCCCCCCCCACAAGCCTAATAAATAGTTGTGCTACCCTTGGTGACAACAACTGCAATTAGGCATTTGTGGCACTATTCCTCCCACTGACACCAATGATGGGGCACTTTTCTCCCACTGACACCAATGATGGGACACTATTCCTCCCACTGATACCAATGATGGGGCACTATTCCTCCCACTGACACCAATGATGGGCCACTATTCTTCTCACTGATACCAATGATGGGCCACTATTCTTCCCACTGATACCAATGATGGGGCACTATTCCTCCCACTGACACCAATGATGGGCCACTATTCTTCTCACTGACACCAATGATGGGCCACTATTCCTCCCACTGACACCAATGATGGGGCACTATTCTTCTCACCGACACCAATGATGGGGCACTATTCCTCCCACCGACACCAATGATGGGGCACTATTCCTCCCACCGACACCAATGATGGGGCACTATTCCTCCCACCGACACCAATGATGGGGCACTATTCCTCCCACTGACACCAATAATGGGGCACTATTCCTCCCACTGACACCAATGATGGGGCACTATTCCTCCCACTGACACCAATGATGGGGCGCTATTCCTCCCACTGACACCAATGATGGGGCGCTATTCCTCCCACTGACACCAATGATGGGGCACTATTCCTCCCACTGACACCAATGATGGGACACTATTCCTCCCACTGACTCCAATGATGGGGCACTATTCCCCCCACTGACACCAATGGTGGGACACTATTCCTCCCACTGACACCAATGATGGGGCACTATTCCTCCCACTGATACCAATGATGGGACACTATTCCTCCCACTGATACCAATGATGGGACACTATTCCTCCCACTGACACCAATGATGGGGCACTATTCCTCCCACTGACACCAATGATGGGACACTATTGATCTTTTATTGAAAAGAATCAAGCAACCAATTTTTATACAAAAGTAAAAAACAAAACCATAGTACAAAACTTCAACAGAAAACAAAGGAATACACATCCATGTTCAGAATATATACAATATATACATAATCCACGACCAAAACATCCCTAGAAAACTATCTACATAAAGCAGCAGAGAGGGCCTAAGAGGCACAACCCATCACCTATGTACGCAGCCATTTATCAAAAATTCATCAAAAATACTGATAATCTAGGGTGATAAGAGACAGACAGCCACACCCGGGAAAGAGACTCCTGGCAGTCAGGGAGGCTTGAAACCCCTCCACGCCTTCCACCAAGCCCCCTGACCCCGCTTGTCTCTTTCAAGCTCCCGAATCTTCCCCACCTCATGCAAAATGTCACACACCACCACCTCAACAGGAAGGAGTTTTTGCCGAATGCTGACCTGACACCGTGCATTCCAGGTGAAATAACGGACTACTAGGCTAACTAAAAAAAGTGTATCCAAACAAAAAACTCCACCGGTATTGAATGCTCCGTACACCCACTCAGCATAACCCAGCCTGGAGAGGAAAGGGACACCGAGGGCCCGCCCCACCTGTTTGTACACCTCTATGTTAAAAGGGCAATGAAGCAGAAAATGATCCATAGTCTCCTCCTCATCTGCACACTCCTCCCGAGGACAGCTACGATCCATCCCACTGCGGAATTTCAAATTGCCCCGAACATAGAGCTTCCCATGGAAGCACAACCAGGCTAGATCCCTAAATTTAGGGGGTACTCTATCCAAATTAATCAGTCTTAACCCCGCCCTCAAAACTGGGCCCGGGCAATCCCTTAAGGCCAGTGGGTCATGAAAGACTTCGCTCAAGACTTGACTCATAAGGACTTTCCTTGGAACCGATCTGAGATCTTCAGCCGACAATCACCACTGCCGCAGTAACTTCAGGCACGGAGCGACATAGGCTGGTAGCTGACCACGATGACCCCTGCGATTCTTCACTTGGCCACCTTCTTCCCAAAGTCGTAGAAAAGGCCTAAACCAAGATCTAAATATGCCTACCCATCCAGGAGGTTCCACTGCAAGCATATTACCAATGTTAAACTTTAGAAATAGCAGTGAAAAGAAAAGAACTGGGTTGACCATACCTAAGCCACCCTCCCTCCTGGATAGGTAGGTGACATTCCTCTTGATGGGGTTCAGTCTGTTCCCCCACAGCATCTGGAAGAACACACTACTGACCCTAGCATAGAGAGACACTGGCAAGATGCAGACAAAGCTGACATACAAGAAGATCGGAATCAGGTAAGTCTTAATCAGATCAACCCTTTCCCTCATAGATAACTTCCATCTCTTCCAGCTGACCACCTTAGTATTGGCAATTTCCAGTCTGCCTTCCCAGTTTTTGAGGCCATAATCGCCGGGTCCAAATTCAATGCCTAGTATCTTAATTCTTTCCTGGGGCACTGGAAAGGTGTCCGGGAGATCAAAACCCTCACCATCCTTTCCCATCCAGAAAACTTCAGTCTTTTCCTGATTGATCTTGGAGCCTGATGCTTCAGAATACCGTGATGTCAGAGAGACCACCTCCTCCGCTTCATCCGTCCCAGTGACAATCACCGACACATCATCCGCATAGGCAACAACCCTCAATGGCGGCTCACCCGGGAGCCCCACTGGTACCCCACACAACATGCCGCTCTCTAGCCTCCTGATGAAGGGGTCGATTGCAAACACATAGAGCAGGGGACTCAGGGGACAACCCTGGCGCACCCCGGAGCCAACCCCAAAGGACTGTCCAACCCAACCATTAACAAGAGGGAAGCTTTCTGCCCCCTTATACAAGACTTGCAGCCAATCGACAAAACCACCCGGCAGACCGTACTTACTAAGGAGCAACCACAGGTACTCATGGTTAACACGATCAAAAGCCTTTGCCTGATCCAATGTCAGCAAATACTTTCCCCAGCCTGCAGCCCTGCACCGCTCCAAGGCCTCCCGGACAGCTAAAACCGCTGTGAAGGTGCTCCTACCCTGGACCGAACAGTGCTGATGGCGAGAAAGCAAAGACTCTGCCACTGACGATAGGCGCCAGAAAAATATCTTTGCCAGTATCTTTCTATCGACATTAAGAAGGCTGATGGGGCGCCAATTCTCAATCATCGAAGGATCTTTACCCTTTGAAAGAAGAATCACAGCCGAGTCCCTCATGGAAGGGGAAAGCACCTCCTCAGCAAGGCAACTGTTAAAAACCTCTACCAAATGCGGGGCCAGAATAGACTTAAAGGCTTTGTAAAACTCAGCCGTCAAGCCATCCGGTCCAGGCGACTTTTTGATGGCAAGCTGTTCAATTGCCCTCATCACCTCTTCGACTGTGATCTCCTCTGTCAAATTCATCAATGGAACATCTCCACCATTTAGACCTGGAGTAGAGTCCAAAAAGCTTTCCATCTTGTCACGATCAAGCTCTTTCCTCCCAAGAAGGTCGGCATAAAAGGACCTCACGACCTCCAGAATCCCTGACCTGGACTTTGTCAAGGAACCTGTACTGTCCTTAAGGCCAATGACCGTTTTAACAGCTACACCTTGTTTGCAGTTCTGGTAAGGGTCAGGCGAGTGGTACTTTCCATAGTCCCTCTCCAGAACCAAAGAGGCATGCCGGTCATATTGACACTTCCTGAGAAGGAGTTTCACTTCGGAGATTGCCCCAGGATCTCCTCCTCTCGAAACAAGAATATCCAGCTTCCTCCGTAAACGTTGGTAGGTCATGTATTTATTAAACTGATTTCTATTGGCTAGGCCCCTGAAGAATCCAGCGATCCTCTTTTTGGTCAGCTCCCACCACTCAGCCTTGCTGCTACAAAAGTCCAGGATGGTCACCTGTGCCTGAAAGAATTCCTCAAAGGATTGTCTAACATGTTCTTCCTTGAGTAGTGTCGAATTTAATCTCCAGATGCCCTTGCCCCTCTGAGGGGCGTCTGAAGCATTCAGTACCACAGATAGCATACAGTGATCAGAGAACTCTACTGCCTGCACCACTGGGGGCGAGAAAGCAGAGGCATCCTTCAAAAAAAACCTATCTATCCTACTCTGACTATTACCACGATGAAAAGTGAACCCGGTGTCATCTGGGAGGTGCTTAATGTGCACATCCACAAGACCAGCATCCCTAACCATACTATTTAAAAAAACGCTATCATATCCCAGCCTGTCCTTGAAGTCCTTCCTGTCCTTGGGCCTAGTTACTGTATTAAAGTCATCTCCAAAGACCACTTGCCGGGATGTAAAAAGAAATGGCTTGATCCTTGTAAAAAGGCATTTCCTGTCCCACTTTGTGTGCGGCCCATAAACATTGATTAGGCGCAGGTCCTGCCCTCCCACAAGGACGTCTAAGACCATACATCTCCCAATCTCCACCTCAATAACCCGCCGGACAGTTACCATGCCGGTTTTAAACAACACCGCCACACCGCCGTAAGGCTCGGCCGCAAGAGACCAGTAAGATGGACCATACCTCCACTCTCTCTTGGCCATATGAATATCTGCCAAGGAGGTGAGCCTAGTCTCTTGCAAAAATAAAATTTCAGCATCTAATTGGCTGAACAAAAAGAAGGCCATAGAACGAGCTCTTACTGACTTAATGCTGGCGACATTAATTGTCACCACTTTTAACGGAGGGGGAACCGCCATTTGGGTTATTGGGTGGATTGCTTCTTAGCTCCCCTCTGCTGCTCATCACCAGAAGCCTCTCTCTTTCTAGAGGCCGCCTCAAAGTCCATTTCGGAATCGGAACTTCTCTCAGAAGAAGCTCCGGATGAAGAAATATCCCACTTGGAGGACCTATGATGGCTGGAGACAGGAACCGGAGCTTCCCGTCCCCGTTCCGTCCTCACCGCCTGCCTCTTCCGCCTCCCAACCTTCCTTCTCTCTTCCAGGTACTGCAGGTCAGCCTCAGAGATGCCCTCATCTCTTTTAATTTTTTTCTTTAAAGTCTTTCTAGAAGACTTCTTTACAGAGGAAGAAGCAACCTTTTTAGTACACGCTGGTGGGGGGGGGGGGTGATCCCTTTAAGTCAGACTCAGGAGGGGTAGACTCCTGGGGGGTAACTGACTCAGGGGGCACAGACTTGGAAGGTTCTGACACAAGAGGAGAGGGTACAGTAGGCTGGGGGGACACAGAGACAGAAACAGAAGGAGTACTTACAGACACAGGAGGGGTGGCCACAGGAACTGGAGAGGGATCCTGAGCAGGACCGGGGGAGGGGGTCACCGCAGAGGAGGATGGTACACCAGGGGTCTCACCCTCCATCCTGTCCAGCCTTGACATGTCATCTACTACCTCCTTCTCCATATTGTGCCAGGCTTCAGGACACCTGCTGTAGGGGTGGCCAAGGCGCAGGCACAGGTTGCACCTGATCTTCCTGGTACAGTCCTTAGCCATATGACCCTGCCCCCGACACACTGAACACATCAAGGCTGAACAGGAGGAGCTCAAGTGTAGTGATGAGCCGAACACCCCCGGGTTCGGTTCGCACCAGAACCCGCGAACGGACCGAAAGTTCGTACGAACATTAGAAGCCTATTAAATACAATGGATGCGAACGTTCGAATTCTAAAGTGCTAATTATAACAACTATTATGCATGTTATTGTCCTAAAAAGGGTTTGGGAACCCGGGTTCTGCACCAGGGGACATGTATCAATGCAAAAAGAAGTTTTAAAAACGGTCGTTTTTCGGGAGCAGTCATTTTAATAATGCATAAAGTGAAAAAAAAAAAAGAGTCAAATATTCCTTTAAATATCGTACCTGGGGGGTGTCTAAAGTATGCCTGTGAAGTGCCACGTGTTTCCCGTGTTTAGAACTGTCCCTGCACAAAATGACACTTCTAAAGGAAAAAAAAGCCATTTAAAACTGCTTGCGGCTTTAATGTAATGTCTGGTCCCGGTAATATGGATGAAAATCTTTAAGAAAAATGGCATAGCTACCCCATCACCCCCCCCCCCTACCCCAGCCCATTACCAGCCCCTTTGGGTCTTGTATGGATATTAAGGGGAACCCCGCACATAAAATAAAAAAGGCCCTATATACTCTGAACAGCCGTATACAGGCGGTGCATACAAGACAGGGACTGTAGGTTTGTTCTTATGTAGAATCTGTTTGTAATTTTGAACAGGTACATTGTTTAAGTGTAGCTCCAGCCCAAAAATCTATTTTTAAACTTTTTGGAAAACATAGGTAAGGGTTATCACCCCTGTAACATTTGTTTTGCTGTCTGTGCCCCTGTTCAGAACATTTCACCTCACTTTCCGTCCCAATGACAACTGTTTTTGAAATGTGGTGTTTTTCTTGAAACAAGGATTGCTGATAAAGCATCAGTACAGAGGAGACACCTTTCTCCCATATTTATTCTTACAGGAGAGAATTTTCCTTCCTAGTGGTAGATTTCCTCTCACTTCCTGTTGTCTTCTTGCGTTTGCAAGTAGGAGTCGTTTGTAAGTTGGATGTTTGAAAGTAGGGACCTGCCGTATATACTCTGCAGAAATAGGCCCCTTAGTTGTTGGTGTTGGCACAACACTGTAAGCACTCACAGTTACTCTTGGTTGGTGCTGGAACGCCCTGCTGTCAACTATTATATCAGGAATTTTAATTACATATAATTGTTGAACAGTGGTAGTAAAAATTGGGCCTTTGATGGTGGTGCTGGTGCCACAACACTGTAAGCCCTGACAGTTACTCTTGGTGGGTGCAGCAATGGGCCCTGCTGTGAATTATTAGATCAAGAATTGTAATTGCATGCCCCTGTTGAACAGGGGCTGAAAAATTGGGCCTTTCGTGGTGGTGGTGGTGGTGTTGCCACAACACTGTAAGCCCTCAGAGTTACTCTTGGTGGGTGCAGGAATGGGCCCTGCTGTGAATTATTAGATCAAGAATTGTAATTACATGCCCCTTTTGAACAGGGGCTGAAAAATTGGGCCTTTCGTGGTGGTGGTGGTGGTGGTGGTGGCGTTGCCACAACACTGTAAGCCCTCAGAGTTACTCTTGGTGGGTGCAGCAATGGGGCCCTGCTGTGAATTATTAGATCAAGAATTGTAATTGCATGCCCCTGTTGAACAGGGGCTGAAAAATTGGGCCTTAGGCACTGGTGGCACAACACTACAACCCCTCACAGATACGTTACTTGGAGCACAGCAATGAGCCCTGTTGCAAAGTATTGCTTCAAAAATTGTAATGACACGCCCCTGTTAAACAGGGGCTGAAAAATTGGGCCTTAGGCACTGGTGCCACAACACTCCAACCCCTCACAGATACTGTACTTGGAGCACAGCAATGAGCCCTATGGCAAATTATTGCTAAAAAAATTGTAATTACACGCCCCTGTAAAACAGGGGCTGAAAAATTGGGCCTTAGCCACTGGTGGCGGCACCCATAAACAAAAATGATCTTCCAAGCTATCATCATCAATCGTATCATTGAGGACTCGGAGGAGGAGGATAGCCAGTCAACATAACAGCACAGGCACTCAGCATCAGCATCAGTCTTGAAGGGATGTGACATGTTAAAATCAATTAGTCTGTTATATCAGCATCAGGTGTGTGGTAGCTGGTGGTGATCCAAGACTGGTTCATCTTGATGAAAGTCAGTCGATCAACCGAGTCGGTGGACAGGCGCACCCTGTGATCCGTGACAAATCCTCCAGCAGCACTGAATGTGCGTTCCGAAAGAACGCTGGATGCAGGACAGGCCAGTAGCTCAATTGCATACTGTGCAAGCTCTGGCCAGTGATCCATCCTCAAGACCCAGTAAGCCAGAGGATTTTCGGTGGGGAAGGTGTCCAAGTCTGACCTTGCCCCTAGATATTCCTGCACCATGTTTATCAGACGCTGGCGATGGTTGCTGGAACCGATCATACTTTGGGGCTGCGGACTAAAGAATTGTCTGAACGCATCGGTCAGACGGCCACCTTCCCCACCGCTCCTTCTTTGACTGGCCGAAGCCTCAGCAACTTGTTGTCCAGGACCAGGAGTTTGTAACCTCCCAGTCTCTGGGAATGCGTTGCACAGACCTTTCTGCAAGGCCTCCCGGAGTTGTCTCATCCTCTGCTCCCTCTGCGATGGTAACATAAGGTCCGCAACCTTACCCTTGTAACGTGGATCAAGGAGAGTGGCCAGCCAGTAATGGTCCCTCTCCTTGATCCGAAGAATACGAGGATCCTTCCGCAGACTTTGCAGGATCAGGGAGGCCATGCAGCGTAGGTTTGCTGAGGCATTCGCTCCGGAGTCCTCTGGGTCACTAAGGACGACATGATCCGCAGCCACCTCCTCCCAGCCACGTACAAGTCCACTGGTTTCTTGGGACTGTAAATCATCCCTAAAAGACTGCTGCTGATGATGCTGAGTGCCAGCCTCCACCTCCATGCTGACACAATCCTCCTCCTCCTCCTCCTCCTCCTCCTCTTCCTCTTCCTGTGCGATGGGTGGGACAGAAGGAACACTGTCTGGGTAAAGGGGGCCTTGAGAGGCAAGGAAGTCCTCCTCTTCCTGCCTCTGTTCTGCCTCAAGTGCCCTGTCCATTATTCCACGCAGCGTGTGCTCCAACAGGTGGACAAGAGGTACAGTGTCACTGATGCATGCACTGTCACTGCTCACCATCCTTGTGGCCTCCTCAAATGGTGCCAGGACAGTGCATGCATCCCTGATCATGCCCCACTGGCGTGGATAAAAAAAAACAAGCTCCCCTGACCCTGTCCTGGTGCCGTAGTCGCACAGGTACTCATTGATGGCCCTCTGCTGCGTGTGCAGCCGCTGCAGCATGGCCAACGTTGAGTTCCACCTGGTGGGCATGTCACATATAAGGCGGTTCTTGGGCAGGTTCAACTCCTTTTGCAGCTCAGCCAGGCGAGCACTGGCATTATAAGATCTGCGGAAATGCACACAGACTTTCCTGGCCTGCCTCAGGACATCCTGTAAGCCCGGGTACCTGCCCAAGAACCGCTGCACCACCAGGTTAAGGACGTGAGCCACACAGGGCACATGGGTCAGTTGTCCCTGTCGGAGGGCGGAGAGGAGGTTGGTGCCATTGTCGCAAACCACCATTCCTGGCTTAAGCTGGCGTGGCGTCAACCACCTCTCGGCCTGGCCCTGCAGAGCAGACAGGACCTCTGCCCCAGTGTGGCTTCTGTCCCCCAAACACACCAGCGCAAGCACGGCATGGCATCTTTTTGCCTGCGTACTTGCGTAGCCCCGTGAACGGCTACGGAGCACCGCTGGTTCATAGGACAAACCACAGGAAGAGGCCATGGAGGAAGAAGAAGAGGAGGGGGTGGAGGAGAGAGGTGTGTCACAACCAGTAGTAGCATTTTGGAGGCGTGGCGGTGGAACAACCTCCAACACTACTGCACCTTGTCCTGCATCCTTCCCAGCTGCCAAAAGAGTGACCCAATGGGCCGTGAAAGAAAGGTAACGTCCCTGTCCATGCCTGCTGGACCATGAGTCAGCGGTAATATGCACCTTACCGCTGACCGCCCTGTCCAGCGAGGCCAAGACATTGCCTTCCACATGCCGGTAGAGAGCCGGAATAGCCTTCCGTGAGAAAAAGTGGCGTTTGGGAACCTGCCACTGAGGAACCGCACATTGCACAAACTCACGGAAGGGGGCCGAGTCTACCAACTGAAAAGGCAGCAGTTGAAGCGCTAGCAATTTAGCCAAGCTAGCATTCAACCGCTGGGCATGTGGATGGCTGGGAGTGAACTTCTTTCGACGGTCCAGCAGCTGGGGCAGGGAAATTTGCCTGCTAGAATCGGACGTCGGTGTACTGCTAGCAGAGTGGCCGCAAGTACTTGGCTGTGACACACCTAATTCTACACCTTCATTCCTCTCAGTGCATGTTTCAGAGAGGACTGAAGTTATAGTGGGGTTGGAGATCCCAGCTGATGCGGTGCAAGGAGAGGTCCGCTTTGTTCTTTGGTGTGGGTCTTTGAGGTAGGCTTGCCAACGAGCTGCATGGCAGGTCAACATATGTCTGGTCAGGCATGTGGTACCCAAGCGGCTGATGTTTTGGCCACGCGATATACGCTTGAGACATATGTTGCAAACAGCAGCTGTGCGATCTGATGCACTAGCCTCAAAAAAGGCCCACACCAAGGAACTTTTTGAATGACGGGCAGAGGCAGCGCCCTGCACAGGCGGAGCTCTGCGGTGTGATTCCGTCGGTGTACTGCCCTTACGCTGGCCACCAAAGGGCATCCTGCCTCGTTGGAGATGTGCCTCCTCCTCATCCTCCTCCTCCTCCTCTCTCCTATTAGGCACCCACGTGGAGTCAGTGACCTCATCATCCCCTCCCTCCTCATCACTGGAGCCAATCTGGCAGTATGCTGCAGCTGCTGGAACATGACTGCCAGATTGGTGTCCTTCTTGAGCATCCCCTCTGTCTGCGCTCACGCTACTGCCTTCCTGTAGCTGGGTTTCATCATCAGACCCTTCGAAACGCTGGGCATCCTCCTGGAGCATGTACCCAACACTGTGCTCAAACAGTTCGGGGGACTCCTCAGGAGGAGGACATGGTGGGTCTAGGGAAGGAGTGACTGATGATGAGTCTGACATTGATACCAGGGAAGAGGACGCTTTGGCAGCTGCTTTGCCAGTACCCTGAGCCTGGGTGAGAGAGGATGAGGAGGAGGGCTTGGTCATCCACTCTACCAAGTCTTCGGCATGATGTGGCTCAACATGTCCAGCTGCCGAAAAGAAGGACAAGCGTGTCCCATGGCCATGTGCTGATGACAATGCACCGCGTCCACGACCAGCACTGTTGCCCCCAGACACAGAGCCTGCTTGCCCTCTTTTATTGCCTCCTGACTGTCTGCCTCTCCTTGTTTGCCTTCCAGACATTCTAATAGATGGCCTGCAGGGAGATGGGAAAAAAGCAATAAGGGCTACCTTCAGGTGTCCTTCTCTGTCCCTTTACTTAAGGATTTCTAAATATGGTTGAGGATGATTGCTTTTGCACAGAATAGCACAACGGCAATTTCCCTGACTGTCCAAAAAACAAGGATTTCAAAGATGGTTGATGAGGAATGCTTTGGCACACTATAGCACAAGGAGAATTCCCCTCACTTTCCTTCTTTGTCCCTAGAAACAAGGACTGGCACAGTGAAAGAAACTGACACTCTCCCTACCTACAGTTTTCTGTCCCTAGAAATTTTTTTTTTTTAAAGCACACTATAGCACAAGGAGAAATCCCCTCACTTTCCTTCTTTGTCCCTAGAAACAAGGACTGGCACAGTGAAAGAAACTGACACTCTCCCTACCTACAGTTTTCTGTCCCTAGAAAAAATGTTTTTTTAAAGCACACTATAGCACAAGGAGAAATCCCCTCACTTTCCTTCTTTGTCCCTAGAAACAAGGACTGGCACAGTGAAAGAAACTGACACTCTCCCTACCTACAGTTTTCTGTCCCTAGAAAAAATGTTTTTTTAAAGCACACTATAGCACAAGGAGAATTCCCCTCACTTTCCTTCTTTGTCCCTAGAAACAAGGACTCACACAGTAAAACACACTGACACTCTCCCTACCTATCCTTCTCTTTCCCTAAACTAAAGGAATCCAGGTTAAGCAAGAAAGAAATAAATGTCACTGTCCCTGCCTATGCTTCTCTTTCCCTACTCCGGAACACACTACACTAGGCCGCCGTGCTGGCGGCCTTTTATAGTGTGGGGCGTGTACTAAACACCCTCAGCATTAATTGGCCACAGGCATCCTGCCTGTGGCCAATCATTGCTCTCCTCGCTGCCGGCGCTGTGATTGGCCAAGCATGCGGGGTCACAGTGCATGCTTGGCCAATCACAGCGCCTGGATGACACTGCGATGGCGTAGTGCATTGTGGGCCGTTCGCGTCACTCGAATTTGGCGCGAATGGCCCAAATCGTTCGATCTTCGTCGAACGATCGAACAGCCGATGTTCGAGTCGAACGTATGTTCGACTCGAACACGAAGCTCATCCCTACTCAAGTGCCCCTTTTCTCCACAGCGGTGACACAGCTTCGGCTGACCAGGGTAGAAAACAGTCATCCTATCCCTCCCTATGAAAGCTGAGGAGGGCAGGTGACGGACAACATTCCCATCCCTGGCCAACCTGACTGTTACCGACCATCCCCCAGTCCAGATGTTACGCTCATCATGGATTTTATTAGGTTTGGTCAAAACTTCCCCATAGTTCCTTAACCAGACCTCTAGATCCCGAGCAGGAACACTCTCATTGGTCAGGATAATGGTAATTTTTTTTACTGTTGACCTCTGAGAAACCACAACTGGGACCAGACCTTCCCATTCAGGTCTTGACCTGCACCGAGCCTCATATCGCTCCCAGAACAGGTCAAGACCCTCTGGCCTGGTGAAACTAACCGTATAGTCCCTTGTCCCAGCTACATGTATAAAGGCATACAGGTCATTTGCACCAAAACCCATCTCCAATATCAAATCCACCACTGCACGCCGTGCTGGAGGGATGGCACCACCTTCCCATTTCAGAATAACTACATTCCGTCTGGGACCCCCAGCAGAAGCCAGAGACCCAAGACCAGATCCTGGGGTGCTCAAAGTGGCAGCTTGTAGGGGAAAACCCCGCTTGGGAGCGGGACTACCAGGAGCAGAGTGTGCCACCTCTGCAAATGTAGGTTTCTCAGGGCCAGGGGCCCACACTGAAGTCACATTATTCTGCACATTATCTGCATGAACAGAGTTGGTAGGATTGTCCATCACACTTGTACTGGGACCATTGTTCATCACACTTGTACTGGGACCATTATTCATCACACCTGAACTGGGAGGATTTTTTTCAGCCACACACACATTCCCATCAGCAATAGTCACAGTTGCTGCAATACCAGTTGTCTCCTGATGCTGCACTGTAGAGCCCTCAGCAGCAGTGGGGCAAACAGCTTTGGACTCAGCCAAAGAAGGGTTAATGGGCTCTTTTGACACTTGCAGTTCATTTGCAGAAATGACATTTTTTAAATGCAAACCTTGCTGCATTGCAGCCTCAGCAGGCACAACATTGTCATTAGGCACATTATCAGTCATGGTGCTAGATGGTACAAAAACAGTCTTATCCACAACATGGGACTTAGCAGGCTTTACTTTATCAGGTACATCATCAGTAATGTCTTCCTCATTAAATATCATCTGATTCCCCCGCATAGGAGACTCCATTACCTGGATGGCCCTTAGCATGCCTCCTGAGTCCTGGGAAGGCCTGGGGCTTCTTACCTCTCCCTGGGGGGGCAGGGGGTCAGAACTGGGGGTCTCCTCCTCCTCCACCTCCATCTTTGTCACCCTTCCAAACCTTTTGTCGTTACAAAATTTTTCTTTAAAGGGCCCATCTCTGCCTTCCATCATGGCCACGATGGTTTCCTGATGATCCACACGGACTTTGGCCAGCTGGATTTCCGGATCCATGGATCCCCGTTTCTGGCTATGTAAGCCCTCACGTTGCCTTCGCAGGCGCTTCAACTCCGCTCTCAGCTTGTACAGCTTGTCCCTCTCCCTGTTCAGGACCTTAATCCCGGCCACCACTCGCTCCCGAATGGCCTCCGAGCCTTCATCCTCACCAGGGGCAGAGAGATCGGCTTGTGCAGAGGATGGCAGTTCACCTGACGGCCCAGGAGATGGCTGGGAGCTTCCAGCAGGAGACGCCCTACTGGCCTCCATGGCCTCCCCAGAAAGGGGGCCAGGGAGCTGGGAGAGATTTCACCACCACTCCCTTCTCACAGAGCAGCTTCAGAGGCACCTTCCTCCTGACACACCTGTGCTCCAATGATGGGCGGGGCACTATTCCTCCCACTGACACCAATGATGGGGCACTATTCCTCCCACTGACACCAATGATGGGGCACTATTCCTCCCACTGACACCAATGATGGGGCACTCTTCCTCCCACTGATACCAATGATGGGGCACTATTCCTCCCACTGACACCAATGATGGGGCACTATTCCTCCCACTGACACCAATGATGGGGCACTATTCCTCCCACTGACACCAATGATGGGGCACTATTCCTCCCACTGACACCAATGATGGGGCACTATTCCTCCCACTGATACCAATGATGGGGCACTATTCCTCCCACTGACACCAATGATGGGACACTATTCCCCCCACTGACACCAATGATGGGGCACTGTTTTTTTCACTGACACCAGCGAGGAGGCACTATTCCTCCCACTGACACCAATGATGGGACACTATTCCCCCCACTGACACCAATGATGGGGCACTATTCCTCCCACTGACACCAATGATGGGGCACTATTCCTCCCACTGACACCAATGATGGGGCACTGTTTTTTTCACTGACACCAGTGAGGAGGCACTGTTCTCCTACCACTTACCATAGGTGCTAGGTCTTTTTTTTTTCCCTCACTGACCACCAAGTTTGGGACATTCCTCTCACTGATGAGAAATTACAGGAGTCTCCCCTTCCCACCGGCCCCCTAAAATACAAACCACAACTGGTCCTTTCTATAGAAAGTTTTAGGACCCCTCCCTGGCTTTTATGGCCCCACAAAACCCCGGCTGTGATGACCGGATAAGCCACGCAGGTTCTCCTATGTGACGTCAGTCTGGGTGGAATGGGAAATGGACATTGAGAAGGAGATGCATTGTGTGCTCACTACACAATACCACCAAGCAGGAAGCAGAGACTGCCTATGTAATGAGGACATATGGCTGCCCCCACCTACTAGATGGCCAGCATCATTGGATGCACTCCCTCTGGTCCTGGACCCGCCCCCCCTCCAGCCCGTGATTGGACAGTGAAAGGAGAAGCAGCACAGTAATGACCTCATCTCTCTGTCACTCTGCTCTCTCCTCCTATCAGCATGCTCCCTAACAGCCCATGAACTGATCGGTTCCTTGTTCTGCTGCTTCTTCCTCTTAATGAGGGGAAATCTCTCTATCAAATCCCCAGAGAAAAAACCCAGCAGGGCTTCTAAGCCTTCCTCACTTTGTAGAAGATGAAAATGTTTGACATTTGGAGTGTCTAAAAAATTTCCCAGAACTCCTTGTAATGTCCGGACATATCCCGGGTATCGGGGGGTGATCTCCGAACTGGGTAAAGGGAATATCTGGAAGGTGATGGTGGGTCCATGACCCGGTGGTGGCCTTTTGGATAGAGAACATTTTCGAGACTTTTTATAGTTGATTGGCAACCTAGTGGGGTAAGTAGACGGGGTGCAGGAGGCATAACCAGCCCGGGGCCCACAAGGAGGTCCTGGCTTCCATCCATTGGGGCCCCGATATGTAGAGACCAGGAATGGGCCCTCACATCTCTATCTGGTTTAAAACAAAGTGGAGGCTTTATCCTTCATTCTACAACCATGACTATGAAAAGCTGGCAGGAGGAACCCTTCAGGGGGGGGGGGGGCCCTCATCTACGTCTCCGGTGCCAACCAACTACAAGAAACAAAAAACATCCAGATTCCAAAATACAGAGTTGCCACAATTCAGTCGTTGTAACCTGAGAATGCTTCTCATGACCACTCTTGTAACGTGAGAGACACAATCCATAGAAGTGACGCAGAGGCCTGGCATGTCTGAGGGCAGACAAGTTGGTCCCGCTACACCAGCCACGGCACCCTGGTCGGATTTTTTGCATCACCCTCATAAAAATAACTCTTGGGGACACACAATCCATGGAATTGACACCGAGGCCTGGCATGTCAGAAGGCAGACAAGTCAGTGCCATGGTATGCCTGGCACAGTTCAGCCAAGGCCTTTTTCTCCTTATTTTTTGTTACCCTACCAACATTTAACCCTCGGGGAGACCCAATCCATGGAAGTGACACCAAGGCCTGGCATGTCAGAAGGCAGACAAGCTGGTGCCATGGCATCATTGGCACATTTCAGCTGTGGCACCCAGGCCTGGAGAGGCTACTTTTGCCACCTACAAAGATTAACCCTTGGGGAGTCACAATCCATGAAAGTGGACACAATGGAAATTACACCAAGGCCTGGTATGTCAGGAGGTAGACAAGCCAATGCCATGGCATGATTGGCACAGTTCAGCTATGGCAGCCGGGTCTTGTTCTTGTTTTTGTCACCCTACAAGCATTAACCCTTGGGGAGACACAATCCATGGTAGTGACACAGAGGCCTGGAACGTCAGAAGGCAGACAAGTCAGTGCCATGGTATGCCTGGCACAGTTCAGCCAAGGCTTTTTTCTCCTTGTTTTTTGTTACCCTACCAACATTTAACCCTTGGAGACCCAATCCATGGAAGTGACACCAAGGCCTGGCATGTCAGAAGGCAGATCAGCAAGTGCCATGGTATGCCTGGCACAGTTCAGCTGTGGCACCCAGGCCTGCTCTTTTGAGGCTACTTTTGCCACCTACAAAGATTAACCCTTGGGGCAGACACAATGGAAATGACACCAAGGCCTGGCATGTCAGGAGGTAGACAAGCCAATGCCATGGCCTGATTGGCACATTTCAGCTATGGCACCCGGGTCTTGTTCTTGTTTTTGTCACCCTACAAGCATTAACCCTTGGGGAGACAATCCATGGAAGTGAAACCGAGGCTTGACAGTTTAGGAGGTAAACAAGCTAAAGCCATGGCACGACTGGCACAGTGTAACCATGACACTGGGGCCTGGTTAAATGTCGTTAGTCACCTACAATAATAAACCCTTGGGGAGACACAATCCATGGATGTGACACCGAGGCCTGGCACTTCAGAGGGCAGACAAGTCAGTGCCATGGTATGCCTGGCACAAGTTCAGCCAAGGCTTTTTTCTCCTTGTTTATTATTACCCTACCAACATTTAACCCTTGGGGAGACCCAATCCATGGACGTGACACCGAGGCCTGGCATGTCAGAAGGCAAATCAGAACGTGCCATGGCATCATTGGCACATTTCAGCTGTGGTATCCAGGCCTGCTCTTTTGAGGCTACCTTTGCCACCTACAAAGATTAACCGTTGGGAAGTCACAATCCATGGAAGCAACCTTGAGGCCTGGCATGTCAGGAGGTAAACAAGCCATTGCCATGGCATAGTTGGCACAGTTCAGCCATATTCCAGGGGCCCAGTTTTCCTTGTTTTGTTTTTTTGAACCTACAAACAATTAACCCTTGAGGAAACACAATCCACGGAAGGGACACAGAGGCCTGGCATTTTAGGAGGCAGGCAAGCTGATGCCATGTCATGATTGGCACAGTTCAGCCACAGCACCCGGGCCTGGCTCTCCTTGTTTTCTGTCACTCTACAAATGATTAAACCCTTAGGGAGACACAATCGACATTGAGGCCTGGAAAGGCAGGAAGTAAATGAGCTGATGCCATGGTGGCACGACTGGCACAGTTTAGCCATGGCACCCAGGCCTGGTTCTCTGAGGTGTCTTTGGTCACCTACAGAAAAAAAACCTTGTGGAGCTACAATACACGAAAGTGACCCCAAAGTCTGGCATGTCAGAAGGCAGACATGTCCGTGCCATGGCATGACTGGCACAGTTCAGCCACAACACACCCACCTGGTTGTTTGATATCTATGTTGACTAGTTTTTGGGGAAGCACAATCCAAGGAAGTGACACCAAAACCTGGCATATCAGAAGGCAGACAAGCCAATGCCATGGCATGATTGGCACAGTTCAGCCAGAGACCCCCTTCGCTCTCTGATAAGTCTTTTGTTACCCTAAAAATGATTAACATTGGGGTGAATCAATCCATGGAATGACACTGGGACCTGGCATGTTGGGAGGTAAACAAGCTGATGCCATGGCATGATTGGCACAGTTCAGCCATGGGACTCGGGCATGGTTCTCCGAGATGTCTTTTGTCACCCTACAAACATTAAAACTTGGGGAGACCAAATCCATGGAAGTGACACCGAGGCCTGGCGTGTTAGGAGGCAGAAAAGCCAACGCCAAGGAATGATTGGCATAGTTCAGCCACAACACCCGGGCCAGGATCTCCTTTTTTTTTCTCACCCTACAAACATTCACCTTTGGGGAGACCCAATCCATGGAAGTGACACCGAGGCCTGGCACGTCTGAAGGCAAATCAGCAAGTGCCATGGCATCATGGGCACATTTCAGCTGTGGCACCCAGGCCTGCGCTTTTGAGGCTACTTATGCCACCTACAAAGATTAACCCTTGGGGGAGACACAATGGAAATGACACCAAGGCCTGGCATGTCAGGAGGTAGACAAGCCAATGCCATGGCATGATTGGCACAGTTCAGCTATGGCACCCGGGTCTTGTTCTTGTTTTTGTCACCCTACAAGCATTAACTCTTGGGGAGACAATCCATGGAAGTAACACCGAGGCTTGGCAGTACAGGAGGTAAACAAGCTAAAGCCATGGCACGACTGGCACAGTGTAAGCATGACACTGGGGCCTGGTTAAATGTCATTAGTCACCTACAATAATAAACCCTTGGGGAGACACAATCCATGGATGTGACACCGAGGCCTGGCAGGGCACAAGGTAAACAAGCTGATGCCATGGCATGACTGGCACAGTTTAGGATTGGCACTGGGGCCTGGCTCTTTGAAATGTTATTAGTCATCTACAAAAATAAACCCTTGGGGAGACACAATCCATTGAAGTGACCCAAAAGCCTGGCATGTCAGAAGGTGAGAGATTGGCACAGTTCAACCATGGCACCCAGACCTGGTTCTGTTTTTTCCTCACCCTACAAATGATTGATCCTTGAGGAGACCCAATCCATGGAAGCTAAATTGAGGCCTGGCATGTCAGAAGGCAGATAACCCGGTGTCATGGCACCATTGGCACAGTTCAACAATGGCAACCCTGGCCTGGTTCTCCGAGATAGCTTTTTTTTCTCACCCTAGAATAATTTAACCCTTAAAGAGACCCATTCTAAGGAAGTGATACCAAGGCCTGGCATGGTGCCAAGGCATCCTTGGCAGAGTTCAGCCATGGCAATCCTGGCTTGGTTCTCTGAGATCTTTTCTTACCCTACAAACATTTAACCCTTGAGGAGACCCAATCCATTGAAGTGACCCAAAAGCCTGGCATGTCAGAAGGTGAGTGATTGGCACAGTTTAGCCACGACACCCCAACCTGGTTCTTTGAGAAGCCAGAGGAGATGTTGCGGAGACTCAATCTATGGAAGTGATACGGAGACCTGGCATGTCAGAAAGGTAAACAAGCTGATGCCATGGCATGACTGGCATCAAATCAGATACAGCGCCCGAGCCTGGTTCCCTACAAATGATTAACCCTTAGGGAGTCACAATCCATTGAAGTGACTCTGAGGCCTGCCTGGTTAGGAGGTAAAAAAAGTCGATGTCATGGCATGACTGGCACAGTTCAGCTACGGGAACCGGCCTGGTTCTTGTTTTTTGTCACCCCACAATCATTTAACCCTTGAGGAGACCCAATCTATGGAAGTTACCCCAAGGCCTGGCATGTTGGGAGGTAAACAAGCTGATGTCATGGCATGACTGACACAGTTTAACTATGGCACCCGGGCATGGTTCTGGTTTTTCCTCACCCTACAAATGATTGAACCTTGGAGGAGAAACACAATCCATGGAAGCGACTTTGAGGCCTGGCATATCAGAAGGCAGATAACCTGGTGCCGTGGCACCATTGGCACAGTTCAGCCATGGCAACCCAGGCCTGGTTCTCTGAGATATCTCTTCTCACCCTACAAACATTTAACCCTTGAGGAGACCCAATCCATGGAAGTGACACCAAGGCCTGGCATGTTGGGAGGTAAACAAGCTGATGTCATGGCATGACTGGCACAGTTCAACTATGGCACCCGGGCCTGGTTCTGGTTCTTCCTCACCCTACAAATGATAGACCCTTGAGGAGACCCAATCCATGGAAGTGACACCAGGGCCTGGCATGTCAGAAGGCAGACAAGCTGGCTCTATGGCATGACTGGCACAGTTCAGCTACGGCCCTCGGGCCTGGTTCTCCTTGTTTTTTTTTTTTGTGTCACTCTACAGTCATTTAAACCCTTGAGGAGACCCAATCCATGAAAGTGACCCCAAGGCCTGGCATGTCAGACTGCAGACAAGCTGGCACCATGGCATCACTGGCCCCATGCAGGTGCGCAGCAGCCTACGCCATCCGATCTGCAGATCCCGCTAACCCGTGTCACGACCTCTGGATCCCGAATAACTCCTAATCTCAGCTGATCCCTCGTCCTTCTCCAAACACAGCGGCGTTATCCGTGCCATGCTGCCAGCCAACCCCCAGCCCCCCCCACCCCCATCCCCCCCCGTCCTCCTCACCTGTCCCAGCCTGCATCACCCTGACGTCTTTTTCCGGGTCCTCTTTCCTGGAATCCCCCGGCATGGTCTCCTCTATTCCTGGCGATTTCGGTGCCCTTCTCTCCGGGGGGAAGGGATGTGTAGAGCTTAGTACTGTCTCTGCATCCCTACTGTAGAAGGAGACGGTTCAGGAGGAGGCTGCGCACTGGCTGCTGGGAATTAGTGCAGCTCCACTGGCTGATAAGGAGCAGCGTTGCTCGTGATGCTCAGTCATCCTGCGTGATGTCAGCACAAGGATGCTGCTGCTGCTGCTGCTGCTGCTGCTTTTTCCTCCCATGCAGAAGGGGCAGGGTGTGCGCAGCCACTGCAGAGGAGGCAGATGGAAGGAAAGGCCCCCCCATGTGTCTCTTCTTCCCAGCCCCCGCCTCGCTCCATTGTGTCCTTGCATCAGCTCGCCTCCCATTATTCATCTCTATTAACCCTTCGCTCACACATGTGACACACGAGCAACGCACTCCTCAATGAGAGAAAGAGAGAAAGCGACACAATGTAACCGTCTCATCACCGGAGAAAAGAACAATGTAACCGTCTCATCACCGGAGAATGGAAGAAAGAACAATGTAACCATTTATGGAAGAAGATCCAATAAAAAAAAAATGTTCTTTAATAAATGGTGCGCCCCCCCCCCCCCCGAGGCGGAAATCTGAACGCCGGGATCTGAGGCTGACGCTCCATTCACACCGATCACGCGCAAAATTTGCGCACGTTTACGAAACGCGGGGAAAAAATGCGTGTGGCGTTTGCAGTGCTTTTCATTGCAAATAGCATCCCGTACGCAGGTGAGCGTTATTCCGTGCGCTTAAATGCTTAGCAAAGGCAGGAAAATGTGCGTTAAAAAAAAAAAAAAAGTGCGGTAAAAAAAAAATGTGCGGTAAAAAAAAAAAAAAATGTGTGGTAAAAAAATAAAAAAATGTGGCGTAAAAAAAAAAGAAAATGTGCGGTAAAAAAAAAAAAAATGTGCAGTAAAAAAAAAAAAAAAAATGTGCGAAGTTTGGGATCTGAAACACGTGTTGCGCTTGCGATGCTTTTTATTGTTAATAGCCTCCCGTACGTGGAAAGCAGGCGTGCGTTTTTCCGTGAGTTTGAACGATCGACAAAGGCAGTAATAGGCGCGGTAAAAAAACGCGTGAAGCTCGGGATCCGAGGCTGATTCTCCATTCATGTCTGAGTGTTTTGCGTATGCGTGCAAAATTTGCGCACATTTCCGAAACGCGGAAAAAAAAGTCAGTCGCGTTTGCAGTGCTTTTGATTGCGTTTTTTTCTGTGCGTTTAAATGCCCGACAAAGGCAGCAAAATGCGCGGTAAAAAAAAGTTCAGGATCTGAGGCTGACGCCCCATTCACGCCTGAGCGATTCGCCAACGCGTGCGAAATTTGCGCACATTTATGAAACACGCAAAAAAATGTCAGTCGCAATTGCAGTGCTTTTGATTGTTAATAGCGTCTCGTACGCGGTGAGCAGGCGTGCGTTTTTTCTGTGCGTTTAAATGCTCAACAAAGGCAGCAAAATTTGGGTTAAAAAAATTGATTAAAAAAACGCGTGAAGCTCGGGATCTGAGGCTGACGCTCCATTCACGCCTGAGCGCTTCGCCAACGCGTGCAAAATTTGCGCACGTTTACGAAACACGGGGGAAAATGCGTGTCGCGTTTGCAGTGCTTTTCCTTCTTAATAGCATCCCGTACTCAGCGAGCAGGCGTGCGTTTAAATGCTCGACAAAGGCAGCAAAATGCGTGGTAAAAAAAAAGCGTAAGCGCTTTCGCCAATGCGTGCAAAATTTGCGCACGTTTACGAAATGCGGGAAAAAAAAGGCGTGAAGCTCGGGATCTGAGGCTGATTGTCCATTCATGTACGCGTAAAGCAAGCGTGCATTTTTCCATGCGTTTGAATGCTCGACAAAGGCAGCAATATGAGCAATAAAAAAAAACGTGCGAAGCTCGGGATCTGAAGCTGACACTTCATTCACATCTGAGCGCTTCACCAACGCGTGCGACATTTGTACACATTTACGAAACACGCGAAAAATGCGTGTCTTGCTTGCGGTGCCTTTTATCGTTAATAGCATCCCATAAGCATGCGTGCGTTTTTTTGTGCGTTTAAATGTCGACAAAGGCAGCAAAATGCACAGTAAAAAAAAAAAACACACGTAAGCACTTCGCCAACGCCTGGGAAATTTGCACACGCTTACGAAATGCGGGGACAATTTGTGCCGCATTTGCAGTGCTCTTCATTGTTAGCAGCATTCTGTATGCAGCGAGCAGGTGTGCGTTTTCTCATGCGTTTAAATGCTTGACAAAGGCAGCAAAATGCGCGGTAAAATAAAAAAGCGCAAAGCTTGGGATCGGAGGCTGCCTCGCCATTCACACCTGAGCGTTTCGTGAATGCGTGCGAAATTTGTGCACATTTACGAAACGCACGAAAAATGCGTGTCACACTTGCGGTGGCTTTCATTGTTAATAGCATCCCGTACGCGGTGAGCAGGTGTGCGTTTTTCCGTGCGTTCACATGCTCGACAAAGGCAGCAAAATGCGCACTAGAAAAAAAACGTGTGATGCATTTTCCCCGTGTTTCGTAACCCTGCACAAATTTTGCGCACGTTCGAGAAATGCTCAGGTGTGAACGGAGCGTCAGCCTCAGATCCCGAGCGTCACACTTTTTTATTTTACCGCGCATTTTGCTGCCTTTGACGAGCATTAAAACGCACGGAAAAACGCACGCCTGCTTTCCGCGTACGGAATGCTATTAACAATGAAGAGCACCCGCAAGCGTGACGCGCGTTATTCCTGCGTTTTATAAATGTCCACAAACTTTGTGGTCGCGGTGTAAATGGTGAGTCAGCCTCAGATCCCGAGCTTCACGCATTTTTTTTACTGCGCATTTTGCTGCCTTTGTCGAGCAACGCACTCCTCAATGGAAAAGAGAGAAAGCGACACAATGTATCCGTCTCATCACCGGAGAAAGAACAATGTATCCGTCTCATCACCGGAGAAAAGAACAATGTATCCGTCTCATCACCGGAGGAAAGAACAATGTATCCGTCTCATCACCGGAGAAAGAACAATGTATCCGTCTCATCACCGGAGGAAAGAACAATGTATCCGTCTCATCACCGGAGAAAGAACAATGTATCCGTCTCATCACCGGAGAAAAGAACAATGTATCCGTCTCATCACCGGAGGAAAGAACAATGTATCCGTCTCATCACCGGAGAAAAGAACAATGTATCCGTCTCATCACCGGAGGAAAGAACAATGTATCCGTCTCATCACCGGAGAAAGAACAATGTATCCGTCTCATCACCGGAGAAAAGAACAATGTATCCGTCTCATCACCGGAGAAAAGAACAATGTATCCGTCTCATCACCGGAGAAAGAACAATGTATCCGTCTCATCACCGGAGGAAAGAACAATGTATCCGTCTCATCACCGGAGGAAAGAACAATGTATCCGTCTCATCACCGGAGAAAAGAACAATGTATCCGTCTCATCACCGGAGGAAAGAACAATGTATCCGTCTCATCACCGGAGAAAGAACAATGTATCCGTCTCATCACCGGAGAAAAGAACAATGTATCCGTCTCATCACCGGAGAAAAGAACAATGTATCCGTCTCATCACCGGAGAAAAGAACAATGTATCCGTCTCATCACCGGAGGAAAGAACAATGTATCCGTCTCATCACCGGAGAAAGAACAATGTATCCGTCTCATCACCGGAGAAAAGAACAATGTAACCGTCTCATCACCGGAGAAAAGAACAATGTAACCGTCTCATCACCGGAGAAAAGAACAATGTATCCGTCTCTTCACCGGAGAAAAGAACAAAGTATCCGTCTCATGACCGGAGAAAAGAACAATGTATCCGTCTCATCACCGGAGAAAAGAACAATGTATCCGTCTCATCACCGGAAAAAAGAACAATGTATCCGTCTCATCACCGGAGAAAGAACAATGTATCCGTCTCATCACCGGAGAAACGAACAATGTAACCGTCTCATCACCGGAGAAGAGAACAATGTAACCGTCTCATCACCGGAGAAAGAACAATGTAACCGTCTCATCACCGGAGAAAAGAACAATGTAACCGTCTCATCACCGGAGAAAAGAACAATGTAACCGTCTCATCACCGGAGAAAGAACAATGTAACCGTCTCATCACCGGAGAAAAGAACAATGTATCCGTCTCATCACCGGAGAAAAGAACAATGTATCCATCTCATCACCGGAGAAAAGAACAATGTATCCGTCTCATCACCGGAGAAAAGAACAATGTAACCGTCTCATCACCGGAGAAAAGAACAATGTAACCGTCTCATCACCGGAGAAAAGAACAATGTAACCGTCTCATCACCGGAGAAAGGAACAATGTATCCGTCTCATCACCGGAGAAAAGAACAATATATCCGTCTCATCACCGGAGAAAAGAACAATGTAACCGTCTCATCACCGGAGAAAAGAACAATGTAACCGTCTCATCACCGGAGAAAAGAACAATGTAACCGTCTCATCACCGGAGAAAAGAACAATGTAACCGTCTCATCACCGGAGAAAGAACAATGTAACCGTCTCATCACCGGAGAAAGAACAATGTAACCGTCTCATCACCGGAGAAAAGAACAATGTAACCGTCTCATCACCGGAGAAAAGAACAATGTATCCATCCTCATCACCGGAGAAAAGAACAATGTATCCGTCTCATCACCGGAGAAAAGAACAATGTAACCGTCTCATCGCCGGAGAAAAGAACAATGTAACCGTCTCATCACCGGAGAAAAGAACAATGTAACCGTCTCATCACCGGAGAAAGGAACAATGTATCCGTCTCATCACCGGAGAAAAGAACAATGTAACCGTCTCATCACCGGAGAAAAGAACAATGTAACCGTCTCATCACCGGAGAAAAGAACAATGTAACCGTCTCATCACCGGAGAAAGAACAATGTATCCGTCTCATCACCGGAGAAAAGAACAATGTAACCGTCTCATCACCGGAGAAAAGAACAATGTAACCGTCTCATCACCGGAGAAAAGAACAATGTAACCGTCTCATCACCGGAGAAAAGAACAATGTATCCGTCTCATCCCCGGAGAAAAGAACAATGTATCCGTCTCATCACCGGAGAAAAGAACAATGTAACCGTCTCATCACCGGAGAAAAGAACAATGTAACCGTCTCATCACCGGAGAAAAGAACAATGTAACCGTCTCATCACCGGAGAAAAGAACAATGTATCCGTCTCATCACCGGAGAAAAGAACAATGTAACCGTCTCATCACCGGAGAAAAGAACAATGTAACCGTCTCATCACTGGAGAAAAGAACAATGTATCCATCTCATCACCGGAGAAAAGAACAATGTATCCGTCTCATCACCGGAGAAAAGAACAATGTATCCGTCTCATCACTGGAGTAAAGAACAATGTATCTGTCTCATCACCGGAGAAAAGAACAATGTAACCGTCTCATCACCGGAGAAAAGAACAATGTAACCGTCTCATCACCGGAGAAAAGAACAATGTAACCGTCTCATCACCGGAGAAAAGAACAATGTATCCGTCTCATCACTGGAGAAAGAGACACAATGTATCCGTCTCATCACCGGAGAAAAGAACAAAGTATCCGTCTCATCACCGGAGAAAGAGACACAATGTAACCGTCTCATCACCGGAGAAAAGAACAATGTATCCGTCTCAACACCGGAGAAAGAGACACAATGTAACCGTCTCATCACCGGAGAAAAGAACAATGTATCCGTCTCATCACCGGAGAAAAGAACAATGTATCCGTCTCATCACCGGAGAAAGAACAATGTATCTGTCTCATCACCGGAGAAAAGAACAATGTAACCGTCTCATCACCGGAGAAAAGAACAATGTATCCGTCTCATCACCGTAGAAAAGAACAATGTAACCGTCTCATCACCGGAGAAAAGAACAATGTATCAGTCTCATCACCGGAGAAAAGAACAATGTATCCGTCTCATCACCGGAGAAAAGAACAATGTATCCGTCTCATCACCGGAGAAAGAACAATGTATCTGTCTCATCACCGGAGAAAAGAACAATGTAACCGTCTCATCACCGGAGAAAAGAACAATGTATCCGTCTCATCACCGTAGAAAAGAACAATGTAACCGTCTCATCACCGGAGAAAAGAACAATGTATCCGTCTCATCATTGGAGAAAAGAACAATGTATCCGTCTCATCACCGGAGAAAAGAACAATGTAACCGTCTCATCACCGGAGAAAAGAACAATGTATCCGTCTCATCACCGGAGAAAGAACAATGTATCCGTCTCATCACCGGAGAAAAGAACAATGTATCCGTCTCATCACCGGAGAAAAGAACAATGTAACCGTCTCATCACCGGAGAAAAGAACAATGTAACCGTCTCATCACCGGAGAAAAGAACAATGTAACCGTCTCATCACCGGAGAAAAGAACAATGTATCCGTCTCATCACCGGAGAAAGAACAATGTATCCGTCTCATCACCGGAGAAAAGAACAATGTATCCGTCCCATCACCGGAGAAAAGAACAATGTATCCGTCTCATCACCGGAGAAAAGAACAATGTAACCGTCTCATCACCGGAGAAAAGAACAATGTATCCGTCTCATCACCGGAGAAAGAACAATGTATCTGTCTCATCACCGGAGAAAAGAACAATGTAACCGTCTCATCACCGGAGAAAAGAACAATGTATCCGTCTCATCACCGGAGAAAAGAACAATGTATCCGTCTCATCACCGGAGAAAAGAACAATGTATCCGTCTCATCACCGGAGAAAAGAACAATGTATCCGTCTCATCACCAGAGAAAGAACAATGTAACCGTCTCATCACTGGAGAAAGAACAAAGTATCCGTCTCATCACCGGAGAAAAGAACAATGTAACCGTCTCATCACCGGAGAAAAGAACAATGTAACCGTCTCATCACCGGAGAAAGAACAATGTAACCGTCTCATCACCGGAGAAAAGAACAATGTAACCGTCTCATCACCGGAGAAAAGAACAATGTATCCGTCTCATCACCGGAGAAAAGAACAATGTAACCGTCTCATCACCGGAGAAAAGAACAAAGTATCCGTCTCATCTCCGGAGAAAAGAACAATGTAACCGTCTCATCACCGGAGAAAGAGACCCAATGTATCCGTCTCATCACCGGAGAAAAGAACAATGTATCCGTCTCATCACCGGAGAAAAGAACAATGTATCCGTCTCATCACCGGAGAAAAGAACAATGTATCCGTCTCATCACCGGAGAAAAGAACAATGTATCCGTCTCATCACCGGAGAAAAGAACAAAGTATCCGTCTCATCACCGGAGAAAAGAACAATGTAACCGTCTCATCACCGGAGAAAAGAACAATGTATCCGTCTCATCACCGGAGAAAAGAACAATGTATCCGTCTCATCACCGGAGAAAAGAACAATGTATCCGTCTCATCACCGGAGAAAAGAACAATGTAACCGTCTCATCACCGGAGAAAAGAACAATGTAACCGTCTCATCACCGGAGAAAAGAACAATGTAACCGTCTCATCACCGGAGAAAAGAACAATGTAACCGTCTCATCACCGGAGAAAAGAACAATGTATCCGTCTCATCACCGGAGAAAAGAACAATGTAACCGTCTCATCACCGGAGAAAAGAACAATGTATCCGTCTCATCACCGGAGAAAAGAACAATGTATCCGTCTCATCACCGGAGAAAAGAACAAAGTATCCGTCTCATCACCGGAGAAAAGAACAATGTAACCGTCTCATCACCGGAGAAAAGAACAATGTATCCGTCTCATCATCGGAGAAAAGAACAATGTATCCGTCTCATCACCGGAGAAAAGAACAATGTATCCGTCTCATCACCGGAGAAAAGAACAAAGTATCCGTCTCATCACCGGAGATAAGAACAATGTAACCGTCTCATCACCGGAGAAAAGAACAATGTATCCGTCTCAGCACCGGAGAAAAGAACAATGTAACCATCTCATCACCGGAGAAAAGAACAAAGTATCCGTCTCATCACCGGAGAAAAGAACAATGTAACCGTCTCATCACCGGAGAAAGAGACACAATGTATCCGTCTCATCACCGTAGAAAAGAACAATGTAACCGTCTCATCACCGGAGAAAGAACAATGTAACCGTCTCATCACCGGAGAAAAGAACAATGTAACCGTCTCATCACCGCAGAAAAGAACAATGTAACCGTCTCATCACCGGAGAAAAGAACAATGTATCCGTCTCATCTCCGGAGAAAAGAACAATGAAACCGTCTCATCACCGGAGAAAAGAACAATGTAACCGTCTCATCACCGGAGAAAAGAACAATGTATCCGTCTCATCACCGGAGAAAAGAACAATGTATTCGTCTCATCACCGGAGAAAAGAACAATGTAACCGTCTCATCACCGGAGAAAAGAACAATGTATCCGTCTCATCACCGGAGAAAAGAACAATGTAACCGTCTCATCACCGGAGAAAAGAACAATGTATCCGTCTCATCACCGGAGAAAGAGACACAATGTATCCGTCTCATCACCGTAGAAAAGAACAATGTAACCGTCTCATCACCGGAGAAAAGAACAATGTATTCGTCTCATCACCGGAGAAAAGAACAATGTAACCGTCTCATCACCGGAGAAAAGAACAATGTATCCGTCTCATCACCGGAGAAAGAACAATGTATCCGTCTCATCACCGGAGAAAAGAACAATGTAACCGTCTCATCACCGGAGAAAAGAACAATGTATCCGTCTCATCACCGGAGAAAAGAGCAATGTATCCATCTCATCACCGGAGAAAAGAACAATGTAACCGTCTCATCACCGGAGAAAAGAACAATGTAACCGTCTCATCACCGGAGAAAAGAACAATGTATCCCTCTCATCACCGGAGAAAGAACAATGTATCCGTCCCATCACCGGAGAAAAGAACAATGTATCCGTCTCATCTCCGGAGAAAAGAACAATGAAACCGTCTCATCACCGGAGAAAAGAACAATGTAACCGTCTCATCACCGGAGAAAAGAACAATGTAACCGTCTCATCACCGGAGAAAAGAACAATGTAACCGTCTCATCACCGGAGAAAAGAACAATGTATCCGTCTCATCACCGGAGAAAAGAACAATGTATCCGTCTCATCACCGGAGAAAAGAACAATGTATCCGTCTCATCACCGGAGAAAAGAACAATGTATCCGTCTCATCACCGGAGAAAAGAACAATGTATCCGTCTCATCATCGGAGAAAAGAACAATGTAACCGTCTCATCACCGGAGAAAAGAACAATGTAACCGTCTCATCACCGGAGAAAAGAACAATGTAACCGTCTCATCACCGGAGAAAAGAACAATGTATCCGTCTCATCACCGGAGAAAAGAACAATGTATCCGTCTCATCACCGGAGAAAAGAACAATGTATCCGTCTCATCACCGGAGAAAAGAACAATGTATCCATCTCATCACCGGAGAAAAGAACAATGTATCCGTCTCATCACAGGAGAAAAGAACAATGTAACCGTCTCATCACCGGAGAAAAGAACAATGTATCCGTCTCATCACCGGAGAAAAGAGCAATGTATCCGTCTCATCACCGGAGAAAAGAACAATGTATCCGTCTCATCACCGGAGAAAAGAACAATGTATCCGTCTCATCACCGGAGAAAAGAACAATGTAACCGTCTCATCACCGGAGAAAAGAACAATGTATCCGTCTCATCACCGGAGAAAAGAACAATGTATCCGTCTCATCACCGGAGAAAAGAACAATGTATCCGTCTCATCACCGGAGAAAAGAACAATGTAACCGTCTCATCACCGTAGAAAAGAACAATGTAACCGTCTCATCACTAGAGAAAAGAACAATGTATCCGTCTCATCACCGGAGAAAAGAACAATGTAACCGTCTCATCACCGGAGAAAAGAACAATGTAACCGTCTCATCACCGGAGAAAAGAACAATGTAACCGTCTCATCACCGGAGAAAAGAACAATGTAACCGTCTCATCACCGGAGAAAAGAACAATGTATCCGTCTCATCACCGGAGAAAAGAACAATGTATCCGTCTCATCACCGGAGAAAAGAACAATGTAACCGTCTCATCACCGGAGAAAAGAACAATGTAACTGTCTCATCACCGGAGAAAAGAACAATGTAACCGTCTCATCACCGGAGAAAAGAACAATGTAACCGTCTCATCACCGGAGAAAGAACAATGTAACCGTCTCATCAGCGGAGAAAAGAAAAATGTAACCGTCTCATCACCGGAGAAAAGAACAATGAAACCGTCTCATCACCGGAGAAAAGAACAATGTATCCGTCTCATCACCGGAGAAAAGAACAATGTATCCGTCTCATCACCGGAGAAAAGAACAATGTAACCGTCTCATCACCGGAGAAAAGAACAATGTATCCGTCTCATCACCGGAGAAAAGAACAATGTAACCGTCTCATCACCGGAGAAAAGAACAATGTATCCGTCTCATCACCGGAGAAAAGAACAATGTATCCGTCTCATCACCGGAGAAAAGAACAATGTAACCGTCTCATCACCGTAGAAAAGAACAATGTAACCGTCTCATCACTAGAGAAAAGAACAATGTATCCGTCTCATCACCGGAGAAAAGAACAATGTAACCGTCTCATCACCGGAGAAAAGAACAATGTAACCGTCTCATCACCGGAGAAAAGAACAATGTATCCGTCTCATCACCGGAGAAAAGAACAATGTAACCATCTCATCACCGGAGAAAAGAACAATGTAACCGTCTCATCACCGGAGAAAAGAACAATGTATCCGTCTCATCACCGGAGAAAAGAACAATGTATCCGTCTCATCACCGGAGAAAAGAACAATGTAACCGTCTCATCACCGGAGAAAAGAACAATGTATCCGTCTCATCACCGGAGAAAAGAACAATGTAACCGTCTCATCACCGGAGAAAAGAACAATGTATCCGTCTCATCACCGGAGAAAGAGACACAATGTATCCGTCTCATCACCGTAGAAAAGAACAATGTAACCGTCTCATCACCGGAGAAAAGAACAATGTATTCGTCTCATCACCGGAGAAAAGAACAATGTAACCGTCTCATCACCGGAGAAAAGAACAATGTATCCGTCTCATCACCGGAGAAAGAACAATGTATCCGTCTCATCACCGGAGAAAAGAACAATGTAACCGTCTCATCACCGGAGAAAAGAACAATGTATCCGTCTCATCACCGGAGAAAAGAGCAATGTATCCATCTCATCACCGGAGAAAAGAACAATGTAACCGTCTCATCACCGGAGAAAAGAACAATGTATCCGTCTCATCACCGGAGAAAGAACAATGTATCCGTCCCATCACCGGAGAAAAGAACAATGTATCCGTCTCATCTCCGGAGAAAAGAACAATGAAACCGTCTCATCACCGGAGAAAAGAACAATGTAACCGTCTCATCACCGGAGAAAAGAACAATGTAACCGTCTCATCACCGGAGAAAAGAACAATGTAACCGTCTCATCACCGGAGAAAAGAACAATGTATCCGTCTCATCACCGGAGAAAAGAACAATGTATCCGTCTCATCACCGGAGAAAAGAACAATGTATCCGTCTCATCACCGGAGAAAAGAACAATGTATCCGTCTCATCACCGGAGAAAAGAACAATGTATCCGTCTCATCATCGGAGAAAAGAACAATGTAACCGTCTCATCACCGGAGAAAAGAACAATGTAACCGTCTCATCACCGGAGAAAAGAACAATGTAACCGTCTCATCACCGGAGAAAAGAACAATGTAACCGTCTCATCACCGGAGAAAAGAACAATGTATCCGTCTCATCACCGGAGAAAAGAGCAATGTATCCGTCTCATCACCGGAGAAAAGAACAATGTATCCGTCTCATCACCGGAGAAAAGAACAATGTATCCGTCTCATCACCGGAGAAAAGAACAATGTAACCGTCTCATCACCGGAGAAAAGAACAATGTATCCGTCTCATCACCGGAGAAAAGAACAATGTATCCGTCTCATCACCGGAGAAAAGAACAATGTATCCGTCTCATCACCGGAGAAAAGAACAATGTAACCGTCTCATCACCGTAGAAAAGAACAATGTAACCGTCTCATCACTAGAGAAAAGAACAATGTATCCGTCTCATCACCGGAGAAAAGAACAATGTAACCGTCTCATCACCGGAGAAAAGAACAATGTAACCGTCTCATCACCGGAGAAAAGAACAATGTAACCGTCTCATCACCGGAGAAAAGAACAATGTAACCGTCTCATCACCGGAGAAAAGAACAATGTATCCGTCTCATCACCGGAGAAAAGAACAATGTATCCGTCTCATCACCGGAGAAAAGAACAATGTAACCGTCTCATCACCGGAGAAAAGAACAATGTAACTGTCTCATCACCGGAGAAAAGAACAATGTAACCGTCTCATCACCGGAGAAAAGAACAATGTAACCGTCTCATCACCGGAGAAAGAACAATGTAACCGTCTCATCAGCGGAGAAAAGAAAAATGTAACCGTCTCATCACCGGAGAAAAGAACAATGAAACCGTCTCATCACCGGAGAAAAGAACAATGTATCCGTCTCATCACCGGAGAAAAGAACAATGTATCCGTCTCATCACCGGAGAAAAGAACAATGTAACCGTCTCATCACCGGAGAAAAGAACAATGTATCCGTCTCATCACCGGAGAAAAGAACAATGTAACCGTCTCATCACCGGAGAAAAGAACAATGTATCCGTCTCATCACCGGAGAAAAGAACAATGTATCCGTCTCATCACCGGAGAAAAGAACAATGTAACCGTCTCATCACCGTAGAAAAGAACAATGTAACCGTCTCATCACTAGAGAAAAGAACAATGTATCCGTCTCATCACCGGAGAAAAGAACAATGTAACCGTCTCATCACCGGAGAAAAGAACAATGTAACCGTCTCATCACCGGAGAAAAGAACAATGTATCCGTCTCATCACCGGAGAAAAGAACAATGTAACCATCTCATCACCGGAGAAAAGAACAATGTAACCGTCTCATCACCGGAGAAAAGAACAATGTATCCGTCTCATCACCGGAGAAAAGAACAATGTATCCGTCTCATCACCGGAGAAAAGAACAATGTAACCGTCTCATCACCGGAGAAAAGAACAATGTATCCATCTCATCACTAGAGAAAAGAACAATGTAACCGCCTCATCACCGGAGAAAAGAACAATGTAACCGTCTCATCACCGGAGAAAAGAACAATGCAACCGTCTCATCACCGGAGAAAAGAACAATGTAACCGTCTCATCACCGGAGAAAAGAACAATGTAACCGTCTCATCACCGGAGAAAAGAACAATGTAACCGTCTCATCACCGGAGAAAAGAACAATGTATCCGTCTCATCACCGGAGAAAAGAACAATGTATCCGTCTCATCACCGGAGAAAGAACAATGTATCCGTCTCATCACCGGAGAAAAGAACAATGTAACCTTCTCATCACCGGAGAAAAGAACAATGTATCCGTCTCATCACCGTAGAAAAGAACAATGTAACCGTCTCATCACTAGAGAAAAGAACAATGTAACCGTCTCATCACCGGATAAAAGAACAATGTAACCGTCTCATCACCGGAGAAAGAACAATGTAACCGTCTCATCACCGGAGAAAAGAACAATGTAACCGTCTCATCACCGGAGAAAGAACAATGTAACCGTCTCATCACCGGAGAAAAGAAAAATGTAACCGTCTCATCACCGGAGAAAAGAACAATGTAACCGTCTCATCACCGGAGAAAAGAACAATGTATCCGTCTCATCACCGGAGAAAAGAACAATGTAACCGTCTCATCACCGGAGAAAAGAACAATGTATCCGTCTCATCACCGGAGAAAAGAACAATGTAACCGTCTCATCACCGGAGAAAAGAACAATGTATCCGTCTCATCACCGGAGAAAAGAACAATGTATCCGTCTCATCACCGGAGAAAAGAACAATGTAACCGTCTCATCACCGTAGAAAAGAACAATGTAACCGTCTCATCACTAGAGAAAAGAACAATGTATCCGTCTCATCACCGGAGAAAAGAACAATGTAACCGTCTCATCACCGGAGAAAAGAACAATGTAACCGTCTCATCACCGGAGAAAAGAACAATGTATCCGTCTCATCACCGGAGAAAAGAACAATGTAACCATCTCATCACCGGAGAAAAGAACAATGTATCCGTCTCATCACCGGAGAAAAGAACAATGTAACCGTCTCATCACCGGAGAAAAGAACAATGTAACCGTCTCATCACTAGAGAAAAGAACAATGTAACCGTCTCATCACCGGATAAAAGAACAATGTAACCGTCTCATCACCGGAGAAAGAACAATGTAACCGTCTCATCACCGGAGAAAAGAACAATGTAACCGTCTCATCACCGGAGAAAAGAACAATGTAACCGTCTCATCACCGTAGAAAAGAACAATGTAACCGTCTCATCACCGGAGAAAGAACAATGTTTCCGTCTCATCACCGGAGAAAAGAACAATGTATCCGTCTCATCACCGGAGAAAAGAACAATGTAACCGTCTCATCACCGGAGAAAAGAACAATGTAACCGTCTCATCACCGGAGAAAAGAACAATGTATCCGTCTCATCACCGGAGAAAAGAACAATGTATCCGTCTCATCTCCGGAGAAAAGAACAATGTATCCATCTCATCACCGGAGAAAATAACAATGTAACCGTCTCATCACCGGAGAAAAGAACAATGTATCCGTCTCATCACCGGAGAAAAGAACAATGTATCCGTCTCATCACCGGAGAAAAGAACAATGTAACCGTCTCATCACCGTAGAAAAGAACAATGTAACCGTCTCATCACTAGAGAAAAGAACAATGTATCCGTCTCATCACCGGAGAAAAGAACAATGTAACCGTCTCATCACCGGAGAAAAGAACAATGTAACCGTCTCATCACCGGAGAAAAGAACAATGTAACCATCTCATCACCGGAGAAAAGAACAATGTATCCGTCTCATCACCGGAGAAAAGAACAATGTATCCGTCTCATCACTAGAGAAAAGAACAATGTAACCGCCTCATCACCGGAGAAAAGAACAATGTAACCGTCTCATCACCGGAGAAAAGAACAATGTAACCGTCTCATCACCGGAGAAAAGAACAATGTAACCGTCTCATCACCGGAGAAAAGAACAATGTAACCGTCTCATCACCGGAGAAAAGAACAATGTAACCGTCTCATCACCGGAGAAAAGAACAATGTATCCGTCTCATCACCGGAGAAAAGAACAATGTATCCGTCTCATCACTGGAGAAAAGAACAATGTAACCGTCTCATCACCGGAGAAAAGAACAATGTATCCGTCTCATCACCGTAGAAAAGAACAATGTAACCGTCTCATCACTAGAGAAAAGAACAATGTAACCGTCTCATCACCGGATAAAAGAACAATGTAACCGTCTCATCACCGGAGAAAGAACAATGTAACCGTCTCATCATTGGAGAAAAGAACAATGTATCCGTCTCATCACCGGAGAAAAGAACAATGTATCCGTCTCATCACCGGAGAAAAGAACAATGTATCCGTCCCATCACCGGAGAAAAGAACAATGTAACCGTCTCATCACCAGAGAAAAGAACAATGTATCCGTCTCATCAGTAGAGAAAAGAACAATGTATCCGTCTCATCACCGGAGAAAAGAACAATGTAACCGTCTCATCACCGGAGAAAAGAACAATGTATCCGTCTCATCACCGGAGAAAAGAACAATGTAACCGTCTCATCACTAGAGAAAAGAACAATGTAACCGTCTCATCACCGGATAAAAGAACAATGTAACCGTCTCATCACCGGAGAAAGAACAATGTAACCGTCTCATCACCGGAGAAAAGAACAATGTAACCGTCTCATCACCGGACAAAAGAACAATGTAACTGTCTCATCACCGGACAAAAGAACAATGTAACCGTCTCATCACCGGACAAAAGAACAATGTATCCGTCTCATCACCGGAGAAAAGAACAATGTAACCGTTTCATCACCGGACAAAAGAACAATGTATCCGTCTCATCACCGGAGAAAAGAACAATGTATCCGTCTCATCACCGGAGAAAAGAACAATGTATCCGTCTCATCACCGGAGAAAAGAACAATGTAACCGTCTCATCACCGGAGAAAAGAACAATGTAACCGTCTCATCACCGGAGAAAAGAACAATGTAACCGTCTCATCACCGGAGAAAAGAACAATGTAACCGTCTCATCACCGGAGAAAAGAACAATGTATCCGTCTCATCACCGGAGAAAAGAACAATGTAACCGTCTCATCACCGGAGAAAGAACAATGTAACCGTCTCATCACCGGAGAAAAGAACAATGTATCCGTCTCATCACCGGAGAAAAGAACAATGTAACCGTCTCATCACCGGAGAAAAGAACAATGTATCCGTCTTATCACCGGAGAAAAGAACAATGTAACCGTCTCATCACCGGAGAAAAGAACAATGTATCCGTCTCATCACCGGAGAAAAGAACAATGTATCCGTCTCATCACCGGAGAAAAGAACAATGTATCCGTCTCATCACCGGAGAAAAGAACAATGTAACCGTCTCATCACCGGAGAAAAGAACAATGTAACTGGAGAAAAGAACAATGTAACCGTCTCATCACCGGAGAAAAGAACAATGTAACCGTCTCATCACCGGAGAAAAGAACAATGTATCCATCTCATCACCGGAGAAAAGAACAATGTAACCGTCTCATCTCCGGAGAAAAGAACAATGTAACCGTCTCATCACCGGAGAAAAGAACAATGTATCCGTCTCATCACCGGAGAAAAGAACAATGTATCCATCTCATCACCGGAGAAAAGAACAATGTATCCGTCTCATCACCGGAGAAAAGAACAATGTAACCGTCTCATCACCGGAGAAAAGAACAATGTATCCGTCTCATCACCGGAGAAAAGAACAATGTATCCGTCTCATCACCGGAGAAAAGAACAATGTAACTGTCTCATCACCGGAGAAAAGAACAATGTAACCGTCTCATCACCGGAGAAAAGAACAATGTATCCGTCTCATCACCGGAGAAAAGAACAATGTATCCGTCTCATCACCGGAGAAAAGAACAAAGTATCCGTCTCATCACCGGAGAAAAGAACAATGTATCCGTCTCATCACCGGAGAAAAGAATGTAACCGTCTCATCACCGGAGAAAAGAACAATGTATCCGTCTCATCACCGGAGAAAAGAACAATGTAACCATCTCATCACCGGAGAAAAGAACAATGTAACCGTCTCATCACCGGAGAAAAGAACAATGTAACCGGAGAAAAGAACAATGTAACCGTCTCATCACCGGAGAAAAGAACAATGTATCCATCTCATCACCGGAGAAAAGAACAATGTATCCGTCTCATCATCGGAGAAAAGAACAATGTATCCATCTCATCACCGGAGAAAAGAACAATGTATCCGTCTCATCACCGGAGAAAAGAACAATGTAACCGTCTCATCACCGGAGAAAAGAACAATGTATCCGTCTCATCACCGGAGAAAAGAACAATGTATCCGTCTCATCACCGGAGAAAGAACAATGTATCTGTCTCATCACCGGAGAAAAGAACAATGTAACCGTCTCATCACCGGAGAAAAGAACAATGTATCCGTCTCATCACCGGAGAAAAGAACTATGTAACCGTCTCATCACCGGAGAAAAGAACAAAGTATCCGTCTCATCACCGGAGAAAAGAACAATGTAACCGTCTCATCACCGGAGAAAGAGACACAATGTATCGGTCTCATCACCGTAGAAAAGAACAATGTAACCGTCTCATCACCGGAGAAAAGAACAATGTAACCGTCTCATCACCGGAGAAAAGAACAATGTAACCGTCTCATCACCGGAGAAAAGAACAATGTATCCGTCTCATCACCGGAGAAAAGAACAATGTATCCGTCTCATCACCGGAGAAAAGAACAATGAAACCGTCTCATCAGCGGAGAAAAGAACAATGTAACCGTCTCATCACCGGAGAAAAGAACAATGTATCCGTCTCATCACCGGAGAAAGAACAATGTATCTGTCTCATCACCGGAGAAAAGAACAATGTAACCGTCTCATCACCGGAGAAAAGAACAATGTATCCGTCTCATCACCGGAGAAAAGAACAAAGTATCCGTCTCATCACCGGAGAAAAGAACAAAGTATCCGTCTCATCACCGGAGAAAAGAACAAAGTATCCGTCTCATCACTGGAGAAAAGAACAATGTAACCGTCTCATCACCGGAGAAAGAGACACAATGTATCCGTCTCATCACCGTAGAAAAGAACAATGTAACCGTCTCATCACCGGAGAAAAGAACAATGTAACCGTCTCATCACCGGAGAAAAGAACAATGTAACCGTCTCATCACCGGAGAAAAGAACAATGTAACCGTCTCATCACCGGAGAAAAGAACAAAGTATCCGTCTCATCACCGGAGAAAAGAACAATGTAACCGTCTCATCACCGGAGAAAGAGACACAATGTATCCGTCTCATCACCGTAGAAAAGAACAATGTAACCGTCTCATCACCGGAGAAAAGAACAATGTAACCGTCTCATCACCGGAGAAAAGAACAATGTAACCGTCTCATCACCGGAGAAAAGAACAATGTATCCGTCTCATCACCGGAGAAAAGAACAATGTATCCGTCTCATCACCGGAGAAAATAACAATGTAACCGTCTCATCACCGGAGAAAAGAACAATGTATCCGTCTCATCACCGGAGAAAAGAACAATGTAACCGTCTCATCACCGGAGAAAAGAACAATGTAACCGTCTCATCACCGGAGAAAAGAACAATGTATCCGTCTCATCACCGGAGAAAAGAACAATGTATCCGTCTCATCACCGGAGAAAAGAACAATGTATCCGTCTCATCACCGGAGAAAAGAGCAATGTAACCGTCTCATCACCGGAGAAAAGAACAATGTATCCGTCTCATCACCGGAGAAAAGAACAATGTAACCGTCTCATCACCGGAGAAAAGAACAATGTAACCGTCTCATCACCGGAGAAAAGAACAATGTATCCGTCTCATCACCGGAGAAAAGAACAATGTAACGGTCTCATCACCGGAGAAAAGAACAATGTAACCGTCTCATCACCGGAGAAAAGAACAAAGTATCCGTCTCATCACCGGAGAAAAGAACAATGTAACCGTCTCATCACCGGAGAAAAGAACAATGTATCCGTCTCATCACCGGAGAAAAGAACAATGAATCCGTCTCATCACCGGAGAAAAGAACAAAGTATCCGTCTCATCACCGGAGAAAAGAACAATGTAACCGTCTCATCACCGGAGAAAAGAACAATGTATCCGTCTCATCACGGGAGAAAAGAACAAAGTATCCGTCTCATCACCGGAGAAAAGAACAATGTAACCGTCTCATCACCGGAGAAAGAGACACAATGTATCCGTCTCATCATCGGAGAAAAGAACAATGTATCCGTCTCATCACCGGAGAAAAGAACAATGTAACCGTCTCATCACCGGAGAAAAGAACAATGTATCCGTCTCATCACCGGAGAAAAGAACAATGTATCCGTCTCATCACCGGAGAAAAGAACAATGTAACCATCTCATCACCGGAGAAAAGAACAATGTATCCGTCTCATCACCGGAGAAAAGAACAATGTAACCGTCTCATCACCGGAGAAAAGAACAATGTATCCGTCTCATCACCGGAGAAAAGAGCAATGTATCCGTCTCATCACCGGAGAAAAGATCAATGTAACCGTCTCATCACCGGAGAAAAGAACAAAGTATCCGTCTCATCACCGGAGAAAAGAACAATGTATCCGTCCCATCACCGGAGAAAAGAACAATGTATCCGTCTCATCACCGGAGAAAAGAACAATGTATCCGTCCCATCACCGGAGAAAAGAACAATGTATCCGTCTCATCACCGGAGAAAAGAACAATGTATCCGTCTCATCACCGGAGAAAAGAACAATGTATCCGTCCCATCACCGGAGAAAAGAACAATGTATCCGTCTCATCACCGGAGAAAAGAACAATGTATCCGTCTCATCACCGGAGAAAAGAACAATGTAACCGTCTCATTACCGGAGAAAAGAACAATGTATCCGTCTCATCACCGGAGAAAAGAACAATGTATCCGTCTCATCACCGGAGAAAAGAACAATGTAATCGTCTCATCACCGGAGAAAAGAACAATGTATCCGTCTCATCACCGGAGAAAGAACAATGTAACCGTCTCATCACTAGAGAAAAGAACAATGTATCCGTCTCATCACCGGAGAAAAGAACAATGTAACCGTCTCATCACCGGAGAAAAGAGCAATGTATCCGTCTCATCATCGGAGAAAAGAACAATGTATCCGTCTCATCACCGGAGAAAAGAACAATGTAACCGTCTCATCACCGGAGAAAGAACAATGTAACCGTCTCATCATCGGAGAAAAGAACAATGTAACCGTCTCATCACCGGAGAAAAGAACAATGTATCCGTCTCATCACCGGAGAAAAGAACAATGTATCCGTCTCATCACCGGAGAAAAGAACAATGTATCCGTCTCATCACCGGAGAAAAGAACAATGTATCCGTCTCATCATCGGAGAAAAGAACAATGTAACCGTCTCATCACCGGAGAAAAGAACAATGTATCCGTCTCATCACCGGAGAAAAGAACAATGTATCCGTCTCATCATCGTAGAAAAGAACAATGTATCCGTCTCATCACCGGAGAAAAGAACAATGTATCCGTCTCATCACCGGAGAAAAGAACAATGTATCCGTCTCATCACCGGAGAAAAGAACAATGTAACCGTCTCATCACCGGAGAAAAGAACAATGTATCCGTCTCATCATCGGAGAAAAGAACAATGTAACCGTCTCATCACCGGAGAAAAGAACAATGTATCCGTCTCATCACCGGAGAAAAGAGCAATGTATCCGTCTCATCACCGGAGAAAAGAACAATGTAACCGTCTCATCACCGGAGAAAAGAACAATGTATCCGTCTCATCACCGGAGAAAAGATCAATGTATCCGTCTCATCACCGGAGAAAAGAACAATGTAACCGTCTCATCACCGGAGAAAAGAACAATGTAACCGCCTCATCACCGGAGAAAAGAACAATGTATCCGTCTCATCACCGGAGAAAGAACAATGTAACCGTCTCATCACTAGAGAAAAGAACAATGTGTCCGTCTCATCACCGGAGAAAAGAACAATGTAACCGTCTCATCACCGGAGAAAGAACAATGTAACCGTCTCATCACCGGAGAAAAGAACAATGTAACCGTCTCATCACCGGAGAAAAGAACAATGTAACCGTCTCATCACCGGAGAAAAGAACAATGAAACCGTCTCATCACCGGAGAAAAGAACAATGTATTCGTCTCATCACCGGAGAAAAGAACAATGTAACCGTCTCATCACCGGAGAAAAGAACAATGTAACCGTCTCATCACCGGAGAAAAGAACAATGTATCCGTCTCATCACCGGAGAAAAGAACAATGTAACCGTCTCATCACCGGAGAAAAGAACAATGTAACCGTCTCATCACCGGAGAAAAGAACAATGTATCCGTCTCATCACCGGAGAAAAGAACAATGTATCCGTCTCATCACCGGAGAAAAGAACAATGTATCCGTCTCATCACCGGAGAAAAGAACAATGTAACCCGCCCATCACCGGAGAAAAGAACAATGTAACCGTCTCATCACCGGAGAAAGAACAATGTAACCGTCTCATCACCGGAGAAAAGAACAATGTATCCGTCTCATCACCGGACAAAAGAGCAATGTATCCGTCTCATCACCGGAGAAAAGAACAATGTAACCGTCTCATCACCGGAGAAAAGAGCAATGTATCCGTCTCATCATCGGAGAAAAGAACAATGTATCCGTCTCATCACCGGAGAAAGAACAATGTAACCGTCTCATCACCGGAGAAAAGAACAATGTAACCGTCCCATCACCGGAGAAAAGAACAATGTAACCGTCTCATCACCGGAGAAAAGAACAATGTAACCGTCTCATCACCGGAGAAAGAACAATGTAACCGTCTCATCACCGGAGAAAAGAACAATGTAACCGTCTCATCACCGGAGAAAAGAACAATGTAACCGTCTCATCACCGGAGAAAAGAACAATGAAACCGTCTCATCACCGGAGAAAAGAACAATGTATCCGTCTCATCACCGGAGAAAAGAACAATGTAACCGTATCATCACCGGAGAAAAGAACAATGTAACCGTCTCATCACCGGAGAAAAGAACAATGTAACCGTCTCATCATCGGAGAAAAGAACAATGTATCCGTCTCATCACCGGAGAAAAGAACAATGTAACCGTCTCATCACCGGAGAAAAGAACAATGTAACCGTCTCATCACCGGAGAAAAGAACAATGTAACCGTCTCATCATCGGAGAAAAGAACAATGTAACCGTCTCATCACCGGAGAAAAGAACAATGTATCCGTCTCATCACCGGAGAAAAGAACAATGTAACCGTCTCATCACCGGAGAAAAGAACAATGTAACCGTCTCATCACCGGAGAAAGAACAATGTAACCGTCTCATCATTGGAGAAAAGAACAATGTAACCGTCTCATCACCGGAGAAAAGAACAATGTAACCGTCTCATCACCGGAGAAAAGAACAATGTATCAGTCTCATCACCGGAGAAAAGAACAATGTATCCGTCTCATCACCGGAGAAAAGAACAATGTATCCGTCTCATCACCGGAGAAAAGAACAATGTATCCGTCTCATCACCGGAGAAAAGAACAATGTATCCGTCTCATCACCGGAGAAAAGAACAATGTATCCGTCTCATCACCGGAGAAAAGAACAATGTATCCGTCTCATCACCGGAGAAAAGAACAATGTAACCGTCTCATCACCGTAGAAAAGAACAATGTAACCGTCTCATCACTAGAGAAAAGAACAATGTAACCGTCTCATCATTGGAGAAAAGAACAATGTATCCGTCTCATCACCGGAGAAAAGAACAAAGTATCCGTCTCATCTCCGGAGAAAAGAACAATGTAACCGTCTCATCACCGGAGAAAAGAACAATGTATCCGTCTCATCACCGGAGAAAAGAACAATGTATCCGTCTCATCACCGGAGAAAGAGACCCAATGTATCCGTCTCATCACCGGAGAAAAGAACAATGTATCCGTCTCATCACCGGAGAAAAGAACAATGTATCCGTCTCATCACCGGAGAAAAGAACAATGTATCCGTCTCATCACCGGAGAAAAGAACAATGTATCCGTCTCATCACCGGAGAAAAGAACAAAGTATCCGTCTCATCACCGGAGAAAAGAACAATGTAACCGTCTCATCACCGGAGAAAAGAACAATGTATCCGTCTCATCACCGGAGAAAAGAACAATGTATCCGTCTCATCACCGGAGAAAAGAACAATGTATCCGTCTCATCACCGGAGAAAAGAACAATGTAACCGTCTCATCACCGGAGAAAAGAACAATGTAACCGTCTCATCACCGGAGAAAAGAACAATGTAACCGTCTCATCACCGGAGAAAAGAACAATGTAACCGTCTCATCACCGGAGAAAAGAACAATGTATCCGTCTCATCACCGGAGAAAAGAACAATGTAACCGTCTCATCACCGGAGAAAAGAACAATGTATCCGTCTCATCACCGGAGAAAAGAACAATGTATCCGTCTCATCACCGGAGAAAAGAACAAAGTATCCGTCTCATCACCGGAGAAAAGAACAATGTAACCGTCTCATCACCGGAGAAAAGAACAATGTATCCGTCTCATCATCGGAGAAAAGAACAATGTATCCGTCTCATCACCGGAGAAAAGAACAATGTATCCGTCTCATCACCGGAGAAAAGAACAAAGTATCCGTCTCATCACCGGAGATAAGAACAATGTAACCGTCTCATCACCGGAGAAAAGAACAATGTATCCGTCTCAGCACCGGAGAAAAGAACAATGTAACCGTCTCATCACCGGAGAAAAGAACAAAGTATCTGTCTCATCACCGGAGAAAAGAACAATGTAACCGTCTCATCACCGGAGAAAGAGACACAATGTATCCGTCTCATCACCGTAGAAAAGAACAATGTAACCGTCTCATCACCGGAGAAAGAACAATGTAACCGTCTCATCACCGGAGAAAAGAACAATGTAACCGTCTCATCACCGCAGAAAAGAACAATGTAACCGTCTCATCACCGGAGAAAAGAACAATGTATCCGTCTCATCTCCGGAGAAAAGAACAATGAAACCGTCTCATCACCGGAGAAAAGAACAATGTAACCGTCTCATCACTGGAGAAAAGAACAATGTATCCGTCTCATCACCGGAGAAAAGAACAATGTATTCGTCTCATCACCGGAGAAAGAACAATGTATCCGTCTCATCACCGGAGAAAAGAACAATGTAACCGTCTCATCACCGGAGAAAAGAGCAATGTATCCATCTCATCACCGGAGAAAAGAACAATGTAACCGTCTCATCACCGGAGAAAAGAACAATGTAACCGTCTCATCACCGGAGAAAAGAACAATGTATCCGTCTCATCACCGGAGAAAGAACAATGTATCCGTCCCATCACCGGAGAAAAGAACAATGTATCCGTCTCATCTCCGGAGAAAAGAACAATGAAACCGTCTCATCACCGGAGAAAAGAACAATGTAACCGTCTCATCACCGGAGAAAAGAACAATGTAACCGTCTCATCACCGGAGAAAAGAACAATGTATCCGTCTCATCACCGGAGAAAAGAACAATGTATCCGTCTCATCACCGGAGAAAAGAACAATGTATCCGTCTCATCACCGGAGAAAAGAACAATGTATCCGTCTCATCACCGGAGAAAAGAACAATGTATCCGTCTCATCATCGGAGAAAAGAACAATGTAACCGTCTCATCACCGGAGAAAAGAACAATGTAACCGTCTCATCACCGGAGAAAAGAACAATGTAACCGTCTCATCACCGGAGAAAAGAACAATGTAACCGTCTCATCACCGGAGAAAAGAACAATGTATCCGTCTCATCACCGGAGAAAAGAGCAATGTATCCGTCTCATCACCGGAGAAAAGAACAATGTAACCGTCTCATCACCGGAGAAAAGAACAATGTATCCGTCTCATCACCGGAGAAAAGAACAATGTAACCGTCTCATCACCGGAGAAAAGAACAATGTATCCGTCTCATCACCGGAGAAAAGAACAATGTAACCGTCTCATCACCGGAGAAAAGAACAATGTATCCGTCTCATCACCGGAGAAAAGAACAATGTATCCGTCTCATCACCGGAGAAAAGAACAATGTAACCGTCTCATCACCGGAGAAAAGAACAATGTAACCGTCTCATCACCGGAGAAAAGAACAATGTAACCGTCTCATCACCGGAGAAAAGAACAATGTAACCGTCTCATCACCGGAGAAAGAACAATGTAACCGTCTCATCAGCGGAGAAAAGAAAAATGTAACCGTCTCATCACCGGAGAAAAGAACAATGAAACCGTCTCATCACCGGAGAAAAGAACAATGTAACCGTCTCATCACCGGAGAAAAGAACAATGTAACCGTCTCATCACCGGAGAAAAGAACAATGTATCCGTCTCATCACCGGAGAAAAGAACAATGTAACCGTCTAATCACCGGAGAAAAGAACAATGTATCCGTCTCATCACCGGAGAAAAGAACAATGTATCCGTCTCATCACCGGAGAAAAGAACAATGTAACCGTCTCATCACCGTAGAAAAGAACAATGTAACCGTCTCATCACTAGAGAAAAGAACAATGTATCCGTCTTATCACCGGAGAAAAGAACAATGTAACCGTCTCATCACCGGAGACAAGAACAATGTAACCGTCTCATCACCGGAGAAAAGAACAATGTATCCGTCTCATCACCGGAGAAAAGAACAATGTAACCATCTCATCACCGGAGAAAAGAACAATGTAACCGTCTCATCACCGGAGAAAAGAACAATGTATCCGTCTCATCACCGGAGAAAAGAACAATGTATCCGTCTCATCACCGGAGAAAAGAACAATGTAACCGTCTCATCACCGGAGAAAAGAACAATGTATCCATCTCATCACTAGAGAAAAGAACAATGTAACCGCCTCATCACCGGAGAAAAGAACAATGTAACCGTCTCATCACCGGAGAAAAGAACAATGCAACCGTCTCATCACCGGAGAAAAGAACAATGTAACCGTCTCATCACCGGAGAAAAGAACAATGTAACCGTCTCATCACCGGAGAAAAGAACAATGTAACCGTCTCATCACCGGAGAAAAGAACAATGTATCCGTCTCATCACCGGAGAAAAGAACAATGTATCCGTCTCATCACCGGAGAAAAGAACAATGTAACCTTCTCATCACCGGAGAAAAGAACAATGTATCCGTCTCATCACCGTAGAAAAGAACAATGTAACCGTCTCATCACTAGAGAAAAGAACAATGTAACCGTCTCATCACCGGATAAAAGAACAATGTAACCGTCTCATCACCGGAGAAAGAACAATGTAACCGTCTCATCACCGGAGAAAAGAACAATGTAACCGTCTCATCACCGGAGAAAGAACAATGTAACCGTCTCATCACCGGAGAAAAGAAAAATGTAACCGTCTCATCACCGGAGAAAAGAACAATGTAACCGTCTCATCACCGGAGAAAAGAACAATGTATCCGTCTCATCACCGGAGAAAAGAACAATGTAACCGTCTCATCACCGGAGAAAAGAACAATGTATCCGTCTCATCACCGGAGAAAAGAACAATGTAACCGTCTCATCACCGGAGAAAAGAACAATGTATCCGTCTCATCACCGGAGAAAAGAACAATGTATCCGTCTCATCACCGGAGAAAAGAACAATGTAACCGTCTCATCACCGTAGAAAAGAACAATGTAACCGTCTCATCACTAGAGAAAAGAACAATGTATCCGTCTCATCACCGGAGAAAAGAACAATGTAACCGTCTCATCACCGGAGAAAAGAACAATGTAACCGTCTCATCACCGGAGAAAAGAACAATGTATCCGTCTCATCACCGGAGAAAAGAACAATGTAACCGTCTCATCACCGGAGAAAAGAACAATGTATCCGTCTCATCACCGGAGAAAAGAACAATGTAACCGTCTCATCACCGGAGAAAAGAACAATGTATCCGTCTCATCACCGGAGAAAAGAACAATGTATCCGTCTCATCACCGGAGAAAAGAACAATGTAACCGTCTCATCACCGTAGAAAAGAACAATGTAACCGTCTCATCACTAGAGAAAAGAACAATGTATCCGTCTCATCACCGGAGAAAAGAACAATGTAACCGTCTCATCACCGGAGAAAAGAACAATGTAACCGTCTCATCACCGGAGAAAAGAACAATGTAACCATCTCATCACCGGAGAAAAGAACAATGTATCCGTCTCATCACCGGAGAAAAGAACAATGTATCCGTCTCATCACTAGAGAAAAGAACAATGTAACCGCCTCATCACCGGAGAAAAGAACAATGTAACCGTCTCATCACCGGAGAAAAGAACAATGTAACCGTCTCATCACCGGAGAAAAGAACAATGTAACCGTCTCATCACCGGAGAAAAGAACAATGTAACCGTCTCATCACCGGAGAAAAGAACAATGTAACCGTCTCATCACCGGAGAAAAGAACAATGTATCCGTCTCATCACCGGAGAAAAGAACAATGTATCCGTCTCATCACCGGAGAAAAGAACAATGTAACCGTCTCATCACCGGAGAAAAGAACAATGTATCCGTCTCATCACCGTAGAAAAGAACAATGTAACCGTCTCATCACTAGAGAAAAGAACAATGTAATCGTCTCATCACCGGATAAAAGAACAATGTAACCGTCTCATCACCGGAGAAAGAACAATGTAACCGTCTCATCATTGGAGAAAAGAACAATGTATCCGTCTCATCACCGGAGAAAAGAACAATGTATCCGTCCCATCACCGGAGAAAAGAACAATGTAACCGTCTCATCACCGGAGAAAAGAACAATGTATCCGTGTCATCAGTAGAGAAAAGAACAATGTATCCGTCTCATCACCGGAGAAAAGAACAATGTAACCGTCTCATCACCGGAGAAAAGAACAATGTATCCGTCTCATCACCGGAGAAAAGAACAATGTAACCGTCTCATCACTAGAGAAAAGAACAATGTAACCGTCTCATCACCGGATAAAAGAACAATGTAACCGTCTCATCACCGGAGAAAGAACAATGTAACCGTCTCATCACCGGAGAAAAGAACAATGTAACCGTCTCATCACCGGAGAAAAGAACAATGTAACCGTCTCATCACCGTAGAAAAGAACAATGTAACCGTCTCATCACCGGAGAAAGAACAATGTATCCGTCTCATCACCGGAGAAAAGAACAATGTATCCGTCTCATCACCGGAGAAAAGAACAATGTAACCGTCTCATCACCGGAGAAAAGAACAATGTAACCGTCTCATCACCGGAGAAAAGAACAATGTATCTGTCTCATCTCCGGAGAAAAGAACAATGTATCCATCTCATCACCGGAGAAAAGAACAATGTAACCGTCTCATCACCGGAGAAAAGAACAATGTATCCGTCTCATCACCGGAGAAAAGAACAATGTATCCGTCTCATCACCGGAGAAAAGAACAATGTAACCGTCTCATCACCGTAGAAAAGAACAATGTAACCGTCTCATCACTAGAGAAAAGAACAATGTATCCGTCTCATCACCGGAGAAAAGAACAATGTAACCGTCTCATCACCGGAGAAAAGAACAATGTAACCGTCTCATCACCGGAGAAAAGAACAATGTAACCATCTCATCACCGGAGAAAAGAACAATGTATCCGTCTCATCACCGGAGAAAAGAACAATGTATCCGTCTCATCACTAGAGAAAAGAACAATGTAACCGCCTCATCACCGGAGAAAAGAACAATGTAACCGTCTCATCACCGGAGAAAAGAACAATGTAACCGTCTCATCACCGGAGAAAAGAACAATGTAACCGTCTCATCACCGGAGAAAAGAACAATGTAACCGTCTCATCACCGGAGAAAAGAACAATGTAACCGTCTCATCACCGGAGAAAAGAACAATGTATCCGTCTCATCACCGGAGAAAAGAACAATGTATCCGTCTCATCACTGGAGAAAAGAACAATGTAACCGTCTCATCACCGGAGAAAAGAACAATGTATCCGTCTCATCACCGTAGAAAAGAACAATGTAACCGTCTCATCACTAGAGAAAAGAACAATGTAACCGTCTCATCACCGGATAAAAGAACAATGTAACCGTCTCATCACCGGAGAAAGAACAATGTAACCGTCTCATCATTGGAGAAAAGAACAATGTATCCGTCTCATCACCGGAGAAAAGAACAATGTATCCGTCTCATCACCGGAGAAAAGAACAATGTATCCGTCCCATCACCGGAGAAAAGAACAATGTAACCGTCTCATCACCGGAGAAAAGAACAATGTAACCGTCTCATCACTAGAGAAAAGAACAATGTAACCGTCTCATCACCGGATAAAAGAACAATGTAACCGTCTCATCACCGGAGAAAGAACAATGTAACCGTCTCATCACCGGAGAAAAGAACAATGTAACCGTCTCATCACCGGAGAAAAGAACAATGTAACCGTCTCATCACCGTAGAAAAGAACAATGTAACCGTCTCATCACCGGAGAAAGAACAATGTATCCGTCTCATCACCGGAGAAAAGAACAATGTATCCGTCTCATCACCGTAGAAAAGAACAATGTAACCGTCTCATCACCGGAGAAAGAACAATGTAACCGTCTCATCACCGGAGAAAAGAACAATGTAACCGTCTCATCACCGGACAAAAGAACAATGTAACTGTCTCATCACCGGACAAAAGAACAATGTAACCGTCTCATCACCGGACAAAAGAACAATGTATCCGTCTCATCACCGGAGAAAAGAACAATGTAACCGTTTCATCACCGGACAAAAGAACAATGTATCCGTCTCATCACCGGAGAAAAGAACAATGTATCCGTCTCATCACCGGAGAAAAGAACAATGTATCCGTCTCATCACCGGAGAAAAGAACAATGTAACCGTCTCATCACCGGAGAAAAGAACAATGTAACCGTCTCATCACCGGAGAAAAGAACAATGTAACCGTCTCATCACCGGAGAAAAGAACAATGTATCCGTCTCATCACCGGAGAAAAGAACAATGTAACCGTCTCATCACCGGAGAAAAGAACAATGTATCCGTCTCATCACCGGAGAAAAGAACAATGTAACCGTCTCATCACCGGAGAAAAGAACAATGTATCCGTCTCATCACCGGAGAAAAGAACAATGTATCCGTCTCATCACCGGAGAAAAGAACAATGTATCCGTCTCATCACCGGAGAAAAGAACAATGTAACCGTCTCATCACCGGAGAAAAGAACAATGTAACTGGAGAAAAGAACAATGTAACCGTCTCATCACCGGAGAAAAGAACAATGTAACCGTCTCATCACCGGAGAAAAGAACAATGTATCCATCTCATCACCGGAGAAAAGAACAATGTAACCGTCTCATCTCCGGAGAAAAGAACAATGTAACCGTCTCATCACCGGAGAAAAGAACAATGTATCCGTCTCATCACCGGAGAAAAGAACAATGTATCCATCTCATCACCGGAGAAAAGAACAATGTATCCGTCTCATCACCGGAGAAAAGAACAATGTAACCGTCTCATCACCGGAGAAAAGAACAATGTATCCGTCTCATCACCGGAGAAAAGAACAATGTATCCGTCTCATCACCGGAGAAAAGAACAATGTAACTGTCTCATCACCGGAGAAAAGAACAATGTAACCGTCTCATCACCGGAGAAAAGAACAATGTATCCGTCTCATCACCGGAGAAAAGAACAAAGTATCCGTCTCATCACCGGAGAAAAGAACAATGTATCCGTCTCATCACCGGAGAAAAGAATGTAACCGTCTCATCACCGGAGAAAAGAACAATGTATCCGTCTCATCACCGGAGAAAAGAACAATGTAACCATCTCATCACCGGAGAAAAGAACAATGTAACCGTCTCATCACCGGAGAAAAGAACAATGTAACCGGAGAAAAGAACAATGTAACCGTCTCATCACCGGAGAAAAGAACAATGTATCCGTCTCATCACCGGAGAAAAGAACAATGTAACCATCTCATCACCGGAGAAAAGAACAATGTAACCGTCTCATCACCGGAGAAAAGAACAATGTAACCGGAGAAAAGAACAATGTAACCGTCTCATCACCGGAGAAAAGAACAATGTATCCGTCTCATCACCGGAGAAAAGAACAATGTATCCGTCTCATCACTGGAGAAAAGAACAATGTAACCGTCTCATCACCGGAGAAAAGAACAATGTATCCGTCTCATCACCGTAGAAAAGAACAATGTAACCGTCTCATCACTAGAGAAAAGAACAATGTAACCGTCTCATCACCGGATAAAAGAACAATGTAACCGTCTCATCACCGGAGAAAGAACAATGTAACCGTCTCATCATTGGAGAAAAGAACAATGTATCCGTCTCATCACCGGAGAAAAGAGCAATGTATCCGTCTCATCACTGGAGAAAAGAACAATGTAACCGTCTCATCACCGGAGAAAAGAACAATGTATCCGTCTCATCACCGTAGAAAAGAACAATGTAACCGTCTCATCACTAGAGAAAAGAACAATGTAACCGTCTCATCACCGGATAAAAGAACAATGTAACCGTCTCATCACCGGAGAAAGAACAATGTAACCGTCTCATCATTGGAGAAAAGAACAATGTAACCGTCTCATCACCGGAGAAAAGAACAATGTAACCGTCTCATCACCGGAGAAAAGAACAATGTAACCGGAGAAAAGAACAATGTAACCGTCTCATCACCGGAGAAAAGAACAATGTATCCGTCTCATCACCGGAGAAAAGAACAATGTATCCGTCTCATCACTGGAGAAAAGAACAATGTAACCGTCTCATCACCGGAGAAAAGAACAATGTATCCGTCTCATCACCGTAGAAAAGAACAATGTAACCGTCTCATCACTAGAGAAAAGAACAATGTAACCGTCTCATCACCGGATAAAAGAACAATGTAACCGTCTCATCACCGGAGAAAGAACAATGTAACCGTCTCATCATTGGAGAAAAGAACAATGTATCCGTCTCATCACCGGAGAAAAGAACAATGTATCCGTCTCATCACTGGAGAAAAGAACAATGTAACCGTCTCATCACCGGAGAAAAGAACAATGTATCCGTCTCATCACCGTAGAAAAGAACAATGTAACCGTCTCATCACTAGAGAAAAGAACAATGTAACCGTCTCATCACCGGATAAAAGAATAATGTAACCGTCTCATCACCGGAGAAAGAACAATGTAACCGTCTCATCATTGGAGAAAAGAACAATGTAACCGTCTCATCACCGGAGAAAAGAGCAATGTATCCGTCTCATCACCGGAGAAAAGAACAATGTATCCGTCTCATCACCGGAGAAAAGAACAATGTATCCGTCCCATCACCGGAGAAAAGAACAATGTAACCGTCTCATCACCGGAGAAAAGAACAATGTATCCGTCTCATCAGTAGAGAAAAGAACAATGTATCCGTCTCATCACCGGAGAAAAGAACAATGTAACCGTCTCATCACCGGAGAAAAGAACAATGTATCCGTCTCATCACCGGAGAAAAGAACAATGTAACCGTCTCATCACTAGAGAAAAGAACAATGTAACCGTCTCATCACCGGATAAAAGAACAATGTAACCGTCTCATCACCGGAGAAAGAACAATGTAACCGTCTCATCACCGGAGAAAAGAACAATGTAACCGTCTCATCACCGGAGAAAAGAACAATGTAACCGTCTCATCACCGTAGAAAAGAACAATGTAACCGTCTCATCACCGGAGAAAGAACAATGTATCCGTCTCATCACCGGAGAAAAGAACAATGTATCCGTCTCATCACCGGAGAAAAGAACAATGTAACCGTCTCATCACCGGAGAAAAGAACAATGTATCCGTCTCATCACCGGAGAAAAGAACAATGTAACCGTCTCATCACCGGACAAAAGAACAATGTAACTGTCTCATCACCGGACAAAAGAACAATGTAACCGTCTCATCACCGGACAAAAGAACAATGTATCCGTCTCATCACCGGAGAAAAGAACAATGTAACCGTTTCATCACCGGACAAAAGAACAATGTATCCGTCTCATCACCGGAGAAAAGAACAATGTATCCGTCTCATCACCGGAGAAAAGAACAATGTATCCGTCTCATCACCGGAGAAAAGAACAATGTAACCGTCTCATCACCGGAGAAAAGAACAATGTAACCGTCTCATCACCGGAGAAAAGAACAATGTAACCGTCTCATCACCGGAGAAAAGAACAATGTATCCGTCTCATCACCGGAGAAAAGAACAATGTAACCGTCTCATCACCGGAGAAAAGAACAATGTATCCGTCTCATCACCGGAGAAAAGAACAATGTAACCGTCTCATCACCGGAGAAAAGAACAATGTATCCGTCTCATCACCGGAGAAAAGAACAATGTATCCGTCTCATCACCGGAGAAAAGAACAATGTATCCGTCTCATCACCGGAGAAAAGAACAATGTAACCGTCTCATCACCGGAGAAAAGAACAATGTAACTGGAGAAAAGAACAATGTAACCGTCTCATCACCGGAGAAAAGAACAATGTAACCGTCTCATCACCGGAGAAAAGAACAATGTATCCATCTCATCACCGGAGAAAAGAACAATGTAACCGTCTCATCTCCGGAGAAAAGAACAATGTAACCGTCTCATCACCGGAGAAAAGAACAATGTATCCGTCTCATCACCGGAGAAAAGAACAATGTATCCATCTCATCACCGGAGAAAAGAACAATGTATCCGTCTCATCACCGGAGAAAAGAACAATGTAACCGTCTCATCACCGGAGAAAAGAACAATGTATCCGTCTCATCACCGGAGAAAAGAACAATGTATCCGTCTCATCACCGGAGAAAAGAACAATGTAACTGTCTCATCACCGGAGAAAAGAACAATGTAACCGTCTCATCACCGGAGAAAAGAACAATGTATCCGTCTCATCACCGGAGAAAAGAACAATGTATCCGTCTCATCACCGGAGAAAAGAACAAAGTATCCGTCTCATCACCGGAGAAAAGAACAATGTATCCGTCTCATCACCGGAGAAAAGAATGTAACCGTCTCATCACCGGAGAAAAGAACAATGTATCCGTCTCATCACCGGAGAAAAGAACAATGTAACCATCTCATCACCGGAGAAAAGAACAATGTAACCGTCTCATCACCGGAGAAAAGAACAATGTAACCGGAGAAAAGAACAATGTAACCGTCTCATCACCGGAGAAAAGAACAATGTATCCGTCTCATCACCAGAGAAAAGAACAATGTATCCGTCTCATCACCGGAGAAAAGAACAATGTATCCGTCTCATCACCGGAGAAAAGAACAATGTATCCATCTCATCACCGGAGAAAAGAACAATGTATCCGTCTCATCACCGGAGAAAAGAACAATGTATCCGTCTCATCACCGGAGAAATGAACAATGTAACCGTCTCATCACCGGAGAAAAGAACAATGTATCCGTCTCATCACCGGAGCAAAGAACAATGTATCCGTCTCATCACCGGAGAAAGAACAATGTATATGTCTCATCACCGGAGAAAAGAACAATGTAACCGTCTCATCACCGGAGAAAAGAACAATGTATCCGTCTCATCACCGGAGAAAAGAACTATGTAACCGTCTCATCACCGGAGAAAAGAACAAAGTATCCGTCTCATCACCGGAGAAAAGAACAATGTAACCGTCTCATCACCGGAGAAAGAGACACAATGTATCGGTCTCATCACCGTAGAAAAGAACAATGTAACCGTCTCATCACCGGAGAAAAGAACAATGTAACCGTCTCATCACCGGAGAAAAGAACAATGTAACCGTCTCATCACCGGAGAAAAGAACAATGTATCCGTCTCATCACCGGAGAAAAGAACAATGTAACCGTCTCATCACCGGAGAAAAGAACAATGTATCCGTCTCATCACCGGAGAAAAGAACTATGTAACCGTCTCATCACCGGAGAAAAGAACAAAGTATCCGTCTCATCACCGGAGAAAAGAACAATGTAACCGTCTCATCACCGGAGAAAGAGACACAATGTATCGGTCTCATCACCGTAGAAAAGAACAATGTAACCGTCTCATCACCGGAGAAAAGAACAATGTAACCGTCTCATCACCGGAGAAAAGAACAATGTAACCGTCTCATCACCGGAGAAAAGAACAATGTATCCGTCTCATCACCGGAGAAAAGAACAATGTAACCGTCTCATCACCGGAGAAAAGAACAATGTATCCGTCTCATCACCGGAGAAAGAACAATGTATCTGTCTCATCACCGGAGAAAAGAACAATGTAACCGTCTCATCACCGGAGAAAAGAACAATGTATCCGTCTCATCACCGGAGAAAAGAACAATGTATCCGTCTCATCATCGGAGAAAGAACAATGTATCCGTCTCATCACCGGAGAAAAGAAGAAAGTATCCGTCTCATCACCGGAGAAAAGAACAAAGTATCCGTCTCATCACCGGAGAAAAGAACAAAGTATCCGTCTCATCACTGGAGAAAAGAACAATATAACCGTCTCATCACCGGAGAAAGAGACACAATGTATCCGTCTCATCACCGTAGAAAAGAACAATGTAACCGTCTCATCACCGGAGAAAAGAACAATGTAACCGTCTCATCACCGGAGAAAAGAACAATGTAACCGTCTCATCACCGGAGAAAAGAACAATGTAACCGTCTCATCAATGGAGAAAAGAACAAAGTATCCGTCTCATCACCGGAGAAAAGAACAATGTAACCGTCTCATCACCGGAGAAAGAGACACAATGTATCCGTCTCATCACCGTAGAAAAGAACAATGTAACCGTCTCATCACCGGAGAAAAGAACAATGTAACCGTCTCATCACCGGAGAAAAGAACAATGTAACCGTCTCATCACCGGAGAAAAGAACAATGTATCCGTCTCATCACCGGAGAAAAGAACAATGTATCCGTCTCATCACCGGAGAAAAGAACAATGTAACCGTCTCATCACCGGAGAAAAGAACAATGTAACCGTCTCATCACCGGAGAAAGAACAATGTAACCGTCTCATCACCGGAGAAAAGAAAAATGTATCCGTCTCATCACCGGAGAAAAGAACAATGTATCCGTCCCATCACCGGAGAAAAGAACAATGTAACCGTCTCATCACCGGAGAAAAGAACAATGTATCCGTCTCATCAGTAGAGAAAAGAACAATGTATCCGTCTCATCACCGGAGAAAAGAACAATGTAACCGTCTCATCACCGGAGAAAAGAACAATGTATCCGTCTCATCACCGGAGAAAAGAACAATGTAACCGTCTCATCACTAGAGAAAAGAACAATGTAACCGTCTCATCACCGGATAAAAGAACAATGTAACCGTCTCATCACCGGAGAAAGAACAATGTAACCGTCTCATCACCGGAGAAAAGAACAATGTAACCGTCTCATCACCGGAGAAAAGAACAATGTAACCGTCTCATCACCGTAGAAAAGAACAATGTAACCGTCTCATCACCGGAGAAAGAACAATGTTTCCGTCTCATCACCGGAGAAAAGAACAATGTATCCGTCTCATCACCGGAGAAAAGAACAATGTAACCGTCTCATCACCGGAGAAAAGAACAATGTAACCGTCTCATCACCGGAGAAAAGAACAATGTATCCGTCTCATCACCGGAGAAAAGAACAATGTATCCGTCTCATCTCCGGAGAAAAGAACAATGTATCCATCTCATCACCGGAGAAAATAACAATGTAACCGTCTCATCACCGGAGAAAAGAACAATGTATCCGTCTCATCACCGGAGAAAAGAACAATGTATCCGTCTCATCACCGGAGAAAAGAACAATGTAACCGTCTCATCACCGTAGAAAAGAACAATGTAACCGTCTCATCACTAGAGAAAAGAACAATGTATCCGTCTCATCACCGGAGAAAAGAACAATGTAACCGTCTCATCACCGGAGAAAAGAACAATGTAACCGTCTCATCACCGGAGAAAAGAACAATGTAACCATCTCATCACCGGAGAAAAGAACAATGTATCCGTCTCATCACCGGAGAAAAGAACAATGTATCCGTCTCATCACTAGAGAAAAGAACAATGTAACCGCCTCATCACCGGAGAAAAGAACAATGTAACCGTCTCATCACCGGAGAAAAGAACAATGTAACCGTCTCATCACCGGAGAAAAGAACAATGTAACCGTCTCATCACCGGAGAAAAGAACAATGTAACCGTCTCATCACCGGAGAAAAGAACAATGTAACCGTCTCATCACCGGAGAAAAGAACAATGTATCCGTCTCATCACCGGAGAAAAGAACAATGTATCCGTCTCATCACTGGAGAAAAGAACAATGTAACCGTCTCATCACCGGAGAAAAGAACAATGTATCCGTCTCATCACCGTAGAAAAGAACAATGTAACCGTCTCATCACTAGAGAAAAGAACAATGTAACCGTCTCATCACCGGATAAAAGAACAATGTAACCGTCTCATCACCGGAGAAAGAACAATGTAACCGTCTCATCATTGGAGAAAAGAACAATGTATCCGTCTCATCACCGGAGAAAAGAACAATGTATCCGTCTCATCACCGGAGAAAAGAACAATGTATCCGTCCCATCACCGGAGAAAAGAACAATGTAACCGTCTCATCACCAGAGAAAAGAACAATGTATCCGTCTCATCAGTAGAGAAAAGAACAATGTATCCGTCTCATCACCGGAGAAAAGAACAATGTAACCGTCTCATCACCGGAGAAAAGAACAATGTATCCGTCTCATCACCGGAGAAAAGAACAATGTAACCGTCTCATCACTAGAGAAAAGAACAATGTAACCGTCTCATCACCGGATAAAAGAACAATGTAACCGTCTCATCACCGGAGAAAGAACAATGTAACCGTCTCATCACCGGAGAAAAGAACAATGTAACCGTCTCATCACCGGAGAAAAGAACAATGTAACCGTCTCATCACCGTAGAAAAGAACAATGTAACCGTCTCATCACCGGAGAAAGAACAATGTATCCGTCTCATCACTAGAGAAAAGAACAATGTAACCGTCTCATCACCGGATAAAAGAACAATGTATCCGTCTCATCACCGGAGAAAAGAACAATGTATCCGTCTCATCACCGGAGAAAAGAACAATGTAACCGTCTCATCACCGGAGAAAAGAACAATGTATCCGTCTCATCACCGGAGAAAAGAACAATGTAACCGTCTCATCACCGGACAAAAGAACAATGTAACTGTCTCATCACCGGACAAAAGAACAATGTAACCGTCTCATCACCGGACAAAAGAACAATGTATCCGTCTCATCACCGGAGAAAAGAACAATGTAACCGTTTCATCACCGGACAAAAGAACAATGTATCCGTCTCATCACCGGAGAAAAGAACAATGTATCCGTCTCATCACCGGAGAAAAGAACAATGTATCCGTCTCATCACCGGAGAAAAGAACAATGTAACCGTCTCATCACCGGAGAAAAGAACAATGTAACCGTCTCATCACCGGAGAAAAGAACAATGTAACCGTCTCATCACCGGAGAAAAGAACAATGTAACCGTCTCATCACCGGAGAAAAGAACAATGTATCCGTCTCATCACCGGAGAAAAGAACAATGTAACCGTCTCATCACCGGAGAAAGAACAATGTAACCGTCTCATCACCGGAGAAAAGAACAATGTATCCGTCTCATCACCGGAGAAAAGAACAATGTAACCGTCTCATCACCGGAGAAAAGAACAATGTATCCGTCTTATCACCGGAGAAAAGAACAATGTAACCGTCTCATCACCGGAGAAAAGAACAATGTATCCGTCTCATCACCGGAGAAAAGAACAATGTATCCGTCTCATCACCGGAGAAAAGAACAATGTATCCGTCTCATCACCGGAGAAAAGAACAATGTAACCGTCTCATCACCGGAGAAAAGAACAATGTAACTGGAGAAAAGAACAATGTAACCGTCTCATCACCGGAGAAAAGAACAATGTAACCGTCTCATCACCGGAGAAAAGAACAATGTATCCATCTCATCACCGGAGAAAAGAACAATGTAACCGTCTCATCTCCGGAGAAAAGAACAATGTAACCGTCTCATCACCGGAGAAAAGAACAATGTATCCGTCTCATCACCGGAGAAAAGAACAATGTATCCATCTCATCACCGGAGAAAAGAACAATGTATCCGTCTCATCACCGGAGAAAAGAACAATGTAACCGTCTCATCACCGGAGAAAAGAACAATGTATCCGTCTCATCACCGGAGAAAAGAACAATGTATCCGTCTCATCACCGGAGAAAAGAACAATGTAACTGTCTCATCACCGGAGAAAAGAACAATGTAACCGTCTCATCACCGGAGAAAAGAACAATGTATCCGTCTCATCACCGGAGAAAAGAACAATGTATCCGTCTCATCACCGGAGAAAAGAACAAAGTATCCGTCTCATCACCGGAGAAAAGAACAATGTATCCGTCTCATCACCGGAGAAAAGAATGTAACCGTCTCATCACCGGAGAAAAGAACAATGTATCCGTCTCATCACCGGAGAAAAGAACAATGTAACCATCTCATCACCGGAGAAAAGAACAATGTAACCGTCTCATCACCGGAGAAAAGAACAATGTAACCGGAGAAAAGAACAATGTAACCGTCTCATCACCGGAGAAAAGAACAATGTATCCATCTCATCACCGGAGAAAAGAACAATGTATCCGTCTCATCATCGGAGAAAAGAACAATGTATCCATCTCATCACCGGAGAAAAGAACAATGTATCCGTCTCATCACCGGAGAAAAGAACAATGTATCCGTCTCATCACCGGAGAAAAGAACAATGTAACCGTCTCATCACCGGAGAAAAGAACAATGTATCCGTCTCATCACCGGAGAAAAGAACAATGTATCCGTCTCATCACCGGAGAAAGAACAATGTATCTGTCTCATCACCGGAGAAAAGAACAATGTAACCGTCTCATCACCGGAGAAAAGAACAATGTATCCGTCTCATCACCGGAGAAAAGAACTATGTAACCGTCTCATCACCGGAGAAAAGAACAAAGTATCCGTCTCATCACCGGAGAAAAGAACAATGTAACCGTCTCATCACCGGAGAAAGAGACACAATGTATCGGTCTCATCACCGTAGAAAAGAACAATGTAACCGTCTCATCACCGGAGAAAAGAACAATGTAACCGTCTCATCACCGGAGAAAAGAACAATGTAACCGTCTCATCACCGGAGAAAAGAACAATGTATCCGTCTCATCACCGGAGAAAAGAACAATGTATCCGTCTCATCACCGGAGAAAAGAACAATGAAACCGTCTCATCAGCGGAGAAAAGAACAATGTAACCGTCTCATCACCGGAGAAAAGAACAATGTATCCGTCTCATCACCGGAGAAAGAACAATGTATCTGTCTCATCACCGGAGAAAAGAACAATGTAACCGTCTCATCACCGGAGAAAAGAACAATGTATCCGTCTCATCACCGGAGAAAAGAACAAAGTATCCGTCTCATCACCGGAGAAAAGAACAAAGTATCCGTCTCATCACCGGAGAAAAGAACAAAGTATCCGTCTCATCACTGGAGAAAAGAACAATGTAACCGTCTCATCACCGGAGAAAGAGACACAATGTATCCGTCTCATCACCGTAGAAAAGAACAATGTAACCGTCTCATCACCGGAGAAAAGAACAATGTAACCGTCTCATCACCGGAGAAAAGAACAATGTAACCGTCTCATCACCGGAGAAAAGAACAATGTAACCGTCTCATCACCGGAGAAAAGAACAAAGTATCCGTCTCATCACCGGAGAAAAGAACAATGTAACCGTCTCATCACCGGAGAAAGAGACACAATGTATCCGTCTCATCACCGTAGAAAAGAACAATGTAACCGTCTCATCACCGGAGAAAAGAACAATGTAACCGTCTCATCACCGGAGAAAAGAACAATGTAACCGTCTCATCACCGGAGAAAAGAACAATGTATCCGTCTCATCACCGGAGAAAAGAACAATGTATCCGTCTCATCACCGGAGAAAATAACAATGTAACCGTCTCATCACCGGAGAAAAGAACAATGTATCCGTCTCATCACCGGAGAAAAGAACAATGTAACCGTCTCATCACCGGAGAAAAGAACAATGTAACCGTCTCATCACCGGAGAAAAGAACAATGTATCCGTCTCATCACCGGAGAAAAGAACAATGTATCCGTCTCATCACCGGAGAAAAGAACAATGTATCCGTCTCATCACCGGAGAAAAGAGCAATGTAACCGTCTCATCACCGGAGAAAAGAACAATGTATCCGTCTCATCACCGGAGAAAAGAACAATGTAACCGTCTCATCACCGGAGAAAAGAACAATGTAACCGTCTCATCACCGGAGAAAAGAACAATGTATCCGTCTCATCACCGGAGAAAAGAACAATGTAACGGTCTCATCACCGGAGAAAAGAACAATGTAACCGTCTCATCACCGGAGAAAAGAACAAAGTATCCGTCTCATCACCGGAGAAAAGAACAATGTAACCGTCTCATCACCGGAGAAAAGAACAATGTATCCGTCTCATCACCGGAGAAAAGAACAATGAATCCGTCTCATCACCGGAGAAAAGAACAAAGTATCCGTCTCATCACCGGAGAAAAGAACAATGTAACCGTCTCATCACCGGAGAAAAGAACAATGTATCCGTCTCATCACGGGAGAAAAGAACAAAGTATCCGTCTCATCACCGGAGAAAAGAACAATGTAACCGTCTCATCACCGGAGAAAGAGACACAATGTATCCGTCTCATCATCGGAGAAAAGAACAATGTATCCGTCTCATCACCGGAGAAAAGAACAATGTAACCGTCTCATCACCGGAGAAAAGAACAATGTATCCGTCTCATCACCGGAGAAAAGAACAATGTATCCGTCTCATCACCGGAGAAAAGAACAATGTAACCATCTCATCACCGGAGAAAAGAACAATGTATCCGTCTCATCACCGGAGAAAAGAACAATGTAACCGTCTCATCACCGGAGAAAAGAACAATGTATCCGTCTCATCACCGGAGAAAAGAGCAATGTATCCGTCTCATCACCGGAGAAAAGATCAATGTAACCGTCTCATCACCGGAGAAAAGAACAAAGTATCCGTCTCATCACCGGAGAAAAGAACAATGTATCCGTCCCATCACCGGAGAAAAGAACAATGTATCCGTCTCATCACCGGAGAAAAGAACAATGTATCCGTCCCATCACCGGAGAAAAGAACAATGTATCCGTCTCATCACCGGAGAAAAGAACAATGTATCCGTCTCATCACCGGAGAAAAGAACAATGTATCCGTCCCATCACCGGAGAAAAGAACAATGTATCCGTCTCATCACCGGAGAAAAGAACAATGTATCCGTCTCATCACCGGAGAAAAGAACAATGTAACCGTCTCATTACCGGAGAAAAGAACAATGTATCCGTCTCATCACCGGAGAAAAGAACAATGTATCCGTCTCATCACCGGAGAAAAGAACAATGTAATCGTCTCATCACCGGAGAAAAGAACAATGTATCCGTCTCATCACCGGAGAAAGAACAATGTAACCGTCTCATCACTAGAGAAAAGAACAATGTATCCGTCTCATCACCGGAGAAAAGAACAATGTAACCGTCTCATCACCGGAGAAAAGAGCAATGTATCCGTCTCATCATCGGAGAAAAGAACAATGTATCCGTCTCATCACCGGAGAAAAGAACAATGTAACCGTCTCATCACCGGAGAAAGAACAATGTAACCGTCTCATCATCGGAGAAAAGAACAATGTAACCGTCTCATCACCGGAGAAAAGAACAATGTATCCGTCTCATCACCGGAGAAAAGAACAATGTATCCGTCTCATCACCGGAGAAAAGAACAATGTATCCGTCTCATCACCGGAGAAAAGAACAATGTATCCGTCTCATCATCGGAGAAAAGAACAATGTAACCGTCTCATCACCGGAGAAAAGAACAATGTATCCGTCTCATCACCGGAGAAAAGAACAATGTATCCGTCTCATCATCGTAGAAAAGAACAATGTATCCGTCTCATCACCGGAGAAAAGAACAATGTATCCGTCTCATCACCGGAGAAAAGAACAATGTATCCGTCTCATCACCGGAGAAAAGAACAATGTAACCGTCTCATCACCGGAGAAAAGAACAATGTATCCGTCTCATCATCGGAGAAAAGAACAATGTAACCGTCTCATCACCGGAGAAAAGAACAATGTATCCGTCTCATCACCGGAGAAAAGAGCAATGTATCCGTCTCATCACCGGAGAAAAGAACAATGTAACCGTCTCATCACCGGAGAAAAGAACAATGTATCCGTCTCATCACCGGAGAAAAGATCAATGTATCCGTCTCATCACCGGAGAAAAGAACAATGTAACCGTCTCATCACCGGAGAAAAGAACAATGTAACCGCCTCATCACCGGAGAAAAGAACAATGTATCCGTCTCATCACCGGAGAAAGAACAATGTAACCGTCTCATCACTAGAGAAAAGAACAATGTGTCCGTCTCATCACCGGAGAAAAGAACAATGTAACCGTCTCATCACCGGAGAAAGAACAATGTAACCGTCTCATCACCGGAGAAAAGAACAATGTAACCGTCTCATCACCGGAGAAAAGAACAATGTAACCGTCTCATCACCGGAGAAAAGAACAATGAAACCGTCTCATCACCGGAGAAAAGAACAATGTATTCGTCTCATCACCGGAGAAAAGAACAATGTAACCGTCTCATCACCGGAGAAAAGAACAATGTAACCGTCTCATCACCGGAGAAAAGAACAATGTATCCGTCTCATCACCGGAGAAAAGAACAATGTAACCGTCTCATCACCGGAGAAAAGAACAATGTAACCGTCTCATCACCGGAGAAAAGAACAATGTATCCGTCTCATCACCGGAGAAAAGAACAATGTATCCGTCTCATCACCGGAGAAAAGAACAATGTATCCGTCTCATCACCGGAGAAAAGAACAATGTAACCCGCCCATCACCGGAGAAAAGAACAATGTAACCGTCTCATCACCGGAGAAAGAACAATGTAACCGTCTCATCACCGGAGAAAAGAACAATGTATCCGTCTCATCACCGGACAAAAGAGCAATGTATCCGTCTCATCACCGGAGAAAAGAACAATGTAACCGTCTCATCACCGGAGAAAAGAGCAATGTATCCGTCTCATCATCGGAGAAAAGAACAATGTATCCGTCTCATCACCGGAGAAAGAACAATGTAACCGTCTCATCACCGGAGAAAAGAACAATGTAACCGTCCCATCACCGGAGAAAAGAACAATGTAACCGTCTCATCACCGGAGAAAAGAACAATGTAACCGTCTCATCACCGGAGAAAGAACAATGTAACCGTCTCATCACCGGAGAAAAGAACAATGTAACCGTCTCATCACCGGAGAAAAGAACAATGTAACCGTCTCATCACCGGAGAAAAGAACAATGAAACCGTCTCATCACCGGAGAAAAGAACAATGTATCCGTCTCATCACCGGAGAAAAGAACAATGTAACCGTATCATCACCGGAGAAAAGAACAATGTAACCGTCTCATCACCGGAGAAAAGAACAATGTAACCGTCTCATCATCGGAGAAAAGAACAATGTATCCGTCTCATCACCGGAGAAAAGAACAATGTAACCGTCTCATCACCGGAGAAAAGAACAATGTAACCGTCTCATCACCGGAGAAAAGAACAATGTAACCGTCTCATCATCGGAGAAAAGAACAATGTAACCGTCTCATCACCGGAGAAAAGAACAATGTATCCGTCTCATCACCGGAGAAAAGAACAATGTAACCGTCTCATCACCGGAGAAAAGAACAATGTAACCGTCTCATCACCGGAGAAAGAACAATGTAACCGTCTCATCATTGGAGAAAAGAACAATGTAACCGTCTCATCACCGGAGAAAAGAACAATGTAACCGTCTCATCACCGGAGAAAAGAACAATGTATCAGTCTCATCACCGGAGAAAAGAACAATGTATCCGTCTCATCACCGGAGAAAAGAACAATGTATCCGTCTCATCACCGGAGAAAAGAACAATGTATCCGTCTCATCACCGGAGAAAAGAACAATGTATCCGTCTCATCACCGGAGAAAAGAACAATGTATCCGTCTCATCACCGGAGAAAAGAACAATGTATCCGTCTCATCACCGGAGAAAAGAACAATGTAACCGTCTCATCACCGTAGAAAAGAACAATGTAACCGTCTCATCACTAGAGAAAAGAACAATGTAACCGTCTCATCATTGGAGAAAAGAACAATGTATCCGTCTCATCACCGGAGAAAAGAACAAAGTATCCGTCTCATCTCCGGAGAAAAGAACAATGTAACCGTCTCATCACCGGAGAAAAGAACAATGTATCCGTCTCATCACCGGAGAAAAGAACAATGTATCCGTCTCATCACCGGAGAAAGAGACCCAATGTATCCGTCTCATCACCGGAGAAAAGAACAATGTATCCGTCTCATCACCGGAGAAAAGAACAATGTATCCGTCTCATCACCGGAGAAAAGAACAATGTATCCGTCTCATCACCGGAGAAAAGAACAATGTATCCGTCTCATCACCGGAGAAAAGAACAAAGTATCCGTCTCATCACCGGAGAAAAGAACAATGTAACCGTCTCATCACCGGAGAAAAGAACAATGTATCCGTCTCATCACCGGAGAAAAGAACAATGTATCCGTCTCATCACCGGAGAAAAGAACAATGTATCCGTCTCATCACCGGAGAAAAGAACAATGTAACCGTCTCATCACCGGAGAAAAGAACAATGTAACCGTCTCATCACCGGAGAAAAGAACAATGTAACCGTCTCATCACCGGAGAAAAGAACAATGTAACCGTCTCATCACCGGAGAAAAGAACAATGTATCCGTCTCATCACCGGAGAAAAGAACAATGTAACCGTCTCATCACCGGAGAAAAGAACAATGTATCCGTCTCATCACCGGAGAAAAGAACAATGTATCCGTCTCATCACCGGAGAAAAGAACAAAGTATCCGTCTCATCACCGGAGAAAAGAACAATGTAACCGTCTCATCACCGGAGAAAAGAACAATGTATCCGTCTCATCATCGGAGAAAAGAACAATGTATCCGTCTCATCACCGGAGAAAAGAACAATGTATCCGTCTCATCACCGGAGAAAAGAACAAAGTATCCGTCTCATCACCGGAGATAAGAACAATGTAACCGTCTCATCACCGGAGAAAAGAACAATGTATCCGTCTCAGCACCGGAGAAAAGAACAATGTAACCGTCTCATCACCGGAGAAAAGAACAAAGTATCTGTCTCATCACCGGAGAAAAGAACAATGTAACCGTCTCATCACCGGAGAAAGAGACACAATGTATCCGTCTCATCACCGTAGAAAAGAACAATGTAACCGTCTCATCACCGGAGAAAGAACAATGTAACCGTCTCATCACCGGAGAAAAGAACAATGTAACCGTCTCATCACCGCAGAAAAGAACAATGTAACCGTCTCATCACCGGAGAAAAGAACAATGTATCCGTCTCATCTCCGGAGAAAAGAACAATGAAACCGTCTCATCACCGGAGAAAAGAACAATGTAACCGTCTCATCACCGGAGAAAAGAACAATGTATCCGTCTCATCACCGGAGAAAAGAACAATGTATTCGTCTCATCACCGGAGAAAGAACAATGTATCCGTCTCATCACCGGAGAAAAGAACAATGTAACCGTCTCATCACCGGAGAAAAGAGCAATGTATCCATCTCATCACCGGAGAAAAGAACAATGTAACCGTCTCATCACCGGAGAAAAGAACAATGTAACCGTCTCATCACCGGAGAAAAGAACAATGTATCCGTCTCATCACCGGAGAAAGAACAATGTATCCGTCCCATCACCGGAGAAAAGAACAATGTATCCGTCTCATCTCCGGAGAAAAGAACAATGAAACCGTCTCATCACCGGAGAAAAGAACAATGTAACCGTCTCATCACCGGAGAAAAGAACAATGTAACCGTCTCATCACCGGAGAAAAGAACAATGTATCCGTCTCATCACCGGAGAAAAGAACAATGTATCCGTCTCATCACCGGAGAAAAGAACAATGTATCCGTCTCATCACCGGAGAAAAGAACAATGTATCCGTCTCATCACCGGAGAAAAGAACAATGTATCCGTCTCATCATCGGAGAAAAGAACAATGTAACCGTCTCATCACCGGAGAAAAGAACAATGTAACCGTCTCATCACCGGAGAAAAGAACAATGTAACCGTCTCATCACCGGAGAAAAGAACAATGTAACCGTCTCATCACCGGAGAAAAGAACAATGTATCCGTCTCATCACCGGAGAAAAGAGCAATGTATCCGTCTCATCACCGGAGAAAAGAACAATGTAACCGTCTCATCACCGGAGAAAAGAACAATGTATCCGTCTCATCACCGGAGAAAAGAACAATGTAACCGTCTCATCACCGGAGAAAAGAACAATGTATCCGTCTCATCACCGGAGAAAAGAACAATGTAACCGTCTCATCACCGGAGAAAAGAACAATGTATCCGTCTCATCACCGGAGAAAAGAACAATGTATCCGTCTCATCACCGGAGAAAAGAACAATGTAACCGTCTCATCACCGGAGAAAAGAACAATGTAACCGTCTCATCACCGGAGAAAAGAACAATGTAACCGTCTCATCACCGGAGAAAAGAACAATGTAACCGTCTCATCACCGGAGAAAGAACAATGTAACCGTCTCATCAGCGGAGAAAAGAAAAATGTAACCGTCTCATCACCGGAGAAAAGAACAATGAAACCGTCTCATCACCGGAGAAAAGAACAATGTAACCGTCTCATCACCGGAGAAAAGAACAATGTAACCGTCTCATCACCGGAGAAAAGAACAATGTATCCGTCTCATCACCGGAGAAAAGAACAATGTAACCGTCTAATCACCGGAGAAAAGAACAATGTATCCGTCTCATCACCGGAGAAAAGAACAATGTATCCGTCTCATCACCGGAGAAAAGAACAATGTAACCGTCTCATCACCGTAGAAAAGAACAATGTAACCGTCTCATCACTAGAGAAAAGAACAATGTATCCGTCTTATCACCGGAGAAAAGAACAATGTAACCGTCTCATCACCGGAGACAAGAACAATGTAACCGTCTCATCACCGGAGAAAAGAACAATGTATCCGTCTCATCACCGGAGAAAAGAACAATGTAACCATCTCATCACCGGAGAAAAGAACAATGTAACCGTCTCATCACCGGAGAAAAGAACAATGTATCCGTCTCATCACCGGAGAAAAGAACAATGTATCCGTCTCATCACCGGAGAAAAGAACAATGTAACCGTCTCATCACCGGAGAAAAGAACAATGTATCCATCTCATCACTAGAGAAAAGAACAATGTAACCGCCTCATCACCGGAGAAAAGAACAATGTAACCGTCTCATCACCGGAGAAAAGAACAATGCAACCGTCTCATCACCGGAGAAAAGAACAATGTAACCGTCTCATCACCGGAGAAAAGAACAATGTAACCGTCTCATCACCGGAGAAAAGAACAATGTAACCGTCTCATCACCGGAGAAAAGAACAATGTATCCGTCTCATCACCGGAGAAAAGAACAATGTATCCGTCTCATCACCGGAGAAAAGAACAATGTAACCTTCTCATCACCGGAGAAAAGAACAATGTATCCGTCTCATCACCGTAGAAAAGAACAATGTAACCGTCTCATCACTAGAGAAAAGAACAATGTAACCGTCTCATCACCGGATAAAAGAACAATGTAACCGTCTCATCACCGGAGAAAGAACAATGTAACCGTCTCATCACCGGAGAAAAGAACAATGTAACCGTCTCATCACCGGAGAAAGAACAATGTAACCGTCTCATCACCGGAGAAAAGAAAAATGTAACCGTCTCATCACCGGAGAAAAGAACAATGTAACCGTCTCATCACCGGAGAAAAGAACAATGTATCCGTCTCATCACCGGAGAAAAGAACAATGTAACCGTCTCATCACCGGAGAAAAGAACAATGTATCCGTCTCATCACCGGAGAAAAGAACAATGTAACCGTCTCATCACCGGAGAAAAGAACAATGTATCCGTCTCATCACCGGAGAAAAGAACAATGTATCCGTCTCATCACCGGAGAAAAGAACAATGTAACCGTCTCATCACCGTAGAAAAGAACAATGTAACCGTCTCATCACTAGAGAAAAGAACAATGTATCCGTCTCATCACCGGAGAAAAGAACAATGTAACCGTCTCATCACCGGAGAAAAGAACAATGTAACCGTCTCATCACCGGAGAAAAGAACAATGTATCCGTCTCATCACCGGAGAAAAGAACAATGTAACCGTCTCATCACCGGAGAAAAGAACAATGTATCCGTCTCATCACCGGAGAAAAGAACAATGTAACCGTCTCATCACCGGAGAAAAGAACAATGTATCCGTCTCATCACCGGAGAAAAGAACAATGTATCCGTCTCATCACCGGAGAAAAGAACAATGTAACCGTCTCATCACCGTAGAAAAGAACAATGTAACCGTCTCATCACTAGAGAAAAGAACAATGTATCCGTCTCATCACCGGAGAAAAGAACAATGTAACCGTCTCATCACCGGAGAAAAGAACAATGTAACCGTCTCATCACCGGAGAAAAGAACAATGTAACCATCTCATCACCGGAGAAAAGAACAATGTATCCGTCTCATCACCGGAGAAAAGAACAATGTATCCGTCTCATCACTAGAGAAAAGAACAATGTAACCGCCTCATCACCGGAGAAAAGAACAATGTAACCGTCTCATCACCGGAGAAAAGAACAATGTAACCGTCTCATCACCGGAGAAAAGAACAATGTAACCGTCTCATCACCGGAGAAAAGAACAATGTAACCGTCTCATCACCGGAGAAAAGAACAATGTAACCGTCTCATCACCGGAGAAAAGAACAATGTATCCGTCTCATCACCGGAGAAAAGAACAATGTATCCGTCTCATCACCGGAGAAAAGAACAATGTAACCGTCTCATCACCGGAGAAAAGAACAATGTATCCGTCTCATCACCGTAGAAAAGAACAATGTAACCGTCTCATCACTAGAGAAAAGAACAATGTAATCGTCTCATCACCGGATAAAAGAACAATGTAACCGTCTCATCACCGGAGAAAGAACAATGTAACCGTCTCATCATTGGAGAAAAGAACAATGTATCCGTCTCATCACCGGAGAAAAGAACAATGTATCCGTCCCATCACCGGAGAAAAGAACAATGTAACCGTCTCATCACCGGAGAAAAGAACAATGTATCCGTGTCATCAGTAGAGAAAAGAACAATGTATCCGTCTCATCACCGGAGAAAAGAACAATGTAACCGTCTCATCACCGGAGAAAAGAACAATGTATCCGTCTCATCACCGGAGAAAAGAACAATGTAACCGTCTCATCACTAGAGAAAAGAACAATGTAACCGTCTCATCACCGGATAAAAGAACAATGTAACCGTCTCATCACCGGAGAAAGAACAATGTAACCGTCTCATCACCGGAGAAAAGAACAATGTAACCGTCTCATCACCGGAGAAAAGAACAATGTAACCGTCTCATCACCGTAGAAAAGAACAATGTAACCGTCTCATCACCGGAGAAAGAACAATGTATCCGTCTCATCACCGGAGAAAAGAACAATGTATCCGTCTCATCACCGGAGAAAAGAACAATGTAACCGTCTCATCACCGGAGAAAAGAACAATGTAACCGTCTCATCACCGGAGAAAAGAACAATGTATCTGTCTCATCTCCGGAGAAAAGAACAATGTATCCATCTCATCACCGGAGAAAAGAACAATGTAACCGTCTCATCACCGGAGAAAAGAACAATGTATCCGTCTCATCACCGGAGAAAAGAACAATGTATCCGTCTCATCACCGGAGAAAAGAACAATGTAACCGTCTCATCACCGTAGAAAAGAACAATGTAACCGTCTCATCACTAGAGAAAAGAACAATGTATCCGTCTCATCACCGGAGAAAAGAACAATGTAACCGTCTCATCACCGGAGAAAAGAACAATGTAACCGTCTCATCACCGGAGAAAAGAACAATGTAACCATCTCATCACCGGAGAAAAGAACAATGTATCCGTCTCATCACCGGAGAAAAGAACAATGTATCCGTCTCATCACTAGAGAAAAGAACAATGTAACCGCCTCATCACCGGAGAAAAGAACAATGTAACCGTCTCATCACCGGAGAAAAGAACAATGTAACCGTCTCATCACCGGAGAAAAGAACAATGTAACCGTCTCATCACCGGAGAAAAGAACAATGTAACCGTCTCATCACCGGAGAAAAGAACAATGTAACCGTCTCATCACCGGAGAAAAGAACAATGTATCCGTCTCATCACCGGAGAAAAGAACAATGTATCCGTCTCATCACTGGAGAAAAGAACAATGTAACCGTCTCATCACCGGAGAAAAGAACAATGTATCCGTCTCATCACCGTAGAAAAGAACAATGTAACCGTCTCATCACTAGAGAAAAGAACAATGTAACCGTCTCATCACCGGATAAAAGAACAATGTAACCGTCTCATCACCGGAGAAAGAACAATGTAACCGTCTCATCATTGGAGAAAAGAACAATGTATCCGTCTCATCACCGGAGAAAAGAACAATGTATCCGTCTCATCACCGGAGAAAAGAACAATGTATCCGTCCCATCACCGGAGAAAAGAACAATGTAACCGTCTCATCACCGGAGAAAAGAACAATGTAACCGTCTCATCACTAGAGAAAAGAACAATGTAACCGTCTCATCACCGGATAAAAGAACAATGTAACCGTCTCATCACCGGAGAAAGAACAATGTAACCGTCTCATCACCGGAGAAAAGAACAATGTAACCGTCTCATCACCGGAGAAAAGAACAATGTAACCGTCTCATCACCGTAGAAAAGAACAATGTAACCGTCTCATCACCGGAGAAAGAACAATGTATCCGTCTCATCACCGGAGAAAAGAACAATGTATCCGTCTCATCACCGTAGAAAAGAACAATGTAACCGTCTCATCACCGGAGAAAGAACAATGTAACCGTCTCATCACCGGAGAAAAGAACAATGTAACCGTCTCATCACCGGACAAAAGAACAATGTAACTGTCTCATCACCGGACAAAAGAACAATGTAACCGTCTCATCACCGGACAAAAGAACAATGTATCCGTCTCATCACCGGAGAAAAGAACAATGTAACCGTTTCATCACCGGACAAAAGAACAATGTATCCGTCTCATCACCGGAGAAAAGAACAATGTATCCGTCTCATCACCGGAGAAAAGAACAATGTATCCGTCTCATCACCGGAGAAAAGAACAATGTAACCGTCTCATCACCGGAGAAAAGAACAATGTAACCGTCTCATCACCGGAGAAAAGAACAATGTAACCGTCTCATCACCGGAGAAAAGAACAATGTATCCGTCTCATCACCGGAGAAAAGAACAATGTAACCGTCTCATCACCGGAGAAAAGAACAATGTATCCGTCTCATCACCGGAGAAAAGAACAATGTAACCGTCTCATCACCGGAGAAAAGAACAATGTATCCGTCTCATCACCGGAGAAAAGAACAATGTATCCGTCTCATCACCGGAGAAAAGAACAATGTATCCGTCTCATCACCGGAGAAAAGAACAATGTAACCGTCTCATCACCGGAGAAAAGAACAATGTAACTGGAGAAAAGAACAATGTAACCGTCTCATCACCGGAGAAAAGAACAATGTAACCGTCTCATCACCGGAGAAAAGAACAATGTATCCATCTCATCACCGGAGAAAAGAACAATGTAACCGTCTCATCTCCGGAGAAAAGAACAATGTAACCGTCTCATCACCGGAGAAAAGAACAATGTATCCGTCTCATCACCGGAGAAAAGAACAATGTATCCATCTCATCACCGGAGAAAAGAACAATGTATCCGTCTCATCACCGGAGAAAAGAACAATGTAACCGTCTCATCACCGGAGAAAAGAACAATGTATCCGTCTCATCACCGGAGAAAAGAACAATGTATCCGTCTCATCACCGGAGAAAAGAACAATGTAACTGTCTCATCACCGGAGAAAAGAACAATGTAACCGTCTCATCACCGGAGAAAAGAACAATGTATCCGTCTCATCACCGGAGAAAAGAACAAAGTATCCGTCTCATCACCGGAGAAAAGAACAATGTATCCGTCTCATCACCGGAGAAAAGAATGTAACCGTCTCATCACCGGAGAAAAGAACAATGTATCCGTCTCATCACCGGAGAAAAGAACAATGTAACCATCTCATCACCGGAGAAAAGAACAATGTAACCGTCTCATCACCGGAGAAAAGAACAATGTAACCGGAGAAAAGAACAATGTAACCGTCTCATCACCGGAGAAAAGAACAATGTATCCGTCTCATCACCGGAGAAAAGAACAATGTAACCATCTCATCACCGGAGAAAAGAACAATGTAACCGTCTCATCACCGGAGAAAAGAACAATGTAACCGGAGAAAAGAACAATGTAACCGTCTCATCACCGGAGAAAAGAACAATGTATCCGTCTCATCACCGGAGAAAAGAACAATGTATCCGTCTCATCACTGGAGAAAAGAACAATGTAACCGTCTCATCACCGGAGAAAAGAACAATGTATCCGTCTCATCACCGTAGAAAAGAACAATGTAACCGTCTCATCACTAGAGAAAAGAACAATGTAACCGTCTCATCACCGGATAAAAGAACAATGTAACCGTCTCATCACCGGAGAAAGAACAATGTAACCGTCTCATCATTGGAGAAAAGAACAATGTATCCGTCTCATCACCGGAGAAAAGAGCAATGTATCCGTCTCATCACTGGAGAAAAGAACAATGTAACCGTCTCATCACCGGAGAAAAGAACAATGTATCCGTCTCATCACCGTAGAAAAGAACAATGTAACCGTCTCATCACTAGAGAAAAGAACAATGTAACCGTCTCATCACCGGATAAAAGAACAATGTAACCGTCTCATCACCGGAGAAAGAACAATGTAACCGTCTCATCATTGGAGAAAAGAACAATGTAACCGTCTCATCACCGGAGAAAAGAACAATGTAACCGTCTCATCACCGGAGAAAAGAACAATGTAACCGGAGAAAAGAACAATGTAACCGTCTCATCACCGGAGAAAAGAACAATGTATCCGTCTCATCACCGGAGAAAAGAACAATGTATCCGTCTCATCACTGGAGAAAAGAACAATGTAACCGTCTCATCACCGGAGAAAAGAACAATGTATCCGTCTCATCACCGTAGAAAAGAACAATGTAACCGTCTCATCACTAGAGAAAAGAACAATGTAACCGTCTCATCACCGGATAAAAGAACAATGTAACCGTCTCATCACCGGAGAAAGAACAATGTAACCGTCTCATCATTGGAGAAAAGAACAATGTATCCGTCTCATCACCGGAGAAAAGAACAATGTATCCGTCTCATCACTGGAGAAAAGAACAATGTAACCGTCTCATCACCGGAGAAAAGAACAATGTATCCGTCTCATCACCGTAGAAAAGAACAATGTAACCGTCTCATCACTAGAGAAAAGAACAATGTAACCGTCTCATCACCGGATAAAAGAACAATGTAACCGTCTCATCACCGGAGAAAGAACAATGTAACCGTCTCATCATTGGAGAAAAGAACAATGTAACCGTCTCATCACCGGAGAAAAGAGCAATGTATCCGTCTCATCACCGGAGAAAAGAACAATGTATCCGTCTCATCACCGGAGAAAAGAACAATGTATCCGTCCCATCACCGGAGAAAAGAACAATGTAACCGTCTCATCACCGGAGAAAAGAACAATGTATCCGTCTCATCAGTAGAGAAAAGAACAATGTATCCGTCTCATCACCGGAGAAAAGAACAATGTAACCGTCTCATCACCGGAGAAAAGAACAATGTATCCGTCTCATCACCGGAGAAAAGAACAATGTAACCGTCTCATCACTAGAGAAAAGAACAATGTAACCGTCTCATCACCGGATAAAAGAACAATGTAACCGTCTCATCACCGGAGAAAGAACAATGTAACCGTCTCATCACCGGAGAAAAGAACAATGTAACCGTCTCATCACCGGAGAAAAGAACAATGTAACCGTCTCATCACCGTAGAAAAGAACAATGTAACCGTCTCATCACCGGAGAAAGAACAATGTATCCGTCTCATCACCGGAGAAAAGAACAATGTATCCGTCTCATCACCGGAGAAAAGAACAATGTAACCGTCTCATCACCGGAGAAAAGAACAATGTATCCGTCTCATCACCGGAGAAAAGAACAATGTAACCGTCTCATCACCGGACAAAAGAACAATGTAACTGTCTCATCACCGGACAAAAGAACAATGTAACCGTCTCATCACCGGACAAAAGAACAATGTATCCGTCTCATCACCGGAGAAAAGAACAATGTAACCGTTTCATCACCGGACAAAAGAACAATGTATCCGTCTCATCACCGGAGAAAAGAACAATGTATCCGTCTCATCACCGGAGAAAAGAACAATGTATCCGTCTCATCACCGGAGAAAAGAACAATGTAACCGTCTCATCACCGGAGAAAAGAACAATGTAACCGTCTCATCACCGGAGAAAAGAACAATGTAACCGTCTCATCACCGGAGAAAAGAACAATGTATCCGTCTCATCACCGGAGAAAAGAACAATGTAACCGTCTCATCACCGGAGAAAAGAACAATGTATCCGTCTCATCACCGGAGAAAAGAACAATGTAACCGTCTCATCACCGGAGAAAAGAACAATGTATCCGTCTCATCACCGGAGAAAAGAACAATGTATCCGTCTCATCACCGGAGAAAAGAACAATGTATCCGTCTCATCACCGGAGAAAAGAACAATGTAACCGTCTCATCACCGGAGAAAAGAACAATGTAACTGGAGAAAAGAACAATGTAACCGTCTCATCACCGGAGAAAAGAACAATGTAACCGTCTCATCACCGGAGAAAAGAACAATGTATCCATCTCATCACCGGAGAAAAGAACAATGTAACCGTCTCATCTCCGGAGAAAAGAACAATGTAACCGTCTCATCACCGGAGAAAAGAACAATGTATCCGTCTCATCACCGGAGAAAAGAACAATGTATCCATCTCATCACCGGAGAAAAGAACAATGTATCCGTCTCATCACCGGAGAAAAGAACAATGTAACCGTCTCATCACCGGAGAAAAGAACAATGTATCCGTCTCATCACCGGAGAAAAGAACAATGTATCCGTCTCATCACCGGAGAAAAGAACAATGTAACTGTCTCATCACCGGAGAAAAGAACAATGTAACCGTCTCATCACCGGAGAAAAGAACAATGTATCCGTCTCATCACCGGAGAAAAGAACAATGTATCCGTCTCATCACCGGAGAAAAGAACAAAGTATCCGTCTCATCACCGGAGAAAAGAACAATGTATCCGTCTCATCACCGGAGAAAAGAATGTAACCGTCTCATCACCGGAGAAAAGAACAATGTATCCGTCTCATCACCGGAGAAAAGAACAATGTAACCATCTCATCACCGGAGAAAAGAACAATGTAACCGTCTCATCACCGGAGAAAAGAACAATGTAACCGGAGAAAAGAACAATGTAACCGTCTCATCACCGGAGAAAAGAACAATGTATCCGTCTCATCACCAGAGAAAAGAACAATGTATCCGTCTCATCACCGGAGAAAAGAACAATGTATCCGTCTCATCACCGGAGAAAAGAACAATGTATCCATCTCATCACCGGAGAAAAGAACAATGTATCCGTCTCATCACCGGAGAAAAGAACAATGTATCCGTCTCATCACCGGAGAAATGAACAATGTAACCGTCTCATCACCGGAGAAAAGAACAATGTATCCGTCTCATCACCGGAGCAAAGAACAATGTATCCGTCTCATCACCGGAGAAAGAACAATGTATATGTCTCATCACCGGAGAAAAGAACAATGTAACCGTCTCATCACCGGAGAAAAGAACAATGTATCCGTCTCATCACCGGAGAAAAGAACTATGTAACCGTCTCATCACCGGAGAAAAGAACAAAGTATCCGTCTCATCACCGGAGAAAAGAACAATGTAACCGTCTCATCACCGGAGAAAGAGACACAATGTATCGGTCTCATCACCGTAGAAAAGAACAATGTAACCGTCTCATCACCGGAGAAAAGAACAATGTAACCGTCTCATCACCGGAGAAAAGAACAATGTAACCGTCTCATCACCGGAGAAAAGAACAATGTATCCGTCTCATCACCGGAGAAAAGAACAATGTAACCGTCTCATCACCGGAGAAAAGAACAATGTATCCGTCTCATCACCGGAGAAAAGAACTATGTAACCGTCTCATCACCGGAGAAAAGAACAAAGTATCCGTCTCATCACCGGAGAAAAGAACAATGTAACCGTCTCATCACCGGAGAAAGAGACACAATGTATCGGTCTCATCACCGTAGAAAAGAACAATGTAACCGTCTCATCACCGGAGAAAAGAACAATGTAACCGTCTCATCACCGGAGAAAAGAACAATGTAACCGTCTCATCACCGGAGAAAAGAACAATGTATCCGTCTCATCACCGGAGAAAAGAACAATGTAACCGTCTCATCACCGGAGAAAAGAACAATGTATCCGTCTCATCACCGGAGAAAGAACAATGTATCTGTCTCATCACCGGAGAAAAGAACAATGTAACCGTCTCATCACCGGAGAAAAGAACAATGTATCCGTCTCATCACCGGAGAAAAGAACAATGTATCCGTCTCATCATCGGAGAAAGAACAATGTATCCGTCTCATCACCGGAGAAAAGAAGAAAGTATCCGTCTCATCACCGGAGAAAAGAACAAAGTATCCGTCTCATCACCGGAGAAAAGAACAAAGTATCCGTCTCATCACTGGAGAAAAGAACAATATAACCGTCTCATCACCGGAGAAAGAGACACAATGTATCCGTCTCATCACCGTAGAAAAGAACAATGTAACCGTCTCATCACCGGAGAAAAGAACAATGTAACCGTCTCATCACCGGAGAAAAGAACAATGTATCCGTCTCATCATCGGAGAAAGAACAATGTATCCGTCTCATCACCGGAGAAAAGAACAATGTATCCGTCTCATCACCGGAGAAAAGAACAATGTAACCGTCTCATCACCGGAGAAAAGAACAATGTATCCGTCTCATCACCGGAGAAAAGAACAATGTATCCGTCTCATCATCGGAGAAAGAACAATGTATCCGTCTCATCACCGGAGAAAAGAACAATGTATCCGTCTCATCACCGGAGAAAAGAACAAAGTATCCGTCTCATCACCGGAGAAAAGAACAAAGTATCCGTCTCATCACTGGAGAAAAGAACAATATAACCGTCTCATCACCGGAGAAAGAGACACAATGTATCCGTCTCATCACCGTAGAAAAGAACAATGTAACCGTCTCATCACCGGAGAAAAGAACAATGTAACCGTCTCATCACCGGAGAAAAGAACAATGTAACCGTCTCATCACCGGAGAAAAGAACAATGTAACCGTCTCATCACCGGAGAAAAGAACAAAGTATCCGTCTCATCACCGGAGAAAAGAACAATGTAACCGTCTCATCACCGGAGAAAGAGACACAATGTATCCGTCTCATCACCGTAGAAAAGAACAATGTAACCGTCTCATCACCGGAGAAAAGAACAATGTAACCGTCTCATCACCGGAGAAAAGAACAATGTAACCGTCTCATCACCGGAGAAAAGAACAATGTATCCGTCTCATCACCGGAGAAAAGAACAATGTATCCGTCTCATCACCGGAGAAAAGAACAATGTAACCGTCTCATCACCGGAGAAAAGAACAATGTATCCGTCTCATCACTGGAGAAAAGAACAATGTAACCGTCTCATCACCGGAGAAAAGAACAATGTAACCGTCTCATCACCGGAGAAAAGAACAATGTATCCGTCTCATCACCGGAGAAAAGAACAATGTATCCGTCTCATCACCGGAGAAAAGAACAATGTATCCGTCTCATCACCGGAGAAAAGAGCAATGTAACCGTCTCATCACCGGAGAAAAGAACAATGTATCCGTCTCATCACCGGAGAAAAGAACAATGTAACCGTCTCATCACCGGAGAAAAGAACAATGTAACCGTCTCATCACCGGAGAAAAGAACAATGTATCCGTCTCATCACCGGAGAAAAGAACAATGTAACGGTCTCATCACCGGAGAAAAGAACAATGTAACCGTCTCATCACCGGAGAAAAGAACAAAGTATCCGTCTCATCACCGGAGAAAAGAACAATGTAACCGTCTCATCACCGGAGAAAAGAACAATGTATCCGTCTCATCACCGGAGAAAAGAACAATGAATCCGTCTCATCACCGGAGAAAAGAACAAAGTATCCGTCTCATCACCGGAGAAAAGAACAATGTAACCGTCTCATCACCGGAGAAAAGAACAATGTATCCGTCTCATCACGGGAGAAAAGAACAAAGTATCCGTCTCATCACCGGAGAAAAGAACAATGTAACCGTCTCATCACCGGAGAAAGAGACACAATGTATCCGTCTCATCATCGGAGAAAAGAACAATGTATCCGTCTCATCACCGGAGAAAAGAACAATGTAACCGTCTCATCACCGGAGAAAAGAACAATGTATCCGTCTCATCACCGGAGAAAAGAACAATGTATCCGTCTCATCACCGGAGAAAAGAACAATGTAACCATCTCATCACCGGAGAAAAGAACAATGTATCCGTCTCATCACCGGAGAAAAGAACAATGTAACCGTCTCATCACCGGAGAAAAGAACAATGTATCCGTCTCATCACCGGAGAAAAGAACAATGTATCCGTCCCATCACCGGAGAAAAGAACAATGTATCCGTCTCATCACCGGAGAAAAGAACAATGTATCCGTCTCATCACCGGAGAAAAGAACAATGTATCCGTCTCATCACCGGAGAAAAGAACAATGTATCCGTCTCATCACCGGAGAAAAGAACAATGTAATCGTCTCATCACCGGAGAAAAGAACAATGTATCCGTCTCATCACCGGAGAAAAGAACAATGTAACCGTCTCATCACCGGAGAAAAGAACAATGTAACCGTCTCATCACCGGAGAAAAGAACAATGTAACCGTCTCATCACCGGAGAAAAGAACAATGTATCCGTCTCATCACCGGAGAAAAGAACAATGTAACCGTCTCATCACCGGAGAAAAGAACAATGTATCCGTCTCATCACCGGAGAAAAGAACAATGTAACCGTCTCATCACCGGAGAAAAGAACAATGTATCCGTCTCATCACCGGAGAAAAGAACAATGTATCCGTCTCATCACCGGAGAAAAGAACAATGTATCCGTCTCATCACCGGAGAAAAGAACAATGTAACCGTCTCATCACCGGAGAAAAGAACAATGTAACTGGAGAAAAGAACAATGTAACCGTCTCATCACCGGAGAAAAGAACAATGTAACCGTCTCATCACCGGAGAAAAGAACAATGTATCCATCTCATCACCGGAGAAAAGAACAATGTAACCGTCTCATCTCCGGAGAAAAGAACAATGTAACCGTCTCATCACCGGAGAAAAGAACAATGTATCCGTCTCATCACCGGAGAAAAGAACAATGTATCCATCTCATCACCGGAGAAAAGAACAATGTATCCGTCTCATCACCGGAGAAAAGAACAATGTAACCGTCTCATCACCGGAGAAAAGAACAATGTATCCGTCTCATCACCGGAGAAAAGAACAATGTATCCGTCTCATCACCGGAGAAAAGAACAATGTAACTGTCTCATCACCGGAGAAAAGAACAATGTAACCGTCTCATCACCGGAGAAAAGAACAATGTATCCGTCTCATCACCGGAGAAAAGAACAAAGTATCCGTCTCATCACCGGAGAAAAGAACAATGTATCCGTCTCATCACCGGAGAAAAGAATGTAACCGTCTCATCACCGGAGAAAAGAACAATGTATCCGTCTCATCACCGGAGAAAAGAACAATGTAACCATCTCATCACCGGAGAAAAGAACAATGTAACCGTCTCATCACCGGAGAAAAGAACAATGTAACCGGAGAAAAGAACAATGTAACCGTCTCATCACCGGAGAAAAGAACAATGTATCCGTCTCATCACCGGAGAAAAGAACAATGTAACCATCTCATCACCGGAGAAAAGAACAATGTAACCGTCTCATCACCGGAGAAAAGAACAATGTAACCGGAGAAAAGAACAATGTAACCGTCTCATCACCGGAGAAAAGAACAATGTATCCGTCTCATCACCGGAGAAAAGAACAATGTATCCGTCTCATCACTGGAGAAAAGAACAATGTAACCGTCTCATCACCGGAGAAAAGAACAATGTATCCGTCTCATCACCGTAGAAAAGAACAATGTAACCGTCTCATCACTAGAGAAAAGAACAATGTAACCGTCTCATCACCGGATAAAAGAACAATGTAACCGTCTCATCACCGGAGAAAGAACAATGTAACCGTCTCATCATTGGAGAAAAGAACAATGTATCCGTCTCATCACCGGAGAAAAGAGCAATGTATCCGTCTCATCACTGGAGAAAAGAACAATGTAACCGTCTCATCACCGGAGAAAAGAACAATGTATCCGTCTCATCACCGTAGAAAAGAACAATGTAACCGTCTCATCACTAGAGAAAAGAACAATGTAACCGTCTCATCACCGGATAAAAGAACAATGTAACCGTCTCATCACCGGAGAAAGAACAATGTAACCGTCTCATCATTGGAGAAAAGAACAATGTAACCGTCTCATCACCGGAGAAAAGAACAATGTAACCGTCTCATCACCGGAGAAAAGAACAATGTAACCGGAGAAAAGAACAATGTAACCGTCTCATCACCGGAGAAAAGAACAATGTATCCGTCTCATCACCGGAGAAAAGAACAATGTATCCGTCTCATCACTGGAGAAAAGAACAATGTAACCGTCTCATCACCGGAGAAAAGAACAATGTATCCGTCTCATCACCGTAGAAAAGAACAATGTAACCGTCTCATCACTAGAGAAAAGAACAATGTAACCGTCTCATCACCGGATAAAAGAACAATGTAACCGTCTCATCACCGGAGAAAGAACAATGTAACCGTCTCATCATTGGAGAAAAGAACAATGTATCCGTCTCATCACCGGAGAAAAGAACAATGTATCCGTCTCATCACTGGAGAAAAGAACAATGTAACCGTCTCATCACCGGAGAAAAGAACAATGTATCCGTCTCATCACCGTAGAAAAGAACAATGTAACCGTCTCATCACTAGAGAAAAGAACAATGTAACCGTCTCATCACCGGATAAAAGAACAATGTAACCGTCTCATCACCGGAGAAAGAACAATGTAACCGTCTCATCATTGGAGAAAAGAACAATGTAACCGTCTCATCACCGGAGAAAAGAGCAATGTATCCGTCTCATCACCGGAGAAAAGAACAATGTATCCGTCTCATCACCGGAGAAAAGAACAATGTATCCGTCCCATCACCGGAGAAAAGAACAATGTAACCGTCTCATCACCGGAGAAAAGAACAATGTATCCGTCTCATCAGTAGAGAAAAGAACAATGTATCCGTCTCATCACCGGAGAAAAGAACAATGTAACCGTCTCATCACCGGAGAAAAGAACAATGTATCCGTCTCATCACCGGAGAAAAGAACAATGTAACCGTCTCATCACTAGAGAAAAGAACAATGTAACCGTCTCATCACCGGATAAAAGAACAATGTAACCGTCTCATCACCGGAGAAAGAACAATGTAACCGTCTCATCACCGGAGAAAAGAACAATGTAACCGTCTCATCACCGGAGAAAAGAACAATGTAACCGTCTCATCACCGTAGAAAAGAACAATGTAACCGTCTCATCACCGGAGAAAGAACAATGTATCCGTCTCATCACCGGAGAAAAGAACAATGTATCCGTCTCATCACCGGAGAAAAGAACAATGTAACCGTCTCATCACCGGAGAAAAGAACAATGTATCCGTCTCATCACCGGAGAAAAGAACAATGTAACCGTCTCATCACCGGACAAAAGAACAATGTAACTGTCTCATCACCGGACAAAAGAACAATGTAACCGTCTCATCACCGGACAAAAGAACAATGTATCCGTCTCATCACCGGAGAAAAGAACAATGTAACCGTTTCATCACCGGACAAAAGAACAATGTATCCGTCTCATCACCGGAGAAAAGAACAATGTATCCGTCTCATCACCGGAGAAAAGAACAATGTATCCGTCTCATCACCGGAGAAAAGAACAATGTAACCGTCTCATCACCGGAGAAAAGAACAATGTAACCGTCTCATCACCGGAGAAAAGAACAATGTAACCGTCTCATCACCGGAGAAAAGAACAATGTATCCGTCTCATCACCGGAGAAAAGAACAATGTAACCGTCTCATCACCGGAGAAAAGAACAATGTATCCGTCTCATCACCGGAGAAAAGAACAATGTAACCGTCTCATCACCGGAGAAAAGAACAATGTATCCGTCTCATCACCGGAGAAAAGAACAATGTATCCGTCTCATCACCGGAGAAAAGAACAATGTATCCGTCTCATCACCGGAGAAAAGAACAATGTAACCGTCTCATCACCGGAGAAAAGAACAATGTAACTGGAGAAAAGAACAATGTAACCGTCTCATCACCGGAGAAAAGAACAATGTAACCGTCTCATCACCGGAGAAAAGAACAATGTATCCATCTCATCACCGGAGAAAAGAACAATGTAACCGTCTCATCTCCGGAGAAAAGAACAATGTAACCGTCTCATCACCGGAGAAAAGAACAATGTATCCGTCTCATCACCGGAGAAAAGAACAATGTATCCATCTCATCACCGGAGAAAAGAACAATGTATCCGTCTCATCACCGGAGAAAAGAACAATGTAACCGTCTCATCACCGGAGAAAAGAACAATGTATCCGTCTCATCACCGGAGAAAAGAACAATGTATCCGTCTCATCACCGGAGAAAAGAACAATGTAACTGTCTCATCACCGGAGAAAAGAACAATGTAACCGTCTCATCACCGGAGAAAAGAACAATGTATCCGTCTCATCACCGGAGAAAAGAACAATGTATCCGTCTCATCACCGGAGAAAAGAACAAAGTATCCGTCTCATCACCGGAGAAAAGAACAATGTATCCGTCTCATCACCGGAGAAAAGAATGTAACCGTCTCATCACCGGAGAAAAGAACAATGTATCCGTCTCATCACCGGAGAAAAGAACAATGTAACCATCTCATCACCGGAGAAAAGAACAATGTAACCGTCTCATCACCGGAGAAAAGAACAATGTAACCGGAGAAAAGAACAATGTAACCGTCTCATCACCGGAGAAAAGAACAATGTATCCGTCTCATCACCAGAGAAAAGAACAATGTATCCGTCTCATCACCGGAGAAAAGAACAATGTATCCGTCTCATCACCGGAGAAAAGAACAATGTATCCATCTCATCACCGGAGAAAAGAACAATGTATCCGTCTCATCACCGGAGAAAAGAACAATGTATCCGTCTCATCACCGGAGAAATGAACAATGTAACCGTCTCATCACCGGAGAAAAGAACAATGTATCCGTCTCATCACCGGAGCAAAGAACAATGTATCCGTCTCATCACCGGAGAAAGAACAATGTATATGTCTCATCACCGGAGAAAAGAACAATGTAACCGTCTCATCACCGGAGAAAAGAACAATGTATCCGTCTCATCACCGGAGAAAAGAACTATGTAACCGTCTCATCACCGGAGAAAAGAACAAAGTATCCGTCTCATCACCGGAGAAAAGAACAATGTAACCGTCTCATCACCGGAGAAAGAGACACAATGTATCGGTCTCATCACCGTAGAAAAGAACAATGTAACCGTCTCATCACCGGAGAAAAGAACAATGTAACCGTCTCATCACCGGAGAAAAGAACAATGTAACCGTCTCATCACCGGAGAAAAGAACAATGTATCCGTCTCATCACCGGAGAAAAGAACAATGTAACCGTCTCATCACCGGAGAAAAGAACAATGTATCCGTCTCATCACCGGAGAAAAGAACTATGTAACCGTCTCATCACCGGAGAAAAGAACAAAGTATCCGTCTCATCACCGGAGAAAAGAACAATGTAACCGTCTCATCACCGGAGAAAGAGACACAATGTATCGGTCTCATCACCGTAGAAAAGAACAATGTAACCGTCTCATCACCGGAGAAAAGAACAATGTAACCGTCTCATCACCGGAGAAAAGAACAATGTAACCGTCTCATCACCGGAGAAAAGAACAATGTATCCGTCTCATCACCGGAGAAAAGAACAATGTAACCGTCTCATCACCGGAGAAAAGAACAATGTATCCGTCTCATCACCGGAGAAAGAACAATGTATCTGTCTCATCACCGGAGAAAAGAACAATGTAACCGTCTCATCACCGGAGAAAAGAACAATGTATCCGTCTCATCACCGGAGAAAAGAACAATGTATCCGTCTCATCATCGGAGAAAGAACAATGTATCCGTCTCATCACCGGAGAAAAGAAGAAAGTATCCGTCTCATCACCGGAGAAAAGAACAAAGTATCCGTCTCATCACCGGAGAAAAGAACAAAGTATCCGTCTCATCACTGGAGAAAAGAACAATATAACCGTCTCATCACCGGAGAAAGAGACACAATGTATCCGTCTCATCACCGTAGAAAAGAACAATGTAACCGTCTCATCACCGGAGAAAAGAACAATGTAACCGTCTCATCACCGGAGAAAAGAACAATGTATCCGTCTCATCATCGGAGAAAGAACAATGTATCCGTCTCATCACCGGAGAAAAGAACAATGTATCCGTCTCATCACCGGAGAAAAGAACAATGTAACCGTCTCATCACCGGAGAAAAGAACAATGTATCCGTCTCATCACCGGAGAAAAGAACAATGTATCCGTCTCATCATCGGAGAAAGAACAATGTATCCGTCTCATCACCGGAGAAAAGAACAATGTATCCGTCTCATCACCGGAGAAAAGAACAAAGTATCCGTCTCATCACCGGAGAAAAGAACAAAGTATCCGTCTCATCACTGGAGAAAAGAACAATATAACCGTCTCATCACCGGAGAAAGAGACACAATGTATCCGTCTCATCACCGTAGAAAAGAACAATGTAACCGTCTCATCACCGGAGAAAAGAACAATGTAACCGTCTCATCACCGGAGAAAAGAACAATGTAACCGTCTCATCACCGGAGAAAAGAACAATGTAACCGTCTCATCACCGGAGAAAAGAACAAAGTATCCGTCTCATCACCGGAGAAAAGAACAATGTAACCGTCTCATCACCGGAGAAAGAGACACAATGTATCCGTCTCATCACCGTAGAAAAGAACAATGTAACCGTCTCATCACCGGAGAAAAGAACAATGTAACCGTCTCATCACCGGAGAAAAGAACAATGTAACCGTCTCATCACCGGAGAAAAGAACAATGTATCCGTCTCATCACCGGAGAAAAGAACAATGTATCCGTCTCATCACCGGAGAAAAGAACAATGTAACCGTCTCATCACCGGAGAAAAGAACAATGTATCCGTCTCATCACTGGAGAAAAGAACAATGTAACCGTCTCATCACCGGAGAAAAGAACAATGTAACCGTCTCATCACCGGAGAAAAGAACAATGTATCCGTCTCATCACCGGAGAAAAGAACAATGTATCCGTCTCATCACCGGAGAAAAGAACAATGTATCCGTCTCATCACCGGAGAAAAGAGCAATGTAACCGTCTCATCACCGGAGAAAAGAACAATGTATCCGTCTCATCACCGGAGAAAAGAACAATGTAACCGTCTCATCACCGGAGAAAAGAACAATGTAACCGTCTCATCACCGGAGAAAAGAACAATGTATCCGTCTCATCACCGGAGAAAAGAACAATGTAACGGTCTCATCACCAGAGAAAAGAACAATGTAACCGTCTCATCACCGGAGAAAAGAACAAAGTATCCGTCTCATCACCGGAGAAAAGAACAATGTAACCGTCTCATCACCGGAGAAAAGAACAATGTATCCGTCTCATCACCGGAGAAAAGAACAATGAATCCGTCTCATCACCGGAGAAAAGAACAAAGTATCCGTCTCATCACCGGAGAAAAGAACAATGTAACCGTCTCATCACCGGAGAAAAGAACAATGTATCCGTCTCATCACGGGAGAAAAGAACAAAGTATCCGTCTCATCACCGGAGAAAAGAACAATGTAACCGTCTCATCACCGGAGAAAGAGACACAATGTATCCGTCTCATCATCGGAGAAAAGAACAATGTATCCGTCTCATCACCGGAGAAAAGAACAATGTAACCGTCTCATCACCGGAGAAAAGAACAATGTATCCGTCTCATCACCGGAGAAAAGAACAATGTATCCGTCTCATCACCGGAGAAAAGAACAATGTAACCATCTCATCACCGGAGAAAAGAACAATGTATCCGTCTCATCACCGGAGAAAAGAACAATGTAACCGTCTCATCACCGGAGAAAAGAACAATGTAACCGTCTCATCACCGGAGAAAAGAACAAAGTATCCGTCTCATCACCGGAGAAAAGAACAATGTAACCGTCTCATCACCGGAGAAAGAGACACAATGTATCCGTCTCATCACCGTAGAAAAGAACAATGTAACCGTCTCATCACCGGAGAAAAGAACAATGTAACCGTCTCATCACCGGAGAAAAGAACAATGTAACCGTCTCATCACCGGAGAAAAGAACAATGTATCCGTCTCATCACCGGAGAAAAGAACAATGTATCCGTCTCATCACCGGAGAAAAGAACAATGTAACCGTCTCATCACCGGAGAAAAGAACAATGTATCCGTCTCATCACTGGAGAAAAGAACAATGTAACCGTCTCATCACCGGAGAAAAGAACAATGTAACCGTCTCATCACCGGAGAAAAGAACAATGTATCCGTCTCATCACCGGAGAAAAGAACAATGTATCCGTCTCATCACCGGAGAAAAGAACAATGTATCCGTCTCATCACCGGAGAAAAGAGCAATGTAACCGTCTCATCACCGGAGAAAAGAACAATGTATCCGTCTCATCACCGGAGAAAAGAACAATGTAACCGTCTCATCACCGGAGAAAAGAACAATGTAACCGTCTCATCACCGGAGAAAAGAACAATGTATCCGTCTCATCACCGGAGAAAAGAACAATGTAACGGTCTCATCACCAGAGAAAAGAACAATGTAACCGTCTCATCACCGGAGAAAAGAACAAAGTATCCGTCTCATCACCGGAGAAAAGAACAATGTAACCGTCTCATCACCGGAGAAAAGAACAATGTATCCGTCTCATCACCGGAGAAAAGAACAATGAATCCGTCTCATCACCGGAGAAAAGAACAAAGTATCCGTCTCATCACCGGAGAAAAGAACAATGTAACCGTCTCATCACCGGAGAAAAGAACAATGTATCCGTCTCATCACGGGAGAAAAGAACAAAGTATCCGTCTCATCACCGGAGAAAAGAACAATGTAACCGTCTCATCACCGGAGAAAGAGACACAATGTATCCGTCTCATCATCGGAGAAAAGAACAATGTATCCGTCTCATCACCGGAGAAAAGAACAATGTAACCGTCTCATCACCGGAGAAAAGAACAATGTATCCGTCTCATCACCGGAGAAAAGAACAATGTATCCGTCTCATCACCGGAGAAAAGAACAATGTAACCATCTCATCACCGGAGAAAAGAACAATGTATCCGTCTCATCACCGGAGAAAAGAACAATGTAACCGTCTCATCACCGGAGAAAAGAACAATGTATCCGTCTCATCACCGGAGAAAAGAACAATGTATCCGTCCCATCACCGGAGAAAAGAACAATGTATCCGTCTCATCACCGGAGAAAAGAACAATGTATCCGTCTCATCACCGGAGAAAAGAACAATGTATCCGTCTCATCACCGGAGAAAAGAACAATGTATCCGTCTCATCACCGGAGAAAAGAACAATGTAATCGTCTCATCACCGGAGAAAAGAACAATGTATCCGTCTCATCACCGGAGAAAGAACAATGTAACCGTCTCATCACTAGAGAAAAGAACAATGTATCCGTCTCATCACCGGAGAAAAGAACAATGTAACCGTCTCATCACCGGAGAAAAGAGCAATGTATCCGTCTCATCATCGGAGAAAAGAACAATGTATCCGTCTCATCACCGGAGAAAAGAACAATGTAACCGTCTCATCACCGGAGAAAGAACAATGTAACCGTCTCATCATCGGAGAAAAGAACAATGTAACCGTCTCATCACCGGAGAAAAGAACAATGTATCCGTCTCATCACCGGAGAAAAGAACAATGTATCCGTCTCATCACCGGAGAAAAGAACAATGTATCCGTCTCATCACCGGAGAAAAGAACAATGTATCCGTCTCATCATCGGAGAAAAGAACAATGTAACCGTCTCATCACCGGAGAAAAGAACAATGTATCCGTGTCATCACCGGAGAAAAGAACAATGTATCCGGCTCATCATCGTAGAAAAGAACAATGTATCCGTCTCATCACCGGAGAAAAGAACAATGTATCCGTCTCATCACCGGAGAAAAGAGCAATGTATCCGTCTCATCACCGGAGAAAAGAACAATGTAACCGTCTCATCACCGGAGAAAAGAACAATGTATCCGTCTCATCACCGGAGAAAGAACAATGTAACCGTCTCATCACTAGAGAAAAGAACAATGTGTCCGTCTCATCACCGGAGAAAAGAACAATGTAACCGTCTCATCACCGGAGAAAAGAACAATGTATCCGTCTCATCATCGGAGAAAAGAACAATGTATCCGTCTCATCACCGGAGAAAAGAACAATGTAACCGTCTCATCACCGGAGAAAGAACAATGTAACCGTCTCATCACCGGAGAAAAGAATAATGTAACCGTCTCATCACCGGAGAAAAGAACAATGTAACCGTCTCATCACCGGAGAAAAGAACAATGAAACCGTCTCATCACCGGAGAAAAGAACAATGTATCCGTCTCATCACCGGAGAAAAGAACAATGTAACCGTCTCATCACCGGAGAAAAGAACAATGTATCCGTCTCATCACCGGAGAAAAGAACAATGTATCCGTCTCATCACCGGAGAAAAGAACAATGTATCCGTCTCATCACCGGAGAAAAGAACAATGTAACCCGCCCATCACCGGAGAAAAGAACAATGTAACCGTCTCATCACCGGAGAAAGAACAATGTAACCGCCTCATCACCGGAGAAAAGAACAATGTATCCGTCTCATCACCGGACAAAAGAGCAATGTATCCGTCTCATCACCGGAGAAAAGAACAATGTAACCGTCTCATCACCGGAGAAAAGAGCAATGTATCCGTCTCATCATCGGAGAAAAGAATAATGTATCCGTCTCATCACCGGAGAAAGAACAATGTAACCGTTTCATCACCGGAGAAAAGAACAATGTAACCGTCCCATCACCGGAGAAAAGAACAATGTAACCGTCTCATCACCGGAGAAAAGAACAATGTAACCGTCTCATCACCGGAGAAAGAACAATGTAACCGTCTCATCACCGGAGAAAAGAACAATGTAACCGTCTCATCACCGGAGAAAAGAACAATGTAACCGTCTCATCACCGGAGAAAAGAACAATGAAACCGTCTCATCACCGGAGAAAAGAACAATGTATCCGTCTCATCACCGGAGAAAAGAACAATGTAACCGTATCATCACCGGAGAAAAGAACAATGTAACCGTCTCATCATCGGAGAAAAGAACAATGTATCCGTCTCATCACCGGAGAAAAGAACAATGTAACCGTCTCATCACCGGAGAAAAGAACAATGTAACCGTCTCATCATCGGAGAAAAGAACAATGTAACCGTCTCATCACCGGAGAAAAGAGCAATGTATCCGTCTCATCACCGGAGAAAAGAACAATGTATCCGTCTCATCACCGGAGAAAAGAACAATGTATCCGTCCCATCACCGGAGAAAAGAACAATGTAACCGTCTCATCACCGGAGAAAAGAACAATGTATCCGTCTCATCAGTAGAGAAAAGAACAATGTATCCGTCTCATCACCGGAGAAAAGAACAATGTAACCGTCTCATCACCGGAGAAAAGAACAATGTATCCGTCTCATCACCGGAGAAAAGAACAATGTAACCGTCTCATCACTAGAGAAAAGAACAATGTAACCGTCTCATCACCGGATAAAAGAACAATGTAACCGTCTCATCACCGGAGAAAGAACAATGTAACCGTCTCATCACCGGAGAAAAGAACAATGTAACCGTCTCATCACCGGAGAAAAGAACAATGTAACCGTCTCATCACCGTAGAAAAGAACAATGTAACCGTCTCATCACCGGAGAAAGAACAATGTATCCGTCTCATCACCGGAGAAAAGAACAATGTATCCGTCTCATCACCGGAGAAAAGAACAATGTAACCGTCTCATCACCGGAGAAAAGAACAATGTATCCGTCTCATCACCGGAGAAAAGAACAATGTAACCGTCTCATCACCGGACAAAAGAACAATGTAACTGTCTCATCACCGGACAAAAGAACAATGTAACCGTCTCATCACCGGACAAAAGAACAATGTATCCGTCTCATCACCGGAGAAAAGAACAATGTAACCGTTTCATCACCGGACAAAAGAACAATGTATCCGTCTCATCACCGGAGAAAAGAACAATGTATCCGTCTCATCACCGGAGAAAAGAACAATGTATCCGTCTCATCACCGGAGAAAAGAACAATGTAACCGTCTCATCACCGGAGAAAAGAACAATGTAACCGTCTCATCACCGGAGAAAAGAACAATGTAACCGTCTCATCACCGGAGAAAAGAACAATGTATCCGTCTCATCACCGGAGAAAAGAACAATGTAACCGTCTCATCACCGGAGAAAAGAACAATGTATCCGTCTCATCACCGGAGAAAAGAACAATGTAACCGTCTCATCACCGGAGAAAAGAACAATGTATCCGTCTCATCACCGGAGAAAAGAACAATGTATCCGTCTCATCACCGGAGAAAAGAACAATGTATCCGTCTCATCACCGGAGAAAAGAACAATGTAACCGTCTCATCACCGGAGAAAAGAACAATGTAACTGGAGAAAAGAACAATGTAACCGTCTCATCACCGGAGAAAAGAACAATGTAACCGTCTCATCACCGGAGAAAAGAACAATGTATCCATCTCATCACCGGAGAAAAGAACAATGTAACCGTCTCATCTCCGGAGAAAAGAACAATGTAACCGTCTCATCACCGGAGAAAAGAACAATGTATCCGTCTCATCACCGGAGAAAAGAACAATGTATCCATCTCATCACCGGAGAAAAGAACAATGTATCCGTCTCATCACCGGAGAAAAGAACAATGTAACCGTCTCATCACCGGAGAAAAGAACAATGTATCCGTCTCATCACCGGAGAAAAGAACAATGTATCCGTCTCATCACCGGAGAAAAGAACAATGTAACTGTCTCATCACCGGAGAAAAGAACAATGTAACCGTCTCATCACCGGAGAAAAGAACAATGTATCCGTCTCATCACCGGAGAAAAGAACAATGTATCCGTCTCATCACCGGAGAAAAGAACAAAGTATCCGTCTCATCACCGGAGAAAAGAACAATGTATCCGTCTCATCACCGGAGAAAAGAATGTAACCGTCTCATCACCGGAGAAAAGAACAATGTATCCGTCTCATCACCGGAGAAAAGAACAATGTAACCATCTCATCACCGGAGAAAAGAACAATGTAACCGTCTCATCACCGGAGAAAAGAACAATGTAACCGGAGAAAAGAACAATGTAACCGTCTCATCACCGGAGAAAAGAACAATGTATCCGTCTCATCACCAGAGAAAAGAACAATGTATCCGTCTCATCACCGGAGAAAAGAACAATGTATCCGTCTCATCACCGGAGAAAAGAACAATGTATCCATCTCATCACCGGAGAAAAGAACAATGTATCCGTCTCATCACCGGAGAAAAGAACAATGTATCCGTCTCATCACCGGAGAAATGAACAATGTAACCGTCTCATCACCGGAGAAAAGAACAATGTATCCGTCTCATCACCGGAGCAAAGAACAATGTATCCGTCTCATCACCGGAGAAAGAACAATGTATATGTCTCATCACCGGAGAAAAGAACAATGTAACCGTCTCATCACCGGAGAAAAGAACAATGTATCCGTCTCATCACCGGAGAAAAGAACTATGTAACCGTCTCATCACCGGAGAAAAGAACAAAGTATCCGTCTCATCACCGGAGAAAAGAACAATGTAACCGTCTCATCACCGGAGAAAGAGACACAATGTATCGGTCTCATCACCGTAGAAAAGAACAATGTAACCGTCTCATCACCGGAGAAAAGAACAATGTAACCGTCTCATCACCGGAGAAAAGAACAATGTAACCGTCTCATCACCGGAGAAAAGAACAATGTATCCGTCTCATCACCGGAGAAAAGAACAATGTAACCGTCTCATCACCGGAGAAAAGAACAATGTATCCGTCTCATCACCGGAGAAAAGAACTATGTAACCGTCTCATCACCGGAGAAAAGAACAAAGTATCCGTCTCATCACCGGAGAAAAGAACAATGTAACCGTCTCATCACCGGAGAAAGAGACACAATGTATCGGTCTCATCACCGTAGAAAAGAACAATGTAACCGTCTCATCACCGGAGAAAAGAACAATGTAACCGTCTCATCACCGGAGAAAAGAACAATGTAACCGTCTCATCACCGGAGAAAAGAACAATGTATCCGTCTCATCACCGGAGAAAAGAACAATGTAACCGTCTCATCACCGGAGAAAAGAACAATGTATCCGTCTCATCACCGGAGAAAGAACAATGTATCTGTCTCATCACCGGAGAAAAGAACAATGTAACCGTCTCATCACCGGAGAAAAGAACAATGTATCCGTCTCATCACCGGAGAAAAGAACAATGTATCCGTCTCATCATCGGAGAAAGAACAATGTATCCGTCTCATCACCGGAGAAAAGAAGAAAGTATCCGTCTCATCACCGGAGAAAAGAACAAAGTATCCGTCTCATCACCGGAGAAAAGAACAAAGTATCCGTCTCATCACTGGAGAAAAGAACAATATAACCGTCTCATCACCGGAGAAAGAGACACAATGTATCCGTCTCATCACCGTAGAAAAGAACAATGTAACCGTCTCATCACCGGAGAAAAGAACAATGTAACCGTCTCATCACCGGAGAAAAGAACAATGTATCCGTCTCATCATCGGAGAAAGAACAATGTATCCGTCTCATCACCGGAGAAAAGAACAATGTATCCGTCTCATCACCGGAGAAAAGAACAATGTAACCGTCTCATCACCGGAGAAAAGAACAATGTATCCGTCTCATCACCGGAGAAAAGAACAATGTATCCGTCTCATCATCGGAGAAAGAACAATGTATCCGTCTCATCACCGGAGAAAAGAACAATGTATCCGTCTCATCACCGGAGAAAAGAACAAAGTATCCGTCTCATCACCGGAGAAAAGAACAAAGTATCCGTCTCATCACTGGAGAAAAGAACAATATAACCGTCTCATCACCGGAGAAAGAGACACAATGTATCCGTCTCATCACCGTAGAAAAGAACAATGTAACCGTCTCATCACCGGAGAAAAGAACAATGTAACCGTCTCATCACCGGAGAAAAGAACAATGTAACCGTCTCATCACCGGAGAAAAGAACAATGTAACCGTCTCATCACCGGAGAAAAGAACAAAGTATCCGTCTCATCACCGGAGAAAAGAACAATGTAACCGTCTCATCACCGGAGAAAGAGACACAATGTATCCGTCTCATCACCGTAGAAAAGAACAATGTAACCGTCTCATCACCGGAGAAAAGAACAATGTAACCGTCTCATCACCGGAGAAAAGAACAATGTAACCGTCTCATCACCGGAGAAAAGAACAATGTATCCGTCTCATCACCGGAGAAAAGAACAATGTATCCGTCTCATCACCGGAGAAAAGAACAATGTAACCGTCTCATCACCGGAGAAAAGAACAATGTATCCGTCTCATCACTGGAGAAAAGAACAATGTAACCGTCTCATCACCGGAGAAAAGAACAATGTAACCGTCTCATCACCGGAGAAAAGAACAATGTATCCGTCTCATCACCGGAGAAAAGAACAATGTATCCGTCTCATCACCGGAGAAAAGAACAATGTATCCGTCTCATCACCGGAGAAAAGAGCAATGTAACCGTCTCATCACCGGAGAAAAGAACAATGTATCCGTCTCATCACCGGAGAAAAGAACAATGTAACCGTCTCATCACCGGAGAAAAGAACAATGTAACCGTCTCATCACCGGAGAAAAGAACAATGTATCCGTCTCATCACCGGAGAAAAGAACAATGTAACGGTCTCATCACCAGAGAAAAGAACAATGTAACCGTCTCATCACCGGAGAAAAGAACAAAGTATCCGTCTCATCACCGGAGAAAAGAACAATGTAACCGTCTCATCACCGGAGAAAAGAACAATGTATCCGTCTCATCACCGGAGAAAAGAACAATGAATCCGTCTCATCACCGGAGAAAAGAACAAAGTATCCGTCTCATCACCGGAGAAAAGAACAATGTAACCGTCTCATCACCGGAGAAAAGAACAATGTATCCGTCTCATCACGGGAGAAAAGAACAAAGTATCCGTCTCATCACCGGAGAAAAGAACAATGTAACCGTCTCATCACCGGAGAAAGAGACACAATGTATCCGTCTCATCATCGGAGAAAAGAACAATGTATCCGTCTCATCACCGGAGAAAAGAACAATGTAACCGTCTCATCACCGGAGAAAAGAACAATGTATCCGTCTCATCACCGGAGAAAAGAACAATGTATCCGTCTCATCACCGGAGAAAAGAACAATGTAACCATCTCATCACCGGAGAAAAGAACAATGTATCCGTCTCATCACCGGAGAAAAGAACAATGTAACCGTCTCATCACCGGAGAAAAGAACAATGTATCCGTCTCATCACCGGAGAAAAGAACAATGTATCCGTCCCATCACCGGAGAAAAGAACAATGTATCCGTCTCATCACCGGAGAAAAGAACAATGTATCCGTCTCATCACCGGAGAAAAGAACAATGTATCCGTCTCATCACCGGAGAAAAGAACAATGTATCCGTCTCATCACCGGAGAAAAGAACAATGTAATCGTCTCATCACCGGAGAAAAGAACAATGTATCCGTCTCATCACCGGAGAAAGAACAATGTAACCGTCTCATCACTAGAGAAAAGAACAATGTATCCGTCTCATCACCGGAGAAAAGAACAATGTAACCGTCTCATCACCGGAGAAAAGAGCAATGTATCCGTCTCATCATCGGAGAAAAGAACAATGTATCAGTCTCATCACCGGAGAAAAGAACAATGTAACCGTCTCATCACCGGAGAAAGAACAATGTAACCGTCTCATCATCGGAGAAAAGAACAATGTAACCGTCTCATCACCGGAGAAAAGAACAATGTATCCGTCTCATCACCGGAGAAAAGAACAATGTATCCGTCTCATCACCGGAGAAAAGAACAATGTATCCGTCTCATCACCGGAGAAAAGAACAATGTATCCGTCTCATCATCGGAGAAAAGAACAATGTAACCGTCTCATCACCGGAGAAAAGAACAATGTATCCGTGTCATCACCGGAGAAAAGAACAATGTATCCGGCTCATCATCGTAGAAAAGAACAATGTATCCGTCTCATCACCGGAGAAAAGAACAATGTATCCGTCTCATCACCGGAGAAAAGAGCAATGTATCCGTCTCATCACCGGAGAAAAGAACAATGTAACCGTCTCATCACCGGAGAAAAGAACAATGTATCCGTCTCATCACCGGAGAAAGAACAATGTAACCGTCTCATCACTAGAGAAAAGAACAATGTGTCCGTCTCATCACCGGAGAAAAGAACAATGTAACCGTCTCATCACCGGAGAAAAGAACAATGTATCCGTCTCATCATCGGAGAAAAGAACAATGTATCCGTCTCATCACCGGAGAAAAGAACAATGTAACCGTCTCATCACCGGAGAAAGAACAATGTAACCGTCTCATCACCGGAGAAAAGAATAATGTAACCGTCTCATCACCGGAGAAAAGAACAATGTAACCGTCTCATCACCGGAGAAAAGAACAATGAAACCGTCTCATCACCGGAGAAAAGAACAATGTATCCGTCTCATCACCGGAGAAAAGAACAATGTAACCGTCTCATCACCGGAGAAAAGAACAATGTATCCGTCTCATCACCGGAGAAAAGAACAATGTATCCGTCTCATCACCGGAGAAAAGAACAATGTATCCGTCTCATCACCGGAGAAAAGAACAATGTAACCCGCCCATCACCGGAGAAAAGAACAATGTAACCGTCTCATCACCGGAGAAAGAACAATGTAACCGCCTCATCACCGGAGAAAAGAACAATGTATCCGTCTCATCACCGGACAAAAGAGCAATGTATCCGTCTCATCACCGGAGAAAAGAACAATGTAACCGTCTCATCACCGGAGAAAAGAGCAATGTATCCGTCTCATCATCGGAGAAAAGAATAATGTATCCGTCTCATCACCGGAGAAAGAACAATGTAACCGTTTCATCACCGGAGAAAAGAACAATGTAACCGTCCCATCACCGGAGAAAAGAACAATGTAACCGTCTCATCACCGGAGAAAAGAACAATGTAACCGTCTCATCACCGGAGAAAGAACAATGTAACCGTCTCATCACCGGAGAAAAGAACAATGTAACCGTCTCATCACCGGAGAAAAGAACAATGTAACCGTCTCATCACCGGAGAAAAGAACAATGAAACCGTCTCATCACCGGAGAAAAGAACAATGTATCCGTCTCATCACCGGAGAAAAGAACAATGTAACCGTATCATCACCGGAGAAAAGAACAATGTAACCGTCTCATCATCGGAGAAAAGAACAATGTATCCGTCTCATCACCGGAGAAAAGAACAATGTAACCGTCTCATCACCGGAGAAAAGAACAATGTAACCGTCTCATCATCGGAGAAAAGAACAATGTAACCGTCTCATCACCGGAGAAAAGAACAATGTAACCGTCTCATCATCGGAGAAAAGAACAATGTATCCGTCTCATCACCGGAGAAAAGAACAATGTAACTGTCTCATCACCGGAGAAAAGAACAATGTATCCGTCTCATCACCGGAGAAAAGAACAATGTAACCGTCTCATCACCGGAGAAAAGAACAATGTAACCGTCTCATCACCGGAGAAAAGAACAATGTAACCGTCTCATCATCGGAGAAAAGAACAATGTAACCGTCTCATCACCGGAGAAAAGAACAATGTATCCGTCTCATCACCGGAGAAAAGAACAATGTAACCGTCTCATCACCGAAGAAAAGAACAATGTAACCGTCTCATCACCGGAGAAAGAACAATGTAACCGTCTCATCATTGGAGAAAAGAACAATGTAACCGTCTCATCACCGGAGAAAAGAACAATGTAACCGTCTCATCACCGGAGAAAAGAACAATGTATCAGTCTCATCACCGGAGAAAAGAACAATGTATCCGTCTCATCACCGGAGAAAAGAACAATGTATCCGTCTCATCACCGGAGAAAAGAACAATGTATCCGTCTCATCACCGGAGAAAAGAACAATGTATCCGTCTCATCACCGGAGAAAAGAACAATGTATCCGTCTCATCACCGGAGAAAAGAACAATGTATCCGTCTCATCACCGGAGAAAAGAACAATGTAACCGTCTCATCACCGTAGAAAAGAACAATGTAACCGTCTCATCACTAGAGAAAAGAACAATGTAACCGTCTCATCACCGGAGAAAAGAACAATGTAACCGTCTCATCACCGGAGAAAAGAACAATGTATCCGTCTCATCACCGGAGAAAGAACAATGTAACCGTCTCATCATTGGAGAAAAGAACAATGTATCCGTCTCATCACCGGAGAAAAGAACAATGTATCCGTCTCATCACCGGAGAAAAGAACAATGTATCCGTCTCATCACCGGAGAAAAGAACAATGTATCCGTCTCATCACCGGAGAAAAGAACAATGTATCCGTCTCATCACCGGAGAAAAGAACAATGTAACCGTCTCATCACCGGAGAAAAGAACAATGTATCCGTCTCATCACCGGAGAACAGAACAATGTAACCGTCTCATCACCGGAGAAAAGAACAATGTATCCGTCTCATCACCGGAGAAAAGAACAATGTAACCGTCTCATCACCGGAGAAAAGAACAATGTAACCGTCTCATCACCGGAGAAAAGAACAATGTAACCGTCTCATCACCGGAGAAAAGAACAATGTAACCGTCTCATCACCGGAGAAAGAACAATGTAACCGTCTCATCATTAGAGAAAAGAACAATGTATCCTTCTCATCACCGGAGAAAAGAACAATGTAACCGTCTCATCACCGGAGAAAAGAACAATGTATCTGTCTCATCACCGGAGAAAAGAACAATGTATCCGTCTCATCACCGGAGAAAAGAACAATGTATCCGTCTCATCACCGGAGAAAAGAACAATGTATCCGTCTCATCACCGGAGAAAAGAACAATGTATCCGTCTCATCACCGGAGAAAAGAACAATGTAACCGTCTCATCACCGGAGAAAAGAACAATGTTACCGTCTCATCACCGGAGAAAAGAACAATGTAACCGTCTCATCACCGGAGAAAAGAACAATGTAACCGTCTCATCACCGGAGAAAAGAACAATGTATCCGTCTCATCAGCGGAGAAAAGAACAATGTATCCGTCTCATCACCGGAGAAAGAACAATGTAACCGTCTCATCACCGGAGAAAAGAACAATGTAACCGTCTCATCACCGGAGAAAAGAACAATGTAACCGTCTCATCACCGGAGAAAAGAACAATGTAACCGTCTCATCACCGGAGAAAAGAACAATGTAACCGTCTCATCACCGGAGAAAAGAACAATGTAACCGTCTCATCACCGGAGAAAAGAACAATGTATCCGTCTCATCACCGGAGAAAAGAACAATGTATCCGTCTCATCACCGGAGAAAAGAACAATGTATCCGTCTCATCACCGGAGAAAAGAACAATGTATCCGTCTCATCACCGGAGAAAAGAACAATGTATACGTCTCATCACCGGAGAAAAGAACAATGTATCCGTCTCATCACCGGAGAAAAGAACAATGTAACCGTCTCATCACCGGAGAAAAGAACAATGTAACCGTCTCATCACCGGAGAAAAGAACAATGAAACTGTCTCATCACCGGAGAAAAGAACAATGTATTCGTCTCATCACCGGAGAAAAGAACAATGTATCCGTCTCATCACCGGAGAAAAGAACAATGTAACCGTCTCATCACAGGAGAAAAGAACAATGTATCCGTCTCATCCCTGGAGAAAAGAACAATGTATCCGTCTCATCACCGGAGAAAAGAACAATGTAACCGTCTCATCACCGTAGAAAAGAACAATGTAACCGTCTCATCCCTGGAGAAAAGAACAATGTAACCGTCTCATCACCGGAGAAAAGAACAATGTAACCGTCTCATCACCGGAGAAAAGAACAATGTAACCGTCTCATCACCGGAGAAAAGAACAATGTATCCGTCTCATCACCGTAGAAAAGAACAATGTAACCGTCTCATCCCTGGAGAAAAGAACAATGTAACCGTCTCATCACCGGAGAAAAGAACAATGTAACCGTCTCATCACCGGAGAAAAGAACAATGTAACCGTCTCATCACCGGAGAAAAGAACAATGTAACCGTCTCATCACTAGAGAAAAGAACAATGTAACCGTCTCATCACCGGAGAAAAGAACAATGTATCCGTCTCATCACCGGAGAAAAGAACAATGTAACCGGAGAAAAGAACAATGTAACCGTCTCATCACCGGAGAAAAGAACAATGTATCCGTCTCATCTCCGGAGAAAAGAACAATGTATCCGTCTCATCACCGGAGAAAAGAACAATGTATCCGTCTCATCACCGGAGAAAAGAACAATGTAACCGTCTCATCACCGGAGAAAAGAACAATGTATCCGTCTCATCACCGGAGAAAAGAACAATGTAACCGTCTCATCACCGGAGAAAAGAACAATGTATCCGTCTCATCACCGGAGAAAAGAACAATGTAACCGTCTCATCACCGGAGAAAAGAACAATGTATCCGTTTCATCACCGGAGAAAAGAACAATGAAACCGTCTCATCACCGGAGAAAAGAACAATGTAACCGTCTCATCACCGGAGAAAAGAACAATGTATCCATCTCATCACCGGAGAAAAGAACAATGTAACCGTCTCATCACCGGAGAAAAGAACAATGTATCCGTCTCATCTCCGGAGAAAAGAACAATGTATCCGTCTCATCTCCGGAGAAAAGAACAATGTATCCGTCTCATCACCGGAGAAAGAACAATGTAACAGTCTCATCACCGGAGAAAAGAACAATGTATCCGTCTCATCTCCGGTGAAAAGAACAATGTATCCGTCTCATCACCGGAGAAAAGAACAATGTATCCGTCTCATCACCGGAGAAAAGAACAATGTATCCGTCTCATCACCGGAGAAAAGAACAATGTATCCGTCTCATCACCGGAGAAAAGAACAATGTATCCGTCTCATCACCGGAGAAAAGAACAATGTATCCGTCTCATCACCGGAGAAAAGAACAATGTATCCGTCTCATCACCGGAGAAAAGAACAATGTAACCGTCTCATCACCGGAGAAAAGAACAATGTAACCGTCTCATCACCGGAGAAAAGAACAATGAAACTGTCTCATCACCGGAGAAAAGAACAATGTATTCGTCTCATCACCGGAGAAAAGAACAATGTATCCGTCTCATCACCGGAGAAAAGAACAATGTAACCGTCTCATCACCGGAGAAAAGAACAATGTATCCGTCTCATCCCTGGAGAAAAGAACAATGTATCCGTCTCATCACCGGAGAAAAGAACAATGTAACCGTCTCATCACCGTAGAAAAGAACAATGTAACCGTCTCATCCCTGGAGAAAAGAACAATGTAACCGTCTCATCACCGGAGAAAAGAACAATGTAACCGTCTCATCACCGGAGAAAAGAACAATGTAACCGTCTCATCACCGGAGAAAAGAACAATGTATCCGTCTCATCACCGTAGAAAAGAACAATGTAACCGTCTCATCCCTGGAGAAAAGAACAATGTAACCGTCTCATCACCGGAAAAAAGAACAATGTAACCGTCTCATCACCGGAGAAAAGAACAATGTAACCGTCTCATCACCGGAGAAAAGAACAATGTAACCGTCTCATCACTAGAGAAAAGAACAATGTAACCGTCTCATCACCGGAGAAAAGAACAATGTAACCGGAGAAAAGAACAATGTAACCGTCTCATCACCGGAGAAAAGAACAATGTATCCGTCTCATCTCCGGAGAAAAGAACAATGTAACCGTCTCATCACCGGAGAAAAGAACAATGTATCCGTCTCATCTCCGGAGAAAAGAACAATGTAACCGTCTCATCACCGGAGAAAAGAACAATGTAACCGTCTCATCACTAGAGAAAAGAACAATGTAACCGTCTCATCACCGGAGAAAAGAACAATGTAACCGGAGAAAAGAACAATGTAACCGTCTCATCACCGGAGAAAAGAACAATGTATCCGTCTCATCTCCGGAGAAAAGAACAATGTATCCGTCTCATCACCGGAGAAAAGAACAATGTATTCGTCTCATCACCGGAGAAAAGAACAATGTATCCGTCTCATCACCGGAGAAAAGAACAATGTAACCGTCTCATCACCGGAGAAAAGAACAATGTATCCGTCTCATCACCGGAGAAAAGAACAATGTAACCGTCTCATCACCGGAGAAAAGAACAATGTATCCGTCTCATCACCGGAGAAAAGAACAATGTAACCGTCTCATCACCGGAGAAAAGAACAATGTATCCGTTTCATCACCGGAGAAAAGAACAATGAAACCGTCTCATCACCGGAGAAAAGAACAATGTAACCGTCTCATCACCGGAGAAAAGAACAATGTATCCATCTCATCACCGGAGAAAAGAACAATGTAACCGTCTCATCACCGGAGAAAAGAACAATGTATCCGTCTCATCTCCGGAGAAAAGAACAATGTATCCGTCTCATCACCGGAGAAAGAACAATGTAACAGTCTCATCACCGGAGAAAAGAACAATGTATCCGTCTCATCTCCGGTGAAAAGAACAATGTATCCGTCTCATCACCGGAGAAAAGAACAATGTATCCGTCTCATCACCGGAGAAAAGAACAATGTATCCGTCTCATCACCGGAGAAAAGAACAATGTATCCGTCCCATCACCGGAGAAAAGAACAATGTAACCGTCTCATCACCGGAGAAAAGAACAATGTAACCGTCTCATCACCGGAGAAAAGAACAATGTATCCATCTCATCACCGGAGAAAAGAACAATGTAACCGTCTCATCACCGGAGAAAAGAACAATGTAACCGGAGAAAAGAACAATGTAACCGTCTCATCACCGGAGAAAAGAACAATGTATCCGTCTCATCACCGGAGAAAAGAACAATGTATCCGTCTCATCACCAGAGAAAAGAACAATGTATCCGTCTCATCACCAGAGAAAAGAACAATGTAACCGTCTCATCACCGGAGAAAGAACAATGTATCCGTCTCATCACCGGAGAAAAGAACAATGTAACCGTCTCATCACCGGAGAAAAGAACAATGTAACCGTCTCATCACCGGAGAAAGAACAATGTATCTGTCTCATCACCGGAGAAAAGAACAATGTATCCGTCTCATCACCGGAGAAAGAACAATGTATCCGTCTCATCACCGGAGAAAGAACAATGTAACCGTCTCATCACCGGAGAAAGAACAATGTATCCGTCTCATCACCGGAGTAAAGAACAATGTAACCGTCTCATCACCGGAGAAAAGAACAATGTATCCGTCTCATTACCGGAGAAATGAACAATGTAACCGTCTCATTACCGGAGAAAAGAACAATGTAACCGTCTCATCACCGGAGAAAATAACAATGTAACCGTCTCATCACCGGAGAAAAGAACAATGTATCCGTCTCATCACCGGAGAAAAGAACAATGTATCCGTCTCATCACCGGAGAAAAGAACAATGTAACCGTCTCATCACCGGAGAAAAGAACAATGTAACCGTCTCATCACCGGAGAAAAGAACAATGTATCCGTCTCATCACCGGAGAAAAGAACAATGTATCCGTCTCATCACCGGAGAAAAGAACAATGTATCCGTCTCATCACCGGAGAAAAGAACAATGTAACCGTCTCATCACCGGAGAAAAGAACAATGTATCCGTCTCATCACCGGAGAAAAGAACAATGTAACCGTCTCATCACCGGAGAAAAGAACAATGTAACCGTCTCATCACCGGAGAAAGAACAATGTATCCATCTCATCACCGGAGAAAAGAACAATGTAACCGTCTCATCACCGGAGAAAAGAACAATGTAACCGTCTCATCACCGGAGAAAGAACAATGTATCTGTCTCATCACCGGAGAAAAGAACAATGTATCCGTCTCATCACCGGAGAAAGAACAATGTATCCGTCTCATCACCGGAGAAAGAACAATGTGACCGTCTCATCACCGGAGAAAGAACAATGTATCCGTCTCATCACCGGAGTAAAGAACAATGTAACCGTCTCATCACAGGAGAAAAGAACAATGTATCCGTCTCATCACCGGAGAAAAGAACAATGTATCTGTCTCATCACCGGAGAAAAGAACAATGTATCCGTCTCATCACCGGAGAAAAGAACAATGTAACCGTCTCATCACCGTAGAAAAGAACAATGTATCCGTCTCATCACCGGAGAAAGAACAATGTGACCGTCTCATCACCGGAGAAAGAACAATGTGACCGTCTCATCACCGGAGAAAGAACAATGTATCCGTCTCATCACCGGAGTAAAGAACAATGTAACCGTCTCATCACAGGAGAAAAGAACAATGTATCCGTCTCATCACCGGAGAAAAGAACAATGTATCCGTCTCATCACCGGAGAAAAGAACAATGTAACCGTCTCATCACCGTAGAAAAGAACAATGTAACCGTCTCATCACTAGAGAAAAGAACAATGTAACCGTCTCATCACCGGAGAAAAGAACAATGTATCCGTCTCATCACCGGAGAAAGAACAATGTAACCGTCTCATCATTGGAGAAAAGAACAATGTATCCGTCTCATCACCGGAGAAAAGAACAATGTATCCGTCCCATCACCGGAGAAAAGAACAATGTAACCGTCTCATCACCGGAGAAAAGAACAATGTATCCGTCTCATCACCGGAGAAAGAACAATGTAACCGTCTCATCACCGGAGAAAAGAACAATGTATCCGTCTCATCACCGGAGAAAGAACAATGTAACCGTCTCATCACCGGAGAAAAGAACAATGTAACCGTCTCATCACCGGACAAAAGAACAATGTAACCGTCTCATCACCGGAGAAAAGAACAATGTATCCGTCTCATCACCGGAGAAAAGAACAATGTATCCGTCTCATCACCGGACAAAAGAACAATGTAACCGTCTCATCACCGGAGAAAAGAACAATGTATCCGTCTCATCACCGGAGAAAGAACAATGTATCCGTCTCATCACCGGAGAAAGAACAATGTATCCTTCTCATCACCGGAGAAAAGAACAATGTATCCGTCTCATCACCGGAGAAAAGAACAATGTAACCGTCTCATCACCGGAGAAAAGAACAATGTATCCGTCTCATCACCGGAGAAAAGAACAATGTATCCGTCTCATCACCGGAGAAAAGAACAATGAAACTGTCTCATCACCGGAGAAAAGAACAATGTATTCGTCTCATCACCGGAGAAAAGAACAATGTATCCGTCTCATCACCGGAGAAAAGAACAATGTATCTGTCTCATCACCGGAGAAAGAACAATGTAACCGTCTCATCACCGGAGAAAAGAACAATGTAACCGTCTCATCACCGGAGAAAAGAAAAATGTAACCGTCTCATCACCGGAGAAAAGAACAATGTATCCGTCTCATCACCGGAGAAAAGAACAATGTATCTGTCTCATCACCGGAGAAAGAACAATGTAACCGTCTCATCACCGGAGAAAAGAACAATGTAACCGTCTCATCACCGGAGAAAAGAACAATGTAACCGTCTCATCACCGGAGAAAAGAACAATGTAACCGTCTCATCACCGGAGAAAAGAACAATGTATCCGTCTCATCACCGGAGAAAAGAACAATGTATCCGTCTCATCACCGGAGAAAAGAACAATGTATCCGTCTCATCACCGGAGAAAAGAACAATGTATCCGTCTCATCACCGGAGAAAAGAACAATGTATCCGTCTCATCACCGGAGAAAAGAACAATGTATCCGTCTCATCACCGGAGAAAAGAACAATGTATCCGTCTCATCACCGGAGAAAAGAACAATGTATCCGTCTCATCACCGGAGAAAAGAACAATGTATCCGTCTCATCACCGGAGAAAAGAACAATGTAACCGTCTCATCACCGGAGAAAAGAACAATGAAACTGTCTCATCACCGGAGAAAAGAACAATGTATTCGTCTCATCACCGGAGAAAAGAACAATGTATCCGTCTCATCACCGGAGAAAAGAACAATGTAACCGTCTCATCACCGGAGAAAAGAACAATGTATCCGTCTCATCCCTGGAGAAAAGAACAATGTATCCGTCTCATCACCGGAGAAAAGAACAATGTAACCGTCTCATCACCGTAGAAAAGAACAATGTAACCGTCTCATCCCTGGAGAAAAGAACAATGTAACCGTCTCATCACCGGAGAAAAGAACAATGTAACCGTCTCATCACCGGAGAAAAGAACAATGTAACCGTCTCATCACCGGAGAAAAGAACAATGTAACCGTCTCATCACCGGAGAAAAGAACAATGTAACCGTCTCATCACCGGAGAAAAGAACAATGTAACCGTCTCATCGACGGAGAAAAGAACAATGTATCCGTCTCATCACCGGAGAAAAGAACAATGTATCCGTCTCATCACCGGAGAAAAGAACAATGTAACCGTCTCATCACCGTAGAAAAGAACAATGTAACCGTCTCATTACTAGAGAAAAGAACAATGTAACCGTCTCATCACCGGAGAAAAGAACAATGTAACCGGAGAAAAGAACAATGTAACCGTCTCATCACCGGAGAAAAGAACAATGTATCCGTCTCATCTCCGGAGAAAAGAACAATGTATCCGTCTCATCACCGGAGAAAAGAACAATGTATCCGTCTCATCACCGGAGAAAAGAACAATGTAACCGTCTCATCACCGGAGAAAAGAACAATGTATCCATCTCATCACCGGAGAAAAGAACAATGTATCCATCTCATCACCGGAGAAAAGAACAATGTAACCGTCTCATCACCGGAGAAAAGAACAATGTAACCGGAGAAAAGAACAATGTAACCGTCTCATCACCGGAGAAAAGAACAATGCATCCGTCTCATCACCAGAGAAAAGAACAATGTAACCGTCTCATCACCGGAGAAAAGAACAATGTATCCGTCTCATCACCGGAGAAAAGAACAATGTAACCGTCTCATCACCGGAGAAAAGAACAATGTAACCGTCTCATCACCGGAGAAAAGAACAATGTAACCGTCTCATCACCGGAGAAAAGAACAATGTAACCGTCTCATCACCGGAGAAAGAACAATGTATCCGTCTCATCACCGGAGAAAAGAACAATGTAACCGTCTCATCACCGGAGAAAAGAACAATGTAACCGTCTCATCACCGGAGAAAGAACAATGTATCTGTCTCATCACCGGAGAAAAGAACAATGTATCCGTCTCATCACCGGAGAAAGAACAATGTATCCGTCTCATCACCGGAGAAAGAACAATGTAACCGTCTCATCACCGGAGAAAGAACAATGTATCCGTCTCATCACCGGAGTAAAGAACAATGTAACCGTCTCATCACCGGAGAAAAGAACAATGTATCCGTCTCATTACCGGAGAAATGAACAATGTAACTGTCTCATTACCGGAGAAAAGAACAATGTAACCGTCTCATCACCGGAGAAAATAACAATGTAACCGTCTCATCACCGGAGAAAAGAACAATGTATCCGTCTCATCACCGGAGAAAAGAACAATTTAACCGTCTCATCACCGGAGAAAAGAACAATGTATCCGTCTCATCACCGGAGAAAAGAACAATGTAACCGTCTCATCACCGGAGAAAAGAACAATGTAACCGTCTCATCACCGGAGAAAGAACAATGTATCCGTCTCATCACCGGAGAAAAGAACAATGTAACCGTCTCATCACCGGAGAAAAGAACAATGTAACCGTCTCATCACCGGAGAAAGAACAATGTATCCGTCTCATCACCGGAGAAAGAACAATGTATCCGTCTCATCACCGGAGAAAGAACAATGTGACCGTCTCATCACCGGAGAAAGAACAATGTATCCGTCTCATCACCGGAGTAAAGAACAATGTAACCGTCTCATCACTGGAGAAAAGAACAATGTATCCGTCTCATCACCGGAGAAAAGAACAATGTAACCGTCTCATTACCGGAGAAAAGAACAATGTAACCGTCTCATCACCGGAGAAAATAACAATGTATCCGTCTCATCACCGGAGAAAAGAACAATGTATCCGTCTCATCACCGGAGGAAAGAACAATGTAACCGTCTCATCACCGGAGAAAAGAACAATGTAACCGTCTCATCACCGGAGAAAAGAACAATGTAACCGTCTCATCACCGGAGAAAAGAACAATGTAACCGTCTCATCACCGGAGAAAGAACAATGTATCTGTCTCATCACCGGAGAAAAGAACAATGTATCCGTCTCATCACCGGAGAAAGAACAATGTATCCGTCTCATCACCGGAGAAAGAACAATGTAACCGTCTCATCACCGGAGAAAGAACAATGTATCCGTCTCATCACCGGAGAAAAGAACAATGTATCCGTCTCATCACCGGAGAAAAGAACAATGTATCCGTCTCATCACCGGAGTAAAGAACAATGTATCCGTCTCATCACCGGAGAAAAGAACAATGTAACCGTCTCATCACCGGAGAAAAGAACAATGTAACTGTCTCATTACCGGAGAAAAGAACAATGTATCCGTCTCATCACCGGAGAAAGAACAATGTATCCGTCTCATCACCGGAGAAAAGAACAATGAAACCATCTCATCACCGGAGAAAAGAACAATGTAACCGTCTCATCACCGGAGAAAAGAACAATGTAACCGGAGAAAAGAACAATGTAACCGTCTCATCACCGGAGAAAAGAACAATGTATCCGTCTCATCACCGGAGAAAAGAACAATGTAACCGTCTCATCACCGGAGAAAAGAACAATGTATCCGTCTCATCACCGGAGAAAAGAACAATGTAACCGTCTCATCACCGGAGAAAAGAACAATGTAACCGTCTCATCACCGGAGAAAATAACAATGTATCCGTCTCATCACCGGAGAAAAGAACAATGTATCCGTCTCATCACCGGAGGAAAGAACAATGTAACCGTCTCATCACCGGAGAAAAGAACAATGTAACCGTCTCATCACCGGAGAAAAGAACAATGTAACCGTCTCATCACCGGAGAAAAGAACAATGTAACCGTCTCATCACCGGAGAAAGAACAATGTATCTGTCTCATCACCGGAGAAAAGAACAATGTATCCGTCTCATCACCGGAGAAAGAACAATGTATCCGTCTCATCACCGGAGAAAGAACAATGTAACCGTCTCATCACCGGAGAAAGAACAATGTATCCGTCTCATCACCGGAGAAAAGAACAATGTATCCGTCTCATCACCGGAGAAAAGAACAATGTATCCGTCTCATCACCGGAGTAAAGAACAATGTATCCGTCTCATCACCGGAGAAAAGAACAATGTAACCGTCTCATCACCGGAGAAAAGAACAATGTAACTGTCTCATTACCGGAGAAAAGAACAATGTATCCGTCTCATCACCGGAGAAAGAACAATGTATCCGTCTCATCACCGGAGAAAAGAACAATGAAACCATCTCATCACCGGAGAAAAGAACAATGTAACCGTCTCATCACCGGAGAAAAGAACAATGTAACCGGAGAAAAGAACAATGTAACCGTCTCATCACCGGAGAAAGAACAATGTATCCGTCTCATCACCGGAGAAAAGAACAATGTATCTGTCTCATCACCGGAGAAAAGAACAATGTATCCGTCTCATCACCGGAGAAAGAACAATGTATCCGTCTCATCACCGGAGAAAGAACAATGTATCCGTCTCATCACCGGAGAAAGAACAATGTAACCGTTTCATCACCGGAGAAAAGAACAATGTATCAGTCTCATCACCGGAGAAAAGAACAATGTATCCGTCTCATCACCGGAGAAAGAACAATGTAACCGTCTCATCACCGGAGAAAAGAACAATGTATCCGTCTCATCACCGGAGAAAGAACAATGTAACCGTTTCATCACCGGAGAAAAGAACAATGTAACCGTCTCATCACCGGAGAAAGAACAATGTATCCGTCTCATCACCGGAGAAAAGAACAATGTATCCGTCTCATCACCGGAGAAAAGAACAATGTATCCGTCTCATCACCGGAGAAAGAACAATGTATCCGTCTCATCACCGGAGTAAAGAACAATGTAACCGTCTCATCACCGGAGAAAAGAACAATGTATCCGTCTCATCACCGGAGAAAAGAACAATGTAACCGTCTCATCACCGGAGAAAAGAACAATGTAACCGTCTCATCACCGGAGAAAGAACAATGTATCTGTCTCATCACCGGAGAAAAGAACAATGTATCCGTCTCATCACCGGAGAAAGAACAATGTATCCGTCTCATCACCGGAGAAAGAACAATGTAACCGTCTCATCACCGGAGAAAGAACAATGTAACCGTCTCATCACCGGAGAAAGAACAATGTATCCGTCTCATCACCGGAGAAAGAACAATGTAACCGTTTCATCACCGGAGAAAAGAACAATGTATCCGTCTCATCACCGGAGAAAAGAACAATGTATCCGTCTCATCACCAGAGAAAGAACAATGTAACCGTCTCATCACCGGAGAAAGAACAATGTATCCGTCTCATCACCGGAGAAAGAACAATGTAACCGTTTCATCACCGGAGAAAAGAACAATGTAACCGTCTCATCACCGGAGAAAGAACAATGTATCCGTCTCATCACCGGAGTAAAGAACAATGTATCCGTCTCATCACCGGAGAAAGAACAATGTATCCTTCTCATCACCGGAGAAAAGAACAATGTAACTGTCTCATCACCGGAGAAAAGAACAATGTAACCGTCTCATCACCGGAGAAAAGAACAATGTAACCGTCTCATCACCGGAGAAAAGAACAATGTAACCGTCTCATCACCGGAGAAAAGAACAATGTAACCGTCTCATCACCGGAGAAAAGAACAATGTAACCGTCTCATCACCGGAGAAAAGAACAATGTAACCGTCTCATCACCGGAGAAAAGAACAATGTAACCGTCTCATCACCGGAGAAAAGAACAATGTATCCGTCTCATCACCGGAGAAAAGAACAATGTATCCGTCTCATCACCGGAGAAAAGAACAATGTATCCGTCTCATCACCGGAGAAAAGAACAATGTATCCGTCTCATCACCGGAGAAAAGAACAATGTAACCGTCTCATCACCGGAGAAAAGAACAATGTATCCGTCTCATCACCGGAGAAAGAACAATGTATCCGTCTCATCACCGGAGAAAAGAACAATGTATCCGTCTCATCACCGGAGAAAAGAACAATGTATCCGTCTCATCACCGGAGAAAAGAACAATGTATCCGTCTCATCACCGGAGAAAAGAACAATGTATCCGTCTCATCACCGGAGAAAAGAACAATGTAACCGTCTCATCACCGGAGAAAAGAACAATGTAACCGTCTCATCACCGGAGAAAAGAACAATGTATCCGTCTCATCACCGGAGAAAAGAACAATGTATCCGTCTCATCACCGGAGAAAAGAACAATGTATCCGTCTCATCACCGGAGAAAAGAACAATGTATCCGTCTCATCACCGGAGAAAAGAACAATGTACCCGTCTCATCACCGGAGAAAAGAACAATGTATCCGTCTCATCACCGGAGAAAGAACAATGTATCCGTCTCATCACCGGAGAAAAGAACAATGTAACCATTTATGGAAGAAGATCCAATAAAAAAAAATGTTCTTTAATAAATGGTGCGCCCCCCTCCCCCGAGGGGGAAATATGATGATCTGAGGCTGACGCTCCATTCACACCGATCACGCGCAAAATTGACGCACGTTTACGTATTGCGGGGAAAAATGCGTGTGGCGTTTGCAGTGCTTTTCAACCCGTACGAAGCGAGCAGGCGTGCATTTTTTTTCGTGCGCTTTAAATGCTCGACAAAGACAGCAAAATACGCGTGGTGGGGGTGTAATGGTGTGGGGGATGGGGTATCACCGGTTCAGGCTGGTGGTGGGGGTGTAATGGAGTGGGGGATGGACTATCACCGGTTCTGGCTGGTGGTGGGGGTGTAATGGTGTGGGGGATGGGATATCACTGGATCAGGCTGGTGGTGGGGGGTGTAATGGTGTGGGGGATGGGGTATCACCGGTTCAGGCTGGTGGTGGGGGTGTAATGGTGTGGGGGATGGGATATCACTGGATCAGGCTGGTGGTGGGGGGTGTAATGGTGTGGGGGATGGGGTATCACCGGTTCAGGCTGGTGGTGGGGGTGTAATGGTGTGGGGGATGGGGTATCACCGGTTCAGGCTGGTGGTGGAGGTGTAATGGTGTGGGGGGTGGGGTATCACCGGTTCAGGCTGGTGGTGGGGGTGTAATGGTGTGGGGGATGGGGTATCACCAGTTCAGGCTGGTGGTGGGGGTGTAATGGTGTGGGGGGTGGGGTATCACCGGTTCAGGCTGGTGGTGGGGGTGTAATGGTGTGGGGGATGGGGTATCACCGGTTCAGGCTGGTGGTGGGGGTGTAATGGTGTGGGGGATGGGGTATCACCGGTTCAGGCTGGTGGTGGGGGTGTAATGGTGTGGGGGATGGGGTATCACCGGTTCAGGCTGGTGGTGGGGGTGTAATGGTGTGGGGGGATGGGGTATCACCAGTTCAGGCTGGTGGTGGGGGTGTAATGATGTGGGGGATGGGGTATCACCGGTTCAGGCTGGTGGTGTGGGGTGTAATGGTGTGGGGGATGGGGTATCACCGGTTCAGGCTGGTGGTGGGGGTGTAATTATGTGGGGGATGGGGTATCACCGGTTCAGGCTGGTGGTGGGGGTGTAATGGTGTGGGGGATGGGGTATCACCGGTTCAGGCTGATGGTGGAGGTGTAATGGTGTGGGGGATGGGGTATCACCGGTTCAGGCTGGTGGTGGGGGTGTATTGGTGTGGGGGATGGGAATATCACCGGTTCAGGCTGGTGGTGGGGGTGTAATGGTGTGGGGGGATGGGGTATCACCGGTTCAGGCTGGTGGTGGGGGTGTAATGGTGTGGGGGATGGGGGATCACCGGTTCAGGCTGGTGGTGGGGGTGTATTGGTGTGGGGGATGGGGTATCACCGGTTCAGGCTGGTGGTGGGGGTGTAATGATGTGGGGGGATGGGGTATCACCGATTCAGGCTGGTGGTGGGGGTGTAATGGTGTGGGGGATGGGGTATCACTGGTTCAGGCTGGTGGTGGGGGTGTAATGGTGTGGGGGATGGGATATCACTGGTTCAGGCTGGTGGTGGGGGTGTAATGGTGTGGGGCATGGGGTATCACCGGTTCAGGCTGGTGGTGGGGGTGTAATGGTGTGGGGGATGGGGTATCACCGGTTCAGGCTGGTGGTGGGGGTGTAATGGTGTGGGGGATGGGGTATCACTGATTCAGGCTGGTGGTGGGGGGTGTAATGGTGTGGGGGATGGGATATTACCGGTTCAGGCTGTTGGTGGGGGTGTAATGGTGTGGGGGGGATGGGATATCACTGGTTCAGGCTGGTGGTGGGGGGTGTAATGGTGTGGGGGATGAGGTATCACCGGTTCAGGCTGGTGGTGGGTGTGTAATGGTGGGGGGGATCGGGTATCACCGGTTCAGGCTGGTGGTGGGGGTGTAATGGTGTGGGGGATGGGGTATCACCGGTTCAGGCTGGTGGTGGGGGTGTAATGGTGTGGGGGATGGGGTATCACGGATTCAGGCTGGTGGTGGGGGTGTAATGGTGTGGGGGATGGGATATTACCGGTTCAGGCTGGTGGTGGGGGTGTAATGGTGTGGGGGGGATGGGATATCACTGGTTCAGGCTGGTGGTGGGGGGTGTAATGGTGGGGGGGATCGGGTATCACCGGTTCAGGCTGGTGGTGGGGGTGTATTGGTGTGGGGGATGGGGTATCACCGGTTCAGGTTGGTGGTGGGGGTGTAATGGTGTGGGGGATGGGGTATCACCGGTTCAGGTTGGTGGTGGGGGTGTAATGGTGTGGGGGATGGGGTATCACCGGTTCAGGCTGGTGGTGGGGGTGTAATGGTGGGGGGGATGGGGTATCACCGGTTCAGGCTGGTGGTGGGGGTGTAATGGTGTGGGGGATGGGGTATCACCGGTACAGGCTGGTGGTGGGGGTGTAATGGTGTGGGGGGTGGGGTATCACCGGTTCAGGCTGGTGGTGGGGGTGTAATGGTGTGGGGGGTGGGGTATCACCGGTTCAGGCTGGTGGTGGGGGTGTAATGGTGGGGGGGATGGGGTATCACCGGTTCAGGCTGGTGGTGGGGGTGTAATGGTGTGGGGGGTGGGGTATCACCGGTTCAGGCTGGTGGTGGGGGTGTAATGGTGTGGGGGGTGGGGTATCACTGGTTCAGGCTGGTGGTGGGGGTGTAATGGTGTGGGGGTGGGGTATCACCGGTTCAGGCTGGTGGTGGGGGTGTAATGGTGTGGGGGTGGGGTATCACCGGTTCAGGCTGGTGGTGGGGGTGTAATGGTGTGGGGGGTGGGGTATCACCGGTTCAGGCTGGTGGTGGGGGTGTAATGGTGTGGGGGGTGGGGTATCACTGGTTCAGGCTGGTGGTGGGGGTGTAATGGTGTGGGGGTGGGGTATCACCGGTTCAGGCTGGTGGTGGGGGTGTAATGGTGTGGGGGGTGGGGTATCACCGGTTCAGGCTGGTGGTGGGGGTGTAATGGTGTGGGGGGTGGGGTATCACCGGTTCAGGCTGGTGGTGGGGGTGTAATGGTGTGGGGGGTGGGGTATCACTGGTTCAGGCTGGTGGTGGGGGTGGACACAGCACAAGTTTTTCAGCAGTCTCACAGCCAAGGACTTTGGATGTGAATCTGCTGATTTCTGTGGCCAATCACATGACCTCTACTTTGGCTCCTTTCACACTTTCACGCGCGACTTGCTTTACGCTGCCACTTTTGTTGCGACTTTGATCTGACTTTACATTCTCTGGACCGCGGTTGCATCTGAAGTCAGACCAAAGTAGTGCAGGAACCTTTTCAGTGGTGTCAGCAGAGCTCCCAACAGGCCCGGTTTTCGAGGGGCTGTCCCGGATTCGTAACAAAGTCCCTCCCGTCCCGCATTCCTCCTCATTTGTCCCTCATTTTGGGCTGATCTATAGAGTTTTATATAAAATGCACCTTTGTATCTTTCAAAAAGTGTTTCCCAGCTCTAAACTAGACATGTGCAATTCGTTTAGTTTCTAATTCGTGTTTTACGAATTTAGAGAAATTAGTTAATTACGAAATTTCAGAATTTCAAAAATTCCGAATTTCTGAGTTTCCTTAATTCAGAATTTCGGATTTTTTGAATTTTCGAAATTTCGAAAATTCGAGATTCGAAAATTCGAAATTGCAAAATTCGAAAATCTAAAATTCGAAAACAGGAAATTTGGAAAGTTGAATTTCCGAATTCCGAATTTTTTGAATTTCCAAAATTCGGAAATTCGTTTTTGTTTTATTCGTTTTTTTGGAAATTCGGAAATTCGAAAATTCGGAATTGGGAAATTCGGAATTCCGAATTTCTGAAAAAAGCAAAAAAAGAAAACGAAAAAATCGAATTTTTCGAATTTCCCGAATTTCCTAATTTCCGAAAACAGCAAAAAAATGAAAACGGAAAAAACAAATTTTTCGAATTTCCCGAATTCCCGAAAAAAGCAAAAAAACGAACAAAAAACCAAAACGAAAAAAATCGAACAATTTCGAATTTCCCGAGTTTCCAAATTTCCGAAAAAAACTAAAACGAAAACGAATTTTTCAAATTTCCCGAATTTTCTAATTTCCAAAAAAATGAAAACGAAAAAAACGATTTTTTCGAATTTCCCGAATTCCCGAAAAAAGCAAAAAAACGAAAAAAACTAAAACGAAAAAATCGAACAATTTCGAATTTCCCGAATTTCCTAATTTCCGAAAAAAGCAAAAAAAGAAAACGAAAAAAGATAATTTTTCGAATTTCCAGAATTCCCGAAAAAAGCAAAAAAAAACCCGAAAAAAAACAAAAAACGAAAAAAACTAATTTTTCGAATTTCCCGAATCTCCTAATTTCCGAAAAAAGCAAAAAAAGAAAACGATTTTTTTCGAATTTCCAGAATTTCCGAATTCCCGAAAAAAGCAAAAAAACCTCATTTTTCGGCAGTGCTCTACTCTAAACCTTTCATCTACTTTCTAAATCGCTACATTTGTAAATTTCAAAAGCCAATATAAAGGAAGAGTAGTGTTAAAAAAAGGGGGGTTTAACTAATAATTTTTTTGGGTGTAATTCTTCTTTTAAGGGGGTGTGGCAGGGGGGTGTGTCCTATGCCGACATACTTTTCCTAATAGGTGTCCCTCGCTTCCAATCTCAAAACGTTGGGAGGTGTCTGTCTTGTGTCAGCAGGAACGGCTCTCATAGACATACATTGAATTTCATAGGTCCTGCGACTTCTGGGGGGTCTCACAAGTCGCAGAAGTTCGCAGAAGTGTGAAAGGAGCCTTAGGGCTCTTTCACACGGAGGTCCGTTCAGGTCCGCCTGTCAGTTTTTTAGGCGGACCTGAAACGGATCCTCCATGCACCCCTATGGAGGCACGGATGTCAGCGGTGACATGTCCGCTGACATCCGCTCCGCCAAAGTGTGACGGAGGAAAACCCTATTTTTCCTTCCGTCGGCGGAGCGGATCGGATGACAACGGACTCTACGGTCCGTCGTCATCCGATTCCCCATAGAGGAGAGCGGCGCTCTGACAGGGCGGTCCCTGCACAGTGTGCGGGGACCGCCCAGTCATCCGTCGGCTCAGCGGGGATCAACGGAGCGATCCCCGCTGAGCAAGCGGAGCTTCACGGGGCGGATCTTCACGGATCCGCCCCGTGTGAAAGGACCCTTACTGTTTAGAGCTGAAATCGGGGAGAAAATCCAGCCACACACATTGTTAGGCACACACATCAGAGGGAAGGAATCGGGATTATAAACGGTGCTAGAAATAATTACATGAAAAAGAATATATATCAAAAGTTTGTTTCTTTATTCATACAAAAAAACAAGACAAAAAGGTTCAGTTAAAATTTGGTTATTAGAGCATATGTTGCAAATAGTGGGTCGCTGGTATCCCAAAAGCAAGAGCGGTGGTCGCAGAAAGATGTTCTATCCCTACATGTTTCGCCAAAATGGCTTCCTCAGGGGGAATGGTCTGGGATGACCAGAAGATAAAACCCAGCTCTTCACCAATTTCAGATCTAAGGAAGAAGGAAGAAAGAACCAGAGAGCGAGAGAAGAACCGGAGAGCGCGGAGACGACACCGGAGACCCCCGAAGTCGGAAGAGACCCCCCGAAGTCGGAAGAAGACCCCCCGAAGTCGGAAGAGACCCCCCGAAGTCGGAAGAAGACCCCCCAAAGTCGGAAGAAGACCCCCAAAGTCGGAAGAAGACCCCCGAAGTCAGAAGAAGACCCCCGGAGCTGACTAATAAATTACTTAAAAAACCTGTGTAGTGTTTTTATTGCCATTTTTTTTTCCACCAGGTGAATAGGTAGGGGTACGATGTACCCCATACTCATTCACATAGGGTGGGGGGCCGGGATCTGGGGGCCCCCTTATTAAAGGGGGCTCCTGGATTCCGATAAGCCCCCCGCCCCGCATACCCGACAACCAACGGCCAGGGTTGTCGGGAAGACGCCCTGTCCTCATCAACATGGGGCAGGGTGCTTTGGGGTGGGGGGGCCCGCAGGGCGCCCCCCTGCCCCAAAGCACCCACCCCCCCATGTTGAGAGCATGCGGCCTGGTATGGTTCAGGAGGAAGGGGGGCTGCTCTCTCGTCCCCCCCTCTTTTCCTGCGGCCTGCCAGGTTGCGTGCTCGGATAAGGGTCTGCTATGGACTTTGGGGGGACCCCCACGCTGTTTTTTTCCGGCGTAGGGGTTCCCGTTAAAGTCCATACCAGAGCTAAGGGCCTGATATGCTCCTTGAGGGGGAACCCATGCCGTTTTTTTATTTAAAATTTGGCGTGGAGTTCCCCCTCAAGATCCCTGTTCAGAACGCAACACGTGTGCGAATCAGATGCGTGCCCATAGAACATAATGGGCCTGAATTCGCACCTGAGCCGCACCGCAATGCCAAGAGAACGCACACGATTTTTCGGCAATGCGCAGTGCGAATGCATCGCACATATGTGAACCAGCCTCATTAATATCAATGTATTTTATAATGTTATGCGAATTGGATGCGGTGTAAGCCACAACCGATTCGCACAGATGTGAACCGGGCCTAAATGTTTTTTAGCAAATTGCTGCAATATAACAAAGAGTGAAAAATGTAAGGGGGTCTGAATACTTTCCTTACCCACTGTATATATATATATATAGATATAGAACTATATATATATTGATGCTTCAAGTCGTATCAAAATCGTGGAAAAATCGCGGCAAAAAACCGCGGACTTCGGGGTTGCAATAGTGGAAACAGAGCCTATAAATGAACACGCACAAAAAAAAAAGATATTCTGTATCATTAACATCCCGAGAAGATGACCTCATCATCAACATTCAAAAAAAGATCGGCTAATGTAAAATAGAAACAAAAATATTTAAATTTATTCAGGACTACAAAACAAAAGCAACACCAACATATACTTTTATTATTATTTTTTTTTCATTAATTTCTTAGTTGACATTTTCCAACGTTGTTAACACAGAACATTTTTAGTAACTTATAAAAACATTGGATATTCCATTAAATACATAAATATTAAAGAACAAATGCGGTAAAATCGTGGACTTTGGGGTTGCAATAGTGGAAACAGAGCCTATAAATGAACACACACAAAAATAAAAAAAATAAAAGATATTCTGTATCATTAATATCCCGAGAAAATGACCTCATCGTCAACATTAAAAAAAAAAAAAAACGCCCAATGAAAAATAGAAACAAAAATATTTAAATTTATTCAGGATTACAATAAAAAAATAAAAAAAAATGCCCAATGAAACATAGAAACAAAAATATTTACATTTATTCAGGATTACAAAAAAAAAATAAAACGCCCAATGAAAAATAGAAACAAATATATTTACATTTATTCAGGATTACAATAAAATAATAATAATAATAAAAAAAACGCCCAATGAAAAATAGAAACAAAAATATTTACATTTATTCAGGACTACAATAAAAATAAAAATAAAAAAATAAATTAAAAAAAAAAGCAACACCAACATATACTTTTATTTTTTTTTATTTTTTTTATTAATTTCTCAGTTGACATTTTCCAACGTTGTTAACACAGAACATTTTTAGTAACTTATAAAAACATTGGATATTCCATTAAATACATAAATATTAAAGAACAAATGCGGTAAAATCGTGGACTTTGGGGTTGCAATAGTGGAAACAGAGCCTATAAATGAACACACACAAAAATAAAAAAAATAAAAAGATATTCTGTATCATTAATATCCCGAGAAAATGACCTCATCGTCAACATTAAAAAAAAAAAAAAACGCCTAATGAAAAATAGAAACAAAAATATTTAAATTTATTCAGGACTACAAAAAATAAAATAAAAAAAGCAACACCAACATATACTTTTATTATTTTAAATTTTTTTATTAATTTCTCAGTTGACATTTTCAAAATGCGGTAAAATCGTGGCAAAATTGTAGACTTTGGGGTTGCAATAATGGAAACAGAGCCTATGAATGAACACACACAAAAATAAAAAAAATAAAAGATATTCTGTATCATTAATATCCCAAAAAAATGACCTCATCGTCAACATTCAAAAAAATAAAAATAAAAAAAATAAAAAAACGCCCAATGAAAAATAGAAACAAAAATATTTAAATTTATTCAGGATTACAATAAAAAAATAAAAAAAAACGCCCAATGAAACATAGAAACAAAAATATTTACATTTATTCAGGATTACAATAAAAAAATAAAAAATAAAACGCCCAATGAAAAATAGAAACAAAAATATTTACATTTATTCAGGATTACAATAAAATAATAATAATAATAAAAAAAAACGCCCAATGAAAAATAGAAACAAAAATATTTACATTTATTCAGGACTACAATAAAAATAAAAATAAAAAAATAAATTAAAAAAAAAAGCAACACCAACATATACTTTTATTTTTTTAAATTTTTTTTATTAATTTCTCAGTTGACATTTTCCAACGTTGTTAACACAGAACATTTTTAGTAACTTATAAAAACATTGGATATTCCATTAAATACATAAATATTAAAGAACAAATGCGGTAAAATCATGGACTTTGGGGTTGCAATAGTGGAAACAGAGCCTATAAATGAACACACACAAAAATAAAAAAAATAAAAGATATTCTGTATCATTAATATCCCGAGAAAATGACCTCATCGTCAACATTAAAAAAAAAAAAAAAAAACGCCTAATGAAAAATAGAAACAAAAATATTTAAATTTATTCAGGACTACAAAAAAATAAAATAAAAAAAGCAACACCAACATATACTTTTATTATTTTAAATTTTTTTATTAATTTCTCAGTTGACATTTTCAAAATGCGGTAAAATCGTGGCAAAATTGTAGACTTTGGGGTTGCAATAATGGAAACAGAGCCTATGAATGAACACACAAAAATAAAAAAAATAAAAGATATTCTGTATCATTAATATCCCAAAAAAATGACCTCATCGTCAACATTAAAAAAAAAAAAAAAAAAAACGCCCAATGAAAAATAGAAACAAAAATATTTAAATTTATTCAGAATTACAATAAAATAATAATAATAATAAAAAAAAAAACGCCCAATGAAAAATAGAAACAAAAATATTTACATTTATTCAGGACTACAATAAAAATAAAAATAAAAAAATAGATAAAAAAAAAAGCAACACCAACATATACATTTATTTTTTTTAATTTTTTTTATTAATTTCTCAGTTGACATTTTCCAACGTTGTTAACACAGAACATTTTTAGTAACTTATAAAAACATTGGATATTCCATTAAATACATAAATATTAAAGAACAAATGCGGTAAAATCGTGGACTTTGGGGTTGCAATAGTGGAAACAGAGCCTATAAATGAACACACACAAAAATAAAAAAAATAAAAAGATATTCTGTATCATTAATATCCCGAGAAAATGACCTCATCGTCAACATTAAAAAAAAAAAAAAACGCCTAATGAAAAATAGAAACAAAAATATTTAAATTTATTCAGGACTACAAAAAATAAAATAAAAAAAGCAACACCAACATATACTTTTATTATTTTAAATTTTTTTATTAATTTCTCAGTTGACATTTTCAAAATGCGGTAAAATCGTGGCAAAATTGTAGACTTTGGGGTTGCAATAATGGAAACAGAGCCTATGAATGAACACACACAAAAATAAAAAAAAATAAAAGATATTCTGTATCATTAATATCCCAAAAAAATGACCTCATCGTCAACATTCAAAAAAATAAAAATAAAAAAAATAAAAAAACGCCCAATGAAAAATAGAAACAAAAATATTTAAATTTATTCAGGATTACAATAAAAAAATAAAAAAAACGCCCAATGAAACATAGAAACAAAAATATTTACATTTATTCAGGATTACAATAATAATAATAAAAAAAAACGCCCAATGAAAAATAGAAACAAAAATATTTACATTTATTCAGGATTACAATAAAATAATAATAATAATAAAAAAAAACGCCCAATGAAAAATAGAAACAAAAATATTTACATTTTTTCAGGACTACAATAAAAATAAAAAATAAAAAAATAAATAAAAAAAAAAGCAACACCAACATATACTTTTATTTTTTTTTATTTTTTTTATTAATTTCTCAGTTGACATTTTCCAACGTTGTTAACACAGAACATTTTTAGTAACTTATAAAAACATTGGATATTCCATTAAATACATAAATATTAAAGAACAAATGCGGTAAAATCGTGGACTTTGGGGTTGCAATAGTGGAAACAGAGCCTATAAATGAACACACACAAAAATAAAAAAAATAAAAGATATTCTGTATCATTAATATCCCGAGAAAATGACCTCATCGTCAACATTAAAAAAAAAAAAAAAAAACGCCTAATGAAAAATAGAAACAAAAATATTTACATTTATTCAGGACTACAAAAAAATAAAATAAAAAAAGCAACACCAACATATACTTTTATTATTTTAAATTTTTTTATTAATTTCTCAGTTGACATTTTCAAAATGCGGTAAAATCGTGGCAAAATTGTAGACTTTGGGGTTGCAATAATGGAAACAGAGCCTATGAATGAACACACAAAAATAAAAAAAATAAAAGATATTCTGTATCATTAATATCCCAAAAAAATGACCTCATCGTCAACATTAAAAAAAAAAAAAAAAAAAAACGCCCAATGAAAAATAGAAACAAAAATATTTAAATTTATTCAGAATTACAATAATAAAAAAAAAAAAACGCCCAATGAAAAATAGAAACAAAAATATTTACATTTATTCAGGATTACAATAATAATAATAAAAAAAAAACGCCCAATGAAAAATAGAAACAAAAATATTTACATTTATTCAGGATTACAATAAAATAATAATAATAAAAAAAAAAACGCCCAATGAAAAATAGAAACAAAAATATTTACATTTTTTCAGGACTACAATAAAAATAAAAAATAAAAAAATAAATAAAAAAAAAAGCAACACCAACATATACTTTTATTTTTTTTAATTTTTTTTATTAATTTCTCAGTTGACATTTTCCAACGTTGTTAACACAGAACATTTTTAGTAACTTATAAAAACATTGGATATTCCATTAAATACATAAATATTAAAGAACAAATGCGGTAAAATCGTGGACTTTGGGGTTGCAATAGTGGAAACAGAGCCTATAAATGAACACACACAAAAATAAAAAAAATAAAAGATATTCTGTATCATTAATATCCCGAGAAAATGACCTCATCGTCAACATTAAAAAAAAAAAAAAAAAAAACGCCTAATGAAAAATAGAAACAAAAATATTTAAATTTATTCAGGACTACAAAAAAATAAAATAAAAAAAGCAACACCAACATATACTTTTATTATTTTAAATTTTTTTATTAATTTCTCAGTTGACATTTTCAAAATGCGGTAAAATCGTGGCAAAATTGTAGACTTTGGGGTTGCAATAATGGAAACAGAGCCTATGAATGAACACACAAAAATAAAAAAAATAAAAGATATTCTGTATCATTAATATCCCAAAAAAATGACCTCATCGTCAACATTAAAAAAAAAAAAAAAAAAAAAACGCCCAATGAAAAATAGAAACAAAAATATTTAAATTTATTCAGAATTACAATAATAAAAAAAAAAAAAACGCCCAATGAAAAATAGAAACAAAAATATTTACATTTATTCAGGATTACAATAATAATAATAAAAAAAAAACGCCCAATGAAAAATAGAAACAAAAATATTTACATTTTTTCAGGACTACAATAAAAATAAAAAATAAAAAAATAAATAAAAAAAAAAGCAACACCAACATATACTTTTATTTTTTTTTATTTTTTTTATTAATTTCTCAGTTGACATTTTTCAAACATTGTTAACACAGAACATTTTTAGTAACTTATAAAAACATTGGATATTCCATGAAATACATAAATATTAAAGAACCAATGAAGAAGTGATGGAGTACAGGGTATTATCATTGTTCTTGGTAATCAACCTACACCCACCTCTAACAAGACACAGAATATTCTCTGGGCCACTGCACTTCAGAGGGATCTTTTTTAATGATTTTAAATGAATGTTTTTGAGCATTTTTTTTTTTTGTAGTCTAAATTAACACGTATAAGACGTCAGCACACCAAGACATTTTGGACAATTTCATGCTCCCGACTTTGTGGGAAGAGTTTGGGGGACGGCCCCTTCCTGTTCCAACATGACTGCCCACCAGTGCACAAAGCAAGGTCCATAAAGACATGGATGAGCGAGTTCGGGGTGGAGGAACTTGACTGGCCTGCACAGAGTCCTGACCTCAACCCCACAGAACACCTTTGGGATGAATGTAAGCGGAATTGAGGTCAGGACTCTGTGCAGGCCAGTCAAGTTCCTCCACCCCAAAACTCGCTCATCCATGTCTTTATGGACCTTGCTTTGTGCACTGGTGGGCGGTCATGTTGGAACAGGGAGGGGCCGTCCCCAAACTCCTCCCACAAAGTTGGGAGCATGAAATTCTCCAAAATGTCTTGGTATGCTGACGCCTTAAGAGTTCCCTTCACTGGAACTAAGGGGCCAAGCCCAACCCCTGAAAAACAACCCCCCACACCATACTCCCCCCCCCCCCACCATAATCCCCCCTCCACCAAATGGTTTGGACCAGAGCACAAAGCAAGGTCCATAAAGACATGAATGAGTGAGTTTGGGGTGGAGGAACTTGACTGGCCTGCACAGAGTCCTGACCTCAACCCAATAGAACACCTTTGGGATGAATTAGAGCGGAGACTGTGAGCCAGGCCTTCTCATCCAACATCAGTGCCTGACCTCACCAATGCTCTTCTGGAAGAATGGTCAAACATTCCCATAGACACCCTCCTAAACCTTGTGGACGGCCTTCCCAGAAGAGTTGAAGGTGTTATAGCTGTAAGGGGCGGGGCCAACTCAATATTGAACCCTACGGACTAAGACTGGGGGGCCATTAAAGGTCATGTGCGTGTTCAGGCAGGCGTCCCAATACTTTTGGTAAGATGGTGTATACTCACACACATTATACATTCTATGGACGGAGTTGGGTGACTCTTCCTCCGTGTCGCTCCCATGAGACGGATATTTTTATCCCCGGGCCGGTGAGATAACGCCGATCTAGGAATAGAAGGACACTCGTTGGTTTCCGGTGATGCAACACGCAGAAATGACGGAGCGCGGTGACGGCGCAGACCGGGAGACGCAGGATGGGAAGATATAAGGGATCCTAATAGATTGTAAGCTCTTAGGACCAAGGCCCCCCTCCTAACCCTCTTGTATTTTATTGGATTGTTACTTTAGGACCACAGAGTTGCTGAATCAAGCATGCGGCAAGTGAAAGGACGGTGAAGTCAGAACGCCTGATCTGGATGCTTGTTCTGGGCCATTGACTGAAGCCAGAGGATCAGCATGACACAGCCAGGCGATTGGCATTTATAGAAGGAGAGAATGGTGTTGGTGGCCCCGGCTTATCTCTGCTGACAGGTTTCCTATAGGGGCCCCACCACTCCAGACATTATCCCCGCCCCCCAATGATCACACCTCATAGAGTAACAATGGTAACAATGTATACAGATGAGGAATACATTGCTGCCACCTGCTGGTCACATTGTGAAAGTGCATCTAATCCTACAAACAAAAGTGACATTGCTTTTCTTTTTTCAGGCTTTTTATTTTTATTTTATTGTCATCTGGTGACCCGGCCAGTGACACACTTCCTGTCCCAGGGTGACAACACTGACTCACCGCACTGTGTAGGGGCAGCAAAAACTAGATAGGACTACAAAATCCTCCCCCCCTCTCCTATTCTCTATTACAGGGGGTAAAAATCCCTGTCAGGGTGCCTTTTACATCTGTGTCTCCATCAGAGTCCCCCAACATCAGGGTCCCCATCAGAGTCCCCCCTACATCAGAGTCCCCCCAACAACAGGGTCCCCATCATAGTCTCCCTTTACATCAGGGTCCCCATCAGAGTCCCCCCTACATCAGAGTCCCCCCTACATCAGAGTCCCCTTACATCAGGGTCCCCATCAGAGTCTTTCATCAGGGTCCCCATCAGAGTCTTACATCAGGGTCCCCATCAGAGTCCCCCTTACATCAGGGTCCCCATCAGAGTCCCCCTTACATCAGGGTCCCCATCATAGTCTCCCCTTACATCGGGGTCCCCATCAAAGTCCCCCCTTACATCACGGACCCCATCAGAGTCTCTATATTACATCAAGGTCCCCATCATTGTCTCCCCTTACATCAGGGTCCCCATCAGAGTCTCCTCTTACATCAGGTTTCCCATAATAGTCTTCCCTTACATCAGGGTCCCCATCAGAGTCCCCCTTACATCAGGGTCCCCATCATAGTCTTCCCTTACATCGGGGTCCCCATCACAGTCCCGCCTTACATCAGGGTCCCCATCAGAGTCTCCCTATTGCATCAGGGTCCCCATCATAGTCTCCCCTTACATCGGGGTCCCCATCATAGTCTTCCCTTACATCGGGGCCCCCATCATAGTCCCCCTTACATCAGGGTCCCCATCAGAGTCTCCCTATTAAATCATGGTCCCCATCAGAGTCCCCCCTTACATCAGGGTCTCCATCATAGTCACCCCTTACATCGGGGTCCCCATCATAGTCTCCCCTTACATCGGGGTCCCCATCATAGTCTTCCCTTACATCGGGGCCCCCATCATAGTCCCCCTTACATCAGGGTCCCCATCAGAGTCCCCCCTTACATCAGGGTCTCCATCATAGTCTCCCCTTACATCAGGGTCCCCATCATAGTCTCCTTTTACATCAGGGCCCCCATCAGAGTCTCCCATTACATCAGGGTACCCATCATAGTCTCCCCTTACATCAGGGTCCCCATCATAGTCACCCCTTACATCAGGGTCCCCATCAGAGTCTCCCTATTAAATCATGGTCCCCATCATAGTCCCCCCTTACATCAGGGTCCCCATCATAGTCTCCCCTTACATCAGGGCCCCCATCATAGTCTCCCCTTACATCAGGGTCCTCATCATAGTCCCCCCTTACATCAGGGTCCCCATCAGAGTCTCCCTATTAAATCATGGTCCCCATCAGAGTCCGCCCTTACATCAGGGTCTCCATCATAGTCTCCCCTTACATCAGGGTCCCCATCATAGTCTCCCCTTACATCAGGGTCCCCATCATAGTCACCCCTTACATCGGGGTCCCCATCATAGTCACCCCTTACATCGGGGTCCCCATCATAGTCACCCCTTACATCGGGGTCCCCATCATAGTCTCCCCTTACATCAGGGTCCCCATCATAGTCACCCCTTACATCGGGGTCCCCATCATAGTCTCCCCTTACATCAGGGTCCCCATCATAGTCACCCCTTACATCGGGGTCCCCATCATAGTCTCCCCTTACATCAGGGTCCCCATCATAGTCTCCCCTTACATTGGGATCCCCATCATAGTCACCCCTTACATCGGGGCCCCCATCATAGTCCCCCCTTACATCAGGGCCCCCATCAGAGTCTCCCATTACATCAGGGTACCCATCATAGTCTCCCCTTACATCAGGGTCCCCATCATAGTCTCCCCTTACATCAGGGTCCCCATCATAGTCACCCCTTACATCGGGGCCCCCATCATAGTCCCCCCTTACATCAGGGCCCCCATCAGAGTCTCCCATTACATCAGGGCCCCCATCATAGTCTCCCCTTACATCAGGGTCCCCATCATAGTCTCCCCTTACATTGGGATCCCCATCATAGTCACCCCTTACATCGGGGCCCCCATCATAGTCCCCCCTTACATCAGGGCCCCCATCAGAGTCTCCCATTACATCAGGGTACCCATCATAGTCTCCCCTTACATCAGGGTCCCCATCATAGTCTCCCCTTACATCAGGGTCCCCATCATAGTCACCCCTTACATCGGGGTCCCCATCATAGTCTCCCCTTACATCAGGGTCCCCATCATAGTCACCCCTTACATCGGGGTCCCCATCATAGTCTCCCCTTACATCAGGGTCCCCATCATAGTCACCCCTTACATCGGGGTCCCCATCATAGTCTCCCCTTACATCAGGGTCCCCATCATAGTCACCCCTTACATCGGGGTCCCCATCATAGTCTCCCCTTACATTGGGATCCCCATCAGAGTCCCCCCTTACATCATGGTCCCCATAAGAGTCCTCCTTTCATGAGGGTCCCCATCATAGTCTTCCCTTACATCAGGGTTCCCATCAGAGCCCCTTCTTACAGCAGGGTTCCCATGATAGTTGTCCATTGCAGAAGGATCCCCATCAGAGTCCCCTCTTACATAATGGTCCAAATCAGAGTCCCCCTTTATATTAGGGTCCCCATCATCTCCTCACCTCAGCCTCTGCTGACTCTAATCATCAATCAGTGCACTGCGAGGATTTTTCGCAGTATTTAGCTACCGGACAGATAAAATCATGTAGCTGGCTGGATGTGGCCCGTGGGCCGTAGTTTGGAGACCCCCGCTCCATAATATAGAGGGAGGAGTTCTGTAGCCCACAGACATAGCTGAGACCAATGGGAACTGATAACATTCAGCACAGGACGTTATGAGCTCACAAGATTTCTGGCAGGATCAACAGGTAATTATAAATGACTTCCAATTGTTATATACTGTGTATAAAACAGACTGAAGGGGGTGATCCCCATAGCCGTTTCCTCCCCAGTGATGTGCGCCCCCCGCAGGTAACAAGTCGCCATACAGAAATCTTCTGCAGTTTATTGTCTCACAAACACATACATGCCAACAGTCCTGATTCAGATCCTTGTCCCGTTTTCACGTTGTCCCGGGAAAAATCATGGGAAATTGACATTTGTCCTGACTCCCAGAGAATCGCCAGAGCCGCCGCTAGAGGTCCGGGGCCAGCACTGGTGATGATCTCCGCCGCCATTTTACAGAAGACCAGCTCTCGTGGAGCCCGGTCACTCGCTGGGGGGAAGAAACAAGAGCCGGAGCCCGGGGTGGCTGCCAATAGAAATGGAGCTGCCGCCAACCTCCCACCCCGCAGGCCTGCTGCCGGTCTGTGACCTGTTGTGGGAAAGACCGTGGGGCGAGGGGTTGGCAGCAGCTCCATTTCTATTGGCAGCCACCCAGGCTCCGCCTCTTGTTCCTTCCCCTCGGCAAGTCGGGCTTGGCCTCCACGAGAGCTGGTCTTCTGTAATGTCAGCGGAGATCAAATCATGCAGGTGGGACTCTCCTGGGGACACCTGATGTAAGGAGGGACTCTACTGGGGACACCTAATGTAAGAAGAGACTCTACTGGGGACAACTGATGTAAGGAGAGACTCCGCTGGGGACAACTGATGTAGGGAGAGACTCCGCTGGGGGCACCTGATGTAAGGGGGGACTCTACCGGGGACACCTGATGTAAGGAGGGACTCTACTGGGGGCACCTGATGTAAGGAGGGACTCTACTGGG
>JARGYO010005626.1:214685448-214786570 GCA_029206835.1 Rana muscosa | reverse complement strand
GGCACCTGATGTAAGGAGGGACTCCACTGGGGGCACCTGATGTAAGGAGAGACTCTCCTGGGGCGACCTGATGTAGTGAGGGACTCTACTGGGGGCACCTGATGTAAGAAGGGACTCAGCTGGGGGCACCTGATGTAGTGAGGGACTCTACTGGGGGCACCTGATGTAAGAAGGGACTCAGCTGGGGGCACCTGATGTAGGGAGGGACTCAGCTGGGGGCACCTGATGTAGGGAGGGACTCAGCTGGGGGCATCTTATGTAAGGAGGGACTCTGCTTGGGGCACCTGATGTAAAGAAGGTTTATGTGTAGGGGTTGGGGTGCATGCGGAATGTCTTGAGGCTCCTACTGAGGCACCATCCCGGAAGAATATGCGACTGTATGTCAAAAAAATGGTTGATCAAGGGTGGGACTTTGTGTGTGCCTCAGTGGAGTGAATAAATATAGACGTATCACAATATATAGAAAAATAAACAATTTTTATTATCCTGCCAAGGGCAGCAATGTAAAAAAAAAACTTATATTCTTACAAAAGTATATATAAGAAAATATAAAATCACATTACAGTTCAAATAATGGGTAACGGGATGTGCGATTCCTATTCACAGAGAGAAGTGAAGGCCTACGCGTTTCGCGGATTTCCGCTTCATCAGGGCCATTTAGCGTAGCACAGAGAGTTGATGCAAAGGTTCTAGGAGCAAACAAAACATTGATAAAATATACACGCATGTTATATCCTATATATTTAAGGGGGAAGAAAAACCTAACATATATAAATCAACATTATACAGGTATTAGATCCGATTGGAATAAGAAAGACTGTGGGTGTGCACATTGAGGCATATCAAGTATGTTATCCAATGGCACATCCACATACTACATTAGCATTTATTTTCTAAATATCAGTATCATTTGAATATTTACAGAGGAAAACATTTCTGATCATATGTATGGTCCTATACATGTGCAGAGGTGTCCCATATATACAGGGGAAATGTACCCAAAGCTTCTAGTGTACACATAAATAACATGTATTGATATAGTTTCGTATGCATGTTTTATATATTAGTCTCAAAAAGAGAGATAGAAACTTACCAGAGAACTGTACAAGCACAGCTACAATGTGGCGGACGGAAGAGACCTGGGTGCCTGTGAGGATTCTCCCCCCCCCCCTAAAAGAGAGATCTGCGCGGTTGTATGGGGTGGATCCCTATGTATATCAAAATAATTGTAATTCAGAGGGGACGGAGTGGAACATATAGGGATTGAAAGGATAGGGAAGGGAGGGAAAAAAAAAAAAAAAAAAGGGGAAGAAAAACGAAAAAAAATAGGGGAAAAGGGACAGGGAGGGGGAGGAGAAAGGAAGAGGGGGGGGGAAGGGAAAGGGGGGATAGAGAGTGGGAAAATATATTAGGTACAATAGATGGTGTGGAAAAGGTATAGCAGGGAAACAAGTAAGGAGAAAAGCAAAAAAAGGGGGAGGGAGGGGGAGGAGAAAGGAAAAAGGGGGGGAAAAGGGGGGGGGAGGGAAAATTAGAAGGACAAGGAAAAGAGAAGAAATAAAATGAGATGGGGGGAAAGGAAGGGGGGGGTTTGGTAAGAAGGGGTAGAACTCAGAGATGAAAAAGAAAGTAGTGGGAAATGGGAAATGGCAAAAAAGGGGGGGGGGGAAGGGAAGTGGTGAAAAAGGAGGAAAAGGGAGAGGAAAGGAAAGTAAAAAGAAAGAGTAGGGGGGAGGGGGGAAAGAGAAGAGAAGGAAAGGGGAAGAGACAGTAAAGAAGGGAAGAGGGGGGGAAAGAAGGAAGGGGGGGGGAAAGAAAAGGGGGGAGGGTGTGAAAGGAAAGGGGCTAATGGTGTGGAAAAGGGAAAGCGAATTGGAGGGGAGAAAGAGGGGACAAAGGGAGGGAGGGGGAAAGAAAAAGGAAAGGATATAGGGAAGGGGGGGGGGGAAAGGGAAGAAAAAGGGGGGGGGGAGAAAGAGGGAGGAAGGGAGGGAAGCAAAGGGGAAGGGGAGTGATGGAGAAGGAAAAATTTAGTGGGTGATGTGTAGGTAGGGAAGGAATGAAAGTGAGGAGAGTGCTGGAAGGGTGTGTGCGCAGGGGTGAGGGGGAACACGTGGGTTATAAGTTAAAGTGCAAATGAAATATTAAATTACTTACCTAAAAGATGTACCAATTGAAATTGGAATGGGGTGCATATATAGAGGTCAAAACTGGGCTGGGTATGATATAGCACCTTGCTATTGTAGCGGCCTCACCCCTTCTCCTTTGTCTAGGGGTATGTCACACGACAGGGTGAGATGCTGTCAGGAACTTGGTAGGAGGCCGAGATGCTGGGAGGGCTCCCCTTGCGGCCGAGTGCAGCACACCCCTGAAGATGACACAGCAGGTGTAGTGCCCACAGAAGCACGGGTGCCTGGTAACTGAAGACAGACGTGCTTGGAGTGTCCAGGAGACAGAGACCAGTGGAGCAACTGGAAAGCTGAGCCGGGAGCCAGGCCAAGGATCATTCACAGGAAGACAGTCCGTAATCAGAATGACCAGGGATGAGCCGAGTCTAGTACAGGGAGCAGGATATGCAGAGTTCAATAGACAAGCCGGGGTCGGATGCAGGGAGCAGGCAGAAGGAGGTCAGGTGCAAGCCAAGAGTCGAGCCAAAGGATCAGAAAGAGCGGGTCAGAACAAGCCGGGTCGGTACACAGGAGATCAGATCAACAGGTGATTCAGGATACAGGAACACAGGGGGAGCTGAAGATAAACCAGCAAATGCAGACACTAGCAGACTTCCTTATATAGGCCCATGTGACCTGCTGGTAGAGATGCTGGGTCCTAAAGTCCTTCTCCTTCTGTTGGTTCCCTGACAGTGCCTTTGCCTATGCAGGTTTGCCAACCCTGCACCATTACGCACAGGGATGCGCCTATTTCCCTGACAGTGCCCCCCCCCCAACGGGCAGCCTCCGGATGCCCAGTTGCGCCCATTTTGCGGGATGACTGGTGCGAAATCTTTGTATAAGCCTAGGGGCGTGTACATGACTCGCAGGTTCCCAAGAGCTCTCTTCTGCAGGGTATCCTTTCCACTTAATTAAAAACTGAATTGTCCTACCTCTCCGACGACAGTCAAGGATGGACTCCACTTCGAATTCAGTCTCGTCTCCAACCAGGACCGGAGGTGGGGGTATTTCTTCTCTCCCTGAAAAAGGACTGGAAATTACATGTTTAAGAAGTGCAACATGAAATACAGGGTGGATTTTATACGATTCAGGCAAGGCAAGTTCGAAGGCTACTGGATTTATTTCCCGTTTTATTTCAAAAGGGCCAATAAACTTCGGTCCCAATTTTCGGGAAGGACAAGGCAGTTTGAGGTTTGCAGATGAGAGCCACACCTTGTCCCCCACCTTAAAGGCAGGGTTTCCTCTCTTCTTCTTGTCATACTGTCTCTTATATCCTTCTTGGGCTTTACGCATTGTGTCCTGGAGAATCTGATAATTGGTTTGGATGGAATTTATTCTGTCCTGGACTGCCGGGACTGAGGATTCGGGAATGACATTGGGTAAAAATGAAGGGTGGTAGCCATAGTTCGCCCAAAAGGGTGACTGGTTGGTAGCAGTGTGCACAGAGTTGTTATATGCGAATTCCGCACAGGGCAATAATGAGATCCAATCGTCCTGAGAAAAGGAACAAAAACAACGCAGGTATTGCTCTAAGGTCTGGTTAGTCCTTTCTGTTTGGCCGTTACTCTGGGGATGGTAAGCTGTGGAAAAACATGTCTCAATTGATAGTGATTTGCAAAGGTTCCTCCAGAACCTAGAGGTGAATTGTACACCTCTGTCTGACACAATGTTATCTGGTATTCCGTGTAGTCTGACTACTTCTTTAATGAAAATTTCTGCTGTGTCCATGGCAGAAGGTGTGCCCATCATTGGTAAGAAATGCGCCATCTTGGATAGCCGGTCTACTACTACTAGAATGGTTGTAAACTCTTCTGAAGGGGGTAAATCCACAATAAAGTCTAAAGAAATATTTTTCCAAGGTTGTTCTGGAACTGGCAGTGGTCTTAACAGGCCCCAGGATTTCGTGTTGGACCCCTTATTCCTTTGGCATATTGTGCAGGAGTTGACATAGTCCTTACAATCGGCTCTCAGAGTGGGCCACCATAAAGACCGTTCGACCAGTTCGGTCGTTTTTCGGACCCCAAAGTGGCCAGCCAGCTGGTGATCATGGAAAGTTTTTAGGACCTGAAGCCTGGCTTGCTGTGGGACAAAAATCCTGTCTTGATGCCAAAGGAGTCCCTCCTGGCTTCTTGTTCAATTGAAGCTCTTAAATCGGGCTGGATCAAGAGGAAGTTTTGAGGGGACAGAATTGGACTGGGTGTGATCTCTTCAGGGGTATCAGGAAACATTCTGGACAAGGCATCGGCTTTTACATTTTTAGACCCTGGGCGGAGGGTGATATGGAAATTGAATCGAGAAAAGAATAAAGCCCATCGAGCCTGCGGGGTCTCAGTCGCTTGGCCGTGCGGAGATACTCCAAGTTCTTATGATCTGTAAAGATCAAAATAGGGTGGACGGCGCCCTCCAGGAGATATCTCCATTCCTCCAGGGTGGTCTTTATTGCCAAGAGCTCTTCTTCTCAGGCTGGGTCATCTTCCGTGAAGAGAAGGCCACGGGATGAAGTAGGGCTTTGGGCCCCTGACGCTGGGAAAGAACTGCTCCTGTGGCTACTTCGGAGGCATCAACTTCCAGAACATAGGTTAAGGCAGGATCGGGATGCTGTAAAACAGGTGCAGAGGTAAAGAGGACCTTTAGTTGATCAAAGGCCGTTTGTGCTGCTTCGGACCACCGGAATCTGGTATGCTGACGTGTTATCTGGGTAATTGGTGCTACAATGGTAGAAAAGTCTCTTATAAATCTTCGGTAAAAATTTGCGAAGCCGATGAACCTCTGAACACTCTTCTTATCAGAAGGGGCCGGCCACTCAAGAATGGCTTTCACCTTCTGAGGATCCATGGCTATCCCATTGGTGGTGATAATGAGTCCGAGGAACTGGATTGTCGTCTTCTCGAAGTCGCATTTTTCGGCTTTTACATACAATCCGTGTACCCCGAGGATGCCCAGTACCTTTTTTACATGTGTTCTGTGAAGCTCCAGAGTAGCTGAGAATATGAGGATATCATCGAGGTAGACGATAATGAAGTGGTCTAGGTACTGCCGGAAGATATCGTTTATGAAATGTTGGAATGTGGCTGGGGCGTTGCATAATCCAAATGGCATTACTAAGTATTCAAAATGTCCAAACCTTGTTCTGAACGCTGTTTTCCACTCGTCCCCCTCCCGGATGCGGACAAGATTGTAGGCTCCACGTAGGTCTAGTTTAGTGAAGACATGAGCTGTACGGAACCTCTGGAAGAGTTCTGGGATGAGGGGGAGCGGGTAGCAATTTTTAAGAGTAACTCTATTCAATTCTCTGTAATCCACACATGGCCTCAAAGTTTTATCTTTCTTCTCAACGAAGAAAATGCCGGCACCGGCAGGAGAGGAGGAAGGGCGGATAAATCCCTTTTCAAGGTTTTCATCAATATACTGTCTCAAAGTCTCAAGTTCAGTCTCAGAGAGGGGAAAAATACGGCCAAAAGGAATCTCAGCCCCCGGTAACAACTCAATGGGGCAATCGTAGGGACGATGCGGGGGTAGAGTATCTGCTTTCTTCTTGTCAAAGACATCCTTGAACTCCTGATAGGCTGCTGGTATATTGGGATCCACACTGGGTGTGGGCAGAACAGACATGCAACTGGAAGAGTCCTTGGTTTCAGGAACAAGACAATGCTGCCGGCAGTAGGGAGAGGTGAAGAAAACCTCCCTTTTGGACCAGTCAATCTGAGGGTTGTGCGCCTGTAGCCATGGGGTTCCCAAGATGACAGGGAATAAAGGAGAGCTCAGGACATCAAAACGTAGAAATTCCTGGTGACCAGAATTGATGGAGGTAAGGATAGGTGCCGTTTCCTGGGTGACATGCCCGGAACTGGGCATTGAGCCGTCGGCCAGGTGGACAGTCAGTCTTTGGCCCTTGTGGTGGAGGGGAATAGCGAGTCTCTTTGCCAGTGTCAGATCCAAAAAGCAACTACATGCCCCGGAACCCAGTATTGCTTGGAGGTGAACTTCTTGTCCTGCTATCAGTAATGTGACAGGAAGAGTAATGTGAGAGGAGGAGGACCTGGACACCTGACAGTTGACCGTGGTGCGGAGGACCGATTTTCTGGGTCTTATGGGGCAAAAGGTTATATAATGACCGGTTCCCCCGCAGTAGAAGCAAAGGTTCGCCTGTCGGCGACGAAGTCTCTCCCCTGAGATTAATGCCGGATGGGCCAGGCCAAGCTGCATAGAACTAGATGTGGGCGGAGCTTCGAGAAGTTGGGGGGTTTGGATGCGTTCAGACCGGCGCTCTCGTAAGCGTCTGTCGAGTTGAATAGTCAATAGGATGAGACCCTCTAGAGTTGAAGGGGTCTTGACTCTAGACAGTTCATCCTTGAGGGATTCAGACAGTCCCAGCCGATACTGATAACGTAACGCTGCCTCGTTCCATCCTGAGTCTGAGGACCAGGTACGGAATTCCACTGTGTAATCTTCTGCAGGGCGCTGACCCTGCCGTATGGCATGTAGAGCAGCTTCAGCAGTGGCCGCCCGCAGGGGATCGTCATATAACTGGGCCATGATTTCAAAGAACTGGTCCACAGAATTGATGAGAGGACTTTCCTGCTCCAGTAAGCCATGAGCCCATACTTGGGGTTCGTCAGTCAGCAAAGAAATGATGAATCCCACTTTCACTGCTTCAGAGTAAAAGGTCCGTGGTTGCAGAGCCAGGTACAGGTAACAGGCGTTTTTAAAGGATCGGAATTTCTTCCGATCACCGGAGAAGCGTTCAGGTGTTGGCACTCGTGGTTCCGGAGGGGGCATCACCACAGCAGGAGTGGTTGCCAAGGAACTAGTTAAAGATGACCCTTGACCTGCGGGAGAAGGTTTTGCAGGCAGGTGCTGCAGTCGGCCCTCTAATTGGCGGTACTCTTTCTGGAGTTCTTGGATGGCCTGGGTGAGGGCTGTGATCTGCAGGCTGGCGGCTTCCAGCGGGGAGACACCTCCGTCGGCCTCTGACATGGCTGGTTTATACTGTCAGGAACTTGGTAGGAGGCCGAGATGCTGGGAAGGCTCCCCTTGCGGCCGAGTGCAGCACACCACTGAAGATGACACAGCAGGTGTAGTGCCCACAGAAGCACGGGTGCCTGGTAACTGAAGACAGACGTGCTTGGAGTGTCCAGGAGACAGAGACCAGTGGAGCAACTGGAAAGCTGAGCCGGGAGCCAGGCCAAGGATCATTCACAGGAAGACAGTCCGTAATCAGAATGACCAGTGAAGAGCCGAGTCTTAGTACAGGGAGCAGGATATGCGGAGTTCAGTAGACAAGCCGGGGTCGGATGCAGGGAGCAGGCAGAAGGAGGTCAGGTGCAAGCCAGGAGTCGAGCCAAAGGATCAGAAAGAGCGGGTCAGAACAAGCCGGGTCGGTACACAGGAGATCAGATCAACAGGTGATTCAGGATACAGGAACACAGGGGGAGCTGAAGATAAACCAGCAAATGCAGACACTAGCAGACTTCCTTATATAGGCCCATGTGACCTGCTGGTAGAGATGCTGGGTCCTAAAGTCCTTCTCCTTCTGTTGGTTCCCTGACAGTGCCTTTGCCTATGCAGGTTTGCCAACCCTGCACCATTACGCACAGGGATGCGCCTATTTCCCTGACAGATGCGCTACGGCCCATGTCCTCCCCATAGCTGTGGGTGAGGTGAAGGCCAGTACCAGATATTTCCTCGGGCCTATGTGCTTTGTTCTAGAATACAGTCCCGATGTGCCAACACTTCCCTCTGCTCCCATTAACCAGAGTTCCACACACCGATCACAGTCCAACTCTTGCTTTATTGTACATCTCACAATAAACAGTGCTTCAGTAGCCAACTGGTTGCGACTTGATAACATTTTGATACGGGGAATGAGCAGGTCGAGGCACTATCCTGGTTATTAACTAAACCACTGCGATCTCGCCCGCTGTTACTATAGCATTAGCTAGGAAGGACTTATAATCCGAGAGTCTCTACCAGCGACTCAAGAGAATGTAGATAGGAGTACCTTCGCTGCGCTGCGGCCCCTATCAGGGAAAGATGTCCCTCCAAGAGAGTTACCAGAGGCCCATCCATCACTGGGTTGATGCTGCTCCAGACTCTCCGAATGGGTAACCTCCCCGGCCTCCTCACCTCAGACATGGGCCCCATCCACTTCAGGGACCCTCGGACTTCTCCACCCTCGCGGGACCCAGTCGAAGTCACTGGGCCCCAGGCCTCCTGGTTTAGTACCTCACCCCAGGCTGAAGGTGCCTGGGATGGACTCCAACTCCATTCCGGTCAGGCCTAGGGCGCCTGGGCCGGAATCCGGAACCGCCCGCACCCAGGCCTAAGGTGCCTGGGCGCGTGAAGAACTTCCTCCTGAAGACCTCGTGGTTAGGGCGTCTCCCCCTTTTATCTCCTCCCATCGACACCACGGCAGGTTCCCCGCCCTCGCCGTACAATCTCCGGAAAGGGACAAAAAGGTTAGCACTGTGACGGCCAATCTACCTTGAGCCTACGGGTACCCCGCCACCCAGAGGCCAAGGAGATTATTACACCGTCCAATCCTCCACGAACACAAATGGTCCATTATTCCCATACTTACACACCTGGGTGTCCCACCTAAATTAGAGACGCCGCTTCATACTCCCCCTGTGATTTGACGCTGGTCCCCAGCGTCTGGTGCAAACCCATGTCTCCCATGGAGTGATGACATAAGCTTAGCCCCAGAGGCTATCCCTAAATTTTGAACCTCAACCATACCAAGACCTGCTCAAAGGGGAAGGGAACATAAAACAATAAAACTTTTCCCTAAAACCATCTATCATGTACACATATACAATCCCTCCCTTCACTGTCTAAGAACCACCCCATACTCAGTAGTCTTGACAGACGAATCTCCTGCAGAAGGGAAAAAAAACCAACACACAAGAAAGCCACATCCTGACATTCTGTGTTAATTCGGAATGAATGGGTCCATCAGCCAATAGACCCACTCGCCCCAATGAGTAAAGTGATGCGCGTGTAAAAAAACAAGCAGCCGTTGCACAACACTGCCACCTGGTGACAGTGCCGCGGTAATGTCACTTGGTGCAATCTTCATTCTTCCTGCGTCCCTACACTGATTCTACCCCCAAAGTCTGTCTTCGAGCTGTGAGGAAGAGAGAACAAACAAAAACTGCTCTCATTCCTCCAAAGAGTAGAAAACAAAAGCCCAAATAAAAAAACTAGGACACAGTTCGGATGCTCCGGCAGGAACACTTCTAGAAGGTTGTAGGAAAGAAAAACAAACAAGTGAGTCTCTTCTCACAAATAGAACTTCGGGTCAGGCAAGAACAAAGGCTTCAGATGTTTATCAAAAACCTCAATCGAATAGTCAGCGTCCTCTCCATCTTTCCTGCAGATGCGCACCTTGTATGCGTGGATACGGCGGCCCCACATCCAGTCTGCTCTGCAATCTTTAAACTTTTTCGACACGGGTGGCGAACAGGCCAAATATCTTCGTGCATGGGGTACTTTGAGTTTTTCCCAAACAAATTCGTCATACCATCTCTGGCGTATGACCTCAACTTCAAAAAGTAAGTCCCGAGGCAAATAGGGATATTCCCACCCATACTCACGGGCGACTCTCTGTGAGAAAAGTCGTTGCAATCTGGCCAAAGGAGGCATGGCATCCCGCTCACCTCCTCCGGGTTGAACGATGGCCTCTGGGTGCCGAGGTACTTTCACTACCTCTGATGGCTTTTCTCTCGGTGCTCGTAGTGATGCGCGTTGCATCCCCGCCACCAAGACGGGCGATGTTGTAGATTGTGGAAAGGTAATTTGAGGACTAGACTTCCTCGTAGACTCCGGGGCTTGTACCCGGGGCGTGCTGTCTCCTATTGACATAGGGGAATCCTGCAGTGCACGTAACATAGATAACAGACGTTTGTCCCAGCCCTTCTGGTGAAACAGTTCATCGATCTCACCATCTCCACAGTCCGACAGCGATTCTAGGTCGGAAGTGTCATACATCTTGGCGGGAAGGTAGTCTCTGGTAGACGTGGTACTACCCTCCCTTGCGGGCTCCACCGACTGTGGACCCCCGACACCTCCAACCACCACCACAGTCCCAGCCCCTGGCTCACCTTGACCTTTTGTAGAACTGGGATGTCCAGGACTCTTCCAACCGGATCCATCCAGGCCAGGCAAGCGACGGGGTGAAGCTCTTCCACGACCACAGGAGGCCTGCACCAAGCCGACTTTCCTCGTTGGAGGTGGGAGCAGAGAATCTGTGGTGACCGAAGCAGCATCCTCAGATTTTTCTCTCTCAGTCTCTGATTGGGCAGTCACATCGCCCTGGTCAGTGCGTACGGGAACCTCCGCAAAGGCCTGGATCTCCCCTTTCGGAGTAGCGGTACCTGTGAGGCTGTTGAGGCGAAGGGCCGGGGGCCTCACTGTGGGTGGCTCCACCTCGGACAAGAACTCTTTGCATGCTTCGCAATGCCCGAATGGCTTCAGGTGAACCACCAGTCCCGAGCATCCGGGACAGATCACGCCGAGGGCCTCCGTGTCTCTGCAGGTGTACAGAGCCAACTGCCCTCGGGGCCTGAGTCTTATCCCCGTGTCTGTAAGGGGAGCAGCGAACGTAGTCATCTTCGTGGGGTAGGGAACCGGAATCCACGGGGAGCTTGAGGCCATCCCGACTGTCTGCTGCTCCATCACGCACTGACCACACGCCGAAGTCTCCACGTGAGTTCCTCCACATGGCCAGACTCCTCCCACGACTTGCACGTTTTCGCAGGCTTCCATCACGCTCCGCCCACGAACTGCGCAGTCACAGGGTGCCTCATGGCGCAGTGCAATAAAAGCCCCCACATGTAGTACTTCACATGGCTGGACTCTTCCCTCTTCTCGCTCCTCTGCATGCGCCTTTCCCGTCCTAGGGTAATTTCCACGACTTTGAGCAGGGATGCACTTTAGCCGATCACATGGCCGACCTGCTCGGAACTCCTCCGGGCAGCAAAGTCCAGACACAGCCATTCTTACTTCCAAAGTCAAAACACATATCATCCCGGACTCACGAGCCCCCACGTGTAGCGGCCTCACTCCATCTCTTTTGTCTAGGGGTATGTCACACGACAGGGTGAGATGCGCTACGGCCCATGTCCTCCCCATAGCTGTGGGTGAGGTGAAGGCCAGTACCAGATATTTCCTCGGGCCTATGTGTTTTTGTCTAGAATCAAGTCCCGCTGTGCCAACACTTCCCTCTGCTCCCATTAACCAGAGTTCCACACACCGATCACAGTCCAACTCTTGTTTTATTGCATATCTCACAATAAACAGTGCTTCAGTAGCCAACTGGTTGCGACTTGATAACATTTTGATATGGGGAATGAGCAGGTCGAGACACTATCCTGGTTGTCAGCTAAACCACTGCGATCTCGCCAGCGGTTACTATAGCATTAGCTAGAAAGGACTTAGAACTTGAGAGTCTCTACCAGCGACTCAAGAGAACGTAGATAGGAGTACCTTCGCTGCGCTGCGGCCCCTATCAGGGGAAGATGTCCCTCCAAGAGAGTTACCAGAGGCCCATCCGTCACTGGGTTGATGCTGCTCCAGACTCTCCGAATGGGTAACCTCCCCGGCCTCCTTACCTCAGACATGGGCCCCAAGGCCGGAAGTCGCGCCAGCATAAGAAATGTGCAAGAAAGTGTACATCTCTTTATAAAAGCCCATTACATTGTGGATCTTAACATGCAGAGTCACCAGTGCAAAGGTTAAAGGTGTGATCCTAAAAGCAATGGGTTCTAATCTAAAGAAGCATAATATATAAAGGGTAAATTAAATAAAATAAATATAAATAAAATAAAGATAGCATTCTTACCTAAGGTTGTTCATGTGTAGATTTAATATAAACAGAACATACCTATCACTATGCGTATATAGAATCTGCATATAGTTATTCATATGCAGTAGACTTGTGCACAACGGAAAAATTCGTTCCGTTTCGGTTCGTTTCTTTCCGGTCCTGTTGATTCGTAATCATTCGTAATTTTGCTAGACGGGATTTTTCGTGTTCGGACTCATTCGTATTTTTGCAAGCGACATTTTTCGTTGAATTTTTTGTTGCTTTATAATTCGTACTTTCGGTAGAGTACGTTGTTTTTCGTTGATTCTGGACACAACTCCTACTTTCGTAACTTTTTTTGGGTTCGTACTTTCGGTAGAGTACGTTGTTTTTCGTTGATTCTGGACACAACTCCTACTTTCGTAACTTTTTTTGGGTTCGTTGATTCGTAATTTTCCGTGTCTCTCTCACAACGACGCTGCCTATTATGCCTAATGTGCTTCGAATGGATTTGTACTTTTCTAAATACATTGCGGTTATTTGTAACGATTCGAAATCTCGTATTTTACTTTCGTTTTTTACATGCGGCTATAGGCTCCGCCCCTGTACACCATTTTGAGAGGGTTCAGCATGGTGAGGGAGAAGCAGAGAGCAGAGCAGAGTGAGTGTTATTGTGCTTCGAATGGATTTGAAATCTCGTATTTTACTTTCGTTTTTTCATGCGGCTATAGTCTCCGCCCCTGTACACCATTTTGAGAGGGAGTTCAGCACGGTGAGGGAGAAGCAGAGAGCAGAGTGAGTGTTATTGTGCTTCGAATGGATTCGTACATTCGTAACTTTTTTCATAACGAATTATGCCGAAGACCTTCGGGCATTCGCTATTTTGCGGTATAATTTATTTCGGATTCGGTTTTATTCGTAATTGCTCTGTTCGGAAATTCGAATGCTTCCGAATGTCCGAAAGTTGCTAAATTCGGACGAATTTTGATTCGTTACGAAACGAATTGCACAAGCCTAATATGCAGCTTAAGCATAAATAAGACACATTTGTCCCTATGTATATTATGGGGAGGGGCACCGCTGGGCATATGTACATTAGTCATTCTCTAGATAGATACATACTTATATATACTTTTGTAAGAATATAAGGTTTTTTTACATTGCTGCCCTCGGCAGGATAATAAAAATTGTTTATTTTTCTATATATTGTGATACGTCTATATTTATTCACTCCACTGAGGCACACACAAAGTCCCACCCTTGATCAACCATTTTTTTGACATACAGTCGCATGATGTAAAGAAGGACTCTACTGGGGGCACCTGATGACATCTGGTGACAGGCGATGGTGGCAAGTGACACTCTCAGGGCTTCCACTGATTCGGCATTATGGTGAGTTGAATGGACTTACCCTATGGTTCATGCCGACAGACCTTATTTTTTACAGTAAACATTTATGGGGAACTGTGTCAAATGCCTTTGCAAAATCCAGATACACCACGTCTACAGGCCTTCTTTTATCTAGATGGCAGCTCACCTCCTCATAGAAGGTTAATAGATTGGTTTGGCAAGAAAGATTCTTCATGAATCCATGCTGATTACTGCTAATGATACCGTCCTCATTACTAAAATCTTGTATATGGTCCCTTATCCCCCTCCTAAATCTTGTATATAGTCCCTTATCATCCCCTCCAAGAGCTTACATACTATTGATGTTAGGCTAACTGGTCTGTAATTCCCAGGAAAATGTATTTTGCCCTTTTTTAAATATTGGTGCTACATTGTCTTTTCTCCAATCAGATGGTGCCATTCCAGTCAGTAGACTGTTCGTAAAAATTTGAAACAGTGGTCTTGCAATTACTTGACTGGGTTTCTTAAGGACCCTCGGGTGTAAGCCATCTGGTCCCGGTGACTTATTAATGTTAAGTTTTACAAGTTTATTCCTAATTCTGTCCTCTGTTAGCCATGAGGATGCTTCCTGTGATGGGTCATGAGGATAAACATTGGAGTTTTGGTTACTGAAGCCCCCCGATTCCCTTGTGAAGAGTAAGGAGAAGAATAAATTCAATACTTTCTCTATCTCCCCATCCTTAGTACACATATTCCCATCATCATTTTTTTATGGGACCAAAATTATCTGACCTCCCTTTCTTACTATTTATATACTTAAAGAATTTCTTAGGATTTTTTTTTAATCTCTTCCGCTATGTGTCTTTCGTGTTCTATCTTAGCCGCCCTGATTGCACCCTTACATTTCTTATTGCATTCTTTGTAAAGTTGGAATGCTGATGATGATCCCTCAGCCTTGTATTTTTTGAAGGCCTTCTCCTTTTCTTTTATATGCATTAATCGTTGGAGTTAAATGCATGTAAAGCTGACACGGGGAAGGCTGTCCTACAGTCAGTGAGGAGAAGGGCTCCCCCCCAGAGGTGCCTTTAGATTGCACTCTCTATCCCAGGTCCACCTTATTGCATTTCCATGTATGCTTATAAGGAGCTTGGTGTCCTATTTCTCCTAGGGCAGGGGTCTCCAAACTTTCTGAACAAAGGGCCAGTTTACCGTCCTTCAGACTTTGAGGGGGCCAGACTGTTGGACTGTGGCCAGTGTGAGTAGAAAATTCCCCAGAATCAATGTGAATAAAGAATACCCCATCATTGGTATTAGAGGGAGGAATATTGCCCCATTGTTGGTATTAGGGGATTAAATAGCACCCCATCATTGGTGTAATTTGGAGGAATAGTATCTGGTGTCAGTGGGAAGAATAGTGTCCCATCATTGGTATCAGTGGAAGGAATAGTGTCCCATCTTTGGTGTCAGTGCGAGGAATAGGGCCCAGTCATTGGTGTCAGTGGGAGGAATATTGCCCCATCATTGGTGTCAGTGGGAGGAATAGTGCCCCATCATTGGTGTCAGTGGGAGGAATTGTGCCCCATCATTGGTGTCAGTGGGAGGAATAGTGCCTTATCTTTGGTATCAGTGAGAGAAATAGTGCCCCGTCATTGGTGTCAGTGGGAGGAATAGTGCCCCATCTTTGGTATCAGTGGGAGGAATAGTGCCCCATTATTGGTGTCAGTGGGAGGAATAGTGCCCCATCATTGGTGTCAGTGGGAAGAATAGTGTCCCATCATTGGTTTTAGTGGGAGGAATAGTGCCCATTCATTGGTGTCAGTGGAAGGAATAGTGTACCATCATTGGTGTCAGTGGGAGGAATAGTGCCCCATTATTGGTGTCAGTGGGAGGAATAGTGCCCCGCCCATCATTGGAGCACAGGTGTGTCAGGAGGAAGGTGCCTCTGAAGCTGCTCTGTGAGAAGGGAGTGGTGGTGAAATCTCTCCCAGCTCCCTGGCCCCCTTTCTGGGGAGGCCATGGAGGCCAGCAGGGCCTCTCCTGCTAGAGGCTCCCAGCCATCTCCTGGGCCATCAGGTAAACTGCCTGCCTCTGCACAAGCTGATCTCTCTGCCCCTGGTGAGGATGAAGGCTCGGAGGCCATTCGGGAGCGAGTGGTGGCTGGGATTAAGGTCCTGAACAGGGAGAGAGACAAGCTCTACAAGCTGAGAGCGGAGTTGAAGCGCCTGCGAAGGCAACGTGAGGGCTTACACAGCCAGAAACGGGGATCCATGGATCCGGAAATCCTACTGGCCAAGGTCCGTGTGGATCATCAGGAGACCATCGTGGCCATGATGGAAGGCAGAGATGGGCCCTTTAAAGAAAAATTTTGCAACGACAAAAGGTTTGCAAGGGTGACAAAGATGGAGGTGGAGGATGAGGAGACCCCCAGTTCTGACCCCCTGCCTCCCCAGGGAGAGGTAAGCAGCCCCATGCCTTCCCAAGATTCAGGAGGTATGCTGAAGGCCATCCAGGTAATGGAGTCTCCTATGCGGGGAGATCAGATGATATTTAATGAGGAAGACATTACTGATGATGTGCCTGATAAAGTAAAGCCTGCTAAGTCCCATGTTGTAGATAAGACTGTTTTTGTTCCTTTCAACACTGTGACTGATGCTGATAATGTGCCTAATGACAATCAGGCTGCTAGTCCTGTGTGCAGCAATGTTGTGCCTGCTGAAGCTGCAATGCAGCAAGAGTTACATTTAAAAAATGTCATTTCTGTGGATGGACTACAAGTGTCAGCACAGCCCATTAACCCTTCTTTGGCTGAGTCCAAAGCTGTTTGCCCCACTGCTGCTGAGGACTCTACAGTGCAGCATCAGGAGATAGCTGGTATTGCAGCAACTGTGACCATTCCTGATGGGAATTTGAATAGTTCTGTGACTGATAACAATCACCCCAGTACCAGTGTGATGAACAATCCTGCTACAGATCCTGCAATTTCAGTTCATACAGTTGATGATGATAATAATAATAATATACAGACTAATGTGACTTCAGTGTCGGCCCTTGGCCCTGATAAACCTACTTTTGCACAGGTGGCACACTCTGCTCCTGGTAGTCCCGGTCCCAAGCGGGGTTTTCCCCTACAAGCTGCCACTTTGAGCGCCCCAGGATCTGGTCTTGGGTCTCTGGCTTCTGCTGGGGGTCCAAGACGTAATGTAGTTATCCTGAAATGGGAAGGTGGTGCCATCCCTCCAGCACGGCGTGCGGTGGTAGATATGATTTTGGAGATGGGTTTTGGTGCAAATGACCTGTATGCCTTTATACACGTAGCTGGGACAAGGGACTATACGGTTAGCTTCACCAGGCCAGAGGGTCTTGACCTGTTCTGGGAGCGATATGAGGCTCTGTGCAGGTCAAGACCTGAATGGGAAGGTCTGGTCCCAGTTGCGGTTTCTCAGAGGTCAACAGTAAAAAAAATAACCATTATCCTGACCAATGAGAGTGTTCCTGCTCGGGATCTAGAGGTCTGGTTAAAGAACTATGGGGAGGTTTTGACCAAACCTAATAAAATCCATGATGAGCGTAACATCTGGACTGGGGGATGGTCGGTAACAGTCAGGTTGGCCAGGGATGGGAATGTTGTCCGTCACCTGCCCTCCTCAGCTTTCATAGGGAGGGATAGGATGACTGTTTTCTACCCTGGTCAGCCGAAGCTGTGTCACCGCTGTGGAGAAAAGGGGCACTTGAGCTCCTCCTGTTCAGCCTTGATGTGTTCAGTGTGTCGGGGTCAGGGTCATATGGCTAAGGACTGCACTAAGATGATCAGGTGCAACCTGTGCCTGTGCCTTGGCCACCCCTACAGCAGATGTCCTGAAGCCTGGCACAATATGGAGAAGGAGGTAGTAGAGGACATGTCAAGGCTGGACAGGATGGAGGGTGAGGCCCCTGGTGTACCATCCTCCTCTGCGGTGACCCCCTCCCCTGGTCCTGCTTAGGATCCCTCTCCAGTTCCTGTGGCCACCCCTCCTGTGTCTGTAAGTACTCCTTCTGTTTCTGTCTCTGTGTCCCCCCAGCCTACTGTACCCTCTCTTCTTGTGTCAGAACCTTCCAAGTCTGTGCCCCCCGAGTCAGTTACCCCCAGGAGTCTACCCCTCCTGAGTCTGACTTAAAGGGATCATCCCCCCCACCAGCGTGTACTAAAAAGGGCGCCCCTTCCTCTGTAAAGAAGTCTTGTGGAAAGACTTTAAAGAAAAAAGTAAGAGATGAGGGCATCTCTGAGGCTGACCTGCGGTACCTGGAGGAGAGAAGGAAGGTTGGGAGGCGGAAGAGGCAGGCGGTGAGGACGGAACGGGGATGGGAAGCTCCGGTTCCTGTCTCCATCCGTCATAGGTCCTCCAAGTGGGATATTTCTTCATCTGGAGCTTCTTCTGAGAGAAGTTCCGATTCTGAAATGGACTTTGAGGCGGCCTCTAGAAAGAGAGAGGCTTCTGGTGATGAGCAGCAGAGGGGAGCTAAGAAGCAATCCACCCAATAACCCAAATGGCGGTTCCCCCTCCGTTAAAAGTGGTGACAATTAATGTCGCCAGCATTAAGTCAGTCTCGTTCTATGGCCTTCTTTTTGTTCAGCCAATTAGATGCTGAAATTTTATTTTTGCAAGAGACTAGGCTCACCTCCTTGGCAGATATTCATATGGCCAAGAGAGAGTGGAGGTATGGTCCATCTTACTGGTCTCTTGCGGTCGAGCCTTACGGCGGTGTGGCGGTGTTGTTTAAAACCCGGCATGGTAACTGTCTGGCGGGTTATTGAGGTGGAGATTGGGAGATGTATGGTCTTAGACGTCCTTGTGGGAGGGCAGGACCTGCGCCTAATCAATGTTTATGGGCCGCACACAAAGTGGGACAGGAAATGCCTTTTTACAAGGATCAAGCCATTTCTTTTTACATCCCGGCAAGTGGTCTTTGGAGGTGACTTTAATACAGTAACTAGGCCCAAGGACAGGAAGGACTTCAAGGACAGGCTGGGATATGATAGCGTTTTTTTAAATAGTATGGTTAGGGATGCTGGTCTTGTGGATGTGCACATTAAGCACCTCTCAGATGACACCGGGTTCACCTTTCATCGTGGTAATAGTCAGAGTAGGATAGATAGGTTTTTTTTGAAGGAGGCCTCTGCTTTCTCGCCCCCAGTGGTGCGGGCAGTAGAGTTCTCTGATCACTGTATGCTATCTGTGGTACTGAATGCTTCAGATGCCCCTCAGAGGGGCAAGGGCATCTGGAGATTAAATTCGACTCTACTCAAGGAAGAACATGTTAGACAATCCTTTGAAGAATTCTTTCAGGCACAGGTGACCATCCTGGACTTTTGTATCAGCAAGGCTGAGTGGTGGGAGCTGACCAAAAAGAGGATCGCTGGATTCTTCAGGGGCCTAGCCAATAGAAATCAGTTTAATAAATACATTGCTGGATATTCTTGTCTCGAGAGGAGGAGATCCTGGGGCAATCTCTGAAGTGAAACTCCTTCTCAGGAAGTGTCAATATGACCGGCATGCCTCTTTGGTTCTGGAGAGGGACTATAGGAAGTACCACTCGCCTGACCCTTACCAGAACTGCAAACAAGGTGTAGCTGTTAAAACGGTCATTGGCCTTAAGGACAGTACAGGTTCCTTGACAAAGTCCAGGTCAGGGATTCTGGAGGTCGTGAGGTCCTTTTATGCCGACCTTCTTGGGGGGAAAGAGCTTGACCGTGACGAGATGGAAAGCTTTTTGGACTCTACTCCAGGTCTAAATGGTGGAGATGTTCCATTGATGAATTTGACAGAGGAGATCACAGTCGAAGAGGTGATGAGGGCAATTGAACAGCTTGCCATCAAAAAGTCGCCTGGACCGGATGGCTTGACGGCTGAGTTTTACAAAGCCTTTAAGTCTATTCTGGCCCCGCATTTGGTAGAGGTTTTTAACAGTTGCCTTGCTGAGCGGGTGCTTTCCCCTTCCATGAGGCACTCGGCTGTGATTCTTCTTTCAAAGGGTAAAGATCCTTCGATGATTGAGAATTGGCGCCCCATCAGCCTTCTTAATGTCGATAGAAAGATACTGGCAAAGATATTTGTAACGGCACCCCAATCTCAAGGGGTATTAACGCCGTTTACGAGGTTCCCTCTCCTAGACACACATCCACTCGCTACCGATATCCACAGCTAAACGACCCTTTCCTATAGGAGCCGACCCCTCTGGAAGAAGACGAGACGCACTCTGTCTCTTCTGTAGTAGGAATGAATTTATTATTGAGAAACATTGTAACTTTTGTGAGGGGGTTAACTCAGTAGCGGGTGTGTGTGACCCCCTGGTTGGGCTCCCCACACAAAAACAGGGCCAGCAGACGGAGGTTGTGGTTTTCAAAATCAAAAGGTGCGGTTTATTTCTCTATGTACAGTGACAAAAACACAGCAAAGCCAAAAAGAAACATAAACAAAATAAATCCTGGTCAGTTTGACCTCTGACTAAACATGCAGGTTTCCTAAACTAACAACTGGGATCAGCCTGGTGCTGTCCTAGTCCCTAAGTCCCTGGTTTAGTAAAAGTCCAAACAAATAGCCACACAGGCTTTGCCTCACCGCACAGGGGTTCACTCTCCCTAGACAGTCCACACAGGTCTGGGTCCAGGCATGAGCTAACACCTAATGAATCTGGGAGTTCTTATAGAGGCCTAAATGAGCTGACAAGCTTCAGCTGGCCTCATCAACTCCCTGTCTGTACGACGCCCCACACTCTCCCTAGAGGTATGAGTCATCCATGAGCCTACTAGCCTCAGCTGGGCCTATACAACTCTCCACCCTAGTTGTATAAGTCAGCATAAAGCCTGAATCTGGGAGAAATATATCTACCCCCCTGGATGCAACCAGGTGACTTTACCTTCCTGCTGTCACACTTTATACACAATTCAAGGCACATGATTTAACATGAACAAGGGCCCAGCTCCACCCACACATCCCAAGACTCAACACCTCATCCTGACGTCTGCTAGGCTTCAAAAGATCCCAACACAATAGAATATACAATCTCCAATACACATCTTTTCACAAAGGGTTGGCAGCCAGTCTGTCTGGCACTTTACAATACACACAAGGACAGACTTAAATGAACAATAGAAATGCAAAACAACTTAATTCCTCACAGCAATGATACTTAACCCCCACATACAGTATACATCCAATCTATATACAATGTATATACAGCCTTGAATATGGCTATCACAGACCATATCGGGGGTTTCTTTTATTCACCCTGTGTCCAAAGTGACTACACTGTCACACATCTCCCCTTTCGGCAGGGGACTAACAGAGGAGGGGACCCCAGACGGGTCTACTCCGAAGTTAGTCCATGGGTCCATTCTTCCAATGCTGGTATCCACCCAGTACCACAAATGAATTGCTCCAAGCAGAGCATTACTTACCCAGCCAACCTCTGCCTCTCTCAGAGAACATACCCGCCGCTGGGGAGAAGACAGGGTGACTGGGCTCAGTCCGTCATGCTGTTGGGGATCTGGGTCGACTGCCCGGCATCCCTGGGGTATACAAGTGGAGACTGAAGTCCCATCCACTTGTGGTAGGTGGAAGTCCCCCAGTACTTGCAAAGCAAGGCTGACATCCTCCTGTCTCAGTGTCACACCATTTTCTGGGGTTGTGTCAGTGAGGACTGAAGTCCCATCCAATACCACAGGAACTCCCTCTTCTGTTAGTTGAGAGCCGAGGCCCGTGGCACTCGGCTCTGTTGCCAGCTCTTCTGCTGGGTTGCTGTGAGTGGAGACCGCAGTCCCATCCACCAATATCCGCTCAAGTGGCAGTTGTGTGCAGCGGCCAGTAGCATTCTGCCCTGCTGCCAGTGATTCAGCTGGGGGTAAAAGCTTTACCACCCCAGCTTGTTGCTGGAGAGAGGGGCCAACTGCCCTGGCTCCCTGAAACTCCACAGTTGTTTCCGGTGCTGGGCAGCACAGGTTGCTATCACTCTGCCCTGTTGCCAGTACTCCTGCTGGGGACTCCACACCATCTGCTCTGGCTACCTGTTGGGGAGGGAAAATGGCTGCTTCTCCTCCCTGCATCTCTGAAATCCACTCAGAAAGAGGAACCATCACCTTCTCAACTCGGGCCTCCAACACTGCCACGGGTGTAGAGCAGGGATCTGCAGTACTTTGTCCTGCTGCCAGTACTTGAGCGGGCGATGCATAATTCATAACATCCTCTGCACAGTCCATTAAGTCCATACCTTCTGTAATCTGTGGTTGGGGTGATGAGCCAACTGCCCTAGCTCCCTGGAACTCCATATCATCCACTTCGGCTTTAAGGGTGGCAATCTTCAGATTTTCCACTGCTGATTCTTCAGCCAGGCTAGCTCCCTGGAACTCTATATCATCCACTTCGGCTTTAGGGAGGGCAATCTTCATCTTTTCCACTGCCGATTCTTCAGCCAGGCTAGCTCCCTGGAACTCTGTATCATTCACTTCGGCTTTAGGGAGGGCAATCTTCAGATTTTCCACTGCTGATTCTTCAGCCAGGATTTCATAGTTGTCAACTGGTAATTCCTGATAGTCCCAGGCAAAGGGAGCCCCACCCTGCTGCTGAGCAGATTCTAGCAGCTGTCTGTAGGCGATCTCCAGCTCCCATTCCTGAACGGCCAGAAACTCCAAATCTTCCTGTGCCCAGTGCCCTTCCGAGACATTCAGTCTTTGTTCTCTGTGCTCCATTATTTCCTCCAAACGCCACTCCTGATCACTCCCAAAGTCAGGGTCCTCGGACAGCCTCCAATACAACAATCCCAGGCCATTATAGTCAAAGCCTTCCGTGGGGCTGTCATCCGCTGACCATGGGCACTCTTGGGCTACATACCACCGGAGGGCTCTGTAGCTCTCGTCCAACCGCATCTCTGCCCGGATCAGCCTGCTTAACTCAGCTGTCCACTCCTGCTTCGGTTGTTCCCCCAATAACAGCATTCGTACTTCATACTGCGACCAGTACCTTACATGGATGGAGGGGAGAACTTTTCCCTGGTGTTGCTGCTCGAGGGCTAGCACTTTCTTCCAGAGTTCGCAGCGGATCGAATCCGACCATCCCAGCAGGACCTCCTCTGATACTGGTCCTCTATGCTGTATCTGCATCTCTCGCAACCTCCTTCTGAATTCCTTTTCCATGTCGGCTGGTATCTGTATCTCTCCTCTCCTTTCAGTTGGTGCTGCTTTTTTAGGTGTTGTCTCTGATTGCCGTATTTCCGCCATTCTCTGCTCATGTTGTCGCTCATCCTGCCGCTCGATTTCTCTAATGGCTTCCTGTATGGCGGTCTCTGATGGGTTAGCACCATATAATGCCAAGCGCTCTCGAACTCGTTGCTGAAACAAATCTTCAACTGACCGGGGTCCTGCATCACCATTCCTCTGGTTCATCTCGGCTCTCAAGTAAGTCTTTCAGCGTGACTTTCCTGCAGGCTGCATAGCTTGGTCATTCACTGTGGTGGCTTGGAGTGTCCCAGGAACTGGAGGGAAAATCCTGCTGCTGCCAACCAATGTAACGGCACCCCAATCTCAAGGGGTATTAACGCCGTTTACGAGGTTCCCTCTCCTAGACACACATCCACTCGCTACCGATATCCACAGCTAAACGACCCTTTCCTATAGGAGCCGACCCCTCTGGAAGAAGACGAGACGCACTCTGTCTCTTCTGTAGTAGGAATGAATTTATTATTGAGAAACATTGTAACTTTATACACAATTCAAGGCACATGATTTAACATGAACAAGGGCCCAGCTCCACCCACACATCCCAAGACTCAACACCTCATCCTGACGTCTGCTAGGCTTCAAAAGATCCCAACACAATAGAATATACACTCTCCAATACACATCTTTTCACAAAGGGTTGGCAGCCAGTCTGTCTGGCACTTTACAATACACACAAGGACAGACTTAAATGAACAATAGAAATGCAAAACAACTTAATTCCTCACAGCAATGATACTTAACCCCCACATACAGTATACATCCAATCTATTGTGAGGGGGTTAGCTCGGCAGCGGGTGTGTGTGACCCCCGAGATGGGCTCCCCACACAAAAACAGGCCCAGCAAACGGAGGTTGTGGTTTTCAAAATCAAAAAGGTGCGGTTTATTTTCTATTTACAGTGACAAAACACAGCAAAGCAAAAGAAACATAAACAAAATAAATCCTGGTCAACTTGACCTCTGACTAAACATACAGGTTTCCTAACTAACAACTGGGATCAGCCTAGTGCTGTCCTAGTCCCTAAGTCCCTGGTTTTAAATGTCCAAGCAAATAGCCACACAGGCTTTGTCTCACCGCACAGGGGTTCACTCTCCCTAGACAGTCCACACAGGTCTGGTTCCAGGCATGAGCTAACACCGAATGAATCTGGGAGTTCTTATAGAGGCCTAAATGAGCTGACAAGCTTCAGCTGGCCTCATCAACTCCCTGTCTGTACGACGCCCCACACTCTCCCTAGAGGTATGAGTCATCCATGAGCCCACTAGCCTTATACAACTCTCCACCTAGTTGTATAAGTCGGCGTAAAGCCTGAATCTGGGCGAAATATATCTACCCCCCTGGATGCAACCAGGTGACTTTACCTTCCTGCTGTCACATACCCCCCCCCTCTTGTTTTAACCTCGGGGTTGGAACACCAGAAATCAGGCATTCATGTACTCGAGACAAAGCATCCACATTCCCCATTTAAACGCCAGGGCGATGCTTTACTGTGAAGTTGAATTCCTGGAGGGCCAGGAACCACCTATTCACTCTTCTATTTGTTTCCTTGTTTTGAGCCATCCACTTTAACGGAGCGTGATCCGTAACCATGTCAAAGTGCCTACCTAGCAGGTAGTACCGAAGGGAATCTAGAGCCCACTTCACCGCTAAACACTCCTTTTCAACGGTGGCGTAATTTACCTCATGGGACTTCAACTTCCTGCTGAGGTAAATGACTGGGTGCTCTTCCCCGTTCCAGACCTGGGACAATACTGCTCCTAATCCCACATCTGACGCATCACTTTGTACGACAAAGTCTTTAGAGAAGTCGGGTGAGTACAACACTGGCTGGCTACATAAGGCTTGTTTCAAGAATTGGAATGCTGCCTCAGCCTCGGGGGTCCATTTAATCATGACCGACCCTTTCCCCTTCGTCAGGTTGGTTAGGGGCACAGCCTTAGAAGCAAAGTGGGGAATGAATCGCCGATAATACCCAGCGATTCCCAGAAAGGCTCGTACCTGCTTCTTGCTGTTGGGACGTGGCCAACTCTGGATGGCCTCGACTTTGTTGAGTTGGGGTTTTATTACTCCCCTCCCAATGGTGTACCCAAGATATTTGGCCTCCTCCTGCCCAATGGTACACTTCTTGGGGTTAGCCGTAAACCCCGCTTCCCGAACAGAGTCCAGGACTGCTTGCACTTTTGGCAGATGTGAGGCCCAATCTGTGCTATGGACAATTATGTCATCCAGGTAAGCCGCAGCATACTTCCGATGGGGCCTCAGCATCTGGTCCATTTTCCGCTGGAATGTGGCCGGCGCATTCTGTAACCCGAACGGCATTCTTTTATATTGGAACGCCCCGTCTGGGGTTACAAATGCGGTTTTCTCTTTGGCCGACTTGGCCAGGGGGATTTGCCAATACCCTTTTGTGAGGTCAAGAGTCGTCATGTATCGGGCTGTTCCCAGCCGGTCGATCAACTCATCTATACGTGGCATGGGGTAGGTGTCAAATTTTGTAACTTTGTTCAACTGACGAAAATCGTTACAAAATCGCCAGCTCCCATCCGGTTTAGGCACCAACACAATGGGACTAGACCAATCACTTTGGGACTCCTCTATCACCCCTAAGTTCAGCATTTTCTGTACTTCCTCCCGTATTGCCTCCCGTCGGGCCTCTGGGATCCGATAGGGTTTTAACTTCACCCTTTCACCGGGCGGGGTAATGATGTCATGCTCTACCCCAGATGTTTGTCCCGGCAGCTCAGAGAATACCTCCTTGTTGCGAAGCACAAACTCCTTAACCTCCTGTTGTTGGGGTTGTGACAAGGTGGCTGCTATTCCAACCTCAGGAATCACGCAACCAGTTTGAGCTGGTGACCAAGTGTCTGCGACTAGGGACTCTCTATCCCTCCAGGCTTTCAACAGATTAACGTGATAGATCTGTTCGGGCTTTCGCCTTCCTGGTTGTCTGACCTTGTAATTCACTTCGCTCACTTTTTCCATTATCTCGTAGGGGCCTTGCCATTTGGCAAGGAATTTACTTTCAACCGTAGGGACAAGTACCAGTATCCTATCCCCCGGGGAAAAGGTACGGGTCTTGGCTCCACGGTTGTACACTCTCTGCTGTGCTAACTGCGCTTGGGCCAAATGTTCCTTCACGATGGGCATTACCTGTGCAATTCGGTCTTGCATAAGGGCGACATGCTCAATCACACTCCTGTGGGGAGAACTCTCACTTTCCCAAGTTTCCTTGGCAATATCCAACAGCCCTCTTGGGTGTCTCCCATACAGTAACTCAAAGGGGGAGAATCCCGTAGAGGATTGGGGCACCTCCCTAATAGCAAACATCAGATAAGGAAGTAGACAGTCCCAATCCTTTCCATCTCTATCCACCACTTTCTTCAACATTTGTTTTAGGGTTTTGTTGAACCTTTCAACCAGCCCATCGGTTTGGGGGTGATACACAGATGTACGTAATTGCGTCACTTTGAACAATTTACACAGCTCCTTCATAACCCGGGACATAAAGGGTGTACCTTGGTCCGTAAGCAGTTCTTTACAAATACCCACCCGGCTAAACACAAGAGATAGCTCTTTGGCTATGGTTTTGGCCGAGGTATTTCGGAGAGGGATCGCTTCTGGATAACGGGTGGCATAGTCCATTATAACTAATATGTACTGGTGCCCCCTAGCGGACTTGATTATAGGACCTACCAAATCCATGGCGATCCTCTCAAACGGGACCTCAATGATGGGTAGAGGGACCAGCGGGCTACGGAAATGTGGCATCGGGGCCGACCTCTGACACACAAGGCAGGAGGAACAATAATTTTCTATGTCCTTCATCACCCCCGGCCAATAGAATCTCTGTAATACCCTCTCTCGGGTTTTCTCTGTCCCCAGATGACCTCCAAGAATGTGCCCATGGGCCAACTCCAACACCAACTTCCTGTAAGGTTTGGGCACCACAAGCTGCTCAACGGTTTCTTCTGCCCTTTTTGCCACCCGATACAGTAGGTCCTTCTCTACGCTGAAGTATGGGTAAGTGCAGGTATTATCTGGGTTCACTAACTCGCCATCTATTTTCACTACGTTTTCCCGTGCCTTTATTAGGGCGGGGTCTTTCAACTGTTCTGTGGCAAAGTTTTCCCTGTGAACCTCAAGATCAGAAAACTCCACAGACGGTAGGTTTTCGTCTGAGGAGGTGGGCTCCTCTCCAGTTTCTTGAGTCTCCCCTGCCAATACTGATAAGGGAAATTCCGGAGAGTCCTCACCACTCTCAGGGGAGTTCTGGCTATCACATTCCTGGTACATAGGGGCACCAGTGGGGGGCTCAGGATCATCCCACAGTTCCCAGAACTTCGGAAAATCCCTTCCCACAATGGCGTCATGCGGTAACTGAGATACTAAGCCCACTGGATGAGAGAGGGTACCTTTGGGGGTCTCGAAACACACTGTAGTCACTGGATACTCTCGGGTGTCCCCATGCACACAAATAACAGCTACCTTGCTATTCCCAGAGACCTCTGTTTTAACTAACTCAGCCTTTATCAGGGTCACAAGGCTACCTGAATCCAACAATACCACAACATTTCTACCATTAACACACATTTTGCATAAATGTTTCTCAGTTCCTCGAATGGCAGTGCATGCGACTGTCGCACACAGCGACTGACGTCTGCCCGTCAGAAAGTCACACTGCATGGGTTCCTCCACAACCGGGCAATTGGCTGCAATATGTCCCGCTTGCCGGCAGCGGTAGCAAACGATCCTTCTTGCGGCCTCTTGAGCCGCTGATTTCCCAGGCTGTTCTCGCCAAACTTGGGGTAGAGCTCCCACCCTCTCACTCTCTCCACCCTCACCCCTTGGAATCCTCTTATCCGCCCCTGGGGATGGTCTGGTCTTAGGGTGGAAAGTCCGAGTGTCTCTGGAAGAGGCCGTCAGGTTCTCTGTAGCCAAGTATTTCTCCACACGATCCACAAGACCATCGGCCGTCTCTGGGTCTCCATGGCTTACCCACTTTTGGATGGCAGTAGGAAGAGCTCTCAAAAACCGATCCATTACAACACGTTCCACAATCTTTGGTGCGGACAAAGTCTCTGGCTGTAGCCACTTTCTGCTCAGGTGAATGAGATCATACATTTGAGACCTGGGGGGTTTTCCAAGCTGGAAAGTCCAGTTATGCACACGCTGAGCCCGGACAGCCTGGGTGACACCCAGCCTTGCCAATATTTCAGCTTTTAGCATCACATAGTCTTTTGCTTGGTTAGGCTCTAGGTCATAGTAAGCTTTCTGCGATTCACCAGTTAACAGAGGAGCCACCAGTCCAGCCCACTGCTCCTCAGGCCACTTTTCTCTTTCAGCGGTCCTTTCAAATGTGGTCAAAAATACCTCTGGATCATCCTCTCCAGTCATTTTTGTCAATAAACGACTCACCCCAAAGGACGCGGTATTAGTGGGACGGCTTTCCTCACTGGTCTGCGGACGTTGCTGCATTACTGCTTCCATCTGTTGTTGTAGTCTCTGCTCTTGCTTCTGCAACAGGTCTATGAAGCGGGCCTCAGATTGCTGCTGGGCTTGTTGCTGAGCCTCCAGACTCTGTTGCAAAGTTGCGTTTGTCTGCTGCTGGGCTGCAAGGCTCTGTTGATGAGCTTGCTGCTGGGCTGCGAAGTTCTTTTGCAAACCTGCATTTGTCTGCTGTTGATTGGCATTTGCTAGAGCCAGCTGCTTCAGTATCTCCTCCATGCTGGCTTAAAAAAAAAAACTGCCCGCATTCTCCACCAACTGTGAGGGGGTTAGCTCGGCAGCGGGTGTGTGTGACCCCCGAGATGGGCTCCCCACACAAAAACAGGCCCAGCAAACGGAGGTTGTGGTTTTCAAAATCAAAAAGGTGCGGTTTATTTTCTATTTACAGTGACAAAACACAGCAAAGCAAAAGAAACATAAACAAAATAAATCCTGGTCAACTTGACCTCTGACTAAACATACAGGTTTCCTAACTAACAACTGGGATCAGCCTAGTGCTGTCCTAGTCCCTAAGTCCCTGGTTTTAAATGTCCAAGCAAATAGCCACACAGGCTTTGTCTCACCGCACAGGGGTTCACTCTCCCTAGACAGTCCACACAGGTCTGGTTCCAGGCATGAGCTAACACCTAATGAATCTGGGAGTTCTTATAGAGGCCTAAATGAGCTGACAAGCTTCAGCTGGCCTCATCAACTCCCTGTCTGTACGACGCCCCACACTCTCCCTAGAGGTATGAGTCATCCATGAGCCCACTAGCCTTATACAACTCTCCACCTAGTTGTATAAGTCGGCGTAAAGCCTGAATCTGGGCGAAATATATCTACCCCCCTGGATGCAACCAGGTGACTTTACCTTCCTGCTGTCACACTATATACAATGTATATACAGCCTTGAATATGGCTATCACAGACCATATCGGGGGTTTCTTTTATTCACCCTGTGTCCAAAGTGACTACACTGTCACAATATTTTTCTGGCGCCTATCGTCAGTGTCAGAGTCTTTGCTTTCTCGCCATCAGCAGTGTTCGGTCCAGGGTAGGAGCACCTTCTCAGCGGTTTTAGCTGTCCGGGAGGCCTTGGAGCGGTGCAGGGCTGCACGCTGGGGAAAGTATTTGCTGACATTGGATCAGGCAAAGGCTTTTGATCGTGTTAACCATGAGTACCTGTGGTTGCTCCTTAGTAAGTACGGTCTGCCGGGTGGTTTTGTCGGTTGGCTGAAAGTCTTGTATAAGGGGGCAGAAAGCTTCCCTCTTGTTAATGGTTGGGTTGGACAGTCCTTTGAGGTTGGCTCCGGGGTCCGCCAGGGTTGTCCCCTGAGTCCCCTGCTCTATGTGTTTGCAATCGACCCCTTCATCAGGAGGCTAGAGAGCGGCATGTTGTGTGGGGTACCAGTGGGGCTCCCGGGTGAGCCGCCATTGAGGGTTGTTGCCTATGCGGACGATGTGTCGGTGATTGTCACTGGGACGGATGAAGCGGAGGAGGTGGTCTCTCTGACATCACGGTATTCTGAAGCATCAGGCTCCAAGATCAATCAGGAAAAGACTGAAGTTTTCTGGATGGAAAAGGAAGGTGAGGGGTTTGATCTCCCGGACACCTTTCCAGTGCCCCAGGAAAGAATTAAGATACTAGGCATTGAATTTGGACCCGGCGATTATGGCCTTAAAAACTGGGAAGGCAGACTGGAAATTGCCAATACTAAGGTGGTCAGCTGGAAGAGATGGAAGTTATCTATGAGGGAAAGGGTTGATCTGATTAAGACTTACCTGATTCCGATCTTCTTGTATGTCAGCTTTGTCTGCATCTTGCCAGTGTCTCTCTATGCTAGGGTCAGTAGTGTGTTCTTCCAGATGCTGTGGGGGAACAGACTGAACCCCATCAAGAGGAATGTCACCTACCTATCCAGGAGGGAGGGTGGCTTAGGTATGGTGTTTTGCTTTTCGTCTATCTATTAAGGTTACTCTGTGGTAAAATCAAGGAAGCTTAAACTTCTGTAGTGTATCAATGCTTTACTAAACAAGGAAAAATCTGCACATACAACTGTAGGATGCACAATACAACACAACTTATAGCTTACAAAATATATACCTACAAATATATATAAGCATGTACAACATGTACCGTACACATTAAGTAAACTAAATAATTACTCAACTTAGGGGTCAAGATGTCCTCCATGGTCCTTTGCTCAGTCCATCTCAAAAAAAGCGTCTCCAAAGTTATCCAGCTCCTTCCTTTGTCCTTCCCACACAACAACTGTTGTTCAATGTTCCAAAACATGTCTCTCCACCAAAAACCTTTTCAAACCCCCCCTCCCCATTTCCTGTTTCCTGATCAAGGGAGAGGGAGGGGCCCCTCCCACCCATTTCCAGCAGTATCAATGGAGGGGGAGGGAAGGGGCTCTTTACACATATCCTGTTACTACCTAAACTCTATATTATTAATATAAAGTCACCATAGAAATTGCCATAGCAACACATACCACCTCTTGACTTTATAGAATAATATAGAAAACTTCTTAAAGCCTTTTCTCCAGAAAAGGGCGAAAACCCCCCTAAACGGGAGGAAAAAATTCCCTTTTGACCCCCATCTGGGCGATCAGACTTTTGCTTCGTCCCTGGAAGGCTGCAACATTACTTTTGAGCAGGGTTAATGTCTTTGGCAGTTTGTGTAAAGAAAGTCCCAGATGAAAGTCTGTTGTCCTCTTGGTCATAAGGAAATGCTCAGATGAAAGTCCACTCCATTTCAGCCACCTTTAGGAAATCATCCGCATCTTCATCAAGCTCTCTTCTGGTCTTCCTCCTCCCACCCAGCATGGTCGTCTGCTCTGCCTGCTCCACCTCTCGATGCGCAATACCTGAAAAGAGTAAGAGACAAAAAGCAGATTATATGTTCATTTCCAACTGTGCCAAAAACATAGCTCACTGCTCACATTTCTCCATCTGCCCATTTCTAACTGCAAAACTATTGTAGGATGCCCACTGTTGCCTTGAAACACTTTCACGGAAAGGCATTGACTTCCAACGTAACAAATAAACTTGCATGTCTCTCCGTGCCGTCCTTGGAAGAACAGAGGCCTGCTGCTTCACAGTATGGCACATTTTAGCAAAATGGCCCATTTTGTGGCAACAGAAACACTTAATGTGACTGAATCTACCATTCCGAACCATTTGCTTCCACTTCTTAAACAATGCTAGTGTAGGAATCCCATCTATTTCCTCTCTAGGGACCAGTGTTGCCAACCTACCAGATTGAAATTTACTGGCACGACATCCGAAATTTACTGGCACAGCCACGTTTTTACTGACATTTCACAAAACTTACTGAATTACAGTTTTTTGGTGCAAATTTCAGTATTTAGGCTACAAACAAGTACGCTAGGCAAATAGCAATGTGATTTAAGGTAGATATTAGGATAAAAAAATAAAAATTCTTTTTGTTATTTTCGATATAATAAGGACAAATTATTTAGTCGCATCACCCCCTGCCTCCATCCCCCTCTGCCACCAACACCCCCTGCCTTCACCCCCCTCTGCAGTGCCACATCCTCCCCCTGCCTCCATCGTCCCCTGCCTCCATCCCCATCTGCGGTGCCACCAACAACCCCTGTCTCCATCCCTCACCCTCTGCGGTGCCACCAACAACCCCTGTCTCCATCCCTCACCCTCTGCGGTGCCACCAACACCCCCTGCCTCCAATCTCCCCCAGGCCCCCTGCCTCCATCGTCCCCTGCCTCCATCCCCCTCTGCGGTGCCACCAACAACCCCTGTCTCCATGCCCCACCCTCTGCGGTGCCTCCAATCACCCCCTGCCACTAACACCCCCTGTCTCCAATCTCCCCCAGGCCCCCTGCCTCCATCGTCCCCTGCCTCCATCCCCCTCTGCGGTGCCACCAACAGCCCCTGTCTCCATGCCCCACCCTCTGCGGTGCCTCCAATCACCCCCTGCCACTAACACCCCATGCCTCCAATCTCCCCCTGCCTCCATCCCCCTCTGCGGTGCCACAATCACCCCATGCCTCCAATCACCCCATGCCTCCAATCACCCCCTGCCTCCAATCACCCCCTGCCTCCAATCATCCCCTGCCTCCTTCGTCCCCCTCTGCGGTGCCACCATCACCCCCTGCCTCCATCAGATCCCCCTCTGCCAACATCACCTGATGTCACTGTCGGCTGGGCTGTCTGTCACTCTGTCTGTCCCCGACTCCCCTGTGAACTTCGTATTGCCTGGATGCAGCAGGCTCCTCCATTTCGCCACCGCAGCGTTCTGTTCAGCCTCCGCTCCGAGTCCTGACTCCTGCTCCAGTGCTGTGCTCCTCTGACCTCCTGGTTAGTTATAGATTTAAAATTCTGGCACGCGCGCGCCTGGCTGGATGTCCTAATACATCACTCGCCGGCACAGCCTCTGTGAAATCCGCTGGCCGAATACAGCATATGCTCGGCTCGGCAAGCTCCGGAACTGCGCATGCGCAGTTCCAAGCTGAACCGATCTCGCCTGTTTTTACTGCCACATTCCCGCAACTACGGACATTCACGGACAGGGGTGAAAAATGACAGTTTTTACGGACTGTCCGTAAAAATACGGACGGTTGGCAACACTGCTAGGGACCCCCACCTTAAGTAAATCAATCCACATGTGTCTCCTGGAGATCATAGGCCTTGCCTTCCTTGTATCTGAATCAACTCTGTAATTTGAGCTGATCAAATCCTCAGCTTCCCGGTTATGAGAAGTAACAGTAGCACATGTCCTATTTCTGCTTACAGGCTTTGGGCCTTTGTCCTTTGTTAAAGCATCATTAGATTTATTCATGGGGGCTGCACACCGCTCATTCAAATCTTCAGCTCGGCCTACAGCGGTTTGAACACTCTTGGAAGCCACTGCAGGTTTAACTTTAATTACCCTACTTTCTAAATCTTTTGCCTTGCTTGCAGTTTCTTCCAAACACTTGGAGGCCACTGCAAGCTGCTTCTTTATTAAATCTCTTTCTAATTCTGCCTTTTCCCTCTTTTCAGATTCAATATGTAGAGCATGCAGGACATGCAAACCAAACACAGCAACTGCCCGCATCTCTCCCTTACTGAACCCAAAATTTTTGAGACTAAAATCTGAGGAAAGATCAGAGACTCCACCCCCCCCAAGCTCTGCTCAAAGGAGAAGCATATCCAGCCAGCTCCTTTGCAACAGACATCCACTGACTATTTCTGGCCCAGATAGGAAGGGTGCACCCCTTCAAGTCCTCCTGGACACCAGAAACCTTTGCAGCTTTACTCTTCCTAAACAGTGTACGCAGCATTTTTCCCCCAGTACAAGCAACAAAACACACCACAGAAAACAGGTCAGCTTCTGTTGAAATTTTAGCACAAATTCCGGCTACGAGCCCCCATTGTTTTGCTTTTGTTTCCCCGGGGCAGGGGACCGATGAAGTCAATCTTCCAGATCTCTGCAGGCCTCTCACCCCTCTTAATCGACCCAGTGGAGTACTTTTGCAATGGCCATTGTCGCACTTCTCCACACACTGTACAGTTCCCTATTACAGTCTTTATCATGTCCATGGATATAGGCAATCCTCTCTGCTGTGCCCATTCATATGTTGCTTTCTGCCCCAAATGTCCAGATTGCTTGTGGGCCCGGTAGTAGGGGGCAACCAGTTCTTTTCTTTTCACTGCTGTTTCTCAAGTTTAACATTGGTAATATGCTTGCAGTGGAACCTCCTGGATGGGTCGGCATATTTAGATCTTGGTTTAGGCCTTTTCTACGACTTTGGGAAGAAGGTGGCCAAGTGAAGAATCGCAGGGGTCATCGTGGTCAGCTACCAGCCTATGTCGCTCCGTGCCTGAAGTTACTGCGGCAGTGGCGATTGTCGGCTGAAGATCTCAGATCGGTTCCAAGGAAAGTCCTTATGAGTCGAGTCTTGAGCGAAGTCTTTCATGACCCACTGGCCTTAAGGGATTGCCCGGGCCCAGTTTTGAGGGTGGGGTTAAGACTGATTAATTTGGATAGAGTACCCCCTAAATTTAGGGATCTGGCCTGGTTGTGCTTCCATGGGAAGCTCTATGTTCGGGGCAATTTGAAATTCCGCAGTGGGATGGATCGTAGCTGTCCTCGGGAGGAGTGTGCAGATGAGGAGGAGACTATGGACCATTTTCTGCTTCGTTGTCCTTTTAACATAGAGGTGTACAAACAGGTGGGGCGGGCCCTCGGTGTATAGAGGTGTACAAACAGGTGGGGCGGGCCCTCGGTGTCCCTTTCCTCTCCAGGCTGGGTTATGCTGAGTGGGTGTACGGAGCATTCAATACCGGTGGAGTTTTTTGTTTGGATACACTTTTTTTAGTTAGCCTAGTAGTCCGTTATTTCACCTGGAACGCACGGTGTCAGGTCAGCATTCGGCAAAAACTCCTTCCTGTTGAGGTGGTGGTGTGTGACATTTTGCATGAGGTGGGGAAGATTCGGGAGCTTGAAAGAGACAATCGGGGTCAGGGGGCTTGGTTGAAGGCGTGGAGGGGTTTCAAGCTTCCCTGACTGCCAGGAGTCTCTTTCCCGGGTGTGGCTGTCTGTCTCTTATCACCCTAGATTATTATTATTATTTTTGATAAATGGCTGCGTACATAGGTGATGGGTTGTGCCTCTTAGGCCCTCTCTGCTGCTTTATGTATCATCATTGGTGTCAGTGGGAGGAATAGTGTCCCATCATTGGTGTCAGTGGGAGGAATAGTGTCCCATCATTGGTGTCAGTGGGAGGAATAGTGCCCCATTATTGGTGTCAGTGGGAGGAATAGTGTCCCATCATTGGTATCAGTGGGAGGAATAGTGCCCCATCATTGGTGTCAGTGGGAGGAATAATGCCCATTCATTGGTGTCAGTGGGAGGAATAATTCCCATTCATTGGTGTCAGTGGGAGGAATAGTGCCCCATCATTGATGTCAGTGGGAAGAATAGTGCCCCATCATTGATGTCAGTGGGAGGAATAGTGTCCCATCATTGATGTCAGTGGGAGGAATAGTGCCCCATCATTGATGTCAGTGGGAGGAATAGTGTCCCATCATTGATGTCAGTGGGAGGAATAGTGTCCCATCATTGGTGTCAGTGGGAGGAATAGTGCCCATTCATTGGTGTCAGTGGGAGGAATAGTGCCCCATCATTGATGTCAGTGGGAAGAATAGTGTCCCATCATTGATGTCAGTGGGAAGAATAGTGATCCATCATTGGTGTCAGTGGGAGGAATAGTGCCCCATCATTGGTGTCAGTGGGAGGAATAAGTGTCCCATCATTGGTGTCAGTGGGAGGAATAGTGTCCCATCATTGGTATCAGTGGGAGGAATAGTGCCCCATCATTGGTGTCAGTGGGAGGAATAGTGACCCATTGTTGGTATCAGTGACAGAATTATGCCTCATTATTTTCTCTTTCTTGAAACGACAGCAAGGCTAAATTATAGAAATGCACCTCATCCCTGAATTAGCATAAGTGGGATGAATTGATCATGGGATTGTAGCGGTGCCAAAAACGAAATCCATAAAAATAGTAAAATTAACAAAGTTTAATTGATACGTAGTAAAAACATAATAATTTATAAATAGCACATGTTCATAAGTTTGTCAATTTGAATACAATAGGCAAAGGCTGGCACTGTAGTATCTGCTCCCGACCTGTTTCGCCAGTGATGGCTTCTTCGGGGGACTTTGAAAGACACTAATACTTAATGGACTATAACAAATAAGAAAAAAAAGAATACATAACAGTCACTTGAAATTAACATTGAATATGCCTTGGTACAACGCAATAATAAAATTTAAATAGAGCAATATTCATCCTGTCATATCCATCCCCCGCTTTCCCAAGCAATCACAGACAAACTCCCACCTGACCACCAACATCAAAAGTTGGAGAGAGGACGCCGCATGACCACAGAAGGCATATAAAGACCAAGCTAAAGTAGATGGAATATACAATTACATACTAAATAATGCATGGACGGGGGGGGGGGGGGGTGTCCAAGATGGCCACTGAAGCAGATGCACTTTGCCTGAGCTCTGCTCTACTACCCTGCTTTTTACCCATTTCTCTGCAGATCGAGGGCTGCAACCCTGCCTGAAAAGAGAATGGATCTCTCCTGGGACCAGCATGACCAAAGGGAAGGGTACTCGACCTCCCGCAAATCTCACGGCAAAGCTTTGACTACTACCACACAGAGAAACCGTCCCGTCGGAGCAGCCAATATGGCGTCCCAGATGGAAGACACAGACCCGGCGCTGCGGGAGCAGTTAAATTTTGATGCCCTGATGCAAGCGATTACTACCTGTCAACCTACCCTCACCCGTGAGTTACGGGTAAGATTGAAATCATGCAGCTGGATAATAGCTTGATCCGGCACGACATGGACAGCTTCCATGCCAGGCTCCCAGAAGCTGAGCGCTGCGTGGGGGACTCGGAAGACGCTCTGCAGGAGCACACTGCCTCCCTCCGCACGCTGCAGACCAAAATGAAGACCCTGGAGAACCAGGCAGAAGACACAGAAAACTGCAATCGGCGGAACAACCTTTGCATAGTCGGTCTCCCAGAAGGCTCAGAAGGTAATGACCCGACAGCACTGTGCCCAGTTCTCTGCCCTCTTTGATGTGGAAAGGGTACACAGAATGCCTGCTGCCCGGGGGCCCTCGGGAGCTCCTCCACGTACCTTTATCCTCCGCCTCCTAAATTTCAGGGACCGGGACCTAGTTCTCCATGAGGCCAGGAAGCTTTATGTGTTGCACCACGAGGGAGCAAAACAAATTTTCCCAGATTACTCGGTTGACACCCAGAAGCTCCGACAATCTTTTGACCTCGTTCCACTCAACCTGCACAATAAGAAGATCAAGCACAGCATGCTATTCCCCGCTCGGGTGAGGGTGCAAGATGGGGAGACGGTTCTTCACCTCCCCTAAAGATGCGTCGCTATAGCTGGAGACCTTACCCAGAGGATGATCCTGACCGTAAGCTGCTCAGGTATAGTCTTTCCCTTTTGCAGGGTTGGCAAGGCCCTCTTTCTGTTCCCCATCCTGCCCTGTTCTAAACGGGATGTGTCTTGGGCCGACAGGATGACTTTCCATGTAAGCGCTGTTAGCATTATGTGACCTGTCTGAGCTCCTACACAACCTAAGGTGATATATTTGCTCCTATGCATACTGTTGGCAGCCTGGGGATATACCCTGTCAACGTTGGCAACAAAGTTTAAGAACTGTGCCCCCGGAGAAATCCAGGTGAACTATTGATCTGCAGGGACCGCTAATCCTTTTTTCCTCATAGGTGGACTCTCTGTGTATGGACTGTAACACTTTGGTGTTCCATTGTTCACAACCCTCAATGGCAATTGCCATGTTCCTGGGATGGAGGCACACTGAAGATTGGGGAGTGGTGCCGGGTGGGGGGGTGGGTTGGGGACACTATGGTTCTAAGCAGGGCCGGGCAGCATCTGATGGGGCACAGTAGCAGCAATTGATGGGCACACTGGCATCATCTGATGAGGCACAATAGCAGCAGTTGGAGGAGGCTGTTTGCAGGGGGGGGGGCATACAATATTTTGATATGGGGCCCTGTGATCTCTAGTTATTCCACTTCGTTTTAGTGGAGGTTTTTGTTTCTTTCCTAAATTCGTTTTTGTTTTGTTTTTGCTTGGATTCAAGGTATGTAGTTATGCTTTTCTGCCACCAGGTGGTGCTGGAGATCTTTTCAACCATACTGAAGTACTAATGATTATAGTGATCAACGCTAACCTGTTGTTTTATTTCTATGTATTGCTTGTGATGACCTGCAGTTCATCTGTCTCTCTCTCTCTCTCACCCAGCTATGATGGCTCCCCTTACCATTTTATCTTGGAATGTTAGAGGCCCGATCTCCAGCTTCAAAAGATCGCTGGTGTTTAATAATCTGAAAAAGTACATTCCTCATATACAAGGCTGTGAAAAAGTTATTGCCCCCTAAACCTAATAACTGGTTGTGCCACCCTTGGCGGCAACAACTGCAATCAAGCGTTTGCTATAACTGGCAATGAGTCTTTCACATCGCTATGGAGCAATTTTGGCCCCACTCTTCTTTGCAGAATTGTTTTAATTCAGCCACATTGGAGGGTTTTCCAGCATGGACGGCCCTTGTAAGGTCATAACACAGCATCTCAATTGGGTTTAAGTCCGGGCTTTGGCTAGGCCACTCCAAACCTACATTTTGCTTTGTTTGAACCATTTGGAGGTGGACTTGCTGTTGTGTTTCGGGTCGTTGTCCTGCTGCATAACCCAAGTGCACTTAAGCTTGAGGTCACGAACTGATGGCCGGACATTCTCCTTTAGTATTTTCTGGTAGAGCACAGAATTCATGGTTCCACCAACTATGGTAAGTCATCCAGGTCCTGAAGCTACAAAGCAGCCCCAGACCATCACACTACCACCACCATGTCCGACTGTTGGCATGATGGAAATGCTGTTACATAGTTACATACTGTATATACTCGAGTATAAGCCGAGTTTTTCAGCCCTTTTTTAGGGCTGAAAATACTCCCCCTTGGCTTATACTCGAGTCAGTGTACCCGAATACTTGCCAGGCATCCATTTTTTTAAAAGTCGCGGCTTTCTCCTGGCGTTCCGTTCCGTGATAGGCATTTGACACTGTGTTCCGCCTATCACGGAGGTCCGCTCATCCTCGGACTCAGTTTCCCAGCAGACACTGTGTTCAGTGTTCTGCCAATCACGGAAATTCTTTCATCCTCGAACAAGAGGACGTCCGCGATTGGCGGAACACTGAACACAGTGTCTGCTGGGAAACTGAGCCGAGGATGAGAGGACCTCCGTGATAGGCGGAACACAGTGTCAAATGCCCATCATGGAACGGAACGCCAGGAGGAAGCCGCGACTTTTAAAAAATAGATGCCTGTCAAGACTGCAGGTACTCGGGCACAGTGAGACTGCAATGGGCACAGTGAGTACCGTTTGGCACAGTGAGACTGCAATGGGCACAGTGAGACTGCAATGGGCACAGTGAGTACCGTATGGCACAGTGAGACTGCAATGGGCACAGTGAGTACCGTATGGCACAGTGAGACTGCAATGGGCACAGTGAGGTATGGCACAGTGAGACTGCAATGGGCACAGTGAGGTATGGCACAGTGAGACTGCAATGGGCACAGTGAGACTGCAATGGGCACAGTGATGTATGGCACATTCAGGTTGCAAATGGGCACAGTGAGGTTTCAATGGGCACAGTGAGGTTGCAATGGGCACACTGAGGTTTCAATGGGCACAGTGAGGTTGCAAAGGGCACAGTGAGGTCAGGCTGCAATGGGCACAGTGAGGTTGCAATGGGCGCAGTGAGGTTGCAATGGGTACAGTGAGGTTGCAATGGGTACAGTGAGGTTGCAATGGGCACAGTGAGATTGCAATGGGCACAGTGAGGTTGCAATGAGTACAGTGAGGTTGCAAATGGGCACAGTGAGGCGTGCAAATGGGCACAGTGAGGCGTGCAAATGGGCACAGTGAAGCTGCAAATGGGCCTTGTTGACCCTCTTTTCCGCTTACAGTAGTTGCTGCATTCTCACCCTCGGCTCATACTCGAGTCAATAAGTTATGGTAAAATTAGGTACCTCGGCTTATACTCGGGTCGGCTTATACTCGAGTATATACGGTAGTTACATAGTAGGTGATGTTGAAAAAAGACACAAGTTCATCAAGTCCAACCTATGTGTGTGATTATATGTCAGTATTACATTGTATATCCCTGTATGTTGTGGTTGTTCAGGTGCTTATCTAATAGTTTTATGAAATTATAGATGCCCCCCGCTGAGACCACCGCCTGTGGAAGGGAATTCCACATCCTCATTGCTCTTACAGTAAAGAACCTGCTACGTAGTTTAACCACTTAAGGACCGAGCCTCTTTCTGAGATTTGGTGTTTACAAGTTATACTTTCTGTCACACTGTATTTGTGCAGCGGTCTTACAAGCGCACTTTTTTTGGAAAAAAATTACATTTTTTCATGAAAAAATAAGACAAAAGTAAAGTTAGCCCAATTTTTTTTTATACTGTGAAAGATAATGTTACGCCGAATAAATTGATACCCAACATGTCACGCTTCAAAGTTGCGCCCGCTCGTGGAATGGCAACAAACTTTTACCCTTAAAAATCTCCATAGGCAACATTTAAAAAATTCTACAGGTTGCATGTTTTGAGTTACAGAGGGGGTCTGGGGCTATAATCATTGCTCCCACTCTAACGATCGCGGCGATACCTCACATGTGTGGTTTGAACACCATTTTCAAGTGCGGGCGCTACTCAGGTATGCGTTCGCTTCTGTGCGCGAGCTCGGCGGGACGGGGCGAATTTATACATTTTTTTTCTCAATGTAAACATCCCTTGTAATAGAAAAAAAGCATGACAGGTCCTCTTAAATATAAAAAAAATTGAATGTCATTTAAAAAAAAACGTGGCAAGTGGACAATCCACAACTTGGGGCAGGTGACGTGGCAAGTGGACAATCCACAACTTGGGGCAGGTGACGTGGCAAGTGGACAATCCACAACTTGGGGCAGGGGACGTGGCAAGTGGACAATCCACAACTTGGGGCAGGGGACGTGGCAAGTGGACAATCCACAACTTGGGGCAGGGGACGTGGCAAGTGGACAATCCACAACTTGGGGCAGGGGACGTGGCAAGTGGACAATCCACAACTTGGGGCAGGGGACGTGGCAAGTGGACAATCCACAACTTGGGGCAGGGGACGTGGCAAGTGGACAATCCACAACTTGGGGCAAGTGATGTGGCAAGTGACACGCTAAATACAACTACACTGCTGCTCTCTCAGCTGCTGATATCACTCTGGTCTCACAAAACAGCTGAAATGGTTAATAATACTGCTATAATAATAATAATAATAATAATAATGCTGCCACCAATCCCTCCAGAGTTGAGGCAAAAACCTCCTCTGTTATATATGCAGGAGCAGGTGGACTGAGGACAGCCGCAGTACCTGGCACTCCCGGGGGTTCCTTATGGGTATTAACCTCTGATTTCTCAGGGGAGGAAGGTGCAGATGACTGCTCCAGATCCTCAGAGCCCGATGGAGACCCCCTACACTTCCTGAGAGGTATATCTCGGAGTTTTTTAGGCGGCATATTCCTTAGTTCAAAGCTGAGGTATTCCAGCCGCAATACACCCCTTACTGAAATAGTCTAATGCAATTTGCTGCTATGTACATCAGTGGGTGTCTACTAATGCGTCTTTCTGGGGATGCCTGTATCAACCGCCCGCTGTAAGCCCCTATACCATGCTACCAGCTCCTTTTCATGCTCTGTGTCCATAGCAAGCAGCGTGGACTGAGTCCTTTTATCTTGCTGGGACGCCCGCACATGCGCAGAAGCGCTGGGCGCACAGAGCGCGTCATCCGTCAGGCTCCGCCCCCTTTTTTGAAGCTAAATCTATAAAAAGAAAGCGTGTGTGCGCGCGCGCGCGCGTGCACATGTGCGCTCTTGGCGCCATGTAGGGAGAGGAACCAGGGTCCCTGTTTCACCAGGACTCGGGGATGGAAGGAAACTACTTGGCAGCATGACAGAGGAATGCAGCTTCCCTGATAGAGAGCTCACTCATCTGCCTGGACTTTCACCATGGAAGGAATAGTCCCAAGAAAAAAAGACGTTCCACAGCGGCCTCTAGTGGACAAACACAGGTACCGCACTTTTGTCTTTTTTTTATTTATTTTTTAAAACCTCCTTTATGAAAAACATTTCTAGGTTTACAGTTTTTAAAACTTCCTTTATGAAAAGACATTTCTAGGATTTCTTAGGCATATACAGCTATTAGTGGGAATACCGTTAGGTAACAGGCAGAAAGACATATTAGGCTTGGGGGTCCCCTCAATAGAACCAAGTTCCTGAGGGGCCCCCACTTACCTTTTCCCCGCCGCAGGACTTTGTTTGGTCCACAGAAGCCCAAACTTCACCTCTCACGGCAGGCATTGTACTAGACCTTCAGGGACCGGGTTCCCAAGGATTCCACTCCCCTGGACCTGTATAGCACCCTGCACAGATAGCCTCTTGGTTTTGGGTATGACCAGAGCTCTGGATCCCAGGGTCCAGCCCTCCTAAGAGAGGCATTACAGGCAAAACCCTGCTCTTCTCTGCAAGGCCCGGGTACCGACCGTTTAGCTATGAAGCTTTTTTGGTCGGATCCGGAATAGCTTGCTAAGGCCCAGAGAACCTGTACACAAGCCCAGATGAATACATGTTAACCTTGGCCAACACCTTAGACACTGGCAAAAAACGGAGGTACTCCCGGATGGGAGGGGCTTATATAGGGGAGGGTACTTCCTGTTTTGGAAGTTGCCAGTGCCAGCACCTGAAGGTAATTCTATATAACCCACATAGTAATGACTATGCCGCTCTGTGTCCCGTGATGTATGAACAAGAAAATACTGTTTTTGGAGCTTAGGGCGGCTCCTTATGATGTTTCCTAACTAGACGCATATAGACGCAAATGTGCTAAAACGCGGCATGCAAATGCGTCAAAACGCTCCTTTCTAAACGCCGCTTTCAACCTTAGTTCTGAACACTTTGCACCAGCGTCCCGTGTACATGGGGCCTAAAAACGGCTATGCCATTTACAGCTCAAAAACGCCATGGTGGGCATGAGGCCATAGGCTAACATGGAGAGACGTTTTTAAGCTGCAAAAAATGCTCAAACAAGCGGCTGGAAAAACGTCCGTGTGCATGTAGCCTTATATTAACCACTTGCTTACTGCCCACTTAAACCCCCTTCCTGCCCAGACCAATTTTCAAATTTCAGCGCTGATGCACTTTGAATGACAATTGCGCGCTCATACAACACTGTAACCCAATAAAAATGTAATATTTTTTGGCACACAAATAGAGCTTTCTTTTGGTGCTATTTGATCATGTAACAGCACCCCTAATATGAAAGGGGTTAACGCTGTTTAAGACCTTCCCTCTCCTGGACACACATTCGCTACCGATCCTCCACAGTCAGGCGACCACTTCCCAGAGGAATAATCCTTCCAAAGAACGAGACAACGCTCTCTGTATCTTTCCAGAATAGATTGACACTCTATTGAGAAAACACATGTCTTTTTATACACACAGAGGGGAGTTTCTTAATTTCTCTCACAATGCATCTTTGACCAGAGCTAATTTACATAAGCTACTTAATTACAGCTGATGACTCAGACATATGACAGTAGGCTAGCTTTTGTCTCCCAATCCACATTTCAGTTTAAATGATTATGCATGACCTTTTGTGTTCCCCAGCCAGACGGTCTGCTAGAGTCCAATACCTATCCTTACAGACTTAATTATCACTATTCACAATAGACAATAGAATGCAATCCCTATAATTACAGGCTTAACTCAAACACGCCACAATAGACAATAGAATGTAATCACACCCCATCACAGCAAGTATTACATAACAGCCCACACACAGTATATACCCAATCTGTACAATCTATATACAGCATTGAATCTGATTAGCACAGATCATACTGGGGTTCTCATTCACCCTGTGCCCCTAATGAGACACAGGGTGGTTTACACATAAGAGGCATTGGGGAAGCTGAAGCACGGGCATCTCATACTTTCTAAGAGCTTCTGGGTTCCCCGGGCCCTCCCGTTACAGATCACCTCTGCGTTTATTTCTTTTTTCTATAAATACAAAAGACCGACTAAAAAAAATAAAAATTGGGATATTTTAACCACTTCAGCACTGGGCCTATTCTGGCACTTCTCTCCTTCATGTAAAAATCATAAATTTAGAGCTAGAAAATTACTTCAAAACCCCAAACATTATATATGTTTTTTTAGCAGACACCCTAGGGAATAAAATGGCGGTCAACGCCTTTTTAAAAAAAAAAAAAAAATGGTTTTATGAATAAAAAAAAATTACAAAACAGTAAAGTTAGCCCAATTTTTTTGTATAATGTGAAAGATGTTGTTATGCTGAGTAAATAGATACCTAACATGTCACGCTTTAAAAATGCGCACACTCATGGAATAACACCAAACTTCAGTACTTAAAAATCTCCCTAGGCGATGCTTTAAAATCTTTACACGTTACCATTTTCTTATTACAGAGGAGGTCCAGTGCTAGAATTGTTGCACTTGTTCTAACGCACGCAGCAATACCTCACATGTGTGGTTTGAACGGCGTTTACATATGTGGGCGGGACTTACGTGTGTGTTCGCTTCTGAGCGCGAGCTACCGGGGACATGGGCATATTTTTTTTTGTTTTTTTACTTTTTTGTATTTCTTACTCTTTTTTTTTTACTTTTTTGTTTTTTTGATCACTTTTATTCCTATTACAAGGAATGTAAACATCCCTTGTAATAGGAATCTATTGTGACAGGTCCTCTTTATGGAGAGATGCAGGGTCAATAAGACCCCACACCTCTCCTCCAGGCTGGAAAGCATGAGATTGTTAAAAAAAATTCACCAATCTCATGCTGACAGCCGAGATGGTTTACATACGGGAACCCGGCGTGATGTCATAACGTCGCGCTCGGGCCTCCGACGGTCATAGAGATGACTGGTGACCATCTGGTCACCAGTCATCTCTATGCTTCCCATGCGGCGCCGGCCAATTCGCTCTCCGAGCCCCAGATGGCACGGGAGTACCCGGAGAAGCACCGGATGGTGGCGGGAGGGGGGGGAACATCCCATCCCACCGCCTATAAGAATGATCAAGCGACGGAACTGCCGCTATGATCGTTTTTAGCGTGCACAGAATCGACAGCTGAAAACAATGATATCTGAATGATGCCTGCAATGTCAGATGTCACTGCACAAAGCCGAGGACGTCATTTGACGGTGGGCGGTAGGAAAGTGGTAATATTTCGACAATTTAGAAAAAAGGTAATTTTTCCCCTTCATTGATGTACACTGACGAGACTGCACTGATGGGCTGCACTGATGGGCACCGATAAGGTGGCAAGGGTGGGCACTGAGAGGTGGCATTGCTAGTTGGCACTGGTGTGCATTGAGAAGTGGCACTGCTAGGTGGCAATGATAGTTGGCAGTGATGGGCACTGATAGGCAGCACTGCTAGGTGGCACTGATTGGCACCAGTGGTGGGCATTGATAGGTGGCACTGGCAGGGGCTACTGATTGTCACAGAATTGCCTCTTCCTCTTCGGGCCGGATGTCCCTTGCACATAAGCCGGTGATTGCCTTTTTTTATGCTCACGCTGTCAGCACAAGGAGAAAACAAAAATCATTACCCAGCTTTTGTTTACATCACATGATCAGTTGTCATTGGCTGACAGCTGATCACATGGTAAAGGGCAGGGATCAGCCCCTTAATCGGATCTGTCATCACCCGAGTCTCAGTGACTCGGTGACCACAGCGCGCGCGCGAAGGGGAGGACGTCTATTGACGGACTCCCGGTAATTGAGGACCGTGCTGTGGCCGTCGATCAGTTATATCGCTGATCTCAAGTGATTAAAGAGGGTCTAAATGGGCCATTGACATGCATCACAATTCAACTTAGGAATGTGTCTTTGCAAAGTTAAACTAAATGAAATCCTTTCTTATTTTTGCTTGGGGATAGAGTGCAGAGGGATTACAAGTCTAGACAGTTTTTGGGGATGTCTGCACCCCTGATAGGGTGAAGACAACTCCCAAATCTGGCCACTTTATCCTTCCAAATAATTCACTTCCTGTCACATAGCCACACAGGAAGTGAGGGGAAATCCCTACCAATGTCTTTCCTTGGGGACACACAATATACACATACAATATAAAAATACTTTCCCCATTATGTACATTGCACTCCAGCATTTTGCGGGGTACACCCCAAATTATTAGGTATTTTGGACTTTGGGGTTTATTTACTAAAGGCAAATCTACTTTGCACTACAAGTGCACTTGCTGAATATCCGAGGGGTACATGCAAGGAAACAAAAAAAACACCATCTTTGCTTTTACATGTTTGGATGTTACAATCACCAGTGATCCCTCAGATTTTCAGCAGCTACACTTTTACTGCAGAGTGGATTTGTCTTTACTAAATCCCAAACTACCCAATGATTTGGGGTGTACACAACAAAGTGCTAGAGTTCAATTTGCTTAATGGGGACAGTAGTTAGATTGATCTGTGTGTCCCCAAGAAAAGACATTGGTAGGGTTTTCCCTTCACTTCCTGTTTAGCTGTGTGACAGGAAGTGAAGCCAATTTTACTAAAAGGGACACAAAGCCCAACCTAAAAAAAAAAGAAAAAAGCAGAGGTTCTAACACTTACTTGGTTTCCCTCAAAATGCCCACAACTAGAATCATATTGCCTTGAGCTATTTTTAAGTGCAGTACTCTAAATCGGTGCTTCTCAAGTACCCCCAACAGGCCATGTTTGCAGGTTTTCCTTCATCTTGCACATGTGCTTTAAATCACAGTCAATGGTTTGGTATTTTGGACAGCAATTCTCGATAAGATAAATTCACAAAACATGTCCTGTTGGGGGTACTTGAGGACTGAGGCTGAGAACCACTGCAGTAAAAAGGAAAATTGAATACTTACCGCTCTGTATTTTTCATTTCCTGGTGACTATCCATGGCAGCACACAATACATGCACATGCTACCATGAAGGCACCAGGTTAGACAAATCACACCTGGTTTGTTTTGACATGCCAATCAGCTGTCACATTTGTTGCATAGAAAACACAAAACAAACATCAAAACTTTGCATCAAATTTTATTTGCCAACAAAACAAAGGGAAGCCAAAATAAAAAACATGGTCAATTTGAAACATTAGTCACAACATCTTGAGAAAGATTAAGAGCCCATTCACACAGGGGCAACTTTGGATCCGACTTCAAATCGCCCCAGTTCGCCCCTAGTCGCCTCAAGTCGCGCTGCATGAGAAAATATTACCACTTCCCGCCCATAGGGTGCAGTACCTGTACATCCTCGGGTTTAAGTGGTTATACTGGGGCCATGGCTGCAATCATGACCCTGGTATCATTATTTTGTACTTTTATTAATTTTTTCCCAGCTGAAAAATGTAAGCGATCTGAGTGGCTGTAGAGCTGCTGGATCGCTTTTACATGTGGTGGAAGGGGGTCACCCTCTGCCATCTTCCCGGCCGTCCCACTGGGGAGCCCGGGAATGAAGGCGGTGATTCCACCGGCTTACCATAGAGGTGAAGGAGATATGGAAGTTCCCCAATCGTCTCTATGGTCTATGACAGGAGTCTCCAAACTTTCTAAGCAAAGGGACAGATTATTGTGCTTCAGGCTTTAGGGAGGTCGAACTTTGACCAGTGGAAGTAGAAAATGCTCGGGTATCAGAGCCCCATCATTGGTTTCAATGGGAGGAATAGTGCCCTATTGCTGATATCAATGAGAAGAATGGTGCACCATTGATAGTGTTCGTAGGGGGAGTGGTGCTCCATCATGTGTGTTAGTTGATGGAATAGTACCCCCAGGGCCAGCTAAAGGCAAGCAAAGGGGCACATCCGGTCCCTGAGCCACAGTTTGGAGACCACTGGTTTATGAAACCAGAAGTGACAAGGATTTCATCACTTTGGGTTTGTTGTTTACAAGCCGTTACCGACTTGTAACAACATCTGATCCCACCGATCTCAGTTTGATCCGATGCTTTTAAGGGCAGAGGAGAGATCTGGGGTCTAATAGACCCCAGATCTCTCCATAAAGAGGACCTGTCACGGCCCACGCTGTCACAAGGATGTTGCTCATACCTGTGCAAAAATATAAAGACACCAGAGGCGGCTCTCTAATTAGGCGGCCGCCTAAGGCCTCACACTCACAGGGGCCTCGCGTCCACCTAATTTGCCTGTGATGAAACACTGATTACGGCGCCGGCTTAAGAAACAAGCTAGGATAATTTAAGCATGACAATACCGTCCTTACAGGTGCCCCACGGCAATATTAACATACTGATATCACCGGCCTCAACCAGATTGATTTTGGAGTATCCAACATGATTGCCAGCACAATCATCTCCATTCCTCCCTAGAAGGACTCAACTGGACTTGTGATTGCCTATGACAGCCTCAGGTTTACATTTGAAAAACCGCTGCGCAAATATCGTGTGGCATAAAAAAATTGCAACACCATTTTTTTCTCTAGGATCTCAATAAAAGAAAGGTCTGGTATCACCAGTGACACGCCTCCATCCCTAATGGTACAATAAAAACACGGGTATCGCCATTTGGGACTTTATATGAGGGGGGCACAATTGGCCGATGAAATTGACAAATCTAAATACAATAAAAACATTTATTGCAGAAATGATCACACATGAGAAGCATAAACAAAGGCAAAGCCGATACAATTTTGCACATGGTTAAAGATTGCATCACATATAAAATACATGATTATACATAACATCTAATACACCTGACACATTTCTCGTTATATTATATAACAGTTGACACCTGAACGGATTATCTAGGACCTCCAAGGTCACTAATCTCCACCCAATGCAATGTCCACCTTCCCATTATTCCTTGGTCTGGGTTTTTTTGGTTGGCTCTGTTCCCTCAGCTCCCTTCCCAAGCATATATTGCTGCCATCCTTGGCGAACATGGCCACAGGCACCCAGACCTCGCCGATTGGTGAGTATGGGGTCTTTTCTTTCTCTGTAATGCCCCTCTTACCATTTTGCCATTACTTATTCATGTGGTACATTCCTTTTTTGGTTATTCATTTTCAGATATATCCTACATGCATCCACCCCTGAAGAGCGAGTTACATCTCACGAAACGCGTCGGGGGTATTGGATGTTATGTATTTCATATGTAATGCAATCTTTAACCATGTGCAAAATTGTATCGGCTTTGCCTTTGTTTATGCTACTCATGTGTGATCATTTCTGCAATAAATGTTTTTATTGTATTTAGATTTGTCAATTTCATCGGCCAATTGTGTCCCCAAAGGGCGATACCTTTGTTTTTTATTCTCTAGGATCTCTGCTTTAAAAAAATTAAATAAAATTATATATATATATATATATATATATATATATATATATATATATAATGTTTGGGGGTTGTAAGTAAATTTTCTAGAAAAAAAAGGCAGATTTTTTTTACATGTAGGAGAGGAATGTCAGAATTGGCCGGGTAGGCAAGTGGTTGAATATGAAACGTTAACCTCTTAACGCCGACGCCTGCCGGTCCTTTAAGAGGTTTATGATGGGACGGGGCTTAAGAGCATGTGACCGCTGTGATTTTCGGGAGCTTTCGGTTAGGCACCGGTAACTGTGTGGAGCGCGCGCTCTTGGCACAGCTGTATAGACAGCAATTCACGCAAATATGCGACCCCCTCAGCGCCAATGACCAGGCGATGAGAGGCCGCATATTTACATGCAGCCGGCGCCAAGGGTTTAAGGATTCATCTCCTGATTGGAATGTGAATAGTGGAGGAATAACCATTCTCTCTCTCTCTCTCTCTCTTTCTTCTCAGCGTTATCTGGAATTTTGAGGAATCGGAAAATCGAAGCAAAGAAGATATCGTCCGCGGCGATGAGGAATCCGAGGGGACGATTAGAGATTGTGATCTCTGCCATGTGACACGCTGTAGAAATCCACCCCGGGGCTGATATCTAAGAGTGACAGCACCGGAGTCCTGAGCACCCGGCTTCGTTACCCTGTGCTGCTGTGACCATATAAAACAAAAACTGATTTTCTTGCTCTCTGTGTGCAATCATAAACTGTACAATATCCTATAATGGCAGCACGGCAAAAATATCCACATACCAGATATAAGGACCTATTTCCCAAAAATAGGTGCGCTGTCACTTTAAGACATCATAACTAACAGTATAAAGTTCACCATAAAGTTATCAATACAGAAAAATTCTGTGTAATCATATACAGTGCATAGCAACTATGAACACAGCAATAGTATCAGCTGACAATTCATTAAAAGTCCAAGCCCCCATCAAAAGACCTTTTACTGGACATATGGAGGCCGATTGAGCTACTGTGGATCATACCCTGAGGGTTCTTTTTATTTTTTATTCTGATCTCTACAATTTTCCCTCACTTCCTATCCCAGAGACACAACAAGAAGTGAGAAGAAATCTCCCCAAAGGAATTCCCTTCTTTGACTGTTGTCATCGGAGCAGGTGTCCCCATTGGAAGATTTCCTCTCTATTCCTGTTTTGGAGACAACCGGATTTCACATCTTTTCTGGCCCACCAGGACATATAGGGAGGATCCCCCCTCACCTCACTGTGGGGTCACCGTCAGGAATACAAATTGGACAGGGGTTCTAACCCCTGTGATTGTGCATCTGTCTTTGTGTTGGAGACCTGAAGACAAGATCTACAGTGATGAGGAAGTCCACCAAATAACCAGCCTGGAATGCAGTCCTAGTTACCTGACAACCCTTCACCTCTACATCCAAAGCTGGGAAAACAAATCTTTGTCTGCAGATACTTTGATTCAAACACAAGCCCAAAGGGGGGCCCTGAATTCAGATATTTTAAGGGTCACTGAAATTTTCACTGGGCAAACTGGTTCCTGTTTGGCTGGGACGCCACAAAATGGGTAGCCCAATCAGCCTGGAATGCAGTTCTAGTTACCTGAAAACCCTTCACCTCTACATCCAAAGCTAGGAATTTAAGAAATCTTTGTCTTTAGATATTTTAAAAGAGAAGTGTGGGAATCGGGGTTACTACAGATTCATACTTACCTAGGTGGATGCAGCATCGGTCCAATGCTGCATCTGTCCCCCAGTGCCTCTTCACATAGAACTGAGCGATGGAACACCGCTGATGCCTCGGTTCTCTCAGCTCCCGGAGCAGAGAGCTGCTGCCTGTCAATCAGCAGCTCTCCTGCTCTGCTCCTCCATGCTCACTGGAGCGCTGAGCTGTGGAGGGGCAGGGAGTGGCTCGCTGAGAGACTGAGCCGGGTGTCAGTCCAGGCACCTAGTGGATGCAGACTCCCAGAGTCGGGATGACGCGGTGCCTGGACTGATATTGGTGATGTCAACAGAGAGCGGACTTCAGACTGCTAAAAAAGGGGTCACAGGAGTGCAAAACGAATTGCACTCCTGTGACCCATAAGAGAAACCCAGCCAAACGAGTTCAGGCTGAACTTCTTCTAATCTAAACGCAAGAACAAATGGAGCCTCGTGTGCGGGTCTGCGGGATGGGAACAAGGCATGCTGGGAGTGGGACTCTCAGTGCTGTTTGGACTGGAGTGGACTGAAGGGACCACCTGGTGTAGAAAGAGGCTGCCACTGTGACTCAGGAGGGAACGTGCCCTGTCGGTGATCTGCGCTGTTGCACACTGCTGTCCCAGTGAGAGTCAGTTTCCTGTGCGTGTTTCGCCCATTCTACGTATGGGCGACATGTCCCTGAGCTACTTACTTACTACTGTATATCTAAAATAAAATAAGAAATATTTTTTTTGCCTTAATATCTACCTTAAATCACATTGCTAATTGCATATTGTACTTGTTTGCAACCTAAATAATAAAATTTGCATTTAAAACTGTAATTTTGAAAATGTCAGTAAAAACTGTCTGTGCCTGTAAATTTTGGGTATCGTGTCAGTAAATTTCAATCTTTATAGGCGCTTAGCCTCCTGAGGAAGCAACCTTTCGGGAAACATGTTCAGGCTACTTTAACCTATGCCAATCTCCCTTGGACCTTACCAGTCTTCACGCAATGGGCTGCTGTTGTATCATCCCTACGGGATTGGTCTGGGGTCATTTGACTGTCAGAGGGGTGTTACAATAATATGATATTTTGCATAGGAGACCATTCACAGCGAATCACTGGCATTGAAGGGAATTTAGAGAAGGGCACTTGGAGTCCATCATCAGCTCACTTTCATATTTGGGGTTCTGTTGAAACTGATAAAGTCCAGGATGTGAGGGGTTTGCAGTGAAAATAATTCTCTACAGCAAGGGTCCCCAAACTTTCTAAACAAAGGGCTAGTTCACTGTCCTTCAGACTTTAGGGGGGAGCCGGACTGTGGCCAGTGGGAGTATAAAAAAAGTCCCAACTTCCCTGGGAAAAATGAATGCCCCATCATTTGTTTCAGTGGGAGTAATTGTGCCCCATCATTGGTGTCATTGGGAGGAACTGTGTCCCATTGTTGTTCAGTGGATGAAATATTCCCCCAAGGGCCAGATAAAAGCAATCAAAGGGCCGTATCTGGCCCCCGGGCAGCAGTTTAGAGACCACTGCTCTAAAGTTTGTGGCCATCTCATGGTTAACCACTTGTTGACCAGCCACAGTATATTGCAGCAAGTCGGCACGTGTAAGCAAAATCATGTATATGTACGTCATTTTGCCTGCTTGGGCTAAGGTGGGTGCCGCAAACCCCCCGCAATTGCTGTGTCCACCGGACAAAGTGCATTGCAGATCCCGGTACTCGGGGACCGGTAATCATGTGTTCGCTATGCAATCACATGACTGCAATGTCAACAAAGCTCTTATGAATAAATTCATTCATAACAGCTGTGTTGACTATACTGTGATTGGCCTACAGCTATCACATGGTACCTGGGACAATCGCAGCACCCTGTACCGTTTGATTAGCTGTAGCCAATCACAAATCACTAGTGATCACAGCTGTCGTGAATAGTTACAGGACAGTTGAAAACTTTGTTACAATGCTCTTCGTTGTAAAGAAAATACCAGATCACCCCCCCCCCCCCCCAGAGTAGTACAGTGTTACTATGGTGACACTGAACTACTCTGATGAAAGTATAAAAATAAAAGGTAAAGAGGGGGGAATTGGGGAGAAGGGAACTGCGGGACTTTAAATGAGACACCCTAAATAAATGTCTCCGTCCCTAATTAATATTTACACAAGAAGGGGGTGAGTTTGGGACTTTAAATGAAGCACATAGGTGGAACAGTGAATTTGTTGAAAAAAGTACATTTTATTAAAATCACATAAGTTATACATATATCTTGGCCGCAGGGCTCCATATAAAGACATAAGTTAACAAGGATACTACAAGACAATTGAATCACAACATGTTGTAATAACATAATACATCTAGGAGAACCAAAGATACTAAAAGGCTCGTTGGCTCGACGCGTTTCGCCGGTTAATCGCCTCGTCAGGAGCAGATGCATGTAGTCTGAAAAGGTTGAAAGAAAAAAAAAAAAAGTTACAAATTAAAAATTAAATGTCTGAAAAATGGAATAAAAAATGATTTTCATTTTTTTTTTTACTTGCACCAGTTAGTGTCCCCGATCACCACCACATCCGTCATATGATAATGCTGTACAGCACTGGTGACAGTATGTAAAAAAAAATGTCTCTTACTAAATACCTCAGTATTGTACATGTCCACTTTCCAAAAAAAAAAAATCATTTTAGGGAGTATTTCTACTGTCCTGGTGTTTTAGGGCTTTAAGAAATGAGACCATCAGGATCAAATATACTGTATATACCAGGCATCACTAAATGGTGGACCGTGGTCCGGATCCGGACCGAGTTACTGTCTTATCCAGACCGCCGCAGTCCTGCTGTTTAGGAGCTGGCTTTTCCCCCAAGTCTTGATCTGATCGGATCTGATGTAAGAATGGGATTGTGATTTAAGAGGAGGGGACTGTGAAGTGAAGGATCTGAGTCATCACACAAACATGATTTGGACCTCATCTGGAAGAATTTTTACTGATTGGACCTCCTTGAATTTTAATTCATTACCCCTGGTATATACACCATAGTGTGTAGACGCTATAACTTTCACATAAACCAATATACACTTTATTGTGATTTTTTTTTTTTTACCAAAGAAATGTAGCAGAATACTTTTTGGCTTTAATTTATGAAGACATTTGATTTTATTGGATATGTTTTCTAACAGAACGTATAAAATATTTTTTTTTCTCCCCAACATTTTAGTTTTTTTCGTTTATATTGCAAAAAAAAAAAACAGAGGTAATCAAATACCGCCAAAATAAAAAAAAAAATTGTTTGAAAAAAAATCATAAAAATTTAATTTGGGTAGTGTTGCATGACTGTGCAATTGGCAGTTAAAGTAGCGCAGTGCTGAATAGAAAAAAATGGCCTGGTCGCGAAGGGGGTAAAACCTTGTGGAGGTCAAATGGTTAATGGATCCGGGATCAGATGTCACATAAAGGTTGGCATTTTGTAAACTGAATTAACATTTCCAGATCATTTCTGTCTGAGTTTTTTTTTGCCACCAAGTACCTGACTTCTTATGTTGCTGATATGCAGTACACTATATTGTCAAAAGTATTGGGTCTTTACTAGACATGTGCGATTAGTTTCATACGAATCTAAAATTCGTACAATTTTTTTTGAAATTCGTACATTTGTACGAATCCGAATTACGAACTTTTACGGATACGAATTCTGTACGAAATACGAAGTTTCGTTTACGAATTTCGGCTCCAAATTATCCGAATCCAAACTACCAAATAAGACATGAAGATTCGACAAAGCAATAGGTAAATATTTTTTGGTCGAATGTGACTAACCTTAAAGTGGAGCTCCGCCTGAAAAAAATATATTAAAAGCCAGCAGCTACAGCTACAGCAGCTGCTGACTTTTAATATTTGGACACTTACCTGTCCTGGAGTCCAGCGACGTCCGCAGCAGAGGACAAGCAATCACTCATCACTCTGCTGCCCCCTCCGCCATCATCGCTGAGGGAACCAGGAAGTGAAGCCCTGCGGCTTCACTGCTTGGTTCCCTACGGCGCATGTGCGAGTCGCGCTGCGCCGTTCTGATTCGTCCTCCTGTGTTCTGGGAGCCGAGTGTCTCCCAGAACACTATGGGAAGTCTGCGGGAAGTGACGTCACTCCCGCAGATTCCCGGAGAGAGGACTCCCGGAAGTGGGTGAAAATACCTGTCTTAGACAGGTATCTTCACCCCCCTCCCCCTGAAAGGTGTCAATTGTGACACCGGAGGGGGGGAGGGTTCCGATGAGCGGAAGTTCCACTTTAGGGTGGAGCTCCGCTTTAACTCAATTAGTCCGAGATTATTCTACATAGAGAGAAAAGATTTGACATTATAGAGAGAAAAGATTCGACATTAGAGAGAGAAAAGATTTGACATTATAGAGAGAAAAGATTCGACATTATAGAGAGAAAAGATTCAACATTACAGAGAGAAAAGATTCGACATTACAGAGAGAAAAGATTCAACATTACAGAGAGAAAAGATTCAACATTATAGAGAGAAAAGATTCGACATTATAGAGAGAAAAGATTCGACATTATAGAGAGAAAAGATTCAACATTACAGAGAGAAAAGATTCAACATTACAGAGAGAAAAGATTCAACATTATAGAGAGAAAAGATTCGACATTATAGAGAGAAAAGATTCAACATTATAGAGAGAAAAGATTCGACAAAGAGAGAAAAGATTCGACATTATAGAGAGAAAAGATTCGACATTATAGAGAGAAAAGATTCGACATTATAGAGAGAAAAGATTCGACATTATAGAGAGAAAAGATTCGACATTATAGAGAGAAAAGATTCGACAAAGAGAGAAAAGATTCGACATTATAGAGAGAAAAGATTTGACATTATAGAGAGAAAAGATTTGACATTATAGAGAGAAAAGATTCAACATAGGAGAGAAAAGATTCGACATTATAGAGAGAAAAGATTTAACATTATAGAGAGAAAAGATTCGACATTATAGAGAGAAAAGATTCGACATTATAGAGAGAAAAGATTCGACATAGGAGAGAAAAGATTCAACATTATAGAGAGAAAAGATTCGACATTATAGATAGAAAAGGTGTCTGTCGAAAGTTATAAGAAGATTCGACAGAGCAGCTAAACTGTACGACGCCGCAATCATACATTTCCGGTCGAATCGTTCGTTATACGTGTCGTACGAAATTCCGTACACGAATTATGAATTACGATTTTTTTTTAATACGAAACGGAACGGAACGGAACAAAACAAATTTTTCGACGGCTCCCATGTCTAGTCTTTACACGCACATGAACTTTAATGGCATCCCAGTCTCAGTCCGTAGGGTTCAATATTGAGTTGGCCCCGCCCTTTGCAGCTATAACAGCTTCAACTCTTCTGGGAAGGCCGTCCACAAGGTTTAGGAGGGTGTCTATGGGAATGTTTGACCATTCTTCCAGAAGCGCATCAGGCACTGAAGTTGGACGAGAAGGCCTGGCTCGCAGTCTCTGCTCTAATGCATCCCAAAGATGCTCTGTCAAGTTCCTCCACCCCAAACTCGCTCATCCATGTCTTTATGGACCTTGCTTTGTGCACTGGTCATGTTGGAACAGGAAGGGGCCGTCCCCAAACTGTTGCCACAAAGTTGGGAGCATGAAATTGTCCAAAATCCCTTGGTATGCTGACACTTTTATGCCGCGTACACACGATCGGACATTCCGACAACAAAACCGTGGATTTTTTTCCGACGGATGTTGGCTCAAACTTGTCTTGCATACACACGGTCACACAAATGTTGTCAGAAATTGCGAACGTCAAGAACGCGGTGACGTACAACACGTACGACGAGTCGAGAAAAATTACGTTCAATTGCCAGTGCGGCTCTTCTGCTTGATTTCGAGCATGCGTGGAATTTTGTGCATCAGAATTGTGTACACACGGTCGGAATTTCAAAAAACGAGTTTTGTTGTTGGAAAATTTGAGAACCAGCTCTCAAACATTTGTTGTGTGGAAATTCCGACAGCAAATGTCTGATGGAGCATACACACATTGAACATTTGTTGTCGTAAATTCCGACCGTGTGTACGCGGCATAAGAGTTCCCTTCACTGGAACTAAGGAGCCGAGCCCAACCCCTGAAAAACAACCCCCCCACCATAATCCCCCCTCCCCCCACACCATAATCCCCCCTCCACCACATGATTTGGACCAGGTTGAAGCTTAGTATTAGGTACAGGGATTAGGGGGCATGTTGAAGGTAAGGTTAGGGTAAGGTTGAAGTTTAGTGTTAGCTGTACGGATTGAGGGTCGGGTTCAAGGTAGGGTTAGGTTAAGGTAAGTTGAAGCTTAAGCCTCGTACACACGACCAGTTTCTCGTCAGAAAAACTGCCATGAGAGCTTTTCGTCGGGAATCCCGGTCGTGTGTATGCTCCATCGCAGTTTTTCCGACTGGAAAACTGCCGGGGAAAAAAAGATAGCAGGATCTCTTTTTTCGAGCGGGAAAACCATTCGTCTGTATGCTTTTCCGACGGCAAAAAAAACGCGCATGCTCGGAATCAAGTATGAGACAGGAGCGTCTGGTAAAACTAGCGTTCGTAGTGGAGATAGCACATTCGTCACGCTGCAAATTCTTGCATCGTTTAATGCAGCTCTTTCTTTTCTTCTTTATAATGCTACAATAATGAAGTTGTTTTGCTGCTGATATTCACACAAATTGTTTCTTTATTATTTCTCGTGATCTCATGAATTGGTTTTTAAAGCCAGATCTCCATAATAATGTTAATTTTTTTTTATTGTCTTTTTTTGTTAAAATTTTAATCAAGATTTGCATTTTTTTGGATTATTTTAAAAATATTTTCTAGTGATCTCCATTTTATTTATTTTTTATTTTGGTGTGTCAAGTTACCACAACAACATTATTATCTTTTATTTTTTAACCTCAAGGAGGTTGGTGTTGGTGTCCCTTGTTAAATTGACATTGTATTTTTGAAATGTACCTGCCTACTCACAAACAAACTGTCCTTTTTTTTTTAAGAAAAACACATAGGCAAGTTTTTACTGTAAAAAAATAAATTGCATTTGTAGCGGGGTGTTCCCCTTTAATGCAGAGAGACAAGAAGTTCCAGGTGAGAGGTGAGTCGGGAGGAAGTAGAGAAAAGGCATTGCTGAAGTGAAGGCAGAGGATAGAGACTACATTACCCAGAATCCCATTCGGAAATGTTCCCACCACAGAGACTCATGGGAGGGGTTATAAAAGGAGGAGGCGAGGCTGGGCTCCGCCTCTTTGGGACACGAGACTTCATAGACTGATCCTCCGGTGCGGATGTGTCGGAGTGCAAGGCCTGAAGCCTGAGGTCTTGCGCAGTACCAAAGAGCCTTCCACCCCTCTGCGAGCCTGGGTGGCATCTGACTTCGCTTTATTACAGCATTCGTTGGATCGGGGACCCGATCGCTGGAGACACTGTGTGTGCGCCACAGTCGGTGGAAGTTCCCGGACTGGGACCGCAGTCCGGTTGGGTGAGAGGGCGTATGCCCAAACCATATACTGTTACTGCTAATAGGCCTATAGACTGCCGTGGCCCACAAGTTGTTCCTGATACTCTCACTGAAGAACCTTATCAGAGCTGAACTCACAGTTCGCATATTAAAGTGTTTACCCCATCTTTACCTTTCCCGTTAGATTACAAATCATACTCTGTTAATGTGCACCACCGCAAAAGACCTGCCGGTGAAGAAAAGAACATCATCCCCTATAGACTAAGTTTAGCTATTTGAACCAGGCCTGGTGGGTTTTCTAATTTGTTTGGTTGCTGCGCCACAGGGCGCCTAGCTAACGGTCGCCCGCGTGGCGCACTTGTTGCTGTTAGCTTTATATTCATAGTGTGTTAGTGTTGCAGGGCTGTGCATTATATCTATCTATATATATATACTGTGAACTGTGATAAATGTTAACCCTTTTCTTAACCAAAGCTTGAGTAAATTCTATACCCATTTCATTCTAGTATTGTCTCGGTGCTTAATTACTCATACAGTATAAGATATACATTTTGCTGTCAGAATTAGCTGTGCCAGTAGGGGGTCGAGTATATTGCCGGGGGTTGGCGGAGCTTTCTTGAGGGCCCAAACTAAATCTGCGGCCTCCTTAGTTGGAGGTATCGCTACACGTGGGGGTTCTCGTCCGGGATCCTGAGACAGCAGGTGAACGCCAAAAGTGCCGGCATGGACCCCATGGATCCACAAGCGGTAGAAGAGTGGTGCAAAGCCTCTAACACAGAACCAAAACAGTCGATAGTCGTCAGCCTCCCTGGGGAGGAATGGTCGACTGAGACGGTAGAGGAGTTAATGAAATCAGTGTCCCCAGATCACACACCGTGGGTGACGGATATAAAGACAGACCCAGACATCTCATATCAATATGCATTAGTGGAGTACTGGGACGGGATGCCAGAGGCCTGTAAGCGCAAGTGTGTGCGGACGCCAGACAACAGAATATACAGGTTGGCGCACGCGGTAACAGTAAAGGAACCATCCCCTACGGGATCACCGCAGGCTGCGGCCCGTACCCCACCTGCACCTGCTATATCACCAGAACTGATAAAGGCAATAGGGGATCTGCTAACCAAATGTCAGAAGACAAGTACGGTGCATGTAGAGACTAGCTACCGGAGACTAAAGACATTCTCAGGGAAGCTCCCTGTCCCTGCAGGGGAAGAAGATTTTGACACCTGGGTGGAGCAGGCACATTGCAAGCAGTGGAGGCATGGGAGGTGCCTGAAGCACAGAAGAGGCAACGAGTAATAGAGAGTCTAAAAGGCACAGCAGCAGAAGCAGTGAAAAGCTTTCGGTTTGGGAATGCAGATTGCACGGCTCAAGACTGTCTAGCCATGCTACAGGAAGAGTTTGGTGAAATGGAAAAGGTGACAGAGATGGTCTACCAATTTGAACACACTTTCCAACAGCCAAGGGAGAAACTGTCTGAATATGTTAGGAGACTAAACAGGTTGCTGTGCAAGATTGTGTTGAAGAAGGGAATGAAGCCCCAAGATGCAGATGCGGCAAGAATGAAGCAAGTCTTAAAGGGAGCGTTACGCTCAGATCCAGTCTGGCTGCACCTGAAAACCTTGGGAGGAGGAACGTTGCTGACTTATGCTAAATTGATAAAAATCATCAGAGATGAGGAGGCTCTGCAACAGGACCAGCAGATGATTAAGACAAATGTACCCGCACAGGTGCTAGTCAATCCAGTGATGACCCCTGAAAGAGATTCGGAGATAGACACCCTAAAAGCTCAAATGTCCAAGGTGCTTGAGATGTTGACCTCTCTGATGGAAAAAGACAAAGAGGGTCCCAAGAGAGAAGTACCAAGGAGGGAATTATTCCCAATTGCCTCAGCACCCGCATCTTTACAAGAATGGGGAGATATAGTCTGCTTTAACTGTGGAGGGATCGGCTACATTGCGGCTACATGTTCCAGTCCGAAGAAGAAGAAGAAACCAGACAACCGCAAGCTGGCGGGAAACTTCAGAGGGCCCCGGTGAAGGAGTCAACCGGGTGCCCATCACCTTCAGTGAGCTCCAAGCTGAATGCGAAGCAAAAGAGGAGATAAAACACCTCAGGGGAAACACAATACCCCTCAACAAAGCAAGACCCCAGGAAGAAGGGGCGAGACCCCTCAGAAGAGGCACAGCACTCCCCAGAGGGGGTGCACACCTAAGAAAAATAATAGTATCCCTCAGCGGGTCCCTACACCCATAGAAAGGAGGGAAGTCAATGCATACCAGGCTCAAGAAAGGTTCAAGTCCAAAGGGAATAGGACGAGAGAGAGTCCAAAAGGAAAAGGTCTGAAGAAGGCGACCCCTGCCGGGCCATATCCGGAGAAGCTGGTAGGCCCATCTCCTATAGTGTCCATTCAAGTGGAGGGAGTCTACACCAGAGCAATCTTGGATACTGGGGCGCAAGTGACCCTGCTATACAGAGACTTCTACGATAAGCACTTGAGTCACCTACCCATCCGGAAGATAGAGGGACTAGAGATATGTGGGATTGGAACCCAGAACTTCCCCTACGATGGCTATCTGCCTGTCAGGATGACCTTTGACCCATCTGTGGCTGGAAAAGCCGAAGTGTTTGACACCCTGGCGATTGTGTGCCCTCGGCCGCTGGGAGCCAACACGAGTTCCCTTATAATAGGGATGAACACGGACCTGGTCCGAAGACTTCTGACCCCTATAGTGAAAGAAAAAGGGGAAGCGGCCACCAAGATCCATCCCATGCTGAAGACGGCTTACCAACGGCTGGTCTTAGAGCAGAAGACCCCAGGAGAGGGCATAGGGAAGGTGTGGAGACTTGGAAGAGGAGGGATAGTGTTGCAGCCCGGTGAAGTAACCTGTCTCAGAGCCACTGTGAAGCTTACTTGGGAGCAGCCCAGACCCTTTGTCATGTTGGAATCTGACCCAAGGGAAGGGTCTCACGGTCTGGAAGTGATACCAGAAGTGATTCCGCTGAAGGCCCTAAAGAAGGCCCATTGTAGAGTCCCAGTGAGTATTAGGAACAATACAGATGGCCCCATGGAAATCCCAGCCAGGATGCTGCTGGGCCAGGTGAGCCCTGCTGCCCCTGTTAACCTGTCAGAGGTGGGCGAAGGAGGAGATGCTTGGGAGAAGATATCCATGGAAAACCCGAATCTGCCCAGGGCTTGGAAAGAGAGAGTCAAGGCCCAGTTGAACAGATGGGAGAAGATCTTCTCTAAAGATGAGTTCAATGTGGGGTGTGCAAGGAGTGCCACCCATCGGATCCGCCTCCAGGAAGACAGACCCTTCAGAGAAAGGGTTAGACGGGTCCCACTAGCAGATCTGGAGGATCTAAGGGAACAACTTGCAGAACTCAAGAGGACTGGTGTGATACGGGAGTCCAGAAGCCCCTATGCCTCCCCGATAGTGGTGGTCAGGAAGAAGAATGGGTCATTGAGGCTCTGCATTGACTACAGGACTCTTAACAGGAGAACCATACCCGACCAGTACACCACTCCGAGGATAGAGGATGCCCTACAGAGCTTGTCTGGAGCCAAGTGGTTCAGCGTTATGGATCTCAAGAGTGGGTACTATCAGATCCCTATGCACCCAGAAGACAAGGAGAAGACAGCTTTCATAACCCCAGTGGGGTTCTTTGAATTCGACCGGATGCCCCAAGGTCTGTCTGGAGCCCCAGCTACTTTCCAGCGTCTCATGGAGAAGACTGTAGGAGACATGAACCTTATTGAAGTCCTTGTATACCTGGACGATGTCATTGTCTTTGGAAGAACCCTGGAGGAGCACGAGGAGAGGCTGGAAAAAGTCTTGAGGAGACTCAGTGAGGAGGGACTCAAACTTTCGCCTGAGAAGTGTCGGTTCTACCAGTCTTCTGTGAACTATCTGGGGCACATAGTGTCCGAAGAAGGGGTGGCCACAGACCCCGAGAAATTGGAGGCAGTTACCTCCTGGCCACAGCCCACCACAGTAACAGAACTCAGATCCTTCTTGGGCTTCTGCTCCTACTACAGGAGGTTTGTGGAGGGATTTGCCCGAATTGCTAGACCATTGAATGAACTGCTCAAGACTGATGGAGAAGAGGATGACTCAGGGCCCAGGAAGCCGGGAGAGTCCATCAGAGATCAGTGGAACCAGAGATGTGAAGAGGCCTTCCAGGCATTGAAGAAGAGCCTAACCACTGCTCCAGTCTTGGCCTACGCAGACCCAACCAAACCCTATGAACTACACGTAGATGCTAGTCATGACGGTCTGGAAGGAGTACTTTATCAAGAACACGAGGGACAACTGCGGCCTGTTGCCTACGTGAGTAGGAGCCTGACCCCCTCTGAGAAGAACTACCCCACTCACAAGCTGGAGTTCCTGGCCCTTAAGTGGGCGGTAGTAGACAAGCTCAAAGACTACCTGTATGGGGCGGAGTTCCCTGTGAAGACTGACAACAACCCCCTTACCTACCTTTTCACTACGGCCAAGCTGGATGCCACTGGACACAGGTGGCTGGCCGCACTGTCTGGATTCAACTTCAGCCTAAAGTATAGGCCAGGGGCTGGGAATCGAGACACAGACGCTTTGTCCAGGAGATCTCATGCCCCCACCAGTGACATGGAAGATTGGACCCAAGTGGCACCGGACGGGGTGCAGGCCCTTTGTCAAGGAGCTGAATTCCAAGCCAGAGGAGGCTCCAGAGCAGAAGAAATAGGAGTTACCATGGTGGGAGTCCCCAAACACTACTGTGGAGTAACTCAACTGGAAGAAGGCAACCTGCCGAGACTGTCCAAGAAGGAGTTGAGGTGTGACCAATTGGAAGACCCCATGGGGAGATTGGTCCTGGGGGCCCCGGAGAATCAGGATCCAAACAGACTCCTGCGTCATCCCTCAAAGGAAGCTCGCCTGTTGAGGAAAGAATGGGACAGGTTGCAGGTACATCAGGGAGTGGTCTACCGAAGGGGCCCCTCTGATGACTCAGAAGATAAGTGGCAACTGTTCCTCCCAGAGAAACATCGAGAGACTGTTCTGATTGCCCTGCATGACAATCATGGCCACCTAGGGGCTGAAAGGACCTTTCAACTTGTCAGAAGTCGGTTCTATTGGCCCTGCATGAGGGCAGAGGTAGAAGAGTACTGCCACTCATGTGCGCGATGCATCCAGAGGAAGACTTTACCCCATCAAGCTGCTCCAATGGGCCATCTACAAAGTCAAGGCCCAATGGATCTGGTATGCATTGATGTTCTCTGCCTCGAACCCGACCTGAGTGGACTAGGAAATGTGCTGGTGATAACCGACCATTTCACCCGGTATGCCCAAGCTTTCCCAACCAAAGACCAGAAGGCCTCCACCGTAGCCAAGGTGCTTATGGAGAAGTACTTTGTCCATTATGGGCTGCCACAGCGACTTCATTCAGATCAAGGAAGGGACTTTGAGAGTAAACTGATCCGGAAACTCCTGGATTCATTGGGAATCAAGAAGACTCGAACTACACCTTACCACCCACAAGGAGATGCTCAGCCGGAAAGGTTTAACCAAACCTTGCTCAACATGTTGGGGACTCTGGAAAGTGAGAAAAAGCAACATTGGAGCAAACACATAGCAGCCCTAGTACATGCTTACAACTGCACCATCAGTGATGCTACAGGCTACTCCCCATATCGACTCATGTTTGGGAGAGAAGTGAGACTACCTGTAGACTTGGCCTTTGGCACCTCTCTGGACCATTCCTCAGCCACATCCCACAAAGGATATGTGGACAGGCTCAGACACAGCCTGAAAGTAGCCTATGAACAAGCTCAAGCGGCCTCAGATCAAAGGGGAGCTCGAAACAAAAGAAACTTCGACTTGAAGGTCCGGGTACAAGACCTACAGCCCGGGGATCGAGTACTGTTACGCAATCTGGGGGTCCCTGGGAAGCACAAACTTGCAGACAGATGGAGATCTGAACCTTATGTCATCTGTAGGAAGTTGCCGGGCCTACCTGTCTACAAGTTGAAGCCAGAAGGAAAGGTAGGCCCACTGAAGACGTGGCATCGAAACCACCTGCTCCCACTTGCTGAGGCAGTCAGGATACCTCCCGTGAGAGACTCCCCTGAACCGGCCTCTATCTTGGATACTCCTAGGCCGAACACCCGGTCGCAGACCTCCCGAGCTGAAGATGGAGAGGTCTCTCAACTTAGTGAAAATGAAGAAGGAGAACTTGATTGGCTGTGGCCTTCCCCAACTCCAGGAACTTCTAATATAGATTTTCCAACCACTGAGAACACTCCAGATGGAACACTGAACCCAGAAGCCACAGAGTTCATCCCATCTAGTCCTTCAAAAGATTACTGGGAAGATGCCCATGATAGTTGCCCAGAGAAAGAGGAGCCTGTGGCGCCAGAGCCAGAAATCCCAAGAGAGCAAAGGGCTCGAAGAGTTATCAGGCCTCCTAAAAGGCTGACCTACCTACAAATGGGGAACAGCTCAGAAGACTCTGTAGTTACTGCTAGGAGGAAGGCAACCCCAGCTCACTCTCTGGCACAGTTAGGCAGGCCACCCATGATAATGTGACCTGTGGGCAAGGGAATTCTACCCCTCAGTTTTGGTGGGAATCCCCTATGCCAACATCGTTTGCAGAATTGTCTAGAGTTGTGCATAGTTTTTGTTAAAGTTTATCTTTGGGGACCAAAGAGTTCAAGTGGGGGGAGTGTGTAGCGGGGTGTTCCCCTTTAATGCAGAGAGACAAAAAGTTCCAGGTGAGAGGTGAGTCGGGAGGAAGTAGAGAAAAGACATTGCTGAAGTGAAGGCAGAGGATAGAGACTACATTACCCAGAATCCCATTCGGAAATGTTCCCACCACAGAGACTCATGGGAGGGGTTATAAAAGGAGGAGGCGAGGCTGGGCTCGGCCTCTTTGGGACACAAGACTTCATAGACTGATCCTTGGGTGCGGATGTGTCGGAGTGCAAGGCCTGAAGCCTGAGGTCTTGCGCAGTACCAAAGAGCCTTCCACCCCTCTGCGAGCCTGGGTGGCATCTGACTTCGCTTTATTACAGCATTCGTTGGATCGGGGACCCGATCGCTGGAGACACTGTGTGTGTGTGTGCGCCACAGTCAGTGGAAGTTCCCGGACTGGGACCGCAGTCCGGTTGGGTGAGAGGGCGTATGCCCAAACCATATACTGTTACTGCTAATAGGCCTATAGACTGCCGTGGCCCACAAGTTGTTCCTGATACTTTCACTGAAGAACCTTATCAGAGCTGAACTCACAGTTCGCATAGTAAAGTGTTTACCCCATCTTTACCTTTCCCGTTAGATTACAAATCATACTTTGTTAATGTGCACCACCGTAAAAGACCTGCCGGTGAAGAAAAGAACATCATCCCCTATAGACTAAGTTTAGCTATTTGAACCAGGCCTGGTGGGTTTTCTAATTTGTTTGGTTGCTGCGCCACAGGGCGCCTAGCTAACGGTCACCCGCGTGGCGCACTTGTTGCTGTTAGCTTTATATTCATAGTGTGTTAGTGTTGCAGGGCTGTGCATTATATCTATATATACTGTGAACTGTGATAAATGTTAACCCTTTTCTTAACCAAAGCTTGAGTAAATTCTATACCCATTTCATTCTAGTATTGTCTCGGTGCTTAATTACTCATACAGTATAAGATATACATTTTGCTGTCAGAACTAGCTGTGCCAGTAGGGGGTCGAGTATATTGCCGGGGGTTGGCGGAGCTTTCTTCAGGGCCCAAACTAAATCTGCGGCCTCCTTAGTTGGAGGTATCGCTACACATTTTTTTCTGGCTCATAACAAAATTAAGAGGAAGGCAATGCTGGAGAAACTGCTGCAATTTGCGAAGCCTTTGGACCCCAGGGCAGACATCAAGTATTTGAAAAATAAAATTGGGAGCTTGAGGAGTCCATACAATAGGGAGCACAATCTGATCCTGGACTCCCAGAGATCAGAAACAGCAGCAGATGACATATATGTCCCCAGTCTGTGGTACTACAGCAACCTGCGTCTTCTGACAGACCAGACTGAAACCAGGCCATCACTTTCTTGTCTTCTTTGTAGCCTTCCCTGCACCCTTCCCTCAATGCTTCCTTGGAGCCTGTGGCACTGGAGGTGGACTTGTGGCAGGAGGAGGAGGAGGATGGGCGAACTCATACAGGTCAGTATTTGGTGTTAGTTTGCCCATCAACCCCTTATTTAGGGCCTTGAATATCAGGGTCTCACAGAGGAGGTGTTGGCCCCTCTCCATTACCTGCATTTTGGCTGCGACTAGGCAGGCATAGCCCTCTTGAGCGGTGGGGGGGTCTTTAAGCGTGGCATGTGCATCCCGAATGAGGGCAAGTGCTGCCTCATCCAGGTTCCTACCCCTCTTGGCCCTTCTTGTTTAAAGGCGGAGGGGAGGCACCTGTGATTGTGTGATGCCACTGGGCCCGGCCATCTCCTGGCTGACACTGGGCCTGACCTCCTCCTGGCTGACACTGACCCCTGCCTCCTCCTGGCTGCCACTTTCCACACCCTCTGTAAGGTACCTGTGATAGGTAGTGTCCGAAGTGGAACTTGTGTGCTGAGGATTCAGGCGAAAACGTAGTCAGGCAGATTAGGTTGGCAACAGATCAGGCAAAATGGTACACGATCGAAATCCAAAGAGTGGTCAGGCAGGCAAAGGTCATACACGAGCTGGCAGTGAAGTACAAAATCAGCAGGCTGGAGAGTAGTCAGGAATTCAGGCAGAAGTTCAACACGAAAATCAGGATCAGAAAGCAGTCACAACACCCAGGGAGCTATTCCACACAAACGGTCGCTGAGAGATAGCATCACTTCCTTTTTAAGGGCTGCTTTGATTGAAAATTGTCCACAGCTGGCAGTAGGTGGGGCTAGTGAGTCCAAGGTAGTGTTTAACACTGAGAGGACATTTCCAAAAGTCTAGATCTGCTCAGTAGCGCAACAGGTAAGGCTGCAGCTTTGGGACCAGGAAGATCCCAGTTCAAATACACCCAGGTACATGACACCCTCATCCTGGCTGAGCTCATCCTGTGTATAAAAAAGGGACATAGTTTTAGTTTTTGGTTCATCAATCACACACAATTTTCAGCTCATGACTGTTGCAAATCGAATGTTAATAAATAGAAAAGACTCTCATTCTGACCCCAGCAGTTTTCATTCTTGTCTCAATCATTTTTGGCCACTACTGTCTATTTATATGTAAAACACTTTTTGTTCAAACATTATTTTCTTATCAATATTAACATCTACTTTACATCATTAATTTTAGGACAATAAATCTTTAGAAAAATACTATACCTGGCTCCAGCCGGGCGCATCCACTTCTTCCAGGATGGAAGACTCAGGTTGCTCCTCGGAAGACTCAGCTAGGCTGGAGGGAAGGCTGGATGGAAGTGTGGCGGGAAGGGTAGAAAGTGATGGCCTCACTTCAAGCTGGTCTTCTAGAAAGCGCAATTTATTGTAGTACCACAGACTGGGTATATAAACATCCGCTGCTGCTGCTCCTGACCTCAGTGAATCCAGGACCTTAGTGCGCTCCTCCCTGAATGTGCCCCTCAAGTTCCCAATTTTATTGTCCACAAACTCGATGGTTGCTTCGGGGACCTGTGTCTGTACAAATTGCAGCAGTTTCTCCAGCGCTGCCCTCCTTGCTGTTCTATTTTTATGGGTGGGGTTTTTGGTTTGCCACAAGGCAAGCAGCTCCCTGTACCTGTCAATGAAGTCGCTCATAAATGCGTGATTTTTTAAAGCATTCTGTCAGGAAAGGGTCCACTCACTGGTAATACCATCTGATATTTGGCGTGCAGTACTGATGTCCACCAGCAGGTGTCTCCTGGCAGTTTGGAACTGTCAGGAGAGCCTTTCCCTGCTGGTGTTATGTGATCTTTTGGGCGCAGTACTGGCGTCCACCAGCGGGTAGAACCTGGCAGGATGGAGCAGATATCTCCTCCTGCAATTAGGAATCACCTGAACCTGATAGCAGGTAATGGTATAAAAACCTGGCAAGTTCAACACACTTTGCCTTGGCTTCGTCTTGTGCCCTGATCGGAACTTTGATCCTGAACCTGTTGCCTGAACCTGTTGCCTGAACCTGTTGCCTGAACCTGTTATCTGAACCTGACTCTGATCCTGATCCCTAACCTATCTGTACCTGTTCCTGTCAGTCCTGTATCCCTGGATCCCTGCCCTGTTGTCTTATTCCTTTTCACCCTCTCCCTGTCCATTTTAAGGCTTCGTAGGAATTGCTCTGATGACCAGGAATTCCTGAAACAGGCTGAGGTCCTGACAGGCCGTTTCCTGGAAAAGGGCTATGAGGCGGATGCTCTGCAAGAGTCTTTGGATCTAGTCAAAAACACCACAAGAGAAGATCTGCTAGTGGAACTTGGACCACGAGAGGGTGGCCAATTTTCACTTGGAGTACCCTTTGTTACAACCTACTCTATTCAACATAGGGCTATAAAACAGCTAGTAGGGAAGCATTGGCACATTGTGGCTAATGACAACGTGCTGAAAGACGTACTTACGGACAGGCCGAGGGTGATTTTTAGAGGGGTCCAATCCTTAAAAAATCGTATTGCCCCTGGAGTTGTGAATCCCCCCAGTAATGGGAGGGGCTTCTTTGAACAACTCACGGGGTATTATAAATGCAGGAGATGCAGAGTATGCTCTTTGAATTCAAACCGGGATAGGAGAACGACCATGTTTACTTCTACTGTTACAGGGTTACAGCATGCCATCAAACCCTGTATTACATGTGCCTCTACTGGTGTCGTGTACCTGCTGCAGTGCCCATGTGGCCTGCAGTATGTGGGACGGACAAAACGCCCACTTCAGGTGCGACTCAACGAGCACATAACAAACATTCTGACAGGTTTTAAGAACCATTCCATGTCGAAACACTACCTGCTTAAACATAATAAAAACCCCTCAAACACCCTCTTCTTGGGTATCGATAAATTCAAACCCAATTGGAGGGGGAGTAACCTAATTAGAGAAATTTCCAGACTAGAAATGGCCTGGACTCACCGTTTGAAGACCTACTCACCTTACGGGTTAAACGTAGATACTGATGTGAATGCGTTTATTAATAATGCCTAGAAACATCTACTGTGTAAACCTAGTGTTTGATGCACGGTTGAGTGTTGGTGTTATATAGGTTAATTGTCTAATGTAGATACGCACTTCCAATAAAAGCTTTAAAATTATTCACCTAAATTTAGGTAATTATAACTACACAATATAAAATTAATAATTATAATTAATAAAATTATTAATCCCCTTTTTCAATATATTTGGGATTATGGTTGTTTTCAAATATAAATATAAATGTTTCCCTATTTTTTCACTCCCTAATTTATCACTCTTTTTTAGTCAATTTATTTATCTATTTTTAGGTTTCATATATATTCTTTGGGTTTGTGGGTTAGAGCATCTAATATGGGATTTAATTATCCTTATGCTGTGTACACACGACTGTTTTTCTCGTCGAGAAAAACTAAATTTTTTCCATTTGACGAGAAAAACGATCGTCTGTGGGCATTTTGTCGTTTTTCTCGACGAGAAAAACGGCATTAAAAACGATGAGAAAAATTAGAACATGTTCTAATTTTTCTCGTCGTTTTTTCCGACATTTTTTCCGCTGCAGTTTTCCCATAGGGAAACACTGCCGCGGAGCCCACAGACGGTTGTTTTTCTCGACAAGAGAAAAAATTACGTGAAAAACGACCGTGTGTGGGGAACAAGCTGTTCCCTCGTTTTTAATGTCATTATTCACTGCGGTTTTTTAACCCCCGTGAATAATGATCGTGTGTACGCGGCATTAGTCTTAATGCTATTTTTTGGTTTCGCCACAAGATGTCACTCCTGTGTTTCTGTGGTTTTTCTCTTAAATGAGTTTAAACACAATGCTAATTTACTTGGTACTCACAGAATTCACATATATATATATATATACACCTTTTTATATTTATCTACAAAGATATCTTTTAAATTATACCGCTATAGATTGCAATTAATATTCTTTTAATCGTTAGTGCATCCGCAAGGGTATTCGGTTCCGGTTATAGGATACTGTCCAGGCCAAATATATTAATCTACTCCCGGATTGGGGCACTCGTAATTTCTGCCCGTAGGCTGAGTCCTACGTTTTCGCTAAGACGAGTGTTCTAGTTCCATTAAATTTTTCCTCCCTCATACTTCGGTTGCAAAGTTGTGAAACAAGTTATCAAGAATGGGCATATTTGCCCAAAACCAAGATGGCCGAACCGTGCATCTCACAATGGGGTCCGGTCCTTTCTTAAGCGTGATGCGTCACTGTAGCGCCCACTCCTATTGAAAACGTCTATGTGATGACGAAACGCGTCTAGGAGGACGCTCAGTGACGTCACCACGCTTGAGGAGTGAGGCTCCTGTTATGCCGGCCGGCATTTACTGTTATATGCTGTTTTTATCGTTTCCATTTTGTAAGTATAACTTACGTTTTTAATAAACTGTTGCTATACGGAGGTACACTATTGGTCTGCCCTTTCTATTCTATGTTGGGAATCTATGATCCCGATGCATGGACACGTGGACCATCTGAACGGAACACACTGGCTTGCTAAGGGAGGACCACTATACTAAAGGCCGCGGCTGGGTTATAGTCGAATGTCCCAAACCGCTTGCCTTCTGGTAAGCTGCTTCCCCTTCCTTTGGTGGTGGATACCTCACAACCTGATTTGAGCAGTCACTGTGGTGTGGTTCTATTGGCTTCCCTGCCATAAGGATCTGTGGACTTTTAGATCAACGGAACAATAATTATTGGACTATGTGGCGCAATATCTGCTAGTTTCTTTACCCTGTGCATTTATCAAGATTTGATTAGTCCTTAGTGTGGTTTATCTGTTTCCCTGCCACTAGGCTTGTGGACTCCCAGACAGTGGCAGATCCAGGGGGGGCAACAGGGCAATTGCCCCCCCCCCGAGACCATCTGTCACACTCACTTGCTTGCTCTGTTTTTTTTTTTTTGCGCCTGATCTCCCGAATTTTGGGGACCCAGTACCGGCCGGCCGTAAGACCCCTGGACCCCAAACTTGGCACACATGTAGCCCAATGTCTCTTCTATAAGTGTGTAACTGGGGGACCTACGACCGGGGAGCACTGATTTTTTAAATCCGGGCACCCCTTCCATAGACTCCAATGTTAAATGGTCATTTCTCCGGTGATTTAGCGGACCCGGTACTGGCCGGTCGTAGGTCCCCTGGACCCCAAACATGGCACACATATAGCCCCATGTCTTCTCTACAAGTGTGCAAAGTTTGGTGTCTGGGGGACCTACGGCCGTGGAGCACTGATTTTTTAAAACCGAGCACCCCTTCCATAGACTCCAATGTTAAACGGTCATTTCTCCAGTGATTTTGCGGACCCGGTCCCGGCCGGTCGTAGGTCCTCTGGACCCCAAACTTGGCACACATGTAGCCCCATGTCTCCTCTATAAGTTTGAAAAGTTTGGTGTCTGGGAGAACCGATTTTTCAAAGCGGGCCACTCCTTCCATAGACTTCCATGTTAAACATCAGTCTAGTCATGGGCACAGTGAGGCATGGGCACAGTGAGGCAAAGTGAGGCAAGTATAAGCCTAGGACACCCTAGGCTTATACTTGAGTCAATAAGTTTTCCCAGTTTTTTGGGGTAAAATTAGGTGCCTCTGTTCTGTCTCAACTACAAAGCGATAAAGTTCATCTCCAGGTTTAAGTAGGCCTTACTCAAGCTGGTTTGATATTCATCCCTTGCATCGATACAGGCAGTTTAACTCAATGAATAAACTCACAGTTAGGACGACAGACGATGAATCCTTTCGAATGTTCCGTTTAATGATGGATATTCATAGGTAGAAAAACGTTGCAGTTGTAAGCCACATGTAAGATGTTTAGCATGGAAGATATACAGGAGTAATGACCAGAATCAGGAAGTGGAGGAGATATATAAAGAACTACGGTGAGAGAGAGAGTTCAGCTAGAAAGAAGGGGACAGATCTTAAAGACACAGAGCAAGAATAATCACATAGTGTAACACAACACTCCCCGTCTGAAATCTTTAGATTTCATAACCTTAAACTAATATATATATTTTCAAAAAGTCCAATACTGACGAATGTCCTGGAACCTGTAATGAAAAACATGCAACAAGCAAATAATAAACGTAAGTTCAACAGGATGAAGAACATAAAGTCACAGTATGATGTCTTCAAATAATTCCAAAGTTCTGAGTAGAACCTGTAGATGGCAGCAATGTACTCCCCGCCGTGCCAACAGCATGGCTAGTCCTTGCACAAGTCACTCACCTGGCAAAAGGAGTACTAACTCTGTAATTGGTCGACCAAAGGTTCGTGTCGATCCTCCCTTGGTTACCTTGACTTCTACCTTCCGGACTTTGTTATCGTCGCTGGGCATAACTTCAGTAATAAGACCCATAGGCCACTCATTCCGACAAACTTTCTTGTCTTTTAGAAGGATGAGGTCTTCAACCTTAAGATTCGGCTTAGATGCTTGCCATTTGTTACGACCTTGAAGGTGGTGAAGATACTTTTTCTTCCAGCGATGCCAGAACACATTGGCTAGATGCTGCACCTGCTTCCATTGATGCTCATATTGGTGTGACCACAGCTTACTGTCTGTATAGAAGGTGAAAGAATCAATTCTAGTGTCCATTTCACTTCGTATGACCTCGGAAATTTCTACTGCTAGCACGGCTGCACAAAGTTCAAGTCTTGGTATGGTATGTGCAGGCTTGGGTGTGAGTTTTGCCTTGCCTAGGACAAAACTACAGTGTGATTCTCCATTCAGTTCAGAGGTCTTCAAATAGGCTACTGCAGCAATAGCTTCAACTGATGCATCAGAGAAAATATGAATCTCTCTCCGGTTAACTGTTGAAGTGGATCCTGGAACATAGCAATGGGGAATCTGAAGTTTTTCTAGTGACTTCAAAGAATATCTCCACCTTTCCCACTTGTGTTGATTCTCACTAGGCAAGGGAGTATCCCAGTCTATGTTCTCAGTAGACAACTGTCTTAGTAAAATCGTACCTTGAATGGTAACTGGAGCAAGGAAACCCAGTGGGTCATAGATGCTATTCACCACGGACAGGACTCCTCTCTTAGTGAAGGGTTTGTCACAAGTTAACACTTGGAAGGTGAATTTGTCTTGCTTGATGTTCCACAACAAACCCAGACTTCGCTGTACAGGAGGCACATCTGTACCTAAGTCAAGGTTTTTTAGACTAGTGGCATAGTCCTCAGAGTGAAAGGCATTCATAAGTTCCTGGCTGTTGGATATAATCTTGTGCAGTCTAAGGTTTGCTACAGACAGCATCTCCTTTGTTCTGGTGAGAAGATCAATTGCTTCTTTAGCAGTTGGAAAGGACTTAAGTGTGTCGTCAACGTAGAAGTTTCTTTCAACAAATTGACGGGCATCAGATCCATATTCAACTTCTCCAGTCTGAGCTGTTTTCCTTAGCCCATAAGTTGCCACTGCTGGGGAAGGACTGTTACCGAAGACATGTACCTTCATGCGATAATCTATAACTTCCTTGTTGAGGTCATTGTCCTTGTGCCATAGAAACCTGAGGTAGTTTCTGTTGTCTTCTCTGACGATGAAGCAGTGAAACATCTGTTGAATGTCGGCCATTACTGCTACAGGCTCTTGTCTGAAACGAATCAAGACTCCTATTAGACTGTTGTTCAAGTTGGGTCCAGTAAGGAGCATGTTGTTAAGAGAAACACCTTCGTGCTGAGCACTGGAATCGAAGACAACTCTGATTTGGTCTGGTTTGCGTGGGTGATACACGCCAAAGGATGGAAGGTACCAGCATTCTTCTCCCTCCTTTAGTGGGGGAGCAGGCTCTGCATGATCTCTGTCAAATACATTTTGCATAAAGTCCACAAAGTGCTTTTGCATCTCTGGTTTCCTGCTTAAGTTTCGCTTTAAGGAGGAGAATCTACTGATGGCCTGCTGTAAGTTGTTGGGCAATCTCTCTCTTGGGAGACGAAAGGGTAGGGGTGCTACCCAGTTATTGGAGTCATCTTGAAAGAACTCATTGTCCATTACCTTGATGAATTCTTTGTCTTCCATTGAAGGAGCCAGTATGTCATCTTCACTGGTTGCATTAAACACTGTAGAGCCGAAGTCGCCATCATGGCAGGAGAAAGGGCTTGTGTCACCCGAGATACCATGTTGCCATTCGTGGCTGGCTATCTTCTCTTTCACCCAGTAGTGATGTGGGCATGGCTCAAAGTAAGTGTTTCGGCCATTTGGCAGAACATTTGTCTTAAATGACGAAATGTTGGTAGGTCTTTTCATTTTGCCTATGCAGACATTGCCTATGATGACCCACCCTAGATCTGTGCGCTGGGCAAATGGGGCATCTGGGGGTCCACTGACTTGTCTGTGTACCTTGTGAACTCTTAGAATGTCTCTTCCTAACAGAAGAAGGATCTGAGCATCTTTGTCAAGCGGCGGTATCTCATTTGCTATTACCTTGAGGTGAGGGTGATGGAAAGCAGCAGCTGGAGTAGGGATTTCTTCCCTGTTAGCAGGTATCTGATTGCACTCAACAAGTGTAGGTAAGGGTAATTGCAAGTTACCTTTGAGAGAAGATACCATGAGTCCATGAGCCCTTCTTCCAGAAACCTCTATAGTTCCACTACAGGTACCCAAGGTGTAAGGATGAGCTTCGCCTTTTATTTCAAATAGATTGAACAATTCCGATTTTGCAAGTGATCGATTGCTCTGATCGTCTAAGATAGCATATGCCTTTAGAGACTTTTCTGGTTGATCCTTGTGGTATATATTCACCAAGCATATCTTAGCACAGGACTTACCACAGAGGTCTTCTCCACAAACTTCAGTGCAGGATGAAGAAATGATGGTAGAATTAGGCACTTGGTCTGTATTCTCCCCGCCATGCGTTAACCTGGGAGGAGTGTTGGCAGGTTGTGCAGAGCTGGGCTCAAGAGGATGGAGGGCTTGCACATGTTCTTCAGAGCCACACTCTATGCACTTGATGGACACATTACAGTCCCTTGCAAAATGTTCTGTAGAAGCACAGCACCTGAAACATACCCTGAATGTCTTTAAAAGCTCCTTGCGCTCTTCCAGAGGCTTTTTCCTAAAGCCGATACATTTATTGAGGGGGTGTGGCTTCTTGTGTATGGGACACTCTCTGTTAGGGTTTTCAATCTTCCTACTCTGTTTGTTCGTGGCCAGAACTGTGGTAGGAGTGGGACGGATGTGAGTCTTTTTCACGGACACTGGGCCTCTATGGTTTCTATAGTTGCCCTGAAGACTGGTACTCTTAGGAAAGGGTGAGAAGAGGCTGTACTCACCGTAGGAAAAACTTGGATCGTTCTTGGTCTCTGCAATTTCCCTGATGAATTCACAGAAGAAAGAGAATGGAGGGAAGGAAACTTGTTCTCTCTTTTGTATGATGACCCTAGTGCAGTCCATTTCTCTTGCAAACCATACGGGAGCTTGGAGACAATTGGGTTTACCCCTCTTGGAGTGTCAAGGTAACTGAGTCCAGGTAGTTTTGGGTCTGTCTTGGCTAGCTGAAGCTCAAGGAGAAGGTCACTCAGTCTCTGGAACTCCTTGTTGTCCTTACCAGGTATCGTTGGGAAAGTTTCCAGACGCATGAACAAAGCATTTTCTATAGCTTCTGGACTGCCATAACTTTGCTCTAGTCGCTCCCATGCAGCTGTGAGGCCTGCAGTAGGATTGTCCATGAAAACCGATCTTAATGGCTTAACACGTGCAGCAGATAGAGGACCAAGCCATTTGATCAGCAGATTCAATTCTTGATCAGGTGTAATGCCAATATTGCTGATTGTAGTTCTGAAGGCACATTTCCAACTTCTGTAGTTCTCAGGTTGGTCATCAAAACTTGTAAGACCAGTCTTTATGAGCTCTCTGCGAAGCATGTACCTCACAAACTCTTCTGTCTCAGTTGTCTCCGCCTTTATGTGAGATGCTGTTGGCTGTATGGTGCTGATTGCGTTATCTTTGACATTGTTGTTAAAGGACACAGGGAAATATGGTGCAGCAGATGCATCCAGGTGAGTTGCTTGCTTGAAGTCAGTTGTTCCAATGGTACGTTGATTCAAGGCTGTACCGATGACTGGAGATTGATGACTTGCCTGAAGCTTGCGCTGATGCTCTGTGACGTATGAAGGCAGGCAAGGTAGGCAGGTAGGAAATGCAGTGGAGTGATTTTGAGTGCAGGAAGTTGCTGGAACCTCTTTAACTTGAAGCTGTGAAGGAGTCTCTATGTAGTCGGGAGCATTGGAGACAATGGAGTGTGCACTGCAGTGGCTTAGGACATAGTCTTTAGTGCGTTTGAGGGGGTCTTCCATATCTGCTATGTTTAGGTTAATGTTGTCTTTCTCACTTGCACCTTCGTCTGCACTGATAGCTTGCTGTAGGACCCTTAGCTTTGCCATAGCTGCGTCATGTTTACACTGTTCATTTAAGGTTTCCATTGTTGCTCTTTGACGGGCTGACTGCGCTTCCGACTCTGCTCTTTGACGTGCATATGCCACCTGCACTTTGCTGGCTTCCACTTCAGCGCGGGCATTAATAAGTCGCTCACTGAGTGTTGAGTATCTTGAACTATGTGGTCTTGACGAGTTTTTAGAACGTCTGGTGGAAACAGATCTGTGAGATGCAGTGTCCTGTAACAGCTTTATTTTTACTTCTGCCTTTAATCTGGTTTGCTGGATAAAACTGTCTCTTTCAATATTAAGACTGTTGACGCGGTTTAATTGCGTCATCGCACTTTCTGTATTCATGTTTTGTAAGACATTAGTGAATTTGATGCTGGTAAGCTGATAAAGCTCATATGAGGCAGAAAGTTGTTTAATGGCGCCCTCTAGTGTCAGTAGTTCACATTCAACAGACACTGTATTGGCTTCAGCAAGGATTTTCTCCCAGACTAATTCCAAGCTATTTGACAATTCAGTCCTTGAAGCTTCATAATTCTCCATTACTTTCCAAGTGGGTTTAACTGAGCGTTTGGGTAACTCAGTTTCTTCAGGAACTTGTGGGGAGGTAGATGTGAGTTCACATGCAGAAGCTTGGTCACTCATGATAGCAGACTGACTGTGAAAGCAGGCAGGATCTGTGTGCTGAAATATGACACTGTGCAGATTGTCTCAGGCTATAAGGCTGCCATGTGCTGCTCTGTCCCTTCTGTCTTGCTATGAGGGCAGTAAATCTTGTCTGTTTCAGTACTGACATGCAGAAATCTTGTAATTAGGCTGTGAAACTCAGTTTTTCTACTGTTCTGTCTCAACAACAAAGCGATAAAGTTCATCTCCAGGTTGATGTAGGCCTTACTCAAGCTGGTTTGATATTCATCCCTTGCATCGATACAGGCAGCTTAACTCAATGAATAAACTCACAGTTAGGACGACAGACGATGAATCCTTTTGAATGTTCCGTTTAATGATGGATATCCATAGGTAGAAAAACGTTGCAGTTGTAAGCCACATGTAAGATATTTAGCATGGAAGATATACAGGAGTAATGACCAGAATCAGGAAGTGGAGGAGATATATAAAGAACTACGGTGAGAGAGAGAGTTCAGCTAGAAAGAAGGGGACAGATCTTAAAGACACAGAGCAAGAATAATCACATAGTGTAACACAACAGCCTCGGCTTATATTCGGGTCGGCTTATACTCGAGAATATACAGTACTTGTTCTGCGGCTGCCGCTGCCTCTCTGAGTCTTTCTCTCAGTTTCTCACATCAGCCGATCAGCGGCGCCGAGAGAGAGACTCGTCTAATGTAGTTACGTGGCGCACTGACACGATACCAGGAGCGGAGGAGGAGGTGGGTGGAGCCTCTTCCCTGCACTCGCTGCTAACGCCTGGGCCGCTTGGCGTCTAGCAACGAGTGACGTCAGTGAGTCACGTCAGGTCGCTCTGCGGGCAGGTGCAATAGCGTGCGGCTCCACAGACGGGTAAGAAAGCGGGCGGCTCCGCTTTTGGCGCGGTTTGTTGTCGGGGGCGGCGCGGTTTCTGGGCAGACCGTGCTGCTCAGTGTGTTGGCAGCGCAGGTGAGAGTGAGAGAGCAGGCTCAGTGTGGCAGCTGGCCAATCAGCTACCCGGGAGCGGGGGAGCAGAGAGATGAGATCATCCCTCACCGCCCGTGCCTGCCCTGCATTCCTGCAGTGACTTCCGCCCTCACTGTGCAGGCAGCAGAGAGATTACATTATCTCTGGGAGTCTGGGACACAGCAAGAGACAACCAAAACTACACCTTAGCAGGCAAGTTAGTGACAATCCGCAAGGTGTGGCAGGTGACGTGGCAAGTGACAATCCGCAAATTGTGTCAGGTGATGTGGCAAATGACAATCAGCAAGGTGTGGCAGGTGATGTGGCAAATGACAATCTGCATCTGGTGGCAGGCAAGTGACAATCAGCAAGGTGTGGCAGGTGACGTGGCAAGTGACAATCCGCAAGGTGTGGCAGGTGATGTGGGAAGTGACAATCCACAAGATGTGGCAGGTCGACGTGGCAAGTGACAATCCACAACGTGTGGCAAGTGACACGCTCAGGGCTCCCACTAATTGCAGGCAACGGTGGCAAGTGACACACTCGGGGCTCCCACTGATTCTGCATTGAACTATTTAATTTCATATTACAATGTAATAATAGAAATAATGCGCTTCAATCATCCTGACACCATAACAACCATGGTGCCGGGATGATTGAAGCGCCGACACCAACCATTTCCCCGATAAATTTCCCACAAAAAAAACATTTTTCGGCAGCCCCCCCCCCCCCCGAGAAAAGACTCTGGATCCGCCCCTGCTCCCAGACCACCTGAACAATTATCATTGGACTATTTGGTGTAATATCTTCTAGTTCACTTATCTTGTGCATTTAGTAAGCTCAATATTCTTATATTGGGTTTGGTTTAAGTTTAAAAGGGTTGGCGCAGTTTTTTTCTTTTTCTAACTTCTCTAGGTACTGTCACACCATTTCTGCTGCCTATTTTTAGCTGATGCCGCGTACACACGACCGTTTTTCTCGTCGAGAAAAATTACATTTTTTCCTTCGGACGAGAAAAACGATCGTCTGTGGGCTTTTTGTCATTTTTCTCGACGAGAAAAACGGCATTAATCACGACGAGAAAAATTAGAACATGTTCTAATTTTTCTCGTCGTTTTTCCCATTGTTTTTTCCACGGCAGTGTTTCCCATAGGGAAACACTGTCGCGGAGCCCACACACGGTCGTTTTTCTCGACCAAAAAAAAAATGTCGGGAAAAACGGACGTGTGTAGGGAACCAAGCCGTTCCCTCGTTTTTCCCGTCGATTTTCTCGACGGTGTTTTCACCGTCGAGAAAATCGATCGTGTGTACGCGGCATTACTGTTATTTTATCTTTGATTGCTAGCACAGTTTTTTACCCTTTATATCTCCCTGTCCATTGCTCCTTGTCCCCCATTTGCTGATCTCCCGTTATGACCCTGGCTTAGCTAGACTACGATTCCGTTAATCCCTTTTGGCTATATTTATTCGTCTGATTATTGTTATTTTGGGGTCTTGTCTAATATTGGTTTGTTGCGCACTGTGTGTTATTGGAGGTGGTTGCGTTACATATTATTCACATTTCATTAATAAATTATTACTTTCTTCACCTATATAGGTCTGGTTCACTTGTGCAGTCCACACAGTTCTGATCACATCTGATTCATGACAGAAAGCCAAGGCCATCCCTGGTCAGAAGTGGCTGCACAAAGGAACCATCTCAGTTCTGTTGGCTTGCTGAAATGAACCCTAACGTGATTCCCTATTATGCTTTGCTGGCATCTGAGAGTGGCGAGTATCTCCGCCAGACACTAAAAGAGTGGATCAATGACCAGCTGCTTGAGATCATCCGTTTGGCCCACTCCCAGGTTGACCAAGGCTGTGTTTTGTTTCGAGAGGTGCAGCCTTTGATCCAAATATTTGCTGAGCTAGCCCTGTCCTGTGTTCCAGGGGCCTGTGATGATTTTTCTCCCCCTTTCAGTGCTTATCAGGTGGAATCTCTGGTGTGGCTGCTAGAGGATGATCCCTCATGCTTTTTTGAGCACTATTCAGTTTGTCCCCGGCAAAAGCTTGTGGAATGTATTCACTCAGTACAGACCCTTGTCAGACAGGCAGCATGTGATCCATTCTTTGTCCAACCAATACTCTCTGCATGGTCTGATATGTTACAATCAATCCCAGCCAACCCACAACAAATCACTTCTACTATCAGACACCTACCATCACCCATGGCAACCCCTGTTGCAGCTCAGTACACACTGCTTCCCACCAGATACCAATATCCAGTCTCTGCTCCCTGTACCTATCCTGCATTCAACCCACCTGTCTATTCTCAGCTGCCTACAAACCCACAAGAACTTCCTCCAGCTACTGTTACCTCTTCTTTGCCATATCCCAATCCTCCTTTCCAGTCTACTGCACCCCTTACCTACAGAGCTTCAGTGGCTAAGCCCAAAAAAAGACAAAAGTTTTTTCCAACCAAAACAATCCTGTCAATAACCCAACCTGCCTCCACACCAAACAACCTGCTCCAGTCTGCTTGCATGCCAGCTGAAACTGATAACCCACCTGATTCTGCCAAACCTCTGCCTGCTTTCCAGACAGTGTTTCCGCCTGAAGTTCCTGTGTCCCAGTCTGATGTACCAGTGCCTGCTGACCAGTCTGCTGTCCAGTCTGACGCCCCAGTTTCTGTATGCCAGCTTGAAGTTCCTGTATGTCAGCCTGAAGTTCCTGTATGCCAGCCTGAAGCCCTTATGCCAGTGTTCCATCCTGAAGCGCCAGAGCCAGTGTTCCAGTCTGAAGCCCTGGTGCCTTCCTTCCAGTCTGAAGTCCTGGTGCCTTCCTTCCAGTCTGAAGTCCTGGTGCCTTCCTTCCAGTCTGAAGTCCTGGTGCCTTCCTTCCAGTCTGAAGTCCTGGTGCCTTCCTTCCAGTCTGAAGTCCTGGTGCCTTCCTTCCAGTCTGAAGTCTTGGTGCCTTCCTTCCAGTCTGAAGTCTTGGTGCCTTCCTTCCAGTCTGAAGTCTCGGTGCCTGCCTTCCAGCCTGATGTCTCGGTGCCTGTCTTCCAGCCTGATGTCCCGGCGCCTGCCTGCCTTCCAGCCTGATGTCTCGGTGCCTGCCTTCAAGTCTGATGTCTCGGAGCCTGCCTTCCAGCCAGAAGTCCTGGTGTCCCAGTCTGAAGATTGGGTGTCCCAGTCTGAAGATCCGGTGTCCCAGTCTGAAGATCCAGTGTCCCAGTCTGAAGATCCGGTGTCCCAGTCTGAAGATCCGGTGTCCCAGTCTGAAGATCCGGTGCCTGTGTCCCCGCCTGAAGATCCTTTGCCCGTTTCCCGGCCTGAGGTTGTGGCGCCCGTTTCCCGGCCTAAGGTTGTGGCGCCCATTTCCCGGCCTGAGGTTGTGGCGCCCGTTTCCCGGCCTGAGGTTGTGGCGCCTGTTTCCCGGCCTGAGGTGTGGTGCCCGTTTCCCGGCCTGAGGTTGTGGTGCCCATTTCCTAGCCTGAGGAGCCTGCTGCCCAGCCTGATGAGCTTCTGTCTGCTGCCCAGCCTGACGAGCTTCTGTCTGCTGCCCAGCCTGATGAGATGTTCCTGCCTGCTGCCCAGCCTGATGAGATGTTCCTGCCTGCTGCCCAGCCTGAGGTGTTCCTGTCTGCTGCCCAGCCTGAGGTGTTCCTGTCTGCTGCCCAGCCTGAGGTGTTCCTGTCTGCTGCCCAGCTTGATGACCCGGAGCCTGCTGCCCAGCTCGACGACCCGGAGCCTGCTGCCCAGCTCGACGACCCGGAGCCTGCTGCCCAGCTCGACGACCCGGAGCCTGCTGCCCAGCTCGACGACCCGGAGCCTGCTGCCCAGCTCTACGACCCGGAGCCTGCTGCCCAGCTCTACGACCCGGAGCCTGCTGCCCAGCTCGACGACCCGGAGCCTGCTGCCCAGCTCTACGACCCGGAGCCTGCTGCCCAGCTCGACGACCCGGAGCCTGCTGCCCAGCTCGACGACCCGGAGCCTGCTGCCCAGCTCTACGACCCGGAGCTTGCTGCCCAGCTCTACGACCCGGAGCCTGCTGCCCAGCTCGCCGACCCGGAGCCTGCTGTCTGCCTGGATGTGCCTGCTGTTTGCCCGGATGGGCCCACGTCTGCCTGGATGTGCCCGCTGTCTGCCCAGATGTGCCTGTTACCCAGTTTGATGTGCCTGCTACTCAACTTGAGGTTTCTGTGCCTGCTACCCAGCTTGATGTACGTATTGCCCAGCCCGATGTGTCTGTACCCACTGCTAAACTCGAGCTACACCTTGCCCGGCTTAAAGCCATGGACCTTCCTCATGTGACTTTGTCTGCTGCTAGGCTTGATATCATGTACTTTCCCCAGCAAAGGCTAGTTGGAGGTCGCTCCTTTGAGGGGGGGTACTGTCAAGAAAGGTTCCACTCGCTGGTAATACCATCTGATATTTGGCGTGCAGTACTGATGTCCACCAGCAGGTGTATCCTGGCAGTTTGGAACTGTCAGGAGAGCCTTTTCCTGCTGGTGTTATGTGATCTTTGGGCCGCAGTACTGGCGTCCACCAGCGGGTGGATCCTGGCAGGATGGAGCAGATATCTCCTCCTGCAATTAGGAATCACCTGAACCTGATAGCAGGTAATGGTATAAAAACCTGGCAAGTTCAACACACTTTGCCTTGGCTTTGTCTTGTGCCCTGATCGGAACTTTGATCCTGAACCTGTTGCCTGAACCTGTTATCTGAACCTGACTCTGATCCTGATCCAGGGGCGGATCCAGGGGGGGGGGGCAACGGGGCAATAGCCCCCCCCAAAAAATAATACAGTCTCCAAGGCTTTCTCTCTCCGCCACCTCACCAGATTTGCGTTACGAGGCATCATCTGCAGAGACTTTATTTCTGCTTCCCCTGGCTCCCAGCTGGCCTAAGATATATTCCCTGGGCCCCATCAGTTCATTCAGAGGGGCCCATTAGTGTCACTATGGGGGTGGGGATCGCGGTGACACTGGGACCGCTGCTACACACTGGCAGAGTAGCAGCAGAGCAGTGCGAGTGTCGCTTCAATTCCCTGTCAGGCGGAGTGATCTCCACCCGACAGGAGCTTCCTAGTCCCGGCCGGTGTGACGTCACGAGTCAGAGGCTGGAAGCGCGGGATTGAAGACAGGTTGCTGCTGATAGGAGTCAGGACTTGTAGCCAGAGCTCAGTGCACTGCAAGTGAGTAATCATGTAGCTCATTTACATAACAATGCCGTATTTAACACCTTGTCTTAGATGTGTGAAGTGGTTAATGCTTTGGGGGAGGGGAGGGGGGGGGGGGGGTTTAAATAATTTACAATGGTAATTGTAATTTAGCACATGGAGGGGGTTAATGTACTCACCTATGTATTAGTGACCAGTGGCAATTAACCCCTTTGTGCTGCATTAATGACAGTGGCACTATCAGTGTTAATTAACCCCTTTTAGGCTACAGCATGAAGGGGTTTATAAACATTGCCACTAGTGTAGGGTGACCAGACATCCCCGGTTTCAGGGGACAGTCCCCAGATGGAGGACACTGTCCCCAGACCAAGTCTGTCCCCGGTTTTGTCCCCGGATTGGATTTGAACAGGGGCTGGGGTAATTTCAAAGACAGTCAGCGCAGAATAAAAAAAAAATTACACACCCCCGCTCCACCGCACCTACTAGCTTAGGGGGGTGTATTTTTTCCATTATATGTGCCCCTTTCTGATGATCATGTGCTGGTCAGAGTGGAGGGATCATTTCTTCAGTTTCGGACGCATGCCCATTCAGCTCCGCTCGCATGTTCTTCTGCCTTGGCTCAAGTCCCGGCCAGCCGCCTGCCTCTCCTTGCCTTCCCCAGTGGAGTGATCTTCCTCCGCTCCCCACCCAGTAGTAGCCGGGGCCCGGAGAGTGAGACTTGAGAGGCTGTGAGGCGGGCGGCGGTGGGCAGAGAGAGGCAGCTGAGCTCAGCTGATGGCATCCAGCAGCAGGAACAGAGGGGAAGCGGATTCGATGGTGGGGCTGCCAGTGCCTTCAAGGCTTCAACACAGTGGTGTCTGTGAATAGACTACATTGCACTTTGTCTGTTTCTCTGGCATCATGGATGGTATCAGAACTCACAGGCTGCAGGCACTCTATCATGGCTCTGTCACAGTGTGTCACATAACATGGCTGCTGGGTGCTGATTTTGGTAACTTATTGGTCATAAGTATCAACACCCAGCAGACATGTCATCTGACACACTGTGACAGAGCTGAGCCAGAGCCATGATAGAGCGCCTGCTGCCTGTGAGTTATCATAATGCTGATGATGTTAACCAGTTGCTGATCGCCTGACAGCAGATTTATTACTACAGGGCAGTCGCGCTGCGCAGGATCACGTATAAACGTGATCCTGCATTTCTGGGTATGGGAGCCAATCAGCGGCTCCGGCGGACCCGATGCCCACCGGTACCCGTTGATCGTTATGTACAAAGGCAGAACGATGGTCTGCCTATGTAAACAAGGCAGATCGCCGTTCTGTCAGTATGGAAGACATTGATCCTGTGTTCCTGCAAAGCAAGGATAGGGATCTATGCCTTCCCTTAGTAAAAGCACCTCCCCCACATTGAGAAAACACTTGTTAGGCCCACATTTAACCCTTTGATTGCCCTAGATGTTATCCCCTTCCCAGCCAGTGTCATTAGTACAGTGACAGTGCATATTTTTTTAGCACCTATCACTGTATTAGTGTCACTGGTTCCCACAAAGTGTCACTTAGTGTCCGATTTGTCCGCCACAATATCACAGTCCCGCTATGAGGAGTCGCTGATTGCTGCCATTACCAGTAAAAAAATAAATAAAAAATATGTCCCGGGATTTCATTTAAAAAATCTGGTCACCTTACACTAGTGCCACTAATGCAGCACAAAGGGGTTAATTAATTGCCACTGGTCAGTAATACATCAGTGAGTACATTAACCCCCTCCACATGCCATATTACAATTACCAATCATTATCATCATGATAATCACACAGTACAGGTGCCTTGAGCCTCAGCACCTGTATTGTGTGATTATCATGATTATAAATAATGATGTTATAGAATGACGGAAAAATGTATCTTTAGGCTTCATTCACACAGGGCGTGCTGCAAACATGCGTCTAACATGCAGGGCTGTCTTTTACTGGCTTGGGGATGCTTAAAGTGTTACATGCATCCCATTTATTCCTACTGAGACACACAGCCACTATATCCCAATATGTCATGCGTGCGAGTCCCAGAATGCATGCAGGGTGCGTTCAGGGACCTGCACCAGCATGTCATATTGGGATAAAGCGGCTGTGTGTCTCAGTAGTAGTGATGAGCCAAACACCCCCGGGTTCGGTTCGCACCAGAACCCGAGAACGGACCGAAAGTTCGTACGAACATTAGAACCCTATTAAATACAATGGATGCGAACGTTCGAATTCTAAAGTGCTAATTATAACAACTATTATGCATGTTATTGTCCTAAAAAGGGTTTGGGAACCCGGGTTGTGCACCAGGGGACATGTATCAATGCAAAAAGAAGTTTTAAAAACGGTCGTTTTTCGGGAGCAGTCATTTTAATGATGCATAAAGTGAAAAAAAAAAGTCAAATATTCCTTTAAATATCGTACCTGGGGGGTGTCTAAAGTATGCCTGTGAAGTGCCACGTGTTTCCCGTGTTTAGAACTGTCCCTGCACAAAATGACACTTCTAAAGGAAAAAAAAGCCATTTAAAACTGCTTGCGGCTTTAATGTAATGTCTGGTCCCGGTAATATGGATGAAAATCTTTAAGAAAAATGGCATAGCTACCCCATCACCCCCCCCCCCTACCCCAGCCCATTACCAGCCCCTTTGGGTCTTGTATGGATATTAAGGGGAACCCCGCACATAAAATAAAAAAGGCCCTATATACTCTGAACAGCCGTATACAGGCGGTGCATACAAGACAGGGACTGTAGGTTTGTTCTTATGTAGAGTGAGTCTGTAATTTTGAACAGGTACATTGTTGAAGTGTAGCTCCAGCCCAAAAATCTATTTTTAAACTTTTTGGAAAACATAGGTAAGGGTTATCACCCCTGTAACATTTGTTTTGCTGTCTGTGCCCCTGTTCAGAACATTTCACCTCACTTTCCGTCCCAATGACAACTGTTTTTGAAATGTGGTGTTTTTCTTGAAACAAGGATTGCTGATAAAGCATCAGTACAGAGGAGACACCTTTCTCCCATATTAATTCTTACAGGAGAGAATTTTCCTTCCAAGGGGTAGATTTCCTCTCACTTCCTGTTGTCTTCTTGCGTTTGCAAGTAGGAGTCGTTTGTAAGTTGGATGTTTGAAAGTAGGGACCTGCCGTATATACTCTGCAGAAATAGGCCCCTTAGTTGTTGGTGTTGGCACAACACTGTAAGCACTCACAGTTACTCTTGGTTGGTGCTGGAACGCCCTGCTGTCAACTATTATAATTTTAATTACATATAATTGTTGAACAGTGGTAGTAAAAATTGGGCCTTTGATGGTGGTGCTGGTGCCACAACACTGTAAGCCCTGACAGTTACTCTTGGTGGGTGCAGCAATGGGCCCTGCTGTGAATTATTAGATCAAGAATTGTAATTGCATGCCCCTGTTGAACAGGGGCTGAAAAATTGGGCCTTTCGTGGTGGTGGTGGTGTTGCCACAACACTGTAAGCCCTCAGAGTTACTCTTGGTGGGTGCAGGAATGGGCCCTGCTGTGAATTATTAGATCAAGAATTGTAATTACATGCCCCTTTTGAACAGGGGCTGAAAAATTGGGCCTTTCGTGGTGGTGGTGGTGGTGGCGTTGCCACAACACTGTAAGCCCTCAGAGTTACTCTTGGTGGGTGCAGGAATGGGCCCTGCTGTGAATTATTAGATCAAGAATTGTAATTACATGCCCCTTTTGAACAGGGGCTGAAAAATTGGGCCTTTCGTGGTGGTGGTGGTGGTGGCGTTGCCACAACACTGTAAGCCCTGACAGTTACTCTTGGTGGGTGCAGCAATGGGCCCTGCTGTGAATTATTAGATCAAGAATTGTAATTTCATGCCCCTGTTGAACAGGGGCTGAAAAATTGGGCCTTTCGTGGTGGTGGTGGTGGTGGTGGTGTTGCCACAACACTGTAAGCCCTCAGAGTTACTCTTGGTGGGTGCAGGAATGGGCCCTGCTGTGAATTATTAGATCAAGAATTGTAATTACATGCCCCTTTTGAACAGGGGCTGAAAAATTGGGCCTTTCGTGGTGGTGGTGGTGGTGGCGTTGCCACAACACTGTAAGCCCTCAGAGTTACTCTTGGTGGGTGCAGGAATGGGCCCTACTGTGAATTATTAGATCAAGAATTGTAATTACATGCCCCTTTTGAACAGGGGCTGAAAAATTGGGCCTTTTGTGGTGGTGGTGGTGGTGGCGTTGCCACAACACTGTAAGCCCTGACAGTTACTCTTGGTGGGTGCAGCAATGGGCCCTGCTGTGAATTATTAGATCAAGAATTGTAATTGCATGCCCCTGTTGAACAGGGGCTGAAAAATTGGGCCTTTCGTGGTGGTGGTGGTGGTGGTGGTGTTGCCACAACACTGTAAGCCCTCAGAGTTACTCTTGGTGGGTGCAGGAATGGGCCCTGCTGTGAATTATTAGATCAAGAATTGTAATTACATGCCCCTTTTGAACAGGGGCTGAAAAAATGGGCCTTTCGTGGTGGTGGTGGTGGTGGTGGTGGTGGCGTTGCCACAACACTGTAAGCCCTCAGAGTTACTCTTGGTGGGTGCAGGAATGGGCCCTGCTGTGAATTATTAGATCAAGAATTGTAATTACATGCCCCTTTTGAACAGGGGCTGAAAAATTGGGCCTTTCGTGGTGGTGGTGGTGGTGGCGTTGCCACAACACTGTAAGCCCTGACAGTTACTCTTGGTGGGTGCAGCAATGGGCCCTGCTGTGAATTATTAGATCAAGAATTGTAATTGCATGCCCCTGTTGAACAGGGGCTGAAAAATTGGGCCTTAGGCACTGGTGGCACAACACTACAACCCCTCACAGATACTGTACTTGGAGCACAGCAATGAGCCCTATGGCAAATTATTGCTAAAAAAATTGTAATTACACGCCCCTGTAAAACAGGGGCTGAAAAATTGGGCCTTAGCCACTGGTGGCGGCACCCATAAACAAAAATGATCTTCCAAGCTATCATCATCAATCGTATCATTGAGGACTCGGAGGAGGAGGATAGCCAGTCAACATAACAGCACAGGCACTCAGCATCAGCATCAGTCTTGAAGGGATGTGACATGTTAAAATCAATTAGTCTGTTATATCAGCATCAGGTGTGTGGTAGCTGGTGGTGATCCAAGACTGGTTCATCTTGATGAAAGTCAGTCGATCAACCGAGTCGGTGGACAGGCGCACCCTGTGATCCGTGACAAATCCTCCAGCAGCACTGAATGTGCGTTCCGAAAGAACGCTGGATGCAGGACAGGCCAGTAGCTCAATTGCATACTGTGCAAGCTCTGGCCAGTGATCCATCCTCAAGACCCAGTAAGCCAGAGGATTTTCGGTGGGGAAGGTGTCCAAGTCTGACCTTGCCCCTAGATATTCCTGCACCATGTTTATCAGACGCTGGCGATGGTTGCTGGAACCGATCATACTTTGGGGCTGCGGACTAAAGAATTGTCTGAACGCATCGGTCAGACGGCCACCTTCCCCACCGCTCCTTCTTTGACTGGCCGAAGCCTCAGCAACTCGTTGTCCAGGACCAGGAGTTTGTAACCTCCCAGTCTCTGGGAACGCGTTGCACAGACCTTTCTGCAAGGCCTCCCGGAGTTGTCTCATCCTCTGCTCCCTCTGCGACGGTAACATAAGGTCCGCAACCTTACCCTTGTACCGTGGATCAAGGAGAGTGGCCAGCCAGTAATGGTCCCTCTCCTTGATCCGAAGAATACGAGGATCCTTCCGCAGACTTTGCAGGATCAGGGAGGCCATGCAGCGTAGGTTTGCTGAGGCATTCGCTCCGGAGTCCTCTGGGTCACTAAGGACGACATGATCCGCAGCCACCTCCTCCCAGCCACGTACAAGTCCACTGGTTTCTTGGGACTGTAAATCATCCCTAAAAGACTGCTGCTGATGATGCTGAGTGCCAGCCTCCACCTCCATGCTGACACAATCCTCCTCCTCCTCCTCCTCCTCCTCCTCTTCCTCTTCCTGTGCGATGGGTGGGACAGAAGGAACACTGTCTGGGTAAAGGGGGCCTTGAGAGGCAAGGAAGTCCTCCTCTTCCTGCCTCTGTTCTGCCTCAAGTGCCCTGTCCATTATTCCACGCAGCGTGTGCTCCAACAGGTGGACAAGAGGTACAGTGTCACTGATGCATGCACTGTCACTGCTCACCATCCTCGTGGCCTCCTCAAATGGTGCCAGGACAGTGCATGCATCCCTGATCATGCCCCACTGGCGTGGAGAAAAAAAACCAAGCTCCCCTGACCCTGTCCTGGTGCCGTAGTCGCACAGGTACTCATTGATGGCCCTCTGCTGCATGTGCAGCCGCTGCAGCATGGCCAACGTTGAGTTCCACCTGGTGGGCATGTCACATATAAGGCGGTTCTTGGGCAGGTTCAACTCCTTTTGCAGCTCAGCCAGGCGAGCACTGGCATTATAAGATCTGCGGAAATGCACACAGACTTTCCTGGCCTGCCTCAGGACATCCTGTAAGCCCGGGTACCTGCCCAAGAACCGCTGCACCACCAGGTTAAGGACGTGAGCCACACAGGGCACATGGGTCAGTTGTCCCTGTCGGAGGGCGGAGAGGAGGTTGGTGCCATTGTCGCAAACCACCATTCCTGGCTTAAGCTGGCGTGGCGTCAACCACCTCTCGGCCTGGCCCTGCAGAGCAGACAGGACCTCTGCCCCAGTGTGGCTTCTGTCCCCCAAACACACCAGCGCAAGCACGGCATGGCATCTTTTTGCCTGCGTACTTGCGTAGCCCCTTGAACGGCTACGGAGCACCGCTGGTTCATAGGACAAACCACAGGAAGAGGCCATGGAGGAAGAAGAAGAGGAGGGGGTGGAGGAGAGAGGTGTGTCACAACCAGTAGTAGCATTTTGGAGGCGTGGCGGTGGAACAACCTCCAACACTACTGCACCTTGTCCTGCATCCTTCCCAGCTGCCAAAAGAGTGACCCAATGGGCTGTGAAAGAAAGGTAACGTCCCTGTCTATGCCTGCTGGACCATGAGTCAGCGGTAATATGCACCTTACCGCTGACCGCCCTGTCCAGCGAGGCCAAGACATTGCCTTCCACATGCCGGTAGAGAGCCGGAATAGCCTTCCGTGAGAAAAAGTGGCGTTTGGGAACCTGCCACTGAGGAACCGCACATTGCACAAACTCACGGAAGGGGGCCGAGTCTACCAACTGAAAAGGCAGCAGTTGAAGCGCTAGCAATTTAGCCAAGCTAGCATTCAACCGCTGGGCATGTGGATGGCTGGGAGTGAACTTCTTTCGACGGTCCAGCAGCTGGGGCAGGGAAATTTGCCTGCTAGAATCGGACGTCGGTGTACTGCTAGCAGAGTGGCCGCAAGTACTTGGCTGTGACACACCTAATTCTACACCTTCATTCCTCTCAGTGCATGTTTCAGAGAGGACTGAAGTTATAGTGGGGTTGGAAATCCCAGCTGATGCGGTGCAAGGAGAGGTCCGCTTTGTTCTTTGGTGTGGGTCTTTGAGGTAGGCTTGCCAACGAGCTGCATGGCAGGTCAACATATGTCTGGTCAGGCATGTGGTACCCAAGCGGCTGATGTTTTGGCCACGCGATATACGCTTGAGACATATGTTGCAAACAGCAGCTGTGCGATCTGATGCACTAGCCTCAAAAAAGGCCCACACCAAAGAACTTTTTGAATGACGGGCAGAGGCAGCGCCCTGCACAGGCGGAGCTCTGCGGTGTGATTCCGTCGGTGTACTGCCCTTACGCTGGCCACCAAAGGGCATCCTGCCTCGTTGGAGATGTGCCTCCTCCTCATCCTCCTCCTCCTCCTCTCTCCTATTAGGCACCCACGTGGAGTCAGTGACCTCATCATCCCCTCCCTCCTCATCACTGGAGCCAATCTGGCAGTATGCTGCAGCTGCTGGAACATGACTGCCAGATTGGTGTCCTTCTTGAGCATCCCCTCTGTCTGCTCTCACGCTACTGCCTTCCTGTAGCTGGGTTTCATCATCAGACCCTTCGAAACGCTGGGCATCCTCCTGGAGCATGTACCCAACACTGTGCTCAAACAGTTCGGGGGACTCCTCAGGAGGAGGACATGGTGGGTCTAGGGAAGGAGTGACTGATGATGAGTCTGACATTGATACCAGGGAAGAGGACGCTTTGGCAGCTGCTTTGCCAGTACCCTGAGCCTGGGTGAGAGAGGATGAGGAGGAGGAGGAGGGCTTGGTCATCCACTCTACCAAGTCTTCGGCATGATGTGGCTCAACATGTCCAGCTGCCGAAAAGAAGGACAAGCGTGTCCCATGGCCATGTGCTGATGACAATGCACCGCGTCCACGACCAGCACTGTTGCCCCCAGACACAGAGCCTGCTTGCCCTCTTTTATTGCCTCCTGACTGTCTGCCTCTCCTTGTTTGCCTTCCAGACATTCTAATAGATGGCCTGCAGGGAGATGGGAAAAAAGCAATAAGGGCTACCTTCAGGTGTCCTTCTCTGTCCCTTTACTTAAGGATTTCTAAATATGGTTGAGGATGATTGCTTTTGCACAGAATAGCACAACGACAATTTCCCTGACTGTCCAAAAAACAAGGATTTCAAAGATGGTTGATGAGGAATGCTTTAGCACACTATAGCACAAGGAGAATTTCCCTCACTGTCCTTCCCTGTCCCTAGAAACAAGGATTATCACAGTGAAAGAAACTGACACTCTTCCTACCTATAGCTTTCTGTCCCTAAAAAAAATGTTTTTTTAAAGCACACTATAGCACAAGGAGAATTTCCCTCACTGTCCTTCCCTGTCCCTAGAAACAAGGATTATCACAGTGAAAGAAACTGACACTCTTCCTACCTATAGTTTTCTGTCCGTAGAAAAAATGTTTTTTTAAAGCACACTATAGCACAAGGAGAATTTTCCTCACTGTCCTTCCCTGTCCCTAGAAACAAGGATTATCACAGTGAAAGAAACTGACACTCTTCCTACCTATAGCTTTCTGTCCCTAAAAAAAATGTTTTTTTAAAGCACACTATAGCACAAGGAGAATTTCCCTCACTGTCCTTCCCTGTCCCTAGAAACAAGGATTATCACAGTGAAAGAAACTGACACTCTTCCTACCTATAGTTTTCTGTCCCTAGAAAAAATGTTTTTTTAAAGCACACTATAGCACAAGGAGAATTTCCCTCACTGTCCTTCCCTGTCCCTAGAAACAAGGATTATCACAGTGAAAGAAACTGACACTCTTCCTACCTATAGTTTTCTGTCCCTAGAAAAAATGTTTTTTTAAAGCACACTATAGCACAAGGAGAATTTCCCTCACTGTCCTTCCCTGTCCCTAGAAACAAGGATTATCACAGTGAAAGAAACTGACACTCTTCCTACCTATAGTTTTCTGTCCCTAGAAAAAATGTTTTTTTAAAGCACACTATAGCACAAGGAGAATTTCCCTCACTGTCCTTCCCTGTCCCTAGAAACAAGGATTATCACAGTGAAAGAAACTGACACTCTTCCTACCTATAGTTTTCTGTCCCTAGAAAAAATGTTTTTTTAAAGCACACTATAGCACAAGGAGAATTTCCCTCACTGTCCTTCCCTGTCCCTAGAAACAAGGATTATCACAGTGAAAGAAACTGACACTCTTCCTACTTATAGTTTTCTGTCCCTAGAAAAAATGTTTTTTTAAAGCACACTATAGCGCAAGGAGAATTTCCCTCACTGTCCTTCCCTGTCCCTAGAAACAAGGATTATCACAGTGAAAGAAACTGACACTCTTCCTACCTATAGTTTTCTGTCCCTAGAAAAAATGTTTTTTTAAAGCACACTATAGCACAAGGAGAATTTCCCTCACTGTCCTTCCCTGTCCCTAGAAACAAGGATTATCACAGTGAAAGAAACTGACACTCTTCCTACTGTGAGGGGGTTAGCTCGGCAGCTGGTGTGTTTAACCCCCGGGATGGGCTCCCCACACAAAACAGGCCCAGCAAACGGAGGTTGTGGTTTTCAAAATCAAAAAGGTGCGGTTTATTTTCTATTTACAGTGACAAAACACAGCAAAGCAAAAGAAACATAACCAAAATAAATCCTGGTCAAGTTGACCTCTGACTAAACATACAGGTTTCCTAACTAACAACTGGGATCAGCCTAGTGCTGTCCTAGTCCCTAAGTCCCTGGTTTTAAATGTCCAAGCAAATAGCCACACAGGCTTTGTCTCACCGCACAGGGGTTCACTCTCCCTAGACAGTCCACACAGGTCTGGTTCCAGGCATGAGCTAACATCTAATGAAGCTGGGAGTTCTTATAGAGGCCTAAATGAGCTGACAAGCTTCAGCTGGTCTCATCAACTCCCTGTCTGCACGACGCCCAGCCCTCTCCCTAGAGGTATGAGTCATCCATGAGCCCACTAGCCTTATACAACTCTCCACCTAGTTGTATAAGTCGGCGTAAAGCCTGAATCTGGGCGAAATATATCTACCCCCCTGGATGCAACCAGGTGACTTTACCTTCCTGCTGTCACATACCCCCCCTCTTGTTTTAACCTCGGGGTTGGAACACCAGCAATCAGGCATTCATGTACTCGAGACAAAGCATCCACATTCCCCATTTGAACGCCAGGGCGATGCTTTACTGTGAAGTTGAATTCCTGGAGGGCCAGGAACCACCTATTCACTCTTCTATTTGTTTCCTTGTTTTGAGCCATCCACTTTAACGGAGCGTGATCCGTAACCATGTCAAAGTGCCTACCTAGCAGGTAGTACCGAAGGGAATCTAGAGCCCACTTCACCGCTAAACACTCCTTTTCAACGGTGGCGTAATTTACCTCATAGGACTTCAACTTCCTGCTGAGGTAAATGACTGGGTGCTCTTCCCCGTTCCAGACCTGGGACAATACTGCTCCTAACCCCACATCTGACGCATCACTTTGTACGACAAAGTCTTTAGAGAAGTCGGGTGAGTACAACACTGGCTGGCTACATAAGGCTTGTTTCAAGAATTGGAATGCTGCCTCAGCCTCGGGGGTCCATTTAATCATGACCGACCCTTTCCCCTTCGTCAGGTTGGTTAGGGGCACAGCCTTAGAAGCAAAGTGGGGAATGAATCGCCGATAATACCCAGCGATTCCCAGAAAGGCTCGTACCTGCTTCTTGCTGTTGGGACGTGGCCAACTCTGGATGGCCTCGACTTTGTTGAGTTGGGGTTTTATTACTCCCCTCCCAATGGTGTACCCAAGATATTTGGCCTCCTCCTGCCCAATGGTACACTTCTTGGGGTTAGCCGTAAACCCCGCTTCCCGAACAGAGTCCAGGACTGCTTGCACTTTTGGCAGATGTGAGGCCCAATCTGTGCTATGGACAATTACGTCATCCAGGTAAGCCGCAGCATACTTCCGATGGGGCCTCAGTATCTGGTCCATTTTCCGCTGGAATGTGGCCGGCGCATTCTGTAACCCGAACGGCATTCTTTTATATTGGAACGCCCCGTCTGGGGTTACAAATGCGGTTTTCTCTTTGGCCGACTTGGCCAGGGGGATTTGCCAATACCCTTTTGTGAGGTCAAGAGTCGTCATGTATCGGGCTGTTCCCAGCCGGTCGATCAACTCATCTATACGTGGCATGGGGTAGGTGTCAAATTTTGTAACTTTGTTCAACTGACGAAAATCGTTACAAAATCGCCAGCTCCCATCCGGTTTAGGCACCAACACGATGGGACTAGACCAATCACTTTGGGACTCCTCTATCACCCCTAAGTTCAGCATTTTCTGTACTTCCTCCCGTATTGCCTCCCGTCGAGCCTCTGGGATCCGATAGGGTTTTAACTTCACCCTTTCACCGGGCGGGGTAATGATGTCATGCTCTACCCCAGATGTTTGTCCCGGCAGCTCAGAGAATACCTCCTTGTTGCGAAGCACAAACTCCTTAACCTCCTGTTGTTGGGGTTGTGACAAGGTGGCTGCTATTCCAACCTCAGGAATCACGCAACCAGTTTGAGCTGGTGACCAAGTGTCTGCGACTAGGGACTCTCTATCCCTCCAGGCTTTCAACAGATTAACGTGATAGATCTGTTCGGGCTTTCGCCTTCCTGGTTGTCTGACCTTGTAATTCACTTCGCTCACTTTTTCCATTATCTCGTAGGGGCCTTGCCATTTGGCAAGGAATTTACTTTCAACCGTAGGGACAAGTACCAATATCCTATCCCCCGGGGAAAAGGTACGGGTCTTGGCTCCACGGTTGTACACTCTCTGCTGTGCCAACTGCGCTTGGGCCAAATGTTCCTTCACGATGGGCATTACCTGTGCAATTCGATCTTGCATCAGGGCGACATGCTCAATCACACTCCTGTGGGGAGAACTCTCACTTTCCCAAGTTTCCTTGGCAATATCCAACAGCCCTCTTGGGTGTCTCCCATACAGTAACTCAAAGGGGGAGAATCCCGTAGAGGATTGGGGCACCTCCCTAATAGCAAACATCAAATAAGGAAGTAAACAGTCCCAATCCTTTCCATCTCTATCCACCACTTTCTTCAACATTTGTTATAGGGTTTTGTTGAATCTTTCAACCAGCCCATCGGTTTGGGGGTGATACACAGACGTACGCAATTGCGTCACTTTGAACAATTTACACAGCTCTTTCATAACCCGGGACATAAAGGGTGTACCTTGGTCCGTAAGCAGTTCTTTACAAATACCCACCCGGCTAAAAACAAGAGATAGCTCTTTGGCTATGGTTTTGGCCGAGGTATTTCGGAGAGGGATCGCTTCTGGATAACGGGTGGCATAGTCCATTATAACTAATATGTACTGGTGCCCCCTAGCGGACTTGATTATAGGACCTACCAAATCCATGGCGATCCTCTCAAACGGGACCTCAATGATGGGTAGAGGGACCAGCGGGCTACGGAAATGTGGCATCGGGGCCAACCTCTGACACACAGGGCAGGAGGAACAATCATTTTCTACGTCCTTCATCACCCCCGGCCAATAGAATCTCTGTAATACCCTCTCTCGGGTTTTCTCTGTCCCCAGATGACCTCCAAGAATGTGCCCATGGGCCAACTCCAACACCAACTTCCTGTAAGGTTTGGGCACCACAAGCTGCTCAACGGTTTCTTCTGCCCTTTTTGCCACCCGATACAGTAGGTCCTTCTCTACGCTGAAGTATGGGTAAGTGCAGGTATTATCTGGGTTCACTAACTCGCCATCTATTTTCACTACGTTTTCCCGTGCCTTTATTAGGGCGGGGTCTTTCAACTGTTCTGTGGCAAAGTTTTCCCTGTGAACCTCAAGATCAGAAAACTCCACAGACGGTAGGTTTTCGTCTGAGGAGGTGGGCTCCTCTCCAGTTTCTTGAGTCTCCCCTGCCAATACTGATAAGGGAAATTCCGGAGAGTCCTCACCACTCTCAGGGGAGTTCTGGCTATCACATTCCTGGTACATAGGGGCACCAGTGAGGGGCTCAGGATCATCCCACAGTTCCCAGAACTTCGGAAAATCCCTTCCCACAATGGCGTCATGCGGTAACTGAGATACTAAGCCCACTGGATGAGAGAGGGTACCTTTGGGGGTCTCGAAACACACTGTAGTCACTGGATACTCTCGGGTGTCCCCATGCACACAAATAACAGCTACCTTGCTATTCCCAGAGACCTCTGTTTTAACTAACTCAGCCTTTATCAGGGTCACAAGGCTACCTGAATCCAGCAATACCACAACATTTCTACCATTAACACACATTTTGCATAAATGTTTCTCAGTTCCTCGAATGGCAGTGCATGCGACTGTCGCACACAGCGACTGACGTCTGCCCGTCAGAAAGTCACACTGCATGGGTTCCTCCACAACCGGGCAATTGGCTGCAATATGTCCCGCTTGCCGGCAGCGGTAGCAAACGATCCTTCTTGCCGCCTCTTGAGCCGCTGATTTCCCAGGCTGTTCTCGCCAAACTTGGGGTAGAGCTCCCACCCTCTCACTCTCTCCACCCTCACCCCTTGGAATCCTCTTATCCGCCCCTGGGGATGGTCTGGTCTTAGGGTGGAAAGTCCGAGTGTCTCTGGAAGAGGCCGTCAGGTTCTCTGTAGCCAAGTATTTCTCCACACGATCCACAAGACCATCGGCCGTCTCTGGGTCTCCATGGCTTACCCACTTTTGGATGGCAGTAGGAAGAGCTCTCAAAAACCGATCCATTACAACATGTTCCACAATCTTTGGTGCGGACAAAGTCTCTGGCTGTAGCCACTTTCTGCTCAGGTGAATGAGATCATACATTTGAGACCTGGGGGGTTTTCCAAGCTGGAAAGTCCAGTTATGCACACGCTGAGCCCGGACAGCCTGGGTGACACCCAGCCTTGCCAATATTTCAGCTTTTAGCATCACATAGTCTTTTGCTTGGTTAGGCTCTAGGTCATAGTAAGCTTTCTGCGATTCACCAGTTAACAGAGGAGCCACCAGTCCAGCCCACTGCTCCTCAGGCCACTTTTCTCTTTCAGCGGTCCTTTCAAATGTGGTCAAAAATACCTCTGGATCATCCTCTCCAGTCATTTTTGTCAATAAACGACTCACCCCAAAGGACGCGGTATTAGTGGGACGGCTTTCCTCACTGGTCTGCGGACGTTGCTGCATTACTGCTTCCATCTGTTGTTGTAGTCTCTGCTCTTGCTTCTGCAACAGGTCTATGAAGCGGGCCTCAGATTGCTGCTGGGCTCGTTGCTGAGCCTCCAGACTCTGTTGCAAAGTTGCGTTTGTCTGCTGCTGGGCTGCAAGGCTCTGTTGATGAGCTTGCTGCTGGGCTGCGAAGTTCTGTTGTTGAGCTGCAAGGCTCTGTTGATGAGCTGCAAGGCTCTTTTTCAAACCTGCATTTGTCTGCTGTTGATTGGCATTTGCTAGAGCCAGCTGCTTCAGTATCTCCTCCATGCTGGCTTAAAAAAAAACTGCCACTGGTTCTCCACCAACTGTGAGGGGGTTAGCTCGGCAGCAGGTGTGTGTGACCCCCGGGATGGGCTCCCCACACAAAACAGGCCCAGCAAACGGAGGTTGTGGTTTTCAAAATCAAAAAGGTGCGGTTTATTTTCTATTTACAGTGACAAAACACAGCAAAGCAAAAGAAACATAACCAAAATAAATCCTGGTCAAGTTGACCTCTGACTAAACATACAGGTTTCCTAACTAACAACTGGGATCAGCCTAGTGCTGTCCTAGTCCCTAAGTCCCTGGTTTTAAATGTCCAAGCAAATAGCCACACAGGCTTTGTCTCACCGCACAGGGGTTCACTCTCCCTAGACAGTCCACACAGCTCTGGTTCCAGGCATGAGCTAACATCTAATGAAGCTGGGAGTTCTTATAGAGGCCTAAATGAGCTGACAAGCTTCAGCTGGTCTCATCAACTCCCTGTCTGCACGACGCCCAGCCCTCTCCCTAGAGGTATGAGTCATCCATGAGCCCACTAGCCTTATACAACTCTCCACCTAGTTGTATAAGTCGGCGTAAAGCCTGAATCTGGGCGAAATATATCTACCCCCCTGGATGCAACCAGGTGACTTTACCTTCCTGCTGTCACACTACCTATAGTTTTCTGTCCCTAGAAAAAATGTTTTTTTAAAGCACACTATAGCACAAGGAGAATTTCCCTCACTGTCCTTCCCTGTCCCTAGAAACAAGGATTATCACAGTGAAAGAAACTGACACTCTTCCTACCTATAGTTTTCTGTCCCTAGAAAAAATGTTTTTTTAAAGCACACTATAGCACAAGGAGAATTTCCCTCACTGTCCTTCCCTGTCCCTAGAAACAAGGATTATCACAGTGAAAGAAAAAATGACACTCTTCCTACCTATAGTTTTCTGTCCCTAGAAAAAATGTTTTTTTAAAGCACACTATAGCACAAGGAGAATTTCCCTCACTGTCCTTCCCTGTCCCTAGAAACAAGGATTATCACAGTGAAACACACTGACACTCTCCCTACCTATCCTTCTCTTTCCCTAAACTAAAGGAATCCAGGTTAAGCAAGAAAAAATAAATGTCACTGTCCCTGCCTATGCTTCTCTTTCCCTGCTCCGGAACACACTACACTAGGCCGCCGTGCTGGCGGCCTTTTATAGTGTGGGGCGTGTACTAAACACCCTCAGCAATAATTGGCCACAGGCATCCTGCCTGTGGCCAATCATTGCTCTCCTCGCTGCCGGCGCTGTGATTGGCCAAGCATGCGGGGTCACAGTGCATGCTTGGCCAATCACAGCGCCTGGATGACACTGCGATGGCGTAGTGCATTGTGGGCCGTTCGCGTCACTCGAATTAGGCGCGAACGGCCCAAATCGTTCGATGTTCGTTGAACGATCGAACAGCCGATGTTCGAGTCGAACGTATGTTCGACTCGAACACCGAGCTCATCCCTACTCAGTAGGAATAAATGGGATGCATGCAACACTTTAAAACAGTGTCACTGTTTTAAACAAGGTTAGGACTGTATGATACGCTAAATACAGTTCTGTAAGCAACACCTTATTTTCCGGCAGTGCCCCTCCCGAAATTAGACTCTGGATCCGCCCCTGTAGTCCGGGAACAGGTACAAATAGGTTAGGGATCAGGTCCTGATCCCTAACCTATTTGTACCTGGTCCCGTCAGTCTAGAGTTGCCACCTCATCCCTTTAAACCCGAACACATATGAATTACACAGGTTCTGAGGCAAATTTAGTGCAGATCAGGCACTAAGTGAGTTTAATTACCACCTTAATCAGCCACAGAACCTGTGTAATCAATATGTGTTTGGTTTTAAAGGGATGAGGTGGCAACCCTACGTCAGTCCTGTATCCCTGGATCCCTGCCCTGCTGTCTGATCCCTTTCACCCTCTCCCTGTCCCTTGCTCCTTGTCCCCCATTTGCTGATCTCCCGTTATGACCCTGGCTTAGCTAGACTACGATTCCGGTATTTCCTTTTGGCTATATTTATTCGTCTGATTATTGTTATTTTGGGGATCTTGTCTAATATTAGTTTGTTGTGCACTGTGTGTTATTGGAGGTGGTTGCGTTACATATTATTCACATTTCATTAAAAAATTATTACTTTCTTCACCTATATACGTCTGGTTCACTTGTGCAGTCGGCACAGTTCTGATCACATCTGATTCATGACACATTCATTCTTTCTGCAAGACAAAACACAAGCCAAAAATACTAATGTCAGTCTAAACTCTACTAATCTTATCCCCATATAGGCCACAATCTCGAAGTAGTATAGGCCACTGATGACCCAAGTTAAAATGTTACCTTCGGTCTCACGTTCGGCGCTTACTCCTTCCTCTGCACACAGAACGTAGGTACGACACATGCGTGTTAGCTTTATATACACTGCGCATGCGTGAAACTCCGCCCGCGTCGCCCGCTCCTGACGTTCTTTCTAGCATATTTCCCGCCCCTTCTCTTTCGGCGCACAGTGGGAGACAACATGGCAGAGACACAGCAGGTGCAGGTTAATTACAGTAACGACGAGGAAAGCCTGAAGCCAGAAACGTCCCGATCCAGGAGGAGATACAAGGCCTCCAATATGTCTTCTGCAGAGATCCACCTGAGGTGCCACCATCTTCTGGAGGACCGAAGACCCGGCTCATCGTGGGCACTGTGAAGCCACTCACAGTAGCGGAGGAACCGGACAGGAGTCAGTCCGGTCTGGGTGAGAGAGCGCCAGCT
>JARGYO010005626.1:214476934-214685348 GCA_029206835.1 Rana muscosa | reverse complement strand
CAGAACCACATCTAAGTCACTTGTTTGCCTATTAACTTTGCCTAGGCCCATCATTGACCACAGTTATACTTTGGAGAGACTGTTTGCTGAACTGAGTTTGTTCAGTCTCTCCAGCTTTGCCAAGTTAGCGATTATCTGCTACCCCTATTGGATTACAGTTTGTTTCTCCATGTGCACCACCGACAGTTGCTAGCGAATATTCTTCAACAAACTATTCTCCAAGTTATAGTCAGGCCTGACTGGGTAGTATAGGACATTGCTGGGCGCCATTTTTATGTTCACGAGGGAGGATAGCTGCAGCGGGGTTAATATACATTCATTGCATTATTGAATGTTATACCCTTTTAATGTGTATACCTATATTGCAGGGATCTGCATGAGATATTGTATACAAATTACTAGTGATGAGCCGAACACCCCCGGGTTCGGTTCGCACCAGATCCCGCGAACGGACCGAAAGTTCGTACGAACATTAGAACCCTATTAAATACAATGGATGCGAACGTTCGAATTCTAAAGTGCTAATTATAACAACTATTATGCATGTTATTGTCCTAAAAAGGGTTTGGGAACCCGGGTTCTGCACCAGGGGACATGTATCAATGCAAAAAGAAGTTTTAAAAACGGTCGTTTTTCGGGAGCAGTCATTTTAATGATGCATAAAGTGAAAAAAAAAAAGTCAAATATTCCTTTAAATATCGTACCTGGGGGGTGTCTAAAGTATGCCTGTGAAGTGCCACGTGTTTCCCGTGTTTAGAACTGTCCCTGCACAAAATGACACTTCTAAAGGAAAAAAAAGCCATTTAAAACTGCTTGCGGCTTTAATGTAATGTCTGGTCCCGGTAATATGGATGAAAATCTTTAAGAAAAATGGCATAGCTACCCCATGACCCCCCCCCCCCCTACCCCAGCCCATTACCAGCCCCTTTGGGTCTTGTATGGATATTAAGGGGAACCCCGCACATAAAATAAAAAAGGCCCTATATACTCTGAACAGCCGTATACAGGCGGTGCATACAAGACAGGGACTGTATGTTTGTTCTTATGTAGAATCTGTTTGTAATTTTGAACAGGTACATTGTTGAAGTGTAGCTCCAGCCCAAAAATCTATTTTTAAACTTTTTGGAAAACATAGGTAAGGGTTATCACCCCTGTAACATTTGTTTTGCTGTCTGTGCCCCTGTTCAGAACATTTCACCTCACTTTCCGTCCCAATGACAACTGTTTTTGAAATGTGGTGTTTTTCTTGAAACAAGGATTGCTGATAAAGCATCAGTACAGAGGAGACACCTTTCTCCCATATTAATTCTTACAGGAGAGAATTTTCCTTCCAAGGGGTAGATTTCCTCTCACTTCCTGTTGTCTTCTTGCGTTTGCAAGTAGGAGTCGTTTGTAAGTTGGATGTTTGAAAGTAGGGACCTGCCGTATATACTCTGCAGAAATAGGCCCCTTAGTTGTTGGTGTTGGCACAACACTGTAAGCACTCAGTTACTCTTGGTTGGTGCTGGAACGCCCTGCTGTCAACTATTATATCAGGAATTTTAATTACATATAATTGTTGAACAGTGGTAGTAAAAATTGGGCCTTTGATGGTGGTGCTGGTGCCACAACACTGTAAGCCCTGACAGTTACTCTTGGTGGGTGCAGCAATGGGCCCTGCTGTGAATTATTAGATCAAGAATTGTAATTGCATGCCCCTGTTGAACAGGGGCTGAAAAATTGGGCCTTTCGTGGTGGTGGTGGTGGTGGTGGTGTTGCCACAACACTGTAAGCCCTCAGAGTTACTCTTGGTGGGTGCAGGAATGGGCCCTGCTGTGAATTATTAGATCAAGAATTGTAATTACATGCCCCTTTTGAACAGGGGCTGAAAAATTGGGCCTTTCGTGGTGGTGGTGGTGGTGGCGTTGCCACAACACTGTAAGCCCTCAGACTTACTCTTGGTGGGTGCAGCAATGGGCCCTGCTGTGAATTATTAGATCAAGAATTGTAATTGCATGCCCCTGTTGAACAGGGGCTGAAAAATTGGGCCTTAGGCACTGGTGGCACAACACTACAACCCCTCACAGATACTGTACTTGGAGCACAGCAATGAGCCCTGTTGCAAAGTATTGCTTCAAAAATTGTAATGACACGCCCCTGTTAAACAGGGGCTGAAAAATTGGGCCTTAGGCACTGGTGCCACAACACTCCAACCCCTCACAGATACTGTACTTGGAGCACAGCAATGAGCCCTATGGCAAATTATTGCTAAAAAAATTGTAATTACACGCCCCTGTAAAACAGGGGCTGAAAAATTGGGCCTTAGCCACTGGTGGCGGCACCCATAAACAAAAATGATCTTCCAAGCTATCATCATCAATCGTATCATTGAGGACTCGGAGGAGGAGGATAGCCAGTCAACATAACAGCACAGGCACTCAGCATCAGCATCAGTCTTGAAGGGATGTGACATGTTAAAATCAAATAGTCTGTTATATCAGCATCAGGTGTGTGGTAGCTGGTGGTGATCCAAGACTGGTTCATCTTGATGAAAGTCAGTCGATCAACCGAGTCGGTGGACAGGCGCACCCTGTGATCCGTGACAAATCCTCCAGCAGCACTGAATGTGCGTTCCGAAAGAACGCTGGATGCAGGACAGGCCAGTAGCTCAATTGCATACTGTGCAAGCTCTGGCCAGTGATCCATCCTCAAGACCCAGTAAGCCAGAAGATTTTCGGTGGGGAAGGTGTCCAAGTCTGACCTTGCCCCTAGATATTCCTGCACCATGTTTATCAGACGCTGGCGATGGTTGCTGGAACCGATCATACTTTGGGGCTGCGGACTAAAGAATTGTCTGAACGCATCGGTCAGACGGCCACCTTCCCCACCGCTCCTTCTTTGACTGGCCGAAGCCTCAGCAACTCGTTGTCCAGGACCAGGAGTTTGTAACCTCCCAGTCTCTGGGAACGCGTTGCACAGACCTTTCTGCAAGGCCTCCCGGAGTTGTCTCATCCTCTGCTCCCTCTGCGAAGGTAACATAAGGTCCGCAACCTTACCCTTGTACCGTGGATCAAGGAGAGTGGCCAGCCAGTAATGGTCCCTCTCCTTGATCCGAAGAATACGAGGATCCTTCCGCAGACTTTGCAGGATCAGGGAGGCCATGCAGCGTAGGTTTGCTGAGGCATTCGCTCCGGAGTCCTCTGGGTCACTAAGGACGACATGATCCGCAGCCACCTCCTCCCAGCCACGTACAAGTCCACTGGTTTCTTGGGACTGTAAATCATCCCTAAAAGACTGCTGCTGATGATGCTGAGTGCCAGCCTCCACCTCCATGCTGACACAATCCTCCTCCTCCTCCTCCTCCTCCTCTTCCTCTTCCTGTGCGATGGGTGGGACAGAAGGAACACTGTCTGGGTAAAGGGGGCCTTGAGAGGCAAGGAAGTCCTCCTCTTCCTGCCTCTGTTCTGCCTCAAGTGCCCTGTCCATTATTCCACGCAGCGTGTGCTCCAACAGGTGGACAAGAGGTACAGTGTCACTGATGCATGCACTGTCACTGCTCACCATCCTCGTGGCCTCCTCAAATGGTGCCAGGACAGTGCATGCATCCCTGATCATGCCCCACTGGCGTGGAGAAAAAAAACCAAGCTCCCCTGACCCTGTCCTGGTGCCGTAGTCGCACAGGTACTCATTGATGGCCCTCTGCTGCGTGTGCAGCCGCTGCAGCATGGCCAACGTTGAGTTCCACCTGGTGGGCATGTCACATATAAGGCGGTTCTTGGGCAGGTTCAACTCCTTTTGCAGCTCAGCCAGGCGAGCACTGGCATTATAAGATCTGCGGAAATGCACACAGACTTTCCTGGCCTGCCTCAGGACATCCTGTAAGCCCGGGTACCTGCCCAAGAACCGCTGCACCACCAGGTTAAGGACGTGAGCCACACAGGGCACATGGGTCAGTTGTCCCTGTCGGAGGGCGGAGAGGAGGTTGGTGCCATTGTCGCAAACCACCATTCCTGGCTTAAGCTGGCGTGGCGTCAACCACCTCTCGGCCTGGCCCTGCAGAGCAGACAGGACCTCTGCCCCAGTGTGGCTTCTGTCCCCCAAACACACCAGCGCAAGCACGGCATGGCATCTTTTTGCCTGCGTACTTGCGTAGCCCCGTGAACGGCTACGGAGCACCGCTGGTTCATAGGACAAACCACAGGAAGAGGCCATGGAGGAAGAAGAAGAGGAGGGGGTGGAGGAGAGAGGTGTGTCACAACCAGTAGTAGCATTTTGGAGGCGTGGCGGTGGAACAACCTCCAACACTACTGCACCTTGTCCTGCATCCTTCCCAGCTGCCAAAAGAGTGACCCAATGGGCCGTGAAAGAAAGGTAACGTCCCTGTCCATGCCTGCTGGACCATGAGTCAGCGGTAATATGCACCTTACCGCTGACCGCCCTGTCCAGCGAGGCCAAGACATTGCCTTCCACATGCCGGTAGAGAGCCGGAATAGCCTTCCGTGAGAAAAAGTGGCGTTTGGGAACCTGCCACTGAGGAACCGCACATTGCACAAACTCACGGAAGGGGGCCGAGTCTACCAACTGAAAAGGCAGCAGTTGAAGCGCTAGCAATTTAGCCAAGCTAGCATTCAACCGCTGGGCATGTGGATGGCTGGGAGTGAACTTCTTTCGACGGTCCAGCAGCTGGGGCAGGGAAATTTGCCTGCTAGATTCGGACGTCGGTGTACTGCTAGCAGAGTGGCCGCAAGTACTTGGCTGTGACACACCTAATTCTACACCTTCATTCCTCTCAGTGCATGTTTCAGAGAGGACTGAAGTTATAGTGGGGTTGGAGATCCCAGCTGATGCGGTGCAAGGAGAGGTCCGCTTTGTTCTTTGGTGTGGGTCTTTGAGGTAGGCTTGCCAACGAGCTGCATGGCAGGTCAACATATGTCTGGTCAGGCATGTGGTACCCAAGCGGCTGATGTTTTGGCCACGCGATATACGCTTGAGACATATGTTGCAAACAGCAGCTGTGCGATCTGATGCACTAGCCTCAAAAAAGGCCCACACCAAGGAACTTTTTGAATGACGGGCAGAGGCTGCGCCCTGCACAGGCGGAGCTCTGCGGTGTGATTCCGTCGGTGTACTGCCCTTACGCTGGCCACCAAAGGGCATCCTGCCTCGTTGGAGATGTGCCTCCTCCTCATCCTCCTCCTCCTCCTCTCTCCTATTAGGCACCCACGTGGAGTCAGTGACCTCATCATCCCCTCCCTCCTCATCACTGGAGCCAATCTGGCAGTATGCTGCAGCTGCTGGAACATGACTGCCAGATTGGTGTCCTTCTTGAGCATCCCCTCTGTCTGCTCTCACGCTACTGCCTTCCTGTAGCTGGGTTTCATCATCAGACCCTTCGAAACGCTGGGCATCCTCCTGGAGCATGTACCCAACACTGTGCTCAAACAGTTCGGGGGACTCCTCAGGAGGAGGACATGGTGGGTCTAGGGAAGGAGTGACTGATGATGAGTCTGACATTGATACCAGGGAAGAGGACGCTTTGGCAGCTGCTTTGCCAGTACCCTGAGCCTGGGTGAGAGAGGATGAGGAGGAGGAGGAGGGCTTGGTCATCCACTCTACCAAGTCTTCGGCATGATGTGGCTCAACATGTCCAGCTGCCGAAAAGAAGGACAAGCGTGTCCCATGGCCATGTGCTGATGACAATGCACCGCGTCCACGACCAGCACTGTTGCCCCCAGACACAGAGCCTGCTTGCCCTCTTTTATTGCCTCCTGACTGTCTGCCTCTCCTTGTTTGCCTTCCAGACATTCTAATAGATGGCCTGCAGGGAGATGGGAAAAAAGCAATAAGGGCTACCTTCAGGTGTCCTTCTCTGTCCCTTTACTTAAGGATTTCTAAATATGGTTGAGGATTATTGCTTTTGCACAGAATAGCACAACGACAATTTCCCTGACTGTCCAAAAAACAAGGATTTCAAAGATGGTTGATGAGGAATGCTTTAGCACACTATAGCACAAGGAGAATTCCCCTCACTTTCCTTCTTTGTCCCTAGAAACAAGGACTGGCACAGTGAAAGAAACTGACACTCTCCCTACCTAGAGTTTTCTGTCCCTAGAAAAAATGTTTTTTTAAAGCACACTATAGCACAAGGAGAATTCCCCTCACTTTCCTTCTTTGTCCCTAGAAACAAGGACTGGCACAGTGAAAGAAACTGACACTCTCCCTACCTAGAGTTTTCTGTCCCTAGAAAAAATGTTTTTTTAAAGCACACTATAGCACAAGGAGAATTCCCCTCACTTTCCTTCTTTGTCCCTAGAAACAAGGACTGGCACAGTGAAAGAAACTGACACTCTCCCTACCTAGAGTTTTCTGTCCCTAGAAAAAATGTTTTTTTAAAGCACACTATAGCACAAGGAGAATTCCCCTCACTTTCCTTCTTTGTCCCTAGAAACAAGGACTGGCACAGTGAAAGAAACTGACACTCTCCCTACCTAGAGTTTTCTGTCCCTAGAAAAAATGTTTTTTTAAAGCACACTATAGCACAAGGAGAATTCCCCTCACTTTCCTTCTTTGTCCCTAGAAACAAGGACTGGCACAGTGAAAGAAACTGACACTCTCCCTACCTAGAGTTTTCTGTCCCTAGAAAAAATGTTTTTTTAAAGCACACTATAGCACAAGGAGAATTCCCCTCACTTTCCTTCTTTGTCCCTAGAAACAAGGACTGGCACAGTGAAAGAAACTGACACTCTCCCTACCTAGAGTTTTCTGTCCCTAGAAAAAATGTTTTTTTAAAGCACACTATAGCACAAGGAGAATTCCCCTCACTTTCCTTCTTTGTCCCTAGAAACAAGGACTGGCACAGTGAAAGAAACTGACACTCTCCCTACCTAGAGTTTTCTGTCCCTAGAAAAAATGTTTTTTTAAAGCACACTATAGCACAAGGAGAATTCCCCTCACTTTCCTTCTTTGTCCCTAGAAACAAGGACTGGCACAGTGAAAGAAACTGACACTCTCCCTACCTAGAGTTTTCTGTCCCTAGAAAAAATGTTTTTTTAAAGCACACTATAGCACAAGGAGAATTCCCCTCACTTTCCTTCTTTGTCCCTAGAAACAAGGACTGGCACAGTGAAAGAAACTGACACTCTCCCTACCTAGAGTTTTCTGTCCCTAGAAAAAATGTTTTTTTAAAGCACACTATAGCACAAGGAGAATTCCCCTCACTTTCCTTCTTTGTCCCTAGAAACAAGGACTGGCACAGTGAAAGAAACTGACACTCTCCCTACCTAGAGTTTTCTGTCCCTAGAAAAAATGTTTTTTTAAAGCACACTATAGCACAAGGAGAATTCCCCTCACTTTCCTTCTTTGTCCCTAGAAACAAGGACTGGCACAGTGAAAGAAACTGACACTCTCCCTACCTAGAGTTTTCTGTCCCTAGAAAAAATGTTTTTTTAAAGCACACTATAGCACAAGGAGAATTCCCCTCACTTTCCTTCTTTGTCCCTAGAAACAAGGACTGGCACAGTGAAAGAAACTGACACTCTCCCTACCTAGAGTTTTCTGTCCCTAGAAAAAATGTTTTTTTAAAGCACACTATAGCACAAGGAGAATTCCCCTCACTTTCCTTCTTTGTCCCTAGAAACAAGGACTGGCACAGTGAAAGAAACTGACACTCTCCCTACCTAGAGTTTTCTGTCCCTAGAAAAAATGTTTTTTTAAAGCACACTATAGCACAAGGAGAATTCCCCTCACTTTCCTTCTTTGTACCTAGAAACAAGGACTGGCACAGTGAAAGAAACTGACACTCTCCCTACCTAGAGTTTTCTGTCCCTAGAAAAAATGTTTTTTTAAAGCACACTATAGCACAAGGAGAATTCCCCTCACTTTCCTTCTTTGTCCCTAGAAACAAGGACTGGCACAGTGAAAGAAACTGACACTCTCCCTACCTAGAGTTTTCTGTCCCTAGAAAAAATGTTTTTTTAAAGCACACTATAGCACAAGGAGAATTCCCCTCACTTTCCTTCTTTGTCCCTAGAAACAAGGACTGGCACAGTGAAAGAAACTGACACTCTCCCTACCTAGAGTTTTCTGTCCCTAGAAAAAATGTTTTTTTAAAGCACACTATAGCACAAGGAGAATTCCCCTCACTTTCCTTCTTTGTCCCTAGAAACAAGGACTGGCACAGTGAAAGAAACTGACACTCTCCCTACCTAGAGTTTTCTGTCCCTAGAAAAAATGTTTTTTTAAAGCACACTATAGCACAAGGAGAATTCCCCTCACTTTCCTTCTTTGTCCCTAGAAACAAGGACTGGCACAGTGAAAGAAACTGACACTCTCCCTACCTAGAGTTTTCTGTCCCTAGAAAAAATGTTTTTTTAAAGCACACTATAGCACAAGGAGAATTCCCCTCACTTTCCTTCTTTGTCCCTAGAAACAAGGACTGGCACAGTGAAAGAAACTGACACTCTCCCTACCTAGAGTTTTCTGTCCCTAGAAAAAATGTTTTTTTAAATCACACTATAGCACAAGGAGAATTCCCCTCACTTTCCTACTTTGTTCCTAGAAACAAGGACTGGCACAGTGAAAGAAACTGACACTCTCCCTACCTAGAGTTTTCTGTCCCTAGAAAAAATGTTTTTTTAAAGCACACTATAGCACAAGGAGAATTCCCCTCACTTTCCTTCTTTGTCCCTAGAAACAAGGACTGGCACAGTGAAAGAAACTGACACTCTCCCTACCTAGAGTTTTCTGTCCCTAGAAAAAATGTTTTTTTAAAGCACACTATAGCACAAGGAGAATTCCCCTCACTTTCCTTCTTTGTCCCTAGAAACAAGGACTGGCACAGTGAAAGAAACTGACACTCTCCCTACCTAGAGTTTTCTGTCCCTAGAAAAAATGTTTTTTTAAAGCACACTATAGCACAAGGAGAATTCCCCTCACTTTCCTTCTTTGTCCCTAGAAACAAGGACTGGCACAGTGAAAGAAACTGACACTCTCCCTACCTAGAGTTTTCTGTCCCTAGAAAAAATGTTTTTTTAAAGCACACTATAGCACAAGGAGAATTCCCCTCACTTTCCTTCTTTGTCCCTAGAAACAAGGACTGGCACAGTGAAAGAAACTGACACTCTCCCTACCTAGAGTTTTCTGTCCCTAGAAAAAATGTTTTTTTAAAGCACACTATAGCACAAGGAGAATTCCCCTCACTTTCCTTCTTTGTCCCTAGAAACAAGGACTGGCACAGTGAAAGAAACTGACACTCTCCCTACCTAGAGTTTTCTGTCCCTAGAAAAAATGTTTTTTTAAAGCACACTATAGCACAAGGAGAATTCCCCTCACTTTCCTTCTTTGTCCCTAGAAACAAGGACTGGCACAGTGAAAGAAACTGACACTCTCCCTACCTAGAGTTTTCTGTCCCTAGAAAAAATGTTTTTTTAAAGCACACTATAGCACAAGGAGAATTCCCCTCACTTTCCTTCTTTGTCCCTAGAAACAAGGACTGGCACAGTGAAAGAAACTGACACTCTCCCTACCTAGAGTTTTCTGTCCCTAGAAAAAATGTTTTTTTAAAGCACACTATAGCACAAGGAGAATTCCCCTCACTTTCCTTCTTTGTCCCTAGAAACAAGGACTGGCACAGTGAAAGAAACTGACACTCTCCCTACCTAGAGTTTTCTGTCCCTAGAAAAAATGTTTTTTTAAAGCACACTATAGCACAAGGAGAATTCCCCTCACTTTCCTTCTTTGTCCCTAGAAACAAGGACTGGCACAGTGAAAGAAACTGACACTCTCCCTACCTAGAGTTTTCTGTCCCTAGAAAAAATGTTTTTTTAAATCACACTATAGCACAAGGAGAATTCCCCTCACTTTCCTTCTTTGTCCCTAGAAACAAGGACTGGCACAGTGAAAGAAACTGACACTCTCCCTACCTAGAGTTTTCTGTCCCTAGAAAAAATGTTTTTTTAAAGCACACTATTGCACAAGGAGAAATCCCCTCACTTTCCTTCTTTGTCCCTAGAAACAAGGACTGGCACAGTGAAAGAAACTGACACTCTCCCTACCTAGAGTTTTCTGTCCCTAGAAAAAATGTTTTTTTAAAGCACACTATAGCACAAGGAGAATTCCCCTCACTTTCCTTCTTTGTCCCTAGAAACAAGGACTGGCACAGTGAAAGAAACTGACACTCTCCCTACCTAGAGTTTTCTGTCCCTAGAAAAAATGTTTTTTTAAAGCACACTATAGCACAAGGAGAATTCCCCTCACTTTCCTTCTTTGTCCCTAGAAACAAGGACTGGCACAGTGAAAGAAACTGACACTCTCCCTACCTAGAGTTTTCTGTCCCTAGAAAAAATGTTTTTTTAAAGCACACTATAGCACAAGGAGAATTCCCCTCACTTTCCTTCTTTGTCCCTAGAAACAAGGACTGGCACAGTGAAAGAAACTGACACTCTCCCTACCTAGAGTTTTCTGTCCCTAGAAAAAATGTTTTTTTAAAGCACACTATAGCACAAGGAGAATTCCCCTCACTTTCCTTCTTTGTCCCTAGAAACAAGGACTGGCACAGTGAAAGAAACTGACACTCTCCCTACCTAGAGTTTTCTGTCCCTAGAAAAAATGTTTTTTTAAAGCACACTATAGCACAAGGAGAATTCCCCTCACTTTCCTTCTTTGTCCCTAGAAACAAGGACTGGCACAGTGAAAGAAACTGACACTCTCCCTACCTAGAGTTTTCTGTCCCTAGAAAAAATGTTTTTTTAAAGCACACTATAGCACAAGGAGAATTCCCCTCACTTTCCTTCTTTGTCCCTAGAAACAAGGACTGGCACAGTGAAAGAAACTGACACTCTCCCTACCTAGAGTTTTCTGTCCCTAGAAAAAATGTTTTTTTAAAGCACACTATAGCACAAGGAGAATTCCCCTCACTTTCCTTCTTTGTCCCTAGAAACAAGGACTGGCACAGTGAAAGAAACTGACACTCTCCCTACCTAGAGTTTTCTGTCCCTAGAAAAAATGTTTTTTTAAAGCACACTATAGCACAAGGAGAATTCCCCTCACTTTCCTTCTTTGTCCCTAGAAACAAGGACTGGCACAGTGAAAGAAACTGACACTCTCCCTACCTAGAGTTTTCTGTCCCTAGAAAAAATGTTTTTTTAAATCACACTATAGCACAAGGAGAATTCCCCTCACTTTCCTTCTTTGTCCCTAGAAACAAGGACTGGCACAGTGAAAGAAACTGACACTCTCCCTACCTAGAGTTTTCTGTCCCTAGAAAAAATGTTTTTTTAAAGCACACTATAGCACAAGGAGAAATCCCCTCACTTTCCTTCTTTGTCCCTAGAAACAAGGACTCGCACAGTAAAACACACTGACACTCTCCCTACCTATCCTTCTCTTTCCCTAAACTAAAGGAATCCAGGTTAAGCAAGAAAGAAATAAATGTCACTGTCCCTGCCTATGCTTGTCTTTCCCTGCTCCGGAACACACTACACTAGGCCGCCGTGCTGGCGGCCTTTTATAGTGTGGGGCGTGTACTAAACACCCTCAGCAATAATTGGCCACAGGCATCCTGCCTGTGGCCAATCATTGCTCTCCTCGCTGCCGGCGCTGTGATTGGCCAAGCATGCGGGGTCACAGTGCATGCTTGGCCAATCACAGCGCCTGGATGACACTGCGATGGCGTAGTGCATTGTGGGCCGTTCGCGTCACTCGAATTTGGCGCGAACGGCCCAAATCGTTCGATCTTCGTCGAACGATCGAACAGCCGATGTTCGAGTCGAACGTATGTTCGACTCGAACACGAAGCTCATCCCTACAAATTACCTTGTTATATTTTTACCTACAGTAAAAAGTTATAGTTAAGTAACTTGGTTATGAGAGTCAATTACTGTGCTTTAGTGATGAGCCGAACACCCCCGGGTTCGGTTCGCACCAGAACCCGTGAACGGACCGAAAGTTCGCACGAACGTTAGAACCCTATTAAATACAATGGATGTGAACGTTCGAAATCTAAAGTGCTAATTATAACGACTATTATGCATGTTATTGTCCTAAAAAGGGTTTGGGAACCCGGGTTCTGCACCAGGGGACATGTATCAATGCAAAAAGAAGTTTTAAAAACGGCCGATTTTCGGGAGCAGTCATTTTAATGATGCATAAAGTAAAAAAAAATAAGTCAAATATTCCTTTAAATATCGTACCTGGGGGGTGTCTAAAGTATGCCTGTGAAGTGCCACGTGTTTCCCGTGTTTAGAACTGTCCCTGCACAAAATTACATTTCTAAAGGGAAAAAAGCCATTAAAAACTGCTTGCGGCTTTAATGTAATGTCTGGTCCCGGTAATATGGATGAAAATCTTTAAGAAAAATGGCATAGCTACCCCATCACCCCCCCCCCCCCCACCTACCCCAGCCCATTACCAGCCCCTTTGGGTCTTGTATGGATATTAAGGGGAACCCCGCACACAAAATAAAAAAGGACCTATATACTCTGAACAGCCGTATACAGGCGGTGCATACAAGACAGGGACTGTAGGTTTGTTCTTATGTAGAATCTGTTTGTAATTTTGAACAGGTACATTGTTTAAGTGTAGCTCTGTCAGGAAAGGTGTTTTCACAATCTGCCTGGCAACAGTGCTGCCAGGAGATCGTCTATACTCCATAGGTCCATTCCGCGCATGCGCGTGCACAATAGCGCAATCGGCGTGCGTGCGCACGCGCTCACGGGAGCGCGCACGTGCGCACGCGGGAGCGCACGCGCGGTGACAGCGTTTGGCGCCAAACAAGGTATTTAAACTATCTGCATACCTTGCTCCTTGCTGTCTGGTCTACAGCGTTCCCGAGACCCCTGCTATTGACTTCTGATTCCTGTACACCTGTTATCTGATCCGGCTTGTCTCTGTTTAACCCCGATTGCTGCCCGCCCTGACTTCGGCTTGCTCTGACAACTCTCTTGGTCATCCCTGTACCTGATCGCTGCTGGTCCGACCCACCGGTCTGTCTGAACTACAGTGCACCTCCACCTGAACTACAGTGCATCCTGCCTGAGCCACTGTGCATCTCTGCCTGAATCATAGCGCATCTCTGCCTGAACTACCCTGCACCTGTGCCTGAGCTACAGTACACCTCAGCCTGTACTACAATACACCACCTTGTTTCTGCAGTCTGATCTGGGACTTTAATACATCTGCCTGTTGCCTGCATTCTGATTGGTCCTACTGTGCACCTCCCAGCTATCTTTGGACTGTTCCAGTTTTGCCGTGCACCATCTGCTGCCGCAACTACCCAATATCCTGCTTACCTGCCAGGCACTTGTGCCCCCTGTCCTCCTGAGCCTCTGTCTGCTCTATCAGGGGCTCTCGAGCCAGGGGATTACGAGAGGCCGCTCCCTGCACGTTGGGCTCCCATCACAAGGTACGTGACAGTACCAGACAGCCATGTCGGAGCCTACGCAGGGGGCCTCTCCCATGGAGGAACTATGCCGCCACCTGGACGGACTTACTGCTGCAGTCAGGAGTTTGCAAGAGGGATATACCCGGCTAGAGGAGCGTGTCCAGACCCTGGCTACCTCGGCACCTGTCGCATCAGGAGCTTCACCTGCACCGTTGGTTGTCATGTTGCCACCTGAACCCAGGGTCCCAACTCCGAAGAGGTTCTCTGGGGACCGCGGCAAGTACAGGGCTTTTCGTAACGCCTGCAAACTTTTCTTTGCGCTACAGCCCAGGACCTTCTCCCTTGAATCTACCAAGGTGGGCTTTGTCATAGCCCTATTGTCCGGTGAACCTCAGGCCTGAGCACACCGCCTCCTGGAACAGAAAAACACCTGCCTTGACCAACTAAGTACTTTCCTCTAGGCCTTGGACCTCCTCTATGAGGACCCTCAACTGGCCGCTACCGCTGAAGCAGAGTTATGCTCTCTCCAGCAGGGTCGCAGAGCCGCTGAAGACTATGTATCGGACTTTAGGCGCTGGAGCGCCAATACCAGCTGGAACGACGCCGCCCTGCGACACCAATTCCGGCTGGGACTATCAGAGCCCTTGAAGGACGAGCTGGCCCGGGTCGGTATACCGAACATGCTCGGTGCCTTGATCCTTCAAGCTATTCAGATCGACAGGCGACTAAGGGAGCGTAGAGCTAAACGATCAGCGGGACCATCCCGTCCAGTATGGATGCTGCCACGGGTACCCTATCCTCCTCATTCCACTCCTTCGACCTCCCCACGCTCCGCTACCGATGCCTCTGAACCCATGCAACTGGGGTTGATCCGACCCTCGCTTACTCCTGAGGAGCGCCAGCAACGCCGGGTTCACAACCTCTGCCTCTACTGCGGGGAGTCAGGACACTACGTGAGGATGTGCCCCGCTAAATTGCGTAAGTGCCACCTCTCCTCTACTGTCTCGCCTGTTCTGCCTAACCATTCCGCTCACCTGACCATTTCCATCTCTCTACAGCTCCCAGGAAGGAACATCCGGACTCCCGCCATTATTGACTCCGGTGCTTGCAGCGGCTTCATGGACCTTTCCTTTGCTTTGAAACATCAAGTCCCTTTGAGGCCCAGACCTAAAGAACTTACGGTCCATCTTGTCGACGGATCGGCCATCAGATCTGGACCAGTTACGCAGGAGACAATTCCCCTGCGCACCACCATTGCGGACAAGCATCAAGAACTATTGTGCCTGGACATTATAGAAACCCCTCTCTTCCCAGTTATCTTGGGGATACCATGGCTAAAGGCTCATAATCCTCAGATCGACTGGAACACTGGAGAGGTTCGCTTTCCATCTCTCTACTGCCGTGAACATTGTTTCCCAGTGCCATCCGACACCTCGTCCCCATTACTTTGTCTGGGGAGTGACATGGAGAACCGTCGGCTGGTCCCGGAGGCCTATCACAACTTTCTAGATGTCTTTAGTAAAAAGGGCGCAGAGACTCTACCTCCGCACAGGCCCTACGATTGCCCTATTGACCTTCTTCCGGGGGCAGAGGTCCCTTTTGGAAGAATCTTCCCCTTATCTGAACTAGAGCTTGGAACTCTCAAGACGTATCTGGATGACAACTTAGAGAAGGGATTCATACGTCCCTCCACCTCTCCTGCAGGAGCCGGTATATTCTTCGTAGAAAAGAAGGACCACTCCCTACGCCCCTGTGTGGATTACAGAGCCCTGAATAAAGTAACTATTAAAAATAGGTATCCCCTGCCATTAGTACCCGAACTTTTCCAAAGACTTGGGACAGCAGCCATCTTCACTAAATTGGACCTCCGCGGGGCCTACAACTTAGTCCGCATTCGGAGCGGCAATGAATGGAAAACAGCGTTTCGCACCAGATTCGGGCACTTTGAATACCTGGTCATGCCCTTCGGGCTATGTAATGCCCCTGCCACGTTTCAACATTTCGTAAATGATATCTTTAGAGACTATCTAGATCTATTCGTCATCATCTACCTAGACGATATCCTGGTCTTCTCTTCCTCCTTATCCGACCATCGTGAACACGTCCGGAAGGTCTTGGCCCGGCTTCGCCAACATGGTTTGTACGCCAAGCCCGAGAAATGTGCATTCGAACAACAAGATATTCAGTTCCTAGGGCTAATCATTTCGGTGGAGGGTATTAAGATGGACCCTCAGAAGATCACAGCCATTCTGGATTGGCTAGCCCCCAGCAATAAGAAGGGGATCCAACGCTTCGTGGGCTTTGCAACCTTCTACCGGAAATTCATTAAAGGATTCTCCTCTACCATTGCCCCCATTACCAACTTAACTAAACAAGGTAACCGGTTTCACTGGTCCCCCGAAGCTCAGGCCGCCTTCGCTAACCTTAAGAACCTGTTCATCTCGGCCTCTGTCCTGAAGCACCCCAACCCGGCCTTACCTTACATCTTGGAGGTGGATGCCTCTGAAGTGGCAGTTGGAGCAATACTTTCCCAGAGACAAGGCCCAAAGGCCACATTGCACCCAGTAGCCTTCTTCTCCCGTAAACTAACGGAGGCCGAGAGAAACTACGACGTCGGGGACAGGGAACTTCTGGCAATAAAGTCCGCACTTGAGGAATGGCGCTATCTCCTGGAAGGAGCAGCACATCCTATCCTGATCTATACCGACCATAAAAACCTGGAATACTTCAAGATTGCCAAGAGACTGAGACCACGCCAGGCCAGATGGGCACTCTTTTTTACCCGATTTTCGTTTCACATCACGTACCGACCCGGATCCAAAAACACCAAACCGGACGCCCTTTCCCGGATGCTTGCCGAACCTAAGGTCCTTTCCCCCCCAGATACCATTCTACCTCCCGGCAACTTCCTCCTGTTACAAGAGGACCTCCTGTCCCAAATCAGACAAGCCTCCTCGGAACCATGCCCATTCTCTGGCCTTGCCCTACAGTCTAAAGACGGTCTGCTGTGGAACAAGGACAAGATTTTTGTACCTCAACAACTTCGGGTGGCAGTCTTGAAATCCTGTCATGACCACCAGTTAGCTGGCCACTTTGGTGTGTACAAAACTTCCGAACTTCTCCAGCGGACATTCTGGTGGCCACAGTTATCCCAAGATTGCAAGCGCTATGTGGAATCTTGTACCACCTGCATCCAGAACAAAGACAGCAAAACCAGAGCCTGGGGGTTGCTAAAGCCACTACCCGTCCCGGAGAGGCCATGGAGGATGATCTCCATGGACTTTATAGTTGAACTACCTCCGTCAGAAGCGTTTACGACCATCTTTGTAGTAGTTGATAGACTCTCCAAGATGGCCCATTTCCTACCCATGAGGGGCATCCCCTCGGCCTCTGAGACTGCAAAAATCTTGATCAGGGAAATAGTAAGGCTGCACGGTGTACCTGCTAACATTACATCTGACCGGGGGGTACAGTTTACATCAAGATTTTGGAGGGCACTATGTAAATCACTGAAGATCGATCTGTTCTTTTCCTCAGCGTACCATCCCCAAACCAATGGTCAAACAGAGCGCCCCAATCAAACGCTCGAGCAGTACCTGCGCTGCTTTTCAAGCTTCTCCCAGAATGATTGGGCCCCTCTTTTGCCTCTTGCTGAGTTTGCCTACAATAACTCTGTTCATTCTGCCATCAAGCAATCCCCATTTTTCGCAAACTATGGGTTTCATCCATTATTTCTATCTAACAACATGCCTGAATGTCCGGTACCAGCCGCCCAGGAAACTTTAAATTTCTTTTCCACCAACAATAAACTTCTCCAGGAGACCATGACTAAGGCGCAAAGCTAGAACAAGGAAATTTTCAACAGAAAGAGGAGAGGGGAGCTCAACCTGGCACCTGGGGACCAAGTTTGGCTCTCTACTAGTGATGAGCCGAACACCCCCGGGTTCGGTTCGCACCAGAACCCGCAAACGGACCGAAAGTTCGTACGAACATTAGAACCCTATTAAATACAATGGATGCGAACGTTCGAATTCTAAAGTGCTAATTATAACAACTATTATGCATGTTATTGTCCTAAAAAGGGTTTGGGAACCCGGGTTGTGCACCAGGGGACATGTATCAATGCAAAAAGAAGTTTTAAAAACGGTCGTTTTTCGGGACCAGTCATTTCAATGATGCATAAAGTGAAAAAAAAAAAGTCAAATATTCCTTTAAATATCGTACCTGGGGGGTGTCTAAAGTATGCCTGTGAAGTGCCACGTGTTTCCCGTGTTTAGAACTGTCCCTGCACAAAATGACACTTCTAAAGGAAAAAAAAGCCATTTAAAACTGCTTGCGGCTTTAATGTAATGTCTGGTCCCGGTAATATGGATGAAAATCTTTAAGAAAAATGGCATAGCTACCCCATGACCCCCCCCCCCCCCTACCCCAGCCCATTACCAGCCCCTTTGGGTCTTGTATGGATATTAAGGGGAACCCCGCACATAAAATAAAAAAGGCCCTATATACTCTGAACAGCCGTATACAGGCGGTGCATACAAGACAGGGACTGTAGGTTTGTTCTTATGTAGAATCTGTTTGTAATTTTGAACAGGTACATTGTTTAAGTGTAGCTCCAGCCCAAAAATCTATTTTTAAACTTTTTGGAAAACATAGGTAAGGGTTATCACCCCTGTAACATTTGTTTTGCTGTCTGTGCCCCTGTTCAGAACATTTCACCTCACTTTCCGTCCCAATGACAACTGTTTTTGAAATGTGGTGTTTTTCTTGAAACAAGGATTGGTGATAAAGCATCAGTACAGAGGAGACACCTTTCTCCCATATTAATTCTAACAGGAGAGAATTTTCCTTCCTAGGGGTAGATTTCCTCTCACTTCCTGTTGTCTTCTTGCGTTTGCAAGTAGGAGTCGTTTGTAAGTTGGATGTTTGAAAGTAGGGACCTGCCATATATATACTCTGCAGAAATAGGCCCCTTAGTTGTTGGTGTTGGCACAACACTGTAAGCACTCACAGTTACTCTTGGTTGGTGCTGGAACGCCCTGCTGTCAACTATTATATCAGGAATTTTAATTACATATAATTGTTGAACAGTGGTAGTAAAAATTGGGCCTTTGATGGTGGTGCTGGTGCCACAACACTGTAAGCCCTGACAGTTACTCTTGGTGGGTGCAGCAATGGGCCCTGCTGTGAATTATTAGATCAAGAATTGTAATTGCATGCCCCTGTTGAACAGGGGCTGAAAAATTGGGCCTTTCGTGGTGGTGGTGGTGGTGGTGGTGTTGCCACAACACTGTAAGCCCTCAGAGTTACTCTTGGTGGGTGCAGGAATGGGCCCTGCTGTGAATTATTAGATCAAGAATTGTAATTACATGCCCATTTTGAACAGGGGCTGAAAAATTGGGCCTTTCGTGGTGGTGGTGGTGGTGGCGTTGCCACAACACTGTAAGCCCTCAGAGTTACTCTTGGTGGGTGCAGGAATGGGCCCTGCTGTGAATTATTAGATCAAGAATTGTAATTACATGCCCCTTTTGAACAGGGGCTGAAAAATTGGGCCTTTCGTGGTGGTGGTGGTGGTGGCGTTGCCACAACACTGTAAGCCCTCAGAGTTACTCTTGGTGGGTGCAGGAATGGGCCCTGCTGTGAATTATTAGATCAAGAATTGTAATTACATGCCCCCTTTGAACAGGGGCTGAAAAATTGGGCCTTTCGTGGTGGTGGTGGTGGTGGCGTTGCCACAACACTGTAAGCCCTCAGAGTTACTCTTGGTGGGTGCAGGAATGGGCCCTGCTGTGAATTATTAGATCAAGAATTGTAATTACATGCCCCTTTTGAACAGGGGCTGAAAAATTGGGCCTTTCGTGGTGGTGGTGGTGGTGGCGTTGCCACAACACTGTAAGCCCTCAGAGTTACTCTTGGTGGGTGCAGCAATGGGCCCTGCTGTGAATTATTAGATCAAGAATTGTAATTACATGCCCCTTTTGAACAGGGGCTGAAAAATTGGGCCTTTCGTGGTGGTGGTGGTGGTGGCGTTGCCACAACACTGTAAGCCCTCAGAGTTACTCTTGATGGGTGCAGGAATGGGCCCTGCTGTGAATTATTAGATCAAGAATAGTAATTACATGCCCCTTTTGAACAGGGGCTGAAAAATTGGGCCTTTCGTGGTGGTGGTGGTGGTGGCGTTGCCACAACACTGTAAGCCCTCAGAGTTACTCTTGGTGGGTGCAGCAATGGGCCCTGCTGTGAATTATTAGATCAAGAATTGTAATTACATGCCTCTTTTGAACAGGGGCTGAAAAATTGGGCCTTTCGTGGTGGTGGTGGTGGTGGTGGTGGTGGCGTTGCCACAACACTGTAAGCCCTCAGAGTTACTCTTGGTGGGTGCAGCAATGGGCCCTGCTGTGAATTATTAGATCAAGAATTGTAATTGCATGCCCCTGTTGAACAGGGGCTGAAAAATTGGGCCTTAGGCACTGGTGGCACAACACTACAACCCCTCACAGATACTGTACTTGGAGCACAGCAATGAGCCCTGTTGCAAAGTATTGCTTCAAAAATTGTAATGACACGCCCCTGTTAAGCAGGGGCTGAAAAATTGGGCCTTAGGCACTGGTGCCACAACACTCCAACCCCTCACAGATACTGTACTTGGAGCACAGCAATGAGCCCTATGGCAAATTATTGCTAAAAAAATTGTAATTACACGCCCCTGTAAAACAGGGGCTGAAAAATTGGGCCTTAGCCACTGGTGGCGGCACCCATAAACAAAAATGATCTTCCAAGCTATCATCATCAATCGTATCATTGAGGACTCGGAGGAGGAGGATAGCCAGTCAACATAACAGCACAGGCACTCAGCATCAGCATCAGTCTTGAAGGGATGTGACATGTTAAAATCAATTAGTCTGTTATATCAGCATCAGGTGTGTGGTAGCTGGTGGTGATCCAAGACTGGTTCATCTTGATGAAAGTCAGTCGATCAACCGAGTCGGTGGACAGGCGCACCCTGTGATCCGTGACAAATCCTCCAGCAGCACTGAATGTGCGTTCCGAAAGAACGCTGGATGCAGGACAGGCCAGTAGCTCAATTGCATACTGTGCAAGCTCTGGCCAGTGATCCATCCTCAAGACCCAGTAAGCCAGAGGATTTTCGGTGGGGAAGGTGTCCAAGTCTGACCTTGCCCCTAGATATTCCTGCACCATGTTTATCAGACGCTGGCGATGGTTGCTGGAACCGATCATACTTTGGGGCTGCGGACTAAAGAATTGTCTGAACGCATCGGTCAGACGGCCACCTTCCCCACCGCTCCTTCTTTGACTGGCCGAAGCCTCAGCAACTCGTTGTCCAGGACCAGGAGTTTGTAACCTCCCAGTCTCTGGGAACGCGTTGCACAGACCTTTCTGCAAGGCCTCCCGGAGTTGTCTCATCCTCTGCTCCCTCTGCGACGGTAACATAAGGTCCGCAACCTTACCCTTGTACCGTGGATCAAGGAGAGTGGCCAGCCAGTAATGGTCCCTCTCCTTGATCCGAAGAATACGAGGATCCTTCCGCAGACTTTGCAGGATCAGGGAGGCCATGCAGCGTAGGTTTGCTGAGGCATTCGCTCAGGAGTCCTCTGGGTCACTAAGGACAACATGATCTGCAGCCACCTCCTCCCAGCCACGTACAAGTCCACTGGTTTCTTGGGACTGTAAATCATCCCTAAAAGACTGCTGCTGATGATGCTGAGTGCCAGCCTCCACCTCCATGCTGACACAATCCTCCTCCTCCTCCTCCTCCTCCTCCTCTGCGATGGGTGGGACAGAAGGAACACTGTCTGGGTAAAGGGGGCCTTGAGAGGCAAGGAAGTCCTCCTCTTCCTGCCTCTGTTCTGCCTCAAGTGCCCTGTCCATTATTCCACGCAGCGTGTGCTCCAACAGGTGGACAAGAGGTACAGTGTCACTGATGCATGCACTGTCACTGCTCACCATCCTCGTGGCCTCCTCAAATGGTGCCAGGACAGTGCATGCATCCCTGATCATGCCCCACTGGCGTGGAGAAAAAAAAACAAGCTCCCCTGACCCTGTCCTGGTGCCGTAGTCGCACAGGTACTCATTGATGGCCCTCTGCTGCGTGTGCAGCCGCTGCAGCATGGCCAACGTTGAGTTCCACCTGGTGGGCATGTCACATATAAGGCGGTTCTTGGGCAGGTTCAACTCCTTTTGCAGCTCAGCCAGGCGAGCACTGGCATTATAAGATCTGCGGAAATGCACACAGACTTTCCTGGCCTGCCTCAGGACATCCTGTAAGCCCGGGTACCTGCCCAAGAAGCGCTGCACCACCAGGTTAAGGACGTGAGCCACACAGGGCACATGGGTCAGTTGTCCCTGTCGGAGGGCGGAGAGGAGGTTGGTGCCATTGTCGCAAACCACCATTCCTGGCTTAAGCTGGCGTGGCGTCAACCACCTCTCGGCCTGGCCCTGCAGAGCAGACAGGACCTCTGCCCCAGTGTGGCTTCTGTCCCCCAAACACACCAGCGCAAGCACGGCATGGCATCTTTTTGCCTGCGTACTTGCGTAGCCCCTTGAACGGCTACGGAGCACCGCTGGTTCATAGGACAAACCACAGGAAGAGGCCATGGAGGAAGAAGAAGAGGAGGGGGTGGAGGAGAGAGGTGTGTCACAACCAGTAGTAGCATTTTGGAGGTGTGGCGGTGGAACAACCTCCAACACTACTGCACCTTGTCCTGCATCCTTCCCAGCTGCCAAAAGAGTGACCCAATGGGCCGTGAAAGAAAGGTAACGTCCCTGTCCATGCCTGCTGGACCATGAGTCAGCGGTAATATGCACCTTAACGCTGACCGCCCTGTCCAGCGAGGCCAAGATATTGCCTTCCACATGCCGGTAGAGAGCCGGAATAGCCTTCCGTGAGAAAAAGTGGCGTTTGGGAACCTGCCACTGAGGAACCGCACATTGCACAAACTCACGGAAGGGGGCCGAGTCTACCAACTGAAAAGGCAGCAGTTGAAGCGCTAGCAATTTAGCCAAGCTAGCATTCAACCGCTGGGCATGTGGATGGCTGGGAGTGAACTTCTTTCGACGGTCCAGCAGCTGGGGCAGGGAAATTTGCCTGCTAGAATCGGACGTCGGTGTACTGCTAGCAGAGTGGCCGCAAGTACTTGGCTGTGACACACCTAATTCTACACCTTCATTCCTCTCAGTGCATGTTTCAGAGAGGACTGAAGTTATAGTGGGGTTGGAGATCCCAGCTGATGCGGTGCAAGGAGAGGTCCGCTTTGTTCTTTGGTGTGGGTCTTTGAGGTAGGCTTGCCAACGAGCTGCATGGCAGGTCAACATATGTCTGGTCAGGCATGTGGTACCCAAGCGGCTGATGTTTTGGCCACGCGATATACGCTTGAGACATATGTTGCAAACAGCAGCTGTGCGATCTGATGCACTAGCCTCAAAAAAGGCCCACACCAAAGAACTTTTTGAATGACGGGCAGAGGCAGGGCCCTGCACAGGCGGAGCTCTGCGGTGTGATTCCGTCGGTGTACTGCCCTTACGCTGGCCACCAAAGGGCATCCTGCCTCGTTGGAGATGTGCCTCCTCCTCATCCTCCTCCTCCTCCTCTCTCCTATTAGGCACCCACGTGGAGTCAGTGACCTCATCATCCCCTCCCTCCTCATCACTGGAGCCAATCTGGCAGTATGCTGCAGCTGCTGGAACATGACTGCCAGATTGGTGTCCTTCTTGAGCATCCCCTCTGTCTGCTCTCACGCTACTGCCTTCCTGTAGCTGGGTTTCATCATCAGACCCTTCGAAACGCTGGGCATCCTCCTGGAGCATGTACCCAACACTGTGCTCAAACAGTTCGGGGGACTCCTCAGGAGGAGGACATGGTGGGTCTAGGGAAGGAGTGACTGATGATGAGTCTGACATTGATACCAGGGAAGAGGACGCTTTGGCAGCTGCTTTGCCAGTACCCTGAGCCTGGGTGAGAGAGGATTAGTGATGAGCCGAACACCCCCGGGTTCGGTTCGCACCAGAACCCGCGAACGGACCGAAAGTTCGAACGAACATTAGAACCCTATTAAATACAATGGATGCGAACGTTCGAATTCTAAAGTGCTAATTATAACAACTATTATGCATGTTATTGTCCTAAAAAGGGTTTGGGAACCCGGGTTCTGCACCAGGGGACATGTATCAATGCAAAAAGAAGTTTTAAAAACGGTCGTTTTTCGGGAGCAGTCATTTTAATGATGCATAAAGTGAAAAAAAAAAAGTCAAATATTCCTTTAAATATCGTACCTGGGGGGTGTCTAAAGTATGCCTGTGAAGTGCCACGTGTTTCCCGTGTTTAGAACTGTCCCTGCACAAAATGACACTTCTAAAGGAAAAAAAAGCCATTTAAAACTGCTTGCGGCTTTAATGTAATGTCTGGTCCCGGTAATATGGATGAAATTCTTTAAGAAAAATGGCATAGCTACCCCATGACCCCCCCCCTACCCCAGCCCATTACCAGCCCCTTTGGGTCTTGTATGGATATTAAGGGGAACCCCGCACATAAAATAAAAAAGGCCCTATATACTCTGAACAGCCGTATACAGGCGGTGCATACAAGACAGGGACTGTAGGTTTGTTCTTATGTAGAATCTGTTTGTAATTTTGAACAGGTACATTGTTGAAGTGTAGCTCCAGACCAAAAATCTATTTTTAAACTTTTTGGAAAACATAGGTAAGGGTTATCACCCCTGTAACATTTGTTTTGCTGTCTGTGCCCCTGTTCAGAACATTTCACCTCACTTTCCGTCCCAATGACAACTCTTTTTGAAATGTGGTGTTTTTCTTGAAACAAGGATTGCTGATAAAGCATCAGTACAGAGGAGACACCTTTCTCCCATATTTATTCTTACAGGAGAGAATTTTCCTTCCTAGTGGTAGATTTCCTCTCACTTCCTGTTGTCTTCTTGCGTTTGCAAGTAGGAGTCGTTTGTAAGTTGGATGTTTGAAAGTAGGGACCTGCCGTATATACTCTGCAGAAATAGGCCCCTTAGTTGTTGGTGTTGGCACAACACTGTAAGCACTCACAGTTACTCTTGGTTGGTGCTGGAACGCCCTGCTGTCAACTATTATATCAGGAATTTTAATTACATATAATTGTTGAACAGTGGTAGTAAAAATTGGGCCTTTGATGGTGGTGCTGGTGCCACAACACTGTAAGCCCTGACAGTTACTCTTGGTGGGTGCAGCAATGGGCCCTGCTGTGAATTATTAGATCAAGAATTGTAATTACATGCCCCTGTTGAACAGGGGCTGAAAAATTGGGCCTTAGGCACTGGTGGCACAACACTGCAACCCCTCACAGATACTGTACTTGGAGCACAGCAATGAGCCCTGTTGCAAAGTATTGCTTCAAAAATTGTAATGACACGCCCCTGTTAAACAGGGGCTGAAAAATTGGGCCTTAGGCACTGGTGGCACAACACTGCAACTCCTCACAGATACTGTACTTGGAGCACAGCAATGAGCCCTGTTGCAAAGTATTGCTTCAAAAATTGTAATGACACGCCCCTGTTAAACAGGGGCTGAAAAATTGGGCCTTAGGCACTGGTGGCACAACACTGCAACTCCTCACAGATACTGTACTTGGAGCACAGCAATGAGCCCTGTTGCAAAGTATTGCTTCAAAAATTGTAATTACACGCCCCTGTTAAACAGGGGCTGAAAAATTGGGCGTTAGGCACTGGTGGCGGCACCCATAAACAAAAATGATCTTACAAGCTATCATCATCAATCGTATCATTGAGGACTCGGAGGAGGAGGATAGCCAGTCAACATAACAGCACAGGCACTCAGCATCAGCATCAGTCTTGAAGGGATGTGACATGTTAAAATCAATTAGTCTGTTATATCAGCATCAGGTGTGTGGTAGCTGGTGGTGATCCAAGACTGGTTCATCTTGATGAAAGTCAGTCGATCAACCGAGTCGGTGGACAGGCGCACCCTGTGATCCGTGACAAATCCTCCAGCAGCACTGAATGTGCGTTCCGAAAGAACGCTGGATGCAGGACAGGCCAGTAGCTCAATTGCATACTGTGCAAGCTCTGGCCAGTGATCCATCCTCAAGACCCAGTAAGCCAGAGGATTTTCGGTGGGGAAGGTGTCCAAGTCTGACCTTGCCCCTAGATATTCCTGCACCATGTTTATCAGACGCTGGCGATGGTTGCTGGAACCGATCATACTTTGGGGCTGCGGACTAAAGAATTGTCTGAACGCATCGGTCAGACGGCCACCTTCCCCACCGCTCCTTCTTTGACTGGCCGAAGCCTCAGCAACTCGTTGTCCAGGACCAGGAATTTGCAACCTCCCAGTCTCTGGGAACGCGTTGCACAGACCTTTCTGCAAGGCCTCCCGGAGTTGTCTCATCCTCTGCTCCCTCTGCGACGGTAACATAAGGTCCGCAACCTTACCCTTGTACCGTGGATCAAGGAGAGTGGCCAGCCAGTAATGGTCCCTCTCCTTGATCCGAAGAATACGAGGATCCTTCCGCAGACTTTGCAGGATCAGGGAGGCCATGCAGCGTAGGTTTGCTGAGGCATTCGCTCCGGAGTCCTCTGGGTCACTAAGGACGACATGATCCGCAGCCACCTCCTCCCAGCCACGTACAAGTCCACTGGTTTCTTGGGACTGTAAATCATCCCTAAAAGACTGCTGCTGATGATGCTGAGTGCCAGCCTCCACCTCCATGCTGACACAATCCTCCTCCTCCTCCTCCTCCTCCTCCTCCTCTTCCTGTGCGATGGGTGGGACAGAAGGAACACTGTCTGGGTAAAGGGGGCCTTGAGAGGCAAGGAAGTCCTCCTCTTCCTGCCTCTGTTCTGCCTCAAGTGCCCTGTCCATTATTCCACGCAGCGTGTGCTCCAACAGGTGGACAAGAGGTACAGTGTCACTGATGCATGCACTGTCACTGCTCACCATCCTCGTGGCCTCCTCAAATGGTGCCAGGACAGTGCATGCATCCCTGATCATGCCCCACTGGCGTGGAGAAAAAAAACCAAGCTCCCCTGACCCTGTCCTGGTGCCGTAGTCGCACAGGTACTCATTGATGGCCCTCTGCTGCGTGTGCAGCCGCTGCAGCATGGCCAACGTTGAGTTCCACCTGGTGGGCATGTCACATATAAGGCGGTTCTTGGGCAGGTTCAACTCCTTTTGCAGCTCAGCCAGGCGAGCACTGGCATTATAAGATCTGCGGAAATGCACACAGACTTTCCTGGCCTGCCTCAGGACATCCTGTAAGCCCGGGTACCTGCCCAAGAAGCGCTGCACCACCAGGTTAAGGACGTGAGCCACACAGGGCACATGGGTCAGTTGTCCCTGTCGGAGGGCGGAGAGGAGGTTGGTGCCATTGTCGCAAACCACCATTCCTGGCTTAAGCTGGCGTGGCGTCAACCACCTCTCGGCCTGGCCCTGCAGAGCAGACAGGACCTCTGCCCCAGTGTGGCTTCTGTCCCCCAAACACACCAGCGCAAGCACGGCATGGCATCTTTTTGCCTGCGTACTTGCGTAGCCCCGTGAACGGCTACGGAGCACCGCTGGTTCATAGGACAAACCACAGGAAGAGGCCATGGAGGAAGAAGAAGAGGAGGGGGTGGAGGAGAGAGGTGTGTCACAACCAGTAGTAGCATTTTGGAGGCGTGGCGGTGGGACAACCTCCAACACTACTGCACCTTGTCCTGAATCCTTCCCAGCTGCCAAAAGAGTGACCCAATGGGCCGTGAAAGAAAGGTAACGTCCCTGTCCATGCCTGCTGGACCATGAGTCAGCGGTAATATGCACCTTACCGCTGACCGCCCTGTCCAGCGAGGCCAAGACATTGCCTTCCACATGCCGGTAGAGAGCCGGAATAGCCTTCCGTGAGAAAAAGTGGCGTTTGGGAACCTGCCACTGAGGAACCGCACATTGCACAAACTCACGGAAGGGGGCCGAGTCTACCAACTGAAAAGGCAGCAGTTGAAGCGCTAGCAATTTAGCCAAGCTAGCATTCAACCGCTGGGCATGTGGATGGCTGGGAGTGAACTTCTTTCGACGGTCCAGCAGCTGGGGCAGGGAAATTTGCCTGCTAGAATCGGACGTCGGTGTACTGCTAGCAGAGTGGCCGCAAGTACTTGGCTGTGACACACCTAATTCTACACCTTCATTCCTCTCAGTGCATGTTTCAGAGAGGACTGAAGTTATAGTGGGGTTGGAGATCCCAGCTGATGCGGTGCAAGGAGAGGTCCGCTTTGTTCTTTGGTGTGGGTCTTTGAGGTAGGCTTGCCAACGAGCTGCATGGCAGGTCAACATATGTCTGGTCAGGCATGTGGTACCCAAGCGGCTGATGTTTTGGCCACGCGATATACGCTTGAGACATATGTTGCAAACAGCAGCTGTGCGATCTGATGCACTAGCCTCAAAAAAGGCCCACACCAAAGAACTTTTTGAATGACGGGCAGAGGCAGCGCCCTGCACAGGCGGAGCACTGCGGTGTGATTCCGTCGGTGTACTGCCCTTACGCTGGCCACCAAAGGGCATCCTGCCTCGTTGGAGATGTGCCTCCTCCTCATCCTCCTCCTCCTCCTCTCTCCTATTAGGCACCCACGTGGAGTCAGTGACCTCATCATCCCCTCCCTCCTCATCACTGGAGCCAATCTGGCAGTATGCTGCAGCTGCTGGAACATGACTGCCAGATTGGTGTCCTTCTTGAGCATCCCCTCTGTCTGCTCTCACGCTACTGCCTTCCTCTAGCTGGGTTTCATCATCAGACCCTTCGAAACGCTGGGCATCCTCCTGGAGCATGTACCCAACACTGTGCTGAAACAGTTCGGGGGACTCCTCAGGAGGAGGACATGGTGGGTCTAGGGAAGGAGTGACTGATGATTTGTCAGACATTGATACCAGGGAAGACGACGCTTTGGCAGCTGCTTTTCCAGTACCCTGAGCCTGGGTGAGAGAGGATGAGGAGGAGGAGGAGGGCTTGGTCATCCACTCTACCAAGTCTTCGGCATGATGTGGCTCAACATGTCCAGCTGCCGAAAAGAAGGACAAGCGTGTCCCATGGCCATGTGCTGATGACAATGCACCGCGTCCACGACCAGCACTGTTGCCCCCAGACACAGAGCCTGCTTGCCCTCTTTTATTGCCTCCTGACTGTCTGCCTCTCCTTGTTTGCCTTCCAGACATTCTAATAGATGGCCTGCAGGGAGATGGGAAAAAAGCAATAAGGGCTACCTTCAGGTGTCCTTCTCTGTCCCTTGAAACAAGGACTTTCACAGTGAAAGAAACTGACACTCTCCCTACCTACAGTTTTCTGTCCCTAGAAAAAATATTTTTTTTAAGCACAATATAGCACAAGGACAATTCACTCACTGTCCTTACAGGTCCCTGGAAACAAGGACTTGCAGAGTGAAAGAAAAAAAACACTCTCCCTACCTACAGTTTTCTGTCCCTAGAATAAATGTTTTTTTTAATCACAATATAGCACAAGAACAATTCACTCACTGTCCTTACAGGTCCCTGGAAACAAGGACTTGCAGAGTGAAAGAAAAAAAACACTCTCCCTACCTACAGTTTTCTGTCCCTAGAAAAAATGTTTTTTTTAATCACAATATAGCACAAGGACAATTCACTCACTGTCCTTACAGGTCCCTGGAAACAAGGACTTGCAGAGTGAAATAAACTGACACTCTCCCTACCTACAGTTTTCTGTCCCTAGAATAAATGTTTTTTTAAGCACAATATAGCACAAGGACAATTCACTCACTGTCCTTACAGGTCCCTGGAAACAAGGACTTGCAGAGTGAAAGAAAAAAAACACTCTCCCTACCTACAGTTTTCTGTCCCTAGAAAAAATGTTTTTTTAATCACAATATAGCACAAGGACAATTCACTCACTGTCCTTACAGGTCCCTGGAAACAAGGACTTGCAGAGTGAAAGAAAAAAAACACTCTCCCTACCTACAGTTTTCTGTCCCTAGAAAAAATGTTTTTTTTAATCACAATATAGCACAAGGACAATTCACTCACTGTCCTTACAGGTCCCTGGAAACAAGGACTTGCAGAGTGAAATAAACTGACACTCTCCCTACCTACAGTTTTCTGTCCCTAGAATAAATGTTTTTTTAAGCACAATATAGCACAAGGAGAATTCACTCACTGTCCTTCCAGGTCCCTGGAAACAAGGACTTGCAGAGTGAAAGAAAAAAAACACTCTCCCTACCTACAGTTTTCTGTCCCTAGAAAAAATGTTTTTTTTAATCACAATATAGCACAAGGACAATTCACTCACTGTCCTTCCAGGTCCCTGGAAACAAGGACTTGCAGAGTGAAATAAACTGACACTCTCCCTACCTACAGTTTTCTGTCCCTAGAATAAATGTTTTTTTTAAGCACAATATAGCACAAGGACAATTCACTCACTGTCCTTACAGGTCCCTGGAAACAAGGACTTGCAGAGTGAAAGAAAAAAAACACTCTCCCTACCTACAGTTTTCTGTCCCTAGAAAAAATGTTTTTTTTAATCACAATATAGCACAAGGACAATTCACTCACTGTCCTTACAGGTCCCTGGAAACAAGGACTTGCAGAGTGAAAGAAAAAAAACACTCTCCCTACCTACAGTTTTCTGTCCCTAGAAAAAATGTTTTTTTAATCACAATATAGCACAAGGACAATTCACTCACTGTCCTTACAGGTCCCTGGAAACAAGGACTTGCAGAGTGAAATAAACTGACACTCTCCCTACCTACAGTTTTCTGTCCCTAGAATAAATGTTTTTTTTAAGCACAATATAGCACAAGGAGAATTCACTCACTGTCCTTCCAGGTCCCTGGAAACAAGGACTTGCAGAGTGAAAGAAAAAAAACACTCTCCCTACCTACAGTTTTCTGTCCCTAGAAAAAATGTTTTTTTTAATCACAATATAGCACAAGGAGAATTCACTCACTGTCCTTCCAGGTCCCTGGAAACAAGGACTTGCAGAGTGAAAGAAAAAAAACACTCTCCCTACCTACAGTTTTCTGTCCCTAGAAATTTTTTTTTTTTTAATCACAATATAGCACAAGGACAATTCACTCACTGTCCTTACAGGTCCCTGGAAACAAGGACTTGCAGAGTGAAAGAAAAAAAAACACTCTCCCTACCTACAGTTTTCTGTCCCTAGAAAAAATGTTTTTTTTAATCACAATATAGCACAAGGACAATTCACTCACTGCCCTTACAGGTCCCTGGAAACAAGGACTTGCAGAGTGAAATAAACTGACACTCTCCCTACCTACAGTTTTCTGTCCCTAGAATAAATGTTTTTTTTAAGCACAATATAGCACAAGGAGAATTCACTCACTGTCCTTCCAGGTCCCTGGAAACAAGGACTTGCAGAGTGAAAGAAAAAAAACACTCTCCCTACCTACAGTTTTCTGTCCCTAGAAAAAATGTTTTTTTTAATCACAATATAGCACAAGGACAATTCACTCACTGTCCTTCCAGGTCCCTGGAAACAAGGACTTGCAGAGTGAAATAAACTGACACTCTCCCTACCTACAGTTTTCTGTCCCTAGAATAAATGTTTTTTTTAAGCACAATATAGCACAAGGACAATTCACTCACTGTCCTTACAGGTCCCTGGAAACAAGGACTTGCAGAGTGAAAGAAAAAAAACACTCTCCCTACCTACAGTTTTCTGTCCCTAGAAAAAATGTTTTTTTTTTAATCACAATATAGCACAAGGACAATTCACTCACTGTCCTTACAGGTCCCTGGAAACAAGGACTTGCAGAGTGAAATAAACTGACACTCTCCCTACCTACAGTTTTCTGTCCCTAGAATAAATGTTTTTTTTAAGCACAATATAGCACAAGGAGAATTCACTCACTGTCCTTCCAGGTCCCTGGAAACAAGGACTTGCAGAGTGAAAGAAAAAAAACACTCTCCCTACCTACAGTTTTCTGTCCCTAGAAAAAATGTTTTTTTAATCACAATATAGCACAAGGACAATTCACTCACTGTCCTTCCAGGTCCCTGGAAACAAGGACTTGCAGAGTGAAATAAACTGACACTCTCCCTACCTACAGTTTTCTGTCCCTAGAATAAATGTTTTTTTTAAGCACAATATAGCACAAGGACAATTCACTCACTGTCCTTACAGGTCCCTGGAAACAAGGACTTGCAGAGTGAAAGAAAAAAAACACTCTCCCTACCTACAGTTTTCTGTCCCTAGAAAAAATGTTTTTTTTAATCACAATATAGCACAAGGACAATTCACTCACTGTCCTTACAGGTCCCTGGAAACAAGGACTTGCAGAGTGAAAGAAAAAAAACACTCTCCCTACCTACAGTTTTCTGTCCCTAGAAAAAATGTTTTTTTTAATCACAATATAGCACAAGGACAATTCACTCACTGTCCTTCCAGGTCCCTGGAAACAAGGACTTGCAGAGTGAAATAAACTGACACTCTCCCTACCTACAGTTTTCTGTCCCTAGAATAAATGTTTTTTTTAAGCACAATATAGCACAAGGACAATTCACTCACTGTCCTTAGAGGTCCCTGGAAACAAGGACTTGCAGAGTGAAAGAAAATAAACACTCTCCCTACCTACAGTTTTCTGTCCCTAGAAAAAATGTTTTTTTTTAAGCACAATATAGCACAAGGACAATTCACTCACTGTCCTTCCAGGTCCCTGGAAACAAGGACTTGCAGAGTGAAAGAAAAAAAACACTCTCCCTACCTACAGTTTTCTGTCCCTAGAAAAAATGTTTTTTTTAATCACAATATAGCACAAGGACAATTCACTCACTGTCCTTACAGGTCCCTGGAAACAAGGACTTGCAGAGTGAAAGAAACTGACACTCTCCCTACCTACAGTTTTCTGTCCCTAGAATAAATGTTTTTTTAAGCACAATATAGCACAAGGACAATTCACTCACTGTCCTTCCAGGTCCCTGGAAACAAGGACTTGCAGAGTGAAAGAAACTGACACTGTCCCTACCTACAGTTTTCTGTCCCTAGAATAAATGTTTTTTTTAAGCACACTATAGCACAAGCACAAAACACACTGACACTCTCCCTACCTATCCTTCTCTTTCCCTAAACTAAAGGAATCCAGGTTAAGCAAGAAAGAAATAACAGTCACTGTCCCTGCCTATGCTGCTCTATCCCTGCTCCGGAACACACTACACTAGGCCGCCGTGCTGGCGGCCTTTTATAGTGTGGGGCGTGTACTAAACACCCTCAGCAATAATTGGCCACAGGCATCCTGCCTGTGGCCAATCATTGCTCCCCTCGCTGCCGGCGCTGTGATTGGCCAAGCATGCGGGGTCACAGTGCATGCTTGGCCAATCACAGCGCCTGGATGACACTGCGATGGCGTAGTGCATTGTGGGCCGTTCGCGTCACTCGAATTTGGCGCGAACGGCCCAAATCGTTCGATCTTCGTCGAACGATCGAACAGCCGATGTTCGAGTCGAACGTATGTTCGACTCGAACACGAAGCTCATCCCTAGAGAGGATGAGGAGGAGGAGGAGGGCTTGGTCATCCACTCTACCAAGTCTTCGGCATGATGTGGCTCAACATGTCCAGCTGCCGAAAAGAAGGACAAGCGTGTCCCATGGCCATGTGCTGATGACAATGCACCGCGTCCACGACCAGCACTGTTGCCCCCAGACACAGAGCCTGCTTGCCTTCTTTTATTGCCTCCTGACTGTCTGCCTCTCCTTGTTTGCCTTCCAGACATTCTAATAGATGGCCTGCAGGGAGATGGGAAAAAAGCAATAAGGGCTACCTTCAGGTGTCCTTCTCTGTCCCTTTACTTAAGGATTTCTAAATATGGTTGAGGATGATTGCTTTTGCACAGAATAGCACAACGACAATTTCCCTGACTGTCCAAAAAACAAGGATTTCAAAGATGGTTGATGAGGAATGCTTTAGCACACTATAGCACAAGGAGAATTTCCCTCACTGTCCTTCCCTGTCCCTAGAAACAAGGATTATCACAGTGAAAGAAACTGACACTCTTCCTACCTATAGTTTTCTGTCCCTAGAAAAAATGTTTTTTTAAAGCACACTATAGCACAAGGAGAATTTCCCTCACTGTCCTTCCCTGTCCCTAGAAACAAGGATTATCACAGTGAAAGAAACTGACACTCTTCCTACCTATAGTTTTCTGTCCCTAGAAAAAATGTTTTTTTAAAGCACACTATAGCACAAGGAGAATTTCCCTCACTGTCCTTCCCTGTCCCTAGAAACAAGGATTATCACAGTGAAAGAAACTGACACTCTTCCTACCTATAGTTTTCTGTCCCTAGAAAAAATGTTTTTTTAAAGCACACTATAGCATAAGGAGAATTTCCCTCACTGTCCTTCCCTGTCCCTAGAAACAAGGATTATCACAGTGAAAGAAACTGACACTCTTCCTACCTATAGTTTTCTGTCCCTAGAAAAAATGTTTTTTTAAAGCACACTATAGCACAAGGAGAATTTCCCTCACTTTCCTTCCCTGTCCCTAGAAACAAGGATTATCACAGTGAAAGAAACTGACACTCTTCCTACCTATAGTTTTCTGTCCCTAGAAAAAATGTTTTTTTAAAGCACACTATAGCACAAGGAGAATTTCCCTCACTGTCCTTCCCTGTCCCTAGAAACAAGGATTATCACAGTGAAAGAAACTGACACTCTTCCTACCTATAGTTTTCTGTCCCTAGAAAAAAATGTTTTTTTAAAGCACACTATAGCACAAGGAGAATTTCCCTCACTGTCCTTCCCTGTCCCTAGAAACAAGGATTATCACAGTGAAAGAAACTGACACTCTTCCTACCTATAGTTTTCTGTCCCTAGAAAAAATGTTTTTTTAAAGCACACTATAGCACAAGGAGAATTTCCCTCACTGTCCTTCCCTGTCCCTAGAAACAAGGATTATCACAGTGAAAGAAACTGACACTCTTCCTACCTATAGTTTTCTGTCCCTAGAAAAAATGTTTTTTTAAAGCACACTATAGCACAAGGAGAATTTCCCTCACTTTCCTTCCCTGTCCCTAGAAACAAGGATTATCACAGTGAAAGAAACTGACACTCTTCCTACCTATAGTTTTCTGTCCCTAGAAAAAATGTTTTTTTTAAAGCACACTATAGCACAAGGAGAATTTCCCTCACTGTCCTTCCCTGTCCCTAGAAACAAGGATTATCACAGTGAAAGAAACTGACACTCTTCCTACCTATAGTTTTCTGTCCCTAGAAAAAATTTTTTTTAAAGCACACTATAGCACAAGGAGAATTTCCCTCACTGTCCTTCCCTGTCCCTAGAAACAAGGATTATCACAGTGAAAGAAACTGACACTCTTCCTACCTATAATTTTCTGTCCCTAGAAAAAATGTTTTTTTAAAGCACACTATAGCACAAGGAGAATTTCCCTCACTGTCCTTCCCTGTCCCTAGAAACAAGGATTATCACAGTGAAAGAAACTGACACTCTTCCTACCTATAGTTTTCTGTCCCTAGAAAAAATGTTTTTTTAAAGCACACTATAGCACAAGGAGAATTTCCCTCACTGTCCTTCCCTGTCCCTAGAAACAAGGATTTGCACAGTAAAACACACTGACACTCTCCCTACCTATAGTTTTCTGTCCCTAGAAAAAATGTTTTTTTAAAGCACACTATAGCACAAGGAGAATTTCCCTCACTGTCCTTCCCTGTCCCTAGAAACAAGGATTCGCACAGTAAAACACACTGACACTCTCCCTACCTATAGTTTTCTGTCCCTAGAAAAAATGTTTTTTTAAAGCACACTATAGCACAAGGAGAATTTCCCTCACTGTCCTTCCCTGTCCCTAGAAACAAGGATTCGCACAGTAAAACACACTGACACTCTCCCTACCTATAGTTTTCTGTCCCTAGAAAAAATGTTTTTTTAAAGCACACTATAGCACAAGGAGAATTCCCTCACTGTCCTTCCCTGTCCCTAGAAACAAGGATTCGCACAGTAAAACACACTGACACTCTCCCTACCTATCCTTCTCTTTCCCTAAACTAAAGGAATCCAGGTTAAGCAAGAAAAAATAAATGTCACTGTCCCTGCCTATGCTTGTCTTTCCCTGCTCCGGAACACACTACACTAGGCCGCCGTGCTGGCGGCCTTTTATAGTGTGGGGCGTGTACTAAACACCCTCAGCAATAATTGGCCACAGGCATCCTGCCTGTGGCCAATCATTGCTCTCCTCGCTGCCGGCGCTGTGATTGGCCAAGCATGCGGGGTCACAGTGCATGCTTGGCCAATCACAGCGCCTGGATGACACTGCGATGGCGTAGTGCATTGTGGGCCGTTCGCGTCACTTGAATTTGGCGCGAACGGCCCAAATCGTTCGATCTTCGTCGAACGATCGAACAGCCGATGTTCGAGTCGAACGTATGTTCGACTCGAACACGAAGCTCATCCCTACTCTCTACCCTGAATTGAAAATTGGCATGCCCATCCAAGAAGTTGGGCCCTAAATTTGTGGGTCCCTTCCCTATAACAAGGAAGATTAACGAGGTAGCTTACGAATTGAAACTGCCTGAGTCCTTCCGGATCCACCCAGTTTTTCATGTAGCCCTGCTTAGGCCATACAGTTTCTGATCCCTTTACGGATCGGGACACCAATCCTCCCGAACCCGTGCTCATCGATGGAGAAGAGGAATTCGAGGTTGAGTCCATTCTGGGTTGTAGACGAAGGCGAAACCAGATCCAATACCTGGTGAAATGGAAGGGTTACGGCTCAGAAGAAAACTCATGGGAACCAGAGATGAATGTCCACGCGGAAAGGCTAATCAAGGACTTTGAGAAATCTCACCCAGACAAAATAGCCCAGTTGGGCATCCGGAGGCTGCCCCTTGGGGGGGGGGCAATGTCAGGAAAGGCGTTTTCACAATCTGCCTGGCAACAGTGCTGCCAGGAGATCGTCTATACTCCATAGGTCCATTCCGCGCATGCGCGTGCACAATAGCGCAATCGGCGTGCTCGCGGGAGCGCGCGCGCGGTGACAGCGTTTGGCGCCAAACAAGGTATTTAAACTATCTGCATACCTTGCTCCTTGCTGTCTGGTCTACAGCGTTCCCGAGACCCCTGCTATTGACTTCTGATTCCTGTACACCTGTTATCTGATCCGGCTTGTCTCTGTTTAACCCCGATTGCTGCCCGCCCCGACTTCGGCTTGCTCTGACAACTCTCTTGGTCATCCCTGTACCTGATCGCTGCTGGTCCGACCCACCGGTCTGTCTGAACTACAGTGCACCTCCACCTGAACTACAGTGCATCCTGCCTGAGCCACTGTGCATCTCTGCCTGAATCATAGCGCATCTCTGCCTGAACTACCCTGCACCTGTGCCTGAGCTACAGTACACCTCAGCCTGTACTACAATACACCACCTTGTTTCTGCAGTCTGATCTGGGACTTTAATACATCTGCCTGTTGCCTGCATTCTGATTGGTCCTACTGTGCACCTCCCAGCTATCTTTGGACTGTTCCAGTTTTGCCGTGCACCATCTGCTGCCGCAACTACCCAATATCCTGCTTACCTGCCAGGCACTTGTGCCCCCTGTCCTCCTGAGCCTCTGTCTGCTCTATCAGGGGCTCTCGAGCCAGGGGATTATGAGAGGCCGCTCCCTGCACGTTGGGCTCCCATCACAAGGTACGTGACAAGCTCCAGCCAAAAAATCTATTTTTAAGCTTTTTGGAAAACATAGGGAAGGGTTATCACCCCTGTAACATTTGTTTTGCTGTCTGTGCAGTGTGCACCTGTTCAGAACAGTTCACCTCACTTTCCATCCTAATGACAAATGTTTTTTGAAAATTTGGGGTTTTTATTGAAACAAGAATTGGTGATAAAGCATCAGTGGAGAGGAGACACTTTTTTTTCCCATATTAACTCTTACAGGAGAGAATTTGCCTTCCTAGGGGTAGATTTCCTCTCACTTCCTGTTGTATCCTTCCATTTGCAAGGAGGAGTCGTTTGTAAGTTGGATGTTTGAAAGTAGGGGCCTGCCGTATATACTCAGCTGAAATTTGCCCCTTACATGTTGGTGTTGCCACAACACTGTGAGCCCTCACAGTTACTCTTGGTGGGCGCATGAATGAGCCCTGCTGTGAATTATTAGATCAAGAATTGTAATTGCATGCCCCTGTTGAACAGGGGCTGAAAAATTGGGCCTTTGGTAGTGATGGTGGTGGTGTTGACAGAACACTGTAAGGCCTCACAGTTAGTCTTGGTGGGCGCAGGAAAGGCCCTGCTGTGAATTATTAGATCAAGAATTGTAATTACATGCCCCTGTTAAACAGGGGCAGAAAAATTGGGCCTTAGGCACTGGTGCCACAACACTGCAACCCCTCACAGATACTGTACTTGGAGCACAGCAATGAGCCCTGTTGCAAAGTATTGCATCAAAAATTGTAATTACACGCCCCTGTTAAACAGGGGCTGAAAAATTGGGCCTTAGGCACTGGTGCTGGTGCCACGACACTGCAACCTCTCCCAGATACTCTAGTTGGAGTGCAGGAATGAGCCCTGCTGCAAAGCATTGCATAAAAAATTTGTAATTACATGCCCCTGTTAAACAGGGGCTGAAAAATTGGGCCTTAGCCACTGGTGGCGGCACCCAGAAACAAAAATGTTCTTCCAAGCTATCATCATCAATTGGATCATTGAGGAGGAGGAGGATAGTCAGTCAACATAACAGGACAGTCTCTCAGCATCAGCATCAGTCTTGAAGGATGTGACATTTGAAAATAAATTAGTCTGTTATATCAGCTTCAGGTGTTTGGTAGCTGGTGGTGATCCAAGACTGGTTCATCTTTATGAAAGTCAGTCGATCAACCGAGTCGGTGGACAGGCGCACCCTGTGATCCGTGACAAATCCTCCAGCAGCACTGAATGTGCGTTCTGAAAGAACGCTGGATGCAGGACAGGCCAGTAGCTCAATTGCATACTGTGCAAGCTCTGGCCAGTGATCCATCCTCAAGACCCAGTAAGCCAGAGGATTTTCGGTGGGGAAGGTGTCTAAGTCTGACCTTGCCCCTAGGTATTCCTGCACCATGTATATCAGACGCTGGCGATGGTTGCTGGAACCGATCATACCTTGGGGCTGCGGACTAAAGAATTGTCTGAACGCATCGGTCAGACGGCCACCTTCCCCACCGCTCCTTCTTTGACTGACCGAAGCCTCAGCAACTCGTTGTCCAGAACCAGGAGTTTGTAACCTCCCAGTCTCTGGGAACGCGTTGCACAGACCTTTCTGCAAGGCCTCCCGGAGTTGTCTCATCCTCTGCTCCCTCTGCGACGGTAACATAAGGTCCGCAACCTTACCCTTGTACCGTGGATCAAGGAGAGTGGCCAGCCAGTAATGGTCCCTCTCCTTGATCCGAAGAATACGAGGATCCTTCCGCAGACTTTGCAGGATCAGGGAGGCCATGCAGCGTAGGTTAGCTGAGGCATTCGGTCCGGAGTCCTCTGGGTCACTAAGGACGACATGATCCGCAGCCACCTCCTCCCAGCCACGTACAACTCCACTGGTTTCTTGGGACTGTAAATCATCCCTAAAAGACTGCTGCTGATGATGCTGAGTGCCAGGCTCCACCTCCATGCTGACACAATCCTCCTCCTCCTCTTCCTGTGCGATAGGTGGGACAGAAGGAACACTGTCTGGGTAAAGGGGGCCTTGAGAGGCAAGGAAGTCCTCCTCTTCCTGCCTCTGTTCTGCCTCAAGTGCCCTGTCCATTATTCCACGCAGCGTATGTTCCAACAGGTGGACAAGAGGTACAGTGTCACTGATGCATGCACTGTCACTGCTCACCATCCTCGTGGCCTCCTCAAATGGTGCCAAGACAGTGCATGCATCCCTGATCATGCCCCACTGGCGTGGTGAAAAAAACCCGAGCTCCCCTGACCCTGTCTTGGTGCCGTAGTCGCACAGGTACTCATTGATGGCCCTCTGCTGCGTGTGCAGCCGCTGCAGCATGGCCAACGTTGAGTTCCACCTGGTGGGCATGTCACATATAAGGCGGTTCTTGGGCATTATAAGATCTGCGGAAATGCACACAGACTTTCCTGGCCTGCCTCAGGACATCCTGTAAGCCCGGGTACCTGCCCAAGAACCGCTGCACCACCAGGTTAAGGACGTGAGCCACACAGGGCACATGGGTCAGTTGTCCGTGTCGGAGGGCGGAGAGGAGGTTGGTGCCATTGTCGCAAACCACCATTCCTGTCTTAAGCTGGCGTGGCGTCAACCACCTCTCAGCCTGCCCCTGCAGAGCAGACAGAACCTCTGCCCCAGTGTGGCTCCTGTCCCCCAAACACACCAGCGCAAGCACGGCATGGCATCTTTTTGCCTGCGTACTTGCGTAGCCCCTTGAACGCCTACGGAGCACCGCTGGTTGCGAGGACAAAGCACAGGAAGAGGCCATGGAGGAAGAATAAGAGGAGGGTGTGGAGGAGAGAGGTGTGTCACAACCAGTAGTAGCATTTTGGAGGTGTGGCGGCGGAACAACCTCCAACACTACTGCACCTTGTCCTGCATCCTTCCCAGATGCCAAAAGAGTGACCCAATGGGCCGTGAAAGAAAGGTAATGTCCCTGTCCATGCCTGCTGGACCATGAGTCAGCGGTAATATGCACCTTACCGCTGACCGCCCTGTCCAGCAAGGCCAAGACATTGCCTTCCACATGCCGGTAGAGAGCCGGAATCGCCTTCCGTGAGAAAAAGTGGCGTTTGGGAACCTGCCACTGAGGAACCGCACATTGCACAAACTCACGGAAGGGGGCCGAGTCTACCAACTAAAAAGGCAGCAGTTGAAGCGCTAGCAATTTAGCCAAGCTAGCATTCAACCGCTGGGCATGTGGATGGCTGGGAGTGAACTTCTTTCGACGGTCCAGCAGCTGGGGCAGGGAAATTTGCCTGCTAGAATCGGACGTCGGTGTACTGATAGCAAAGTGCCCGCAAGTACTTGGCTGTGACACACCTAATTCTACACCTTCATTCCTCTCAGTGCAGGTTTCAGAGAGGACTGAAGGTATAGTGGGGTTGGAGATCCCAGCTGATGCGGTGCAAGGAGAGGTCCGCTTTGTTCTTTGGTGTGGGTCTTTAAGGTAGGCTTGCCAACGAGCTGCATGGCAGGTCAACATATGTCTGGTCAAGCATGTGGTGCCCAAGCGGGTGATGTTTTGGCCACGCGATATACGCTTGAGACATATGTTGCAAACAGCAGCTGTGCGATCTGATGCACTCGACTCAAAAAAGGCCCACACCAAAGAATTTTTTGAATAACGGGCAGAGGCAGCGCCCTGCACAGGCGGAGCTCTGCGGTGTGATTCCGTCGGTGTGCTGCCCTTACGCTGGCCCCCCGAGGGCATCCTGCCTTGTTGGAGATGTGCCTCCTCCTCATCCTCCTCCTCCTCCTCCTCTCTCCTATTAGGCACCCACGTGGAGTCAGTGACCTCATCATCCCCTCCCTCCTCATCACTGGAGCCAATCTGGCAGTATGCTGCAGCTGCTGGAACATGACTGCCAGATTGGTGTCCTTCTTGAGCATCCCCTCTCTCTGCTCTCCCGCTACTGCCTTCCTCTAGCTGGGTATCATCATCAGACCCTTTGAAACGCTGGGCATCCTCCTGGAGCATGTACCCAACACTGTGCTCAAACAGTTCGGGGGACTCCTCAGGAGGACATGGTTGGTCTAGGGAAGGAGTGACTGATGATGACATTGATACCAGGGAAGAGGACGCTTTGGCAGCTGCTTTGCCAGTACCCTGAGCCTGGGTGAGAGAGGATGAGGAGGATGAGAAGGGCTTGGTCATCCACTCTACCAAGTCTTCCGCATGATGCGGCTCAACACGTCCAGCTGCCGAAAAGAAGGACAAGCGTGTCCCATGGCCACGTGCTGATGGCGATGCACCGCGTCCACGACCAGCACTGTTGTCTCTAGACACAGAGCCTGCTTGCCCTCTTTTATTGGCTCCTGACTGTCTGCCTCTCCTTGTTTGCCTTCCAGACATTCTAATGGTCTGCAGGGAGATGGGAAAACCAGCAATAAGGCCTAGCCTCAGGAGTATATTTTGCAGGAATCACACTACGCCTGCTGTAAGTGCTGCAAATGCCTGTTGGTGTAACACACCAGGAAAACACAGCAATACGGGCTAACTTCAGGTGTATAATGTGCAGGAGGCACACTCCGCCCGCTGTAAGTGCTGCAAATGCCTGTTGGTGTAACACACCAGGAAAACACAGCAATACGGAATAACTTCAGGTGTATAATGTGCAGGAGGCACACTCCGCCCGCTGTAAGTGCTGCAAATACCTGTTGGTGTAACACACCAGGAAAACACAGCAATACGGGCTAACTTCAGGTGTATAATGTGCAGGAGGCACACTCCACCCGCTGTAAGTGCTGCAAATGCCTGTTGGTGTAACACACCAGGAAAACACAGCAATACGGGCTAACTTCAGGTGTATAATGTGCAGGAGGCACACTCCACCCGCTGTAAGTACTGCAAATGCCTGTTGGTGTAACACACCAGGAAAACACAGCAATACGGGCTAACTTCAGGTGTATAATGTGCAGGAGGCACACTCCACCCGCTGTAAGTGCTGCAAATGCCTGTTGGTGTAACACACCAGGAAAACACAGCAATACGGGCTAACTTCAGGTGTATAATGTGCAGGAGGCACACTCCGCCCACTGTAAGTGCTGCAAATGCCTGTTGGTGTAACACACCAGGAAAACACAGCAATACGGGCTAACTTCAGGTGTATAATGTGCAGGAGGCACACTCCGCCCGCTGTAAGTGCTGCAAATGCCTGTTGGTGTAACACACCAGGAAAACACAGCAATACGGGCTAACTTCAGGTGTATAATGTGCAGGAGGCACACTCCGCCCGCTGTAAGTGCTGCAAATGCCTGTTGGTGTAACACACCAGGAAAACACAGCAATACGGGCTAACTTCAGGTGTATAATGTGCAGGAGGCACACTCCGCCCGCTGTAAGTGCTGCAAATGCCTGTTGGTGTAACACACCAGGAAAACACAGCAATATGAGCTAACTTCAGGTGTATAATGTGCAGGAGGCACACTCCGCCCGCTGTAAGTGCTGCAAATGCCTGTTGGTGTAACACACCAGGAAAACACAGCAATACGGGCTAACTTCAGGTGTATAATGTGCAGGAGGCTTAGCAACAATGACACTGACACTGTCCCCTGCCTATCCTTCTCTCTCCCTGCACACAAGGTTTATCAAAGAATATGACACTGACACTCTCCCTGCCTATCCTTCTCTCTCCCTGCACACAAGGTTTAGCAAAGAATATGACACTGACACTGTCCCCTGCCTATCCTTCTCTCTCCCTGCACACAAGGTTTAGCAAAGAATATGACACTGACACTCTCCCTGCCTATCCTTTTCTCTCCCTGCACACAAGGTTTAGCAAAGAATATGACACTGACACTGTCCCCTGCCTATCCTTCTCTCTCCCTGCCCACAAGGTTTAGCAAATAATATGACACTGACACTCTCCCTGCCTATCCTTCTCTCTCCCTGCACACAAGGTTTAGTAAAGAATGTGACACTGACACTGTCCCCTGCCTATCCTTCTCTCTCCCTGCACACAAGGTTTAGCAAAGAATATGACACTGACACTCTCCCTGCCTATCCTTCTCTCTCCCTGCACACAAGAATAGCACAAAGAATATCAACACTGTCCCTGCCTATCCTTCTCTTTCCCTGCGCCGGAACACACTACACAAGGCCGCCACGCTGGCGGCCTTTTATAGTGTGGGGCGTGTGCTAAACCCCCTGAGCTATAATTGGCCACAGGCAACCTGCCTGTGGCCAATTATGGCTCTCCTAGCTGCCGGGGCTGTGATTGGCCAAGCATGCGGGGTCACAGTGCATGCTTGGCCAATCACAGCGCCGGGATTGCACTGCGATAGCGCAGTGTATTGTGGGCCGTTCGCGTCACTCGAATTTGGCGCGAACGGCCCAAATCGTTCGATGTTCGAGTCGAACGTATGTTCGACTCGAACACCGAGCTCATCCCTACTGTGCTGGTTAGGGATGAGCTTCGAGTTCGAGTCGAACTCATGTTCGACTCGAACATTGCCTGTTCGCCCGTTCGCCGAACAGCGAACAAATTGGGGTGTTCGCGGCAAATTCGAAAAATCTATGGGAGAAATCTAAAGTGCTAATTATAAAGGCTGATATGCAAGTTATTGTCCTAAAAAGTGTTTGGGGACCCGGGTCCTGCCCCAGGGGACATGTATCAATGCAAAAAGAAGTTTTAAAAACGGCCGTTTTTTCGGGAGCAGTGATTTTAATAATGCTTAAAATGAAAAAATAAAAGTGAAATATTCCTTTAAATTTCGTACCTGGGGGGTGTGTATGATATGCATGTGAAGTGGCGCATGTTTCCCGTGCTTAGAACTGTCCCTGCAAAAAGTGTCATTTTTGAAAGAAAAAAATGCATTTAAAACTGACTCGCGGCTATTAATGAATTGTCGGCTCCCGGCAATACATACAAAAGTCATTGATAAAAAAAAAAAAAAAAGCGTGGGGGTTCCCCAGAATTCAATTACCAGGCCCTTCAGGTCTGGAATGGATATTAAGGGGAACCCCGCCGCAAATAAAAAAAAAATTGACGTGGGGTTCCCCCAAATATCCATTCCAGGCCCTTCAGATCTGGCATGGATTTTAAGGGGAACTCCACCCCAAATTAAAAAAAAAATGGCGTGGAGTCCCCCTAAAAATCCATACCAGACCCCTTATCCGAGCATGCAACCTGGCCGGCCGCAGGAGAAAAGGGGGGGACGAGAGAGCGGCCCCCCCTCCCTCCTGAACCGTACCAAGCCACATGCCCTCAACATGGGGAGGATGTCCCCATGTTGATGGGGACAAGGGCCTCATCCCCACAACCCTTGCCCGGTGGTTGTGGGGGTCTGCGGGCGGGGGGCTTATCGGAATCTGGAAGACCCCTTTAACAAAGAGGACCCCCAGATCCCGCCCCCCCCCCTATGTGAATTGGTAAGGGGTACATTGTACCCCTACCATTTCACGAAGAAAGCGTAAAAAAATGTTTAAAAAAACACACAAACACCTTGAAAAAGTCCTTTATTTAAAAAAAAAACCATTCCAGCGGTGAAATCCAGTGTCCCGCGGCGATCCCGATGTCCAGCGCTGTCCGTCATTGGTTGTGCCTGAGCGGACCTGATGGGGAACTCCCTCTCAGTATTTTAAATGTATAGACCCGCCCCTTCTAAAGTTCCCCATCAGGTCCGCTCAGCGGACGAGATGCGGAACATGAGAAGGGGCGGGTCTATACATGTATTACCAAAGTGAGAGCAGTTCCCCATCAGGTCCGCCTCCTCGGTATGTCGGACCCGCCTACGTCATTGGCTTGAGCGGGGAACTTCCTTCACTATGTAAATTTAAATTACACAGTGAAGGAAGTTCCCCGCTCAAGCCAATGACGTAGGCGGGTCTGACATACCGAGGGGGCGGACCTGATGGGGAACTGCTCTCACTTTGGTAATACATGTATAGACCCGCCCCTTCTCATGTTCTGCATCTCGTCCGCTGAGCGGACCTGATGGGGAACATTAGAAGGGGCGGGTCTATACATTTAAAATACTGAGAGGGAGTTCCCCATCAGGTCCGCTCAGGCACAACCAATGAAGGACAGCGCTGGACATCGGGATCGCCGCGGGACACTGGATTTCACCGCTGGAATGGTTTTTTTTTTTAAATAAAGGACTTTTTCAAGGTGTTTGTGTGTTTTTTTAAACATTTTTTTACGCTTTCTTCGTGAAATGGTAGGGGTACAATGTACCCGTTACCAATTCACATAGGGGGGGGCGGGATCTGGGGGTCCCCTTTGTTAAAGGGGTCTTCCAGATTCCGATAAGCCCCCCGCCCGCAGACCCCCACAACCACCGGGCAAGGGTTGTGGGGATGAGGCCCTTGTCCCCATCAACATGGGGACATCCTCCCCATGTTGAGGGCATGTGGCTTGGTACGGTTCAGGAGGGAGGGGGGGCCGCTCTCTCGTCCCCCCCTTTTCCCCTGCGGCCGGCCAGGTTGCATGCTCGGATAAGGGGTCTGGTATGGATTTTTAGGGGGACTCCACGCCATTTTTTTTTTAAACTTGGGGTGGAGTTCCCCTTAAAATCCATGCCAGATCTGAAGGGCCTGGTAATTGAATTCTGGGGAACCCCCACGCTTTTTTTTTTTTTTTTTTTTTTTCTCAATGACTTTTGTATGTATTGCCGGGAGCCGACAATTCATTAATAGCCGCAAGTCAGTTTTAAATGCATTTTTTTTCTTTCAAAAATGACATTTTTTGCAGGGACAGTTCTAAGCACGGGAAACATGCGCCACTTCACATGCATATCATACACACCCCCCAGGTACGAAATTTAAAGGAATATTTCACTTTTATTTTTTCATTTTAAGCATTATTAAAATCACTGCTCCCGAAAAAACAGCCGTTTTTAAAACTTCTTTTTGCATTGATACATGTCCCCTGGGGCAGGACCCCGGTCCCCAAACACTTTTTAGGACAATAACTTGCATATCAGCCTTTATAATTAACACTTTAGATTTCGAACGTTCGAGTCCATTGTATTTAATAGGGTTCTAAAGTTTACACGAACATTTTGTCTGTTCGCAGGTTCTGGTGCGAACCGAACAGGGGGGTGTTCGGCTCATCCCTGGTGCTGGTATACAAAGGGGGTTGTACCATATAATAGTATAGAGATAATACAGTTATACCACTTCTTACCCCCCCCCCTCTCTTAACTGTGTCACGAGAGGTCAGAGCCGATTGCCAGGGGTTGATAGCGGTGCATTACAGGGCCCAAAACAAACAAGCAGCCCTCTTAAACTGAGGGTACCACTACAATAATATAAGAAATATCTATAAATAATTATAACAAATAGTAATGTAATTATAATAAAAATTATTCAATAATGTAATCAATTCAAAAACAATGAAACTTGCTCAGTTGCAGAATTGTCGCTGTCATCAGATTTAGTGTTTGATGACGAATTTCCCCACAAATCGCTATCGCTCAATTCTGCGAGTGATTCTAATTTATTGTCGCTGTTTTCTAGCTGGTCTAAAACCACTTTTGACATAAAGGGACACTTTTTAGTTGCTATGGACAATCTCCAGTTTCCAGGCAGAAAGAACTGTATTTATTATATAAAACTGCATGCAGGACACTGGACAGACCACTAGGGACAAAGGGGATGTGTAATTATTTGATACAGTGCTGTAATCAGTAAGATTACAGTATACTGTATCTATACTGTGTTTTTCACTTTTTGAATTTGGCGCCGAACTCCGTCCCCGTGCGCCGCAACGTCGCAGGGAACGGAGTTTGGCATTCGGTAGTGAGGATCGAGCGAGATGACAGCTCGCAGATACTGCAGGAGGACATCGCAGGATCAAGGGAACAAGGTAAGTAACTTCCCCTGGATACTGCGATGCAGCCCGAGTCTGGCTCGGGGTTACTGCTTTTAGCATTAAAAACTCACCCCAAGCCTAACTCGGGATTACCGCTAAGGGGGTTAAACCCGCAGCTAGATTATGTAGTACCATCTAGTGGCAACAACTAGTATTACAGAGTATGATAAGACAGGACCGTGGTTAAAAGTAGCCTTTGCATTTTTCTTATTTAAGAAATGCCCTCTAATGACTTATTTATTGTAAAGCCTGAGAAACACATTTAAAATATAATAAAGGCAGATAGTGATGGTATAATATGGCTCTCGCTCCTGGCTTCATATAGGTTTAATTATATATAAAGATGTCCTGGTAGGTGAGCGAAGAGTAGGCATAATACAGGAAAGAAAAAGAGTGAAGAAGGAAGAAAAAGGAAGAAAGAAAAAGAGGAAGAAAGAAGAAAAGAAAAGATGAGACAAGAGGAGAAAAGAGAGAAAGAGTGATCCTAATGCTAAATCAAGATCTCCATATCTGGCTATTAGGGATGAGCTTCGTGTTCGAGTCGAACATACGTTCGACTCGAACATTGGCTGTTCGATCGTTCGACGAAGATCGAACGATTTGGGCCGTTCGCGCCAAATTCGAGTGACGCGAACGGCCCACAATGCACTACGCCATCGCAGTGTCATCCAGGCGCTGTGATTGGCCAAGCATGCACTGTGACCCCGCATGCTTGGCCAATCACAGCGCCGGCAGCGAGGAGAGCAATGATTGGCCACAGGCAGGATGCCTGTGGCCAATTATTGCTGAGGGTGTTTAGTACACGCCCCACACTATAAAAGGCCGCCAGCACGGCGGCCTAGTGTAGTGTGTTCCGGAGCAGGGATAGAGTAGCATAGGCAGGGACAGTGACTGTTATTTCTTTCTTGCTTAACCTGGATTCCTTTAGTTTAGGGAAAGAGAAGGATAGGTAGGGAGAGTGTCAGTGTGTTTTGTGCTTCTGCTATAGTGTGCTTAAAAAAAAACATTTATTCTAGGGACAGAAAACTCTAGGTAGGGACAGTGTCAGTTTCTTTCACTCTGCAAGTCCTTGTTTCCAGGGACCTGGAAGGACAGTGAGTGAATTGTCCTTTTGCTATATTGTGATTAAAAAAAACATTTATTCTAGGGACAGAAAACTCTAGGTAGGGACAGTGTCAGTTTCTTTCACTCTGCAAGTCCTTGTTTCCAGGGACCTGGAAGGACAGTGAGTGAATTGTCCTTTTGCTATATTGTGATTAAAAAAAACATTTATTCTAGGGACAGAAAACTCTAGGTAGGGACAGTGTCAGTTTCTTTCACTCTGCAAGTCCTTGTTTCCAGGGACCTGGAAGGACAGTGAGTGAATTGTCCTTTTGCTATATTGTGATTAAAAAAAACATTTATTCTAGGGACAGAAAACTCTAGGTAGGGACAGTGTCAGTTTCTTTCACTCTGCAAGTCCTTGTTTCCAGGGACCTGGAAGGACAGTGAGTGAATTGTCCTTTTGCTATATTGTGATTAAAAAAAACATTTATTCTAGGGACAGAAAACTCTAGGTAGGGACAGTGTCAGTTTCTTTCACTCTGCAAGTCCTTGTTTCCAGGGACCTGGAAGGACAGTGAGTGAATTGTCCTTTTGCTATATTGTGATTAAAAAAAACATTTTTTTCTAGGGACAGAAAACTGTAGGTAGGGAGAGTATTTTTTTTCTTTCACTCTGCAAGTCCTTGTTTCCAGGGACCTGTAAGGACAGTGAGTTAATTGTCCTTGTGCTATATTGTGCTGAAAAAAACATTTATTCCAGGGACAGAAAACTCTAGGTAGGGACAGTGTCAGTTTCTTTCACTCTGCAAGTCCTTGTTTCCAGGGACCTGGAAGGACAGTGAGTGAATTGTCCTTTTGCTATATTGTGATTAAAAAAAACATTTTTTTCTAGGGACAGAAAACTGTAGGTAGGGAGAGTATTTTTTTTCTTTCACTCTGCAAGTCCTTGTTTCCAGGGACCTGTAAGGACAGTGAGTTAATTGTCCTTGTGCTATATTGTGCTGAAAAAAACATTTATTCCAGGGACAGAAAACTCTAGGTAGGGACAGTGTCAGTTTCTTTCACTCTGCAAGTCCTTGTTTCCAGGGACCTGGAAGGACAGTGAGTGAATTGTCCTTTTGCTATATTGTGATTAAAAAAAACATTTTTTTCTAGGGACAGAAAACTGTAGGTAGGGAGAGTGTTTTTTTTCTTTCACTCTGCAAGTCCTTGTTTCCAGGGACCTGTAAGGACAGTGAGTTAATTTTCCTTGTGCTATATTGTGATTAAAAAAAACATTTATTCTAGGGACAGAAAACTCTAGGTAGGGACAGTGTCAGTTTCTTTCACTCTGCAAGTCCTTGTTTCCAGGGACCTGGAAGGACAGTGAGTGAATTGTCCTTTTGCTATATTGTGATTAAAAAAAACATTTATTCTAGGGACAGAAAACTCTAGGTAGGGACAGTGTCAGTTTCTTTCACTCTGCAAGTCCTTGTTTCCAGGGACCTGGAAGGACAGTGAGTGAATTGTCCTTTTGCTATATTGTGATTAAAAAAAACATTTATTCTAGGGACAGAAAACTCTAGGTAGGGACAGTGTCAGTTTCTTTCACTCTGCAAGTCCTTGTTTCCAGGGACCTGGAAGGACAGTGAGTGAATTGTCCTTTTGCTATATTGTGATTAAAAAAAACATTTATTCTAGGGACAGAAAACTCTAGGTAGGGACAGTGTCAGTTTCTTTCACTCTGCAAGTCCTTGTTTCCAGGGACCTGGAAGGACAGTGAGTGAATTGTCCTTTTGCTATATTGTGATTAAAAAAAACATTTATTCTAGGGACAGAAAACTCTAGGTAGGGACAGTGTCAGTTTCTTTCACTCTGCAAGTCCTTGTTTCCAGGGACCTGGAAGGACAGTGAGTGAATTGTCCTTTTGCTATATTGTGATTAAAAAAAACATTTTTTTCTAGGGACAGAAAACTGTAGGTAGGGAGAGTATTTTTTTTCTTTCACTCTGCAAGTCCTTGTTTCCAGGGACCTGTAAGGACAGTGAGTTAATTGTCCTTGTGCTATATTGTGCTGAAAAAAACATTTATTCCAGGGACAGAAAACTCTAGGTAGGGACAGTGTCAGTTTCTTTCACTCTGCAAGTCCTTGTTTCCAGGGACCTGGAAGGACAGTGAGTGAATTGTCCTTTTGCTATATTGTGATTAAAAAAAACATTTTTTTCTAGGGACAGAAAACTGTAGGTAGGGAGAGTATTTTTTTTCTTTCACTCTGCAAGTCCTTGTTTCCAGGGACCTGTAAGGACAGTGAGTTAATTGTCCTTGTGCTATATTGTGCTGAAAAAAACATTTATTCCAGGGACAGAAAACTCTAGGTAGGGACAGTGTCAGTTTCTTTCACTCTGCAAGTCCTTGTTTCCAGGGACCTGGAAGGACAGTGAGTGAATTGTCCTTTTGCTATATTGTGATTAAAAAAAACATTTTTTTCTAGGGACAGAAAACTGTAGGTAGGGAGAGTATTTTTTTTCTTTCACTCTGCAAGTCCTTGTTTCCAGGGACCTGTAAGGACAGTGAGTTAATTGTCCTTGTGCTATATTGTGCTGAAAAAAACATTTATTCCAGGGACAGAAAACTCTAGGTAGGGACAGTGTCAGTTTCTTTCACTCTGCAAGTCCTTGTTTCCAGGGACCTGGAAGGACAGTGAGTGAATTGTCCTTTTGCTATATTGTGATTAAAAAAAACATTTTTTTCTAGGGACAGAAAACTGTAGGTAGGGAGAGTGTTTTTTTTCTTTCACACTGCAAGTCCTTGTTTCCAGGGACCTGTAAGGACAGTGAGTTAATTTTCCTTGTGCTATATTGTGATTAAAAAAAACATTTATTCTAGGGACAGAAAACTCTAGGTAGGGACAGTGTCAGTTTCTTTCACTCTGCAAGTCCTTGTTTCCAGGGACCTGGAAGGACAGTGAGTGAATTGTCCTTTTGCTATATTGTGATTAAAAAAAACATTTATTCTAGGGACAGAAAACTCTAGGTAGGGACAGTGTCAGTTTCTTTCACTCTGCAAGTCCTTGTTTCCAGGGACCTGGAAGGACAGTGAGTGAATTGTCCTTTTGCTATATTGTGATTAAAAAAAACATTTATTCTAGGGACAGAAAACTCTAGGTAGGGACAGTGTCAGTTTCTTTCACTCTGCAAGTCCTTGTTTCCAGGGACCTGGAAGGACAGTGAGTGAATTGTCCTTTTGCTATATTGTGATTAAAAAAAACATTTATTCTAGGGACAGAAAACTCTAGGTAGGGACAGTGTCAGTTTCTTTCACTCTGCAAGTCCTTGTTTCCAGGGACCTGGAAGGACAGTGAGTGAATTGTCCTTTTGCTATATTGTGATTAAAAAAAACATTTATTCTAGGGACAGAAAACTCTAGGTAGGGACAGTGTCAGTTTCTTTCACTCTGCAAGTCCTTGTTTCCAGGGACCTGGAAGGACAGTGAGTGAATTGTCCTTTTGCTATATTGTGATTAAAAAAAACATTTTTTTCTAGGGACAGAAAACTGTAGGTAGGGAGAGTATTTTTTTTCTTTCACTCTGCAAGTCCTTGTTTCCAGGGACCTGTAAGGACAGTGAGTTAATTGTCCTTGTGCTATATTGTGCTGAAAAAAACATTTATTCCAGGGACAGAAAACTCTAGGTAGGGACAGTGTCAGTTTCTTTCACTCTGCAAGTCCTTGTTTCCAGGGACCTGGAAGGACAGTGAGTGAATTGTCCTTTTGCTATATTGTGATTAAAAAAAACATTTTTTTCTAGGGACAGAAAACTGTAGGTAGGGAGAGTGTTTTTTTTCTTTCACTCTGCAAGTCCTTGTTTCCAGGGACCTGTAAGGACAGTGAGTTAATTTTCCTTGTGCTATATTGTGATTAAAAAAAACATTTATTCTAGGGACAGAAAACTCTAGGTAGGGACAGTGTCAGTTTCTTTCACTCTGCAAGTCCTTGTTTCCAGGGACCTGGAAGGACAGTGAGTGAATTGTCCTTTTGCTATATTGTGATTAAAAAAAACATTTTTTTCTAGGGACAGAAAACTGTAGGTAGGGAGAGTATTTTTTTTCTTTCACTCTGCAAGTCCTTGTTTCCAGGGACCTGTAAGGACAGTGAGTTAATTGTCCTTGTGCTATATTGTGCTGAAAAAAACATTTATTCCAGGGACAGAAAACTCTAGGTAGGGACAGTGTCAGTTTCTTTCACTCTGCAAGTCCTTGTTTCCAGGGACCTGGAAGGACAGTGAGTGAATTGTCCTTTTGCTATATTGTGATTAAAAAAAACATTTTTTTCTAGGGACAGAAAACTGTAGGTAGGGAGAGTGTTTTTTTTCTTTCACTCTGCAAGTCCTTGTTTCCAGGGACCTGTAAGGACAGTGAGTTAATTTTCCTTGTGCTATATTGTGATTAAAAAAAACATTTATTCTAGGGACAGAAAACTCTAGGTAGGGACAGTGTCAGTTTCTTTCACTCTGCAAGTCCTTGTTTCCAGGGACCTGGAAGGACAGTGAGTGAATTGTCCTTTTGCTATATTGTGATTAAAAAAAACATTTATTCTAGGGACAGAAAACTCTAGGTAGGGACAGTGTCAGTTTCTTTCACTCTGCAAGTCCTTGTTTCCAGGGACCTGGAAGGACAGTGAGTGAATTGTCCTTTTGCTATATTGTGATTAAAAAAAACATTTATTCTAGGGACAGAAAACTCTAGGTAGGGACAGTGTCAGTTTCTTTCACTCTGCAAGTCCTTGTTTCCAGGGACCTGGAAGGACAGTGAGTGAATTGTCCTTTTGCTATATTGTGATTAAAAAAAACATTTATTCTAGGGACAGAAAACTCTAGGTAGGGACAGTGTCAGTTTCTTTCACTCTGCAAGTCCTTGTTTCCAGGGACCTGGAAGGACAGTGAGTGAATTGTCCTTTTGCTATATTGTGATTAAAAAAAACATTTATTCTAGGGACAGAAAACTCTAGGTAGGGACAGTGTCAGTTTCTTTCACTCTGCAAGTCCTTGTTTCCAGGGACCTGGAAGGACAGTGAGTGAATTGTCCTTTTGCTATATTGTGATTAAAAAAAACATTTATTCTAGGGACAGAAAACTCTAGGTAGGGACAGTGTCAGTTTCTTTCACTCTGCAAGTCCTTGTTTCCAGGGACCTGGAAGGACAGTGAGTGAATTGTCCTTTTGCTATATTGTGATTAAAAAAAACATTTATTCTAGGGACAGAAAACTCTAGGTAGGGACAGTGTCAGTTTCTTTCACTCTGCAAGTCCTTGTTTCCAGGGACCTGGAAGGACAGTGAGTGAATTGTCCTTTTGCTATATTGTGATTAAAAAAAACATTTATTCTAGGGACAGAAAACTCTAGGTAGGGACAGTGTCAGTTTCTTTCACTCTGCAAGTCCTTGTTTCCAGGGACCTGGAAGGACAGTGAGTGAATTGTCCTTTTGCTATATTGTGATTAAAAAAAACATTTTTTTCTAGGGACAGAAAACTGTAGGTAGGGAGAGTATTTTTTTTCTTTCACTCTGCAAGTCCTTGTTTCCAGGGACCTGTAAGGACAGTGAGTTAATTGTCCTTGTGCTATATTGTGCTGAAAAAAACATTTATTCCAGGGACAGAAAACTCTAGGTAGGGACAGTGTCAGTTTCTTTCACTCTGCAAGTCCTTGTTTCCAGGGACCTGGAAGGACAGTGAGTGAATTGTCCTTTTGCTATATTGTGATTAAAAAAAACATTTTTTTCTAGGGACAGAAAACTGTAGGTAGGGAGAGTATTTTTTTTCTTTCACTCTGCAAGTCCTTGTTTCCAGGGACCTGTAAGGACAGTGAGTTAATTGTCCTTGTGCTATATTGTGCTGAAAAAAACATTTATTCCAGGGACAGAAAACTCTAGGTAGGGACAGTGTCAGTTTCTTTCACTCTGCAAGTCCTTGTTTCCAGGGACCTGGAAGGACAGTGAGTGAATTGTCCTTTTGCTATATTGTGATTAAAAAAAACATTTTTTTCTAGGGACAGAAAACTGTAGGTAGGGAGAGTATTTTTTTTCTTTCACTCTGCAAGTCCTTGTTTCCAGGGACCTGTAAGGACAGTGAGTTAATTGTCCTTGTGCTATATTGTGCTGAAAAAAACATTTATTCCAGGGACAGAAAACTCTAGGTAGGGACAGTGTCAGTTTCTTTCACTCTGCAAGTCCTTGTTTCCAGGGACCTGGAAGGACAGTGAGTGAATTGTCCTTTTGCTATATTGTGATTAAAAAAAACATTTTTTTCTAGGGACAGAAAACTGTAGGTAGGGAGAGTGTTTTTTTTCTTTCACTCTGCAAGTCCTTGTTTCCAGGGACCTGTAAGGACAGTGAGTTAATTTTCCTTGTGCTATATTGTGATTAAAAAAAACATTTATTCTAGGGACAGAAAACTCTAGGTAGGGACAGTGTCAGTTTCTTTCACTCTGCAAGTCCTTGTTTCCAGGGACCTGGAAGGACAGTGAGTGAATTGTCCTTTTGCTATATTGTGATTAAAAAAAACATTTATTCTAGGGACAGAAAACTCTAGGTAGGGACAGTGTCAGTTTCTTTCACTCTGCAAGTCCTTGTTTCCAGGGACCTGGAAGGACAGTGAGTGAATTGTCCTTTTGCTATATTGTGATTAAAAAAAACATTTATTCTAGGGACAGAAAACTCTAGGTAGGGACAGTGTCAGTTTCTTTCACTCTGCAAGTCCTTGTTTCCAGGGACCTGGAAGGACAGTGAGTGAATTGTCCTTTTGCTATATTGTGATTAAAAAAAACATTTATTCTAGGGACAGAAAACTCTAGGTAGGGACAGTGTCAGTTTCTTTCACTCTGCAAGTCCTTGTTTCCAGGGACCTGGAAGGACAGTGAGTGAATTGTCCTTTTGCTATATTGTGATTAAAAAAAACATTTATTCTAGGGACAGAAAACTCTAGGTAGGGACAGTGTCAGTTTCTTTCACTCTGCAAGTCCTTGTTTCCAGGGACCTGGAAGGACAGTGAGTGAATTGTCCTTTTGCTATATTGTGATTAAAAAAAACATTTATTCTAGGGACAGAAAACTCTAGGTAGGGACAGTGTCAGTTTCTTTCACTCTGCAAGTCCTTGTTTCCAGGGACCTGGAAGGACAGTGAGTGAATTGTCCTTTTGCTATATTGTGATTAAAAAAAACATTTTTTTCTAGGGACAGAAAACTGTAGGTAGGGAGAGTATTTTTTTTCTTTCACTCTGCAAGTCCTTGTTTCCAGGGACCTGTAAGGACAGTGAGTTAATTGTCCTTGTGCTATATTGTGCTGAAAAAAACATTTATTCCAGGGACAGAAAACTCTAGGTAGGGACAGTGTCAGTTTCTTTCACTCTGCAAGTCCTTGTTTCCAGGGACCTGGAAGGACAGTGAGTGAATTGTCCTTTTGCTATATTGTGATTAAAAAAAACATTTTTTTCTAGGGACAGAAAACTGTAGGTAGGGAGAGTGTTTTTTTTCTTTCACTCTGCAAGTCCTTGTTTCCAGGGACCTGTAAGGACAGTGAGTTAATTTTCCTTGTGCTATATTGTGATTAAAAAAAACATTTATTCTAGGGACAGAAAACTCTAGGTAGGGACAGTGTCAGTTTCTTTCACTCTGCAAGTCCTTGTTTCCAGGGACCTGGAAGGACAGTGAGTGAATTGTCCTTTTGCTATATTGTGATTAAAAAAAACATTTTTTTCTAGGGACAGAAAACTGTAGGTAGGGAGAGTATTTTTTTTCTTTCACTCTGCAAGTCCTTGTTTCCAGGGACCTGTAAGGACAGTGAGTTAATTGTCCTTGTGCTATATTGTGCTGAAAAAAACATTTATTCCAGGGACAGAAAACTCTAGGTAGGGACAGTGTCAGTTTCTTTCACTCTGCAAGTCCTTGTTTCCAGGGACCTGGAAGGACAGTGAGTGAATTGTCCTTTTGCTATATTGTGATTAAAAAAAACATTTTTTTCTAGGGACAGAAAACTGTAGGTAGGGAGAGTGTTTTTTTTCTTTCACTCTGCAAGTCCTTGTTTCCAGGGACCTGTAAGGACAGTGAGTTAATTTTCCTTGTGCTATATTGTGATTAAAAAAAACATTTTTTCTAGGGACAGAAAACTGTAGGTAGGGAGAGTGTTTTTTTTCTTTCACTCTGCAAGTCCTTGTTTCCAGGGACAGAGAAGGACACCTGAAGGTAGCCCTTATTGCTTTTTTCCCATCTCCCTGCAGGCCATCTATTAGAATGTCTGGAAGGCAAACAAGGAGAGGCAGACAGTCAGGAGGCAATAAAAGAGGGCAAGCAGGCTCTGTGTCTGGGGGCAACAGTGCTGGTCGTGGACGCGGTGCATTGTCATCAGCACATGGCCATGGGACACGCTTGTCCTTCTTTTCGGCAGCTGGACATGTTGAGCCACATCATGCCGAAGACTTGGTAGAGTGGATGACCAAGCCCTCCTCCTCCTCCTCATCCTCTCTCACCCAGGCTCAGGGTACTGGAAAAGCAGCTGCCAAAGCGTCGTCTTCCCTGGTATCAATGTCAGACAAATCATCAGTCACTCCTTCCCTAGACCCACCATGTCCTCCTCCTGAGGAGTCCCCCGAACTGTTTCAGCACAGTGTTGGGTACATGCTCCAGGAGGATGCCCAGCGTTTCGAAGGGTCTGATGATGAAACCCAGCTAGAGGAAGGCAGTAGCGTGAGAGCAGACAGAGGGGATGCTCAAGAAGGACACCAATCTGGCAGTCATGTTCCAGCAGCTGCAGCATACTGCCAGATTGGCTCCAGTGATGAGGAGGGAGGGGATGATGAGGTCAATGACTCCACGTGGGTGCCTAATAGGAGAGAGGAGGAGGATGAGGAGGAGGCACATCTCCAACGAGGCAGGATGCCCTTTGGTGGCCAGCGTAAGGGCAGTACACCGACGGAATCACACCGCAGAGCTCCGCCTGTGCAGGGCGCTGCCTCTGCCCGTCATTCAAAAAGTTCTTTGGTGTGGGCCTTTTTTGAGGCTAGTGCATCAGATCGCACAGCTGCTGTTTGCAACATATGTCTCAAGCGTATATCGCGTGGCCAAAACATCAGCCGCTTGGGTACCACATGCCTGACCAGACATATGTTGACCTGCCATGCAGCTCGTTGGCAAGCCTACCTCAAAGACCCACACCAAAGAACAAAGCGGACCTCTCCTTGCACCGCATCAGCTGGGATCTCCAACCCCACTATAACTTCAGTCCTCTCTGAAACATGCACTGAGAGGAATGAAGGTGTAGAATTAGGTGTGTCACAGCCAAGTACTTGCGCCCACTCTGCTAGCAGTACACCGACGTCCGATTCTAGCAGGCAAATTTCCCTGCCCCAGCTGCTGGACCGTCGAAAGAAGTTCACTCCCAGCCATCCACATGCCCAGCGGTTGAATGCTAGCTTGGCTAAATTGCTAGCGCTTCAACTGCTGCCTTTTCAGTTGGTAGACTCGGCCCCCTTCCGTGAGTTTGTGCAATGTGCGGTTCCTCAGTGGCAGGTTCCCAAACGCCACTTTTTCTCACGGAAGGCTATTCCGGCTCTCTACCGGCATGTGGAAGGCAATGTCTTGGCCTCGCTGGACAGGGCGGTCAGCGGTAAGGTGCATATTACCGCTGACTCATGGTCCAGCAGGCATGGACAGGGACGTTACCTTTCTTTCACGGCCCATTGGGTCACTCTTTTGGCAGCTGGGAAGGATTCAGGACAAGGTGCAGTAGTGTTGGAGGTTGTCCCACCGCCACGCCTCCAAAATGCTACTACTAGTTGTGACACACCTCTCTCCTCCACCCCCTCCTCTTCTTCTTCCTCCATGGCCTCTTCCTGTGGTTTGTCCTATGAACCAGCGGTGCTCCGTAGCCGTTCACGGGGCTACGCAAGTACGCAGGCAAAAAGATGCCATGCCGTGCTTGCGCTGGTGTGTTTGGGGGACAGAAGCCACACTGGGGCAGAGGTCCTGTCTGCTCTGCAGGGCCAGGCCGAGAGGTGGTTGACGCCACGCCAGCTTAAGCCAGGAATGGTGGTTTGCGACAATGGCACCAACCTCCTCTCCGCCCTCCGACAGGGACAACTGACCCATGTGCCCTGTGTGGCTCACGTCCTTAACCTGGTGGTGCAGCGGTTCTTGGGCAGGTACCCGGGCTTACAGGATGTCCTGAGGCAGGCCAGGAAAGTCTGTGTGCATTTCCGCAGATCTTATAATGCCAGTGCTCGCCTGGCTGAGCTGCAAAAGGAGTTGAACCTGCCCAAGAACCGCCTTATATGTGACATGCCCACCAGGTGGAACTCAACGTTGGCCATGCTGCAGCGGCTGCACACGCAGCAGAGGGCCATCAATGAGTACCTGTGCGACTACGGCACCAGGACAGGGTCAGGGGAGCTTGGTTTTTTTTCTCCACGCCAGTGGGGCATGATCAGGGATGCATGCACTGTCCTGGCACCATTTGAGGAGGCCACGAGGATGGTGAGCAGTGACAGTGCATGCATCAGTGACACTGTACCTCTTGTCCACCTGTTGGAGCACACGCTGCGTGGAATAATGGACAGGGCACTTGAGGCAGAACAGAGGCAGGAAGAGGAGGACTTCCTTGCCTCTCAAGGCCCCCTTTACCCAGACAGTGTTCCTTCTGTCCCACCCATCGCACAGGAAGAGGAGGAGGAGGAGGAGGAGGAGGAGGATTGTGTCAGCATGGAGGTGGAGGCTGGCACTCAGCATCATCAGCAGCAGTCTTTTAGGGATGATTTACAGTCCCAAGAAACCAGTGGACTTGTACGTGGCTGGGAGGAGGTGGCTGCGGATCATGTCGTCCTTAGTGACCCAGAGGACTCCGGAGCGAATGCCTCAGCAAACCTACGCTGCATGGCCTCCCTGATCCTGCAAAGTCTGCGGAAGGATCCTCGTATTCTTCGGATCAAGGAGAGGGACCATTACTGGCTGGCCACTCTCCTTGATCCACGGTACAAGGGTAAGGTTGCGGACCTTATGTTACCGTCGCAGAGGGAGCAGAGGATGAGACAACTCCGGGAGGCCTTGCAGAAAGGTCTGTGCAACGCGTTCCCAGAGACTGGGAGGTTGCAAACTCCTGGTCCTGGACAACGAGTTGCTGAGGCTTCGGCCAGTCAAAGAAGGAGCGGTGGGGAAGGTGGCCGTCTGACCGATGCGTTCAGACAATTCTTTAGTCCGCAGCCCCAAAGTATGATTGGTTCCAGCAACCATCGCCAGCGTCTGATAAACATGGTGCAGGAATATCTAGGGGCAAGGTCAGACTTGGACACCTTCCCCACCGAAAATCCTCTGGCTTACTGGGTCTTGAGGATGGATCACTGGCCAGAGCTTGCACAGTATGCAATTGAGCTACTGGCCTGTCCTGCATCCAGCGTTCTTTCGGAACGCACATTCAGTGCTGCTGGAGGATTTGTCACGGATCACAGGGTGCGCCTGTCCACCGACTCGGTTGATCGACTGACTTTCATCAAGATGAACCAGTCTTGGATCACCACCAGCTACCACACACCTGATGCTGATATAACAGACTAATTGATTTTAAAATGTCACATCCCTTCAAGACTGATGCTGATGCTGAGTGCCTGTGCTGTTATGTTGACTGGCTATCCTCCTCCTCCGAGTCCTCAATGATACGATTGATGATGATAGCTTGGAAGATCATTTTTGTTTATGGGTGCCGCCACCAGTGCCTAACGCCCAATTTTTCAGCCCCTGTTTAACAGGGGCGTGTAATTACAATTTTTGAAGCAATACTTTGCAACAGGGCTCATTGCTGTGCTCCAAGTACAGTATCTGTGAGGAGTTGCAGTGTTGTGCCACCAGTGCCTAAGGCCCAATTTTTCAGCCCCTGTTTAACAGGGGCGTGTCATTACAATTTTTGAAGCAATACTTTGCAACAGGGCTCATTGCTGTGCTCCAAGTACAGTATCTGTGAGGGGTTGCAGTGTTGTGCCACCAGTGCCTAAGGCCCAATTTTTCAGCCCCTGTTCAACAGGGGCATGTAATTACAATTCTTGATCTAATAATTCACAGCAGGGCCCATTGCTGCACCCACCAAGAGTAACTGTCAGGGCTTACAGTGTTGTGGCACCAGCACCACCATCAAAGGCCCAATTTTTACTACCACTGTTCAACAATTATATGTAATTAAAATTCCTGATATAATAGTTGACAGCAGGGCGTTCCAGCACCAACCAAGAGTAACTGTGAGTGCTTACAGTGTTGTGCCAACACCAACAACTAAGGGGCCTATTTCTGCAGAGTATATACGGCAGGTCCCTACTTTCAAACATCCAACTTACAAACGACTCCTACTTGCAAACGCAAGAAGACAACAGGAAGTGAGAGGAAATCTACCACTAGGAAGGAAAATTCTCTCCTGTAAGAATAAATATGGGAGAAAGGTGTCTCCTCTGTACTGATGCTTTATCAGCAATCCTTGTTTCAAGAAAAACACCACATTTCAAAAACAGTTGTCATTGGGACGGAAAGTGAGGTGAAATGTTCTGAACAGGGGCACAGACAGCAAAACAAATGTTACAGGGGTGATAACCCTTACCTATGTTTTCCAAAAAGTTTAAAAATAGATTTTTGGGCTGGAGCTACACTTCAACAATGTACCTGTTCAAAATTACAAACAGATTCTACATAAGAACAAACCTACAGTCCCTGTCTTGTATGCACCGCCTGTATACGGCTGTTCAGAGTATATAGGGCCTTTTTTATTTTATGTGCGGGGTTCCCCTTAATATCCATACAAGACCCAAAGGGGCTGGTAATGGGCTGGGGTAGGGGGGGGGGGGTCATGGGGTAGCTATGCCATTTTTCTTAAAGAATTTCATCCATATTACCGGGACCAGACATTACATTAAAGCCGCAAGCAGTTTTAAATGGCTTTTTTTTCCTTTAGAAGTGTCATTTTGTGCAGGGACAGTTCTAAACACGGGAAACACGTGGCACTTCACAGGCATACTTTAGACACCCCCCAGGTACGATATTTAAAGGAATATTTGACTTTTTTTTTTTCACTTTATGCATCATTAAAATGACTGCTCCCGAAAAACGACCGTTTTTAAAACTTCTTTTTGCATTGATACATGTCCCCTGGTGCAGAACCCGGGTTCCCAAACCCTTTTTAGGACAATAACATGCATAATAGTTGTTATAATTAGCACTTTAGAATTCGAACGTTCGCATCCATTGTATTTAATAGGGTTCTAATGTTCGTTCGAACTTCCGGTCCGTTCGCGGGTTCTGGTGCGAACCGAACCCGGGGGTGTTCGGCTCATCACTACTGGCTATGAGTGGTAGACTCAAAGGGACCAAAGATGTGAGAGACAGCTATGTATCATTGTCTGTTCACTGAGTGAACCACACTTTTTCACTCAGTATTGAAATTAGCATCCCCTCTTTAGGGAATCATTTAGGCCATTTTGCCATTGGTTGTGCAATACTCGAGGCTGAACCATGGCGTCCGGACTTGTGCCATGTTTTATGTTTGTCTTTGTGTGTCTTGTTTCCATTTAAATGTACATGGTAAATGTTACCACTTTATCACCTAGTTTAAATTAACTGCATTTTATTAACTTCTGTAAATCCAATTTTGATATTTAATAAATAAGACCAATCATTTTCATTTTCTTGGCTATGATCATATTTTTGTTGCTACATGTAACCCCTTGAGCCTGCTCTACCAGGCTATCCGTCCTTCCTTTGTCACAGTAATTCAAATAGAGAGAAAATGGTAGACATTAGTGTGACAGGGGTCACTTTGGGCACAGGGTGAGCCAGGAAATAATGGACATTAAGAATGTCTTGGATTGCTTTAAATTGGGATAGTAATATTAATCCACAAAATGTACTGGTTGTTTGATTCTGAACTCAACAAGTTAATTAAGAGATGCTGATGTGTCACCTGTCTGCTTGTGTAATGTTAATGAATCTTAACTATGCTACAGATCCTTTCATTGTGAATAGTGATAATTAACTCTGTACTTGTGTGTATTGTAAAGCAGACAGACAGTCTGGTGAATATAAAGGTCATGCATAGTCATTTAAGATGTAAAGGGATTAGCTAAGACATGTCAGAATATGTGTATTGGGAGACAGTGAGGCTAGCCTAAAGGTCATGTGTCTGAGTCATCACTGTAGTTAATTAGCTCATGTAAATTAGGTCTGGTCAAAGGTGTATTGTCTGAGGAGAATGTAAGAACCTCCTCTCTGTGTGTAAAAAACTGGGAGTTTGTCATTAAAGATTGTCAGTCCAGTTGGAAACTTCATACAGAGTGTTTGTCTCGTATGTTTGGAAGGATTAATCCTATGGGAAGCGGTCGCCTGACTGTGGAGGATCGGCAGTGGATGTGTTTTCAGAGAGGGAATATCCTAAACGGCGTTAACCCCTTTCATACTTGGGGTGCCGTTACAATTAGTAAATAATATCTGAAATATATATAGGCCTACCTATAATGTCATGAAGTGACACTAGGCTAATTTATGAGATAAAGTCTGGTGAACTGTCAGTCACAGGCTATAGCTCAGTTCCCAGATATAGGGGGACCACTGTGTAATGTGGAGAAAATAAAGGGTATTAGGGCTCCAAGAATACCTTGAGGCTGAGTTCAGTGTTGAGGCCTTTCGGTTGAAGAGTTTGAAGAGTTTGGAGCCTAAATATCCATGATTTCTCCTTTTTAATCAACACTCTATCAAAGTCCCCACGTCTCTCTGGGAGGTCTAGGGCATAGAATCCCTTTACTTTAAGTCCTGTCGTTTTACCTTGGTGACACTGTAAAAAGTGTTGTGCTATCGGAGTGTCCTCTTTGAGACGGATACTTTTAAGGTGTTCTAAGAACCTGATCCGCAGTTGGCGTTTTGTTTTGCCTACATATAGTAACTGGCAGAGGTGGGGGACTCGAGTCACATGACTTGACTCGAGTCAGACTTGAGTCACCTGTTTGAGGACTTGACAACTTGCTCGACTTGACTTTGACTTGTCACTAATGACTTGCGACTTGACTTTGACTTGGGCTATATGACTTGCAATGACTTGGCACCACTAACACTAACCGCACGCCGCCGTCTGCCTACCTGATCAGCGTGTCATGCAGACAGACGGCGGCCATTGCAGTGTTCAAAAGTCACGCCTCCTCGTCTGTGATAGGCGGAACACTCAATTTCACAGCAGGCAGTATTCAGCCTATCACGGACATCCTCTCATCCTTGTTTGTGTTATGAGGATGAGCGGATGTCCATGATAGGCGGAACACTGAATGCTGGGAAATTGAGGGTTCCGCCTATCACAGACAAGGAGGAGGCGTGGCTTTTGAATACTGGAATGGCCGCCGGGATTCCGCCGATCAGGTACACGGCTGACGCGCACAGTGAAGCACGGGCACAGTGAGACACGGGCACAGTGAGGCATTGGGCACAGTGAAGCACGGGCACAGTGAGACACGGGCACAGTGAGGCACGGGCACAGTGAGACACGGGCACAGGGAGGCATGGGCACAGTGAGGCATGGGCACAGTGAGGCATGGGCACATAACCAATATTATTTATTGTTATCCCTCCTATTATTTTTAAACTGTATGGGGTAGATCAGTATTTTGACTTGATTTGTGACTTGACCAAAATAAATGACTTGACTTGCTTGACTTCTAGCAGGGACTCGACTTGACTTGCTTGCTTTTCGCCACAGTAACTTGGGACTTGCTTGAGACTTGAAGGTTAAGACTTGAGACTTGCTTATGACTTGCACATGTGTGACTTACTCCCATGTCTGGTAACTGGCACGGACATTCCAGGATGTATAGCACCCTAGACGTGGCGCAGTTAATAAAGGATCTGATCTCAAATAGCTCTTTAGACTCAGAGTCCCTGAACACCTTTGATTTGTCTACATGCTTGCATGTGCCGCAGTGCAAACATGCCGGTAATTTTTGGCATTGTTGTTAACCAGTTTTTATTGATAGGGCATTTAAATTTACTCGGAAACCAGGTCATCTTTTAGATTTTTAGCTCTCTTTGCTGTGATGAGTGGTCTCTCACCTACTATCTCTTTTAGTGTCTTACATCTTGTCAGGATGTGCCAGTGTTCCGTTAATATGGATCTGACTTGTTGCCATTGTTTACCCAAGGGAGTAATGAACCTCACCGGTCCATTGAAATCATTTTTGTTGCGTTCCTTCACTTCTAATAACTCTCTTCTAAGGCGTTTACTTGCAATTGGTTTTGCTCTAGGTAGTGGGCGGTGAGAGTACCCTCGTTCTCGGAAACGTTGATATAGTGTTTCTGATTCCTGCTGGTAATCTGCTTCAGTGGAACAGTTTCTCCGTATCCATATCCAGCACTCAATTGTAGAAAGTGGAACTAAACTAGAACTCTTCAAAGAGAGTCCAGAATTCAAAAAATGAAATGATATTTTGAGAAGGGAGGTCGACAAAACTCAAAAAAATCTTAAAATAACAAAACAGAATAAATTCCGCCGTGACCTAGATGACTGGGCCAAGGGGGAAATATTCGATTTAACCACTAGAGGACATCGGGGTAGATCCCGAAAAAAGAAGACACTCCTCCCAGTCAGGGACAGAGACAGGAGCCCAATCAGGTAGTGAGGAAGATACCCCACATACGGTGTCTTTTTTAGTCAAAGACCACCTGGAGTTGGAGGACCTTCCCCCATACCAAGGGCATTCTCAAGTCAGACAAACAAGGAGCAACTCGAGGAGGAGGAAACTCAGGAAAAGCAAAACATCAAAACTCAGGTCAGAGAAGCGAACGCATTGCCACACGGAATCAGAGACAACACAGCTAAGCAGCTCCACAATGGATACACTAGCCGGAGATGATATGAAAATTGTCAATCTCTCTGACTTTAAACTACAACAACACCATGTGGACCTGCTGAGCAGGGGCCTCTCTTTTTCTACCACCACTGACATGGATGAATTTGAGATCTTTAAAGATCTCAACCTTTTCCTCAGAAAGGTCTATTTTAGAACCTTATACCAAACAAAAGTCACTGATGAAAGTGCAATGACGGCAACAGACCCTGGCGAAGAGTTGGCCCTCCTTCAGTGTAGAATCATTACTGGAGGAGGGTTCCCCCTCCTCCGATGATGAGGACACTGACGGCCTGACCAGCTGGAAATGGGATGCAGGACTTACACACGATCATTTTTCCCGTCGGGAAAAATTACATATTTTTTTTTTAAAGCGGTTGTAAACCCAGACAAATTTTTTTTTTTTTCAAATCACCTGCAAGAAAAAGCCATAATGAGCTAGTATGACTAGCATACTAGCTCATTATGAATCACTTACCTTAGATTGGGACCCCCAAAGCCATCCTCGTCCCCCGCTCCGACCGCAGCCATCGCTCCTCAGATACCCGGAACGTTACTTCCGGGTATCGCCGCTCCAGCCAATCACAGCGCCGCTCCGGCGCTGTGATTGGCCGGAGCAGCGAAGACGTCACTCCGCGCATGCGCGCTGGAGCTTTCTATTCCGGCAGCGCCGGAATTCTGAATGGGATTAACCCTGTGAATGCACCGTTGTCTACGGCGCGCATGCGCCGTAGACATCGGTGCATGTCTTTTTTTGCAAATATCTCCTAAACCGTGTAGGTTTAGGAGATATTTCTTTTACCTACAGGTGAGCCTTAGTATAGGCTCACCTGTAGGTAAAAGTAAAAAAAAAGACTATACAACCGCTTTAACAAGAAAAACAACCGCGTGTGGGCTTTTTGTCATTTTTCCCGACGGGAAAAACGGCATTAATCACGACGAGAAAAATTAGAACATGCTCTAATTTTTCTCGTCGTGATTCCCGTCATTTTTTTCCGCGGCAGTTTTCCCATAGGGAAACACTGCCACAGAGCCCACACACGGTCGTTTTTCTCGACCAAGAAAAAAAATGTCGGGAAAAACGGCCGTGTGTAGGGAACCAAGCCGTTCCCTCGTTTTTCCCATCGATTTTCTCGACGGTGTTTTCACCGTCGAGAAAATCGATCGTGTGTACGCGGCATTAGGATTAGATCTACCAACATGCCCCAATACAGAAAGAATAAAAGACTTGGAATCTTCTTGGACTTGTAGAGGAAGAGTGCGGCTACATGTGTGCCAAGTTTGGGGTCCAGGGGAACTACGGCTGGCTGGGATCAGGCGCACAAATGTGAAGATGTACACAGACTCGAGTATAAGCCGAGGGGGGCATTTTCACACAAAAAAATGTGCTGAAAAACTTGGCTTATACTCAAGTATATACAGTATATATATATACACAACAAATAAATATGCTAGTGATATGCTTCTTGTGGAGCCACGCCCGTTTTAAATGAATGCTCCGCCCCTAATTAAAGTACACGCCCCACCTACAATGGCTTGCTGTTCCTGAAAACTTTTTTGAAATATTGGCAACTATGTGTTACAAACAAGACCCTGAGGGCTTGGCTGGCTTAGAACAGGTTTGGTCTCCACCCAGACACTGGCTACATCAATCATCCTGAGGGTGTACAGGCAGACAAGGACTGTGCAGCTCACCCCACCCATGATGCTGCAATGAGACCAGCAGCTGTCACGGAAATGGAGCACTACACGCTGATGACACTCTATAAGTCTGATCTTTACTTGGTTTCTATCTGGACCCACTCTGACCTCAGAATACTATTCACTAAATCAAGTATAACTTTTTAAAGTAAAGTGCTCAAACAGAATCCCCCCCCAAAAAAAACAACACTCAGCATGTTTCACCTCAAGTCAAGGCTTTATCAGGGGTGATTAATGCAACATAAATAAAAATAAATGAAATGAAAATAAAGTGTGAATCAGAAATGCCACATGGCTAATGGCATCCATTCCATCACCAGGTCATGGTTCTGCACGCATGAGGTGACATCAGCATGCGAGGATGCCACCGCGCTCATGTGCGCAATGCTGTCAACGAGCAATCGTGCCACCGCGCTTGGCGGCAACGTCAACATTAGCTTCTCCCACACATTTTTCAGATGGAGCTCAGATGTTTGATGTGCCCTTTTTGGCCCCTTTCACATGATCGAACAGATCGGGCCACCCCTTGACTTCTATGGGGAGGCTGATATTAGCAGATATGTGTCCGCTGACACCTGTCCGGCATCCGATTCCGACAAGATCCGCTGAAATCAGACTTATGGCGATACGTTCGGCATCAGTCCAGCGGGTTGGATCGGATGAAAAAGGACAGGCTGTCTCCCCATAGAGGAGAGCGGGGCTCTGACAGGTCCGTCTCTGCACAGTGAGCGAAGATGGACCTGTCATCCGCCTGCTCAGCGCCCACTAAGCAAAGCAGAGTCTGTCAAGATGGATCCGCCCCGTGTGAAAGAGGCCTTATGGGCAACTTATGTTTTTTATTTATATCTATAAAATATGAAATATAAATATACAATGTACATCCTGCTTACAATGTGTTTACCAATATCGTGTGTAATAGTGCTTCGCCCAAATAGGTCCATCAACTGGTTTTTCCCGTGTTGGTGTTGCAGCATTCACATGTTGGAGTGCTCTCCTTCTCAGTCATTGAATTGTTTTTCCCACATACAGTATACAGTGCCTTAAAAAAGTATTCATACCCCTTGAAATTTCCCACATTTTGTCATGTTGCAACCAAAAACGTAAATGTATTTTATTGGGATTTTATGTGATAAACCAACACAAAGTGTCACATAATTGTGAAGTGGAAGGAAAATGATAAATGATACAAATCAATATGTGAAAAGTGTGGGGGGGGGGGCATTTGTATGGCGCCCCCTGGAGTCAATACTTTGTAGAACCCCCTTTCTCTACAAGTCTTTTTGGGGGTGTCTCTACCAGCTTTGCACATCTAGAGAGGGACATTTCTGCCCATTCTTCTTTGTAGAATATCTCAAGTTCTATCAGATTGGATGGAGAGCGTCTGTGATCAGCAATTTTCAAGACTTGCCACAGATTCTCAATGTGATTTAGGTCTGGACTGTGACTGGGCCATTCTAACACATGAATGTGCTTTGATCTAAACCATTCCATTGTAGCTCTGGCTGTACTTTAGGGTCGTTGTACTGCTGGAAGGTGAACCTCCGCCCCAGTCTCAAGTCCTTTGCAGACTCTAATGCCGCGTACACACGATCGTGATTCACGGCGGTGAAAACACCGCCGTGAATCACGACAGGAAAAACTAGGGAACGGCTTGTTCCCCCACACACGGCCGTTTTTCCCGTCATTTTTTCTCTTGACGAGAAAAACGACCGTGTGTAGGCTCCGCGGCAGTGTTTCCCTATGGGAAAACTGGCACGGAAAAAAATGACAGTAATCACGACGAGAAAAATTAGAGCATGTTCTAATTTTTCTCGTCGTGATTAATGCAGTTTTTCCCATCCAAAGGAAAAGCCCACACACGGTCGTTTTTCTCGTCCAAAGGAAAAAATTAAATTTTTCCAGATGGGAAAAATGATCGTGTGTACGCGGCATAACAGGTTTTCTTCTAAGATTGTCCTGTATTTGTCTCCATCCATCTTCCCATCAACTCTGACCAGCTTCCCTGTCCCTGCTGAAGAAAAGCATCCCCACCACATAATGCTGCCACCACCATGTTTCACAGTGGGGATGGTGTGTTCAGGGTGATGTGCAGTGTTAGTTTTCCCCACACATAGCGTTTTGCTTTTAGGCCAAAAGCCTCGTACACACGACCGGTATTCTTGGCAAGAACCAGCAAGAAAATTGCTGGCAGAGATTTCTTGCCGAGTAAACCGGCCGTGTGTACGAGGCTTTCAGGTTTCTCGTCAAGAAAACTCGACGAGAAAAATAGAGAACCTGCTCTCTATTTTCTCGTCGGCCTGTTTCCTGACGAGAAACCCGAGAGTGTGTACGCTTACCTGTCGCCGTGGAAACCCGCGCATGCTCGAAATGACTTTGACGCATGTGCGGTAGCTTCCTAGGCGTAGGTAGGGTGTAGCAAGATGGCGGCGACGGCATTGAATGTGACGAGCGCACGCTCGTTGTAGTCGATGACGTCACTCCGTTCGTTCCATTCAAAATAACGGCGGTACGTGTGTACACTCGGCCGGGACAAGATTCTTGTCAAGAATCTTGTCAGGGAAAAACAACAGGTTTTTTCCTGACGAGATTCTCGGTCGTGTGTACGAGGCTTGAAAGGTAAATTTTGGTGTCATCTGACCAGAGCACCTTCTTGCACATGTTTGCTGTGTCCCCCACATGTTTGCTATGTCCCCCGCATGTTTGCTGTGTCCCCCACATGTTTGCTATGTCCCCCGCATGTTTGCTGTATCCTCCACATGTTTGCTGTGTCCCCCACATGTTTGCTATGTCCCCCGCATGTTTGCTGTATCCTCCACATGTTTGCTGTGTCCCCCACATGTTTGCTGTGTCCCTCACATGTTTGCTATGTCCCCCACATGTTTGCTGTATCCTCCACATGTTTGCTGTGTCCCCCACATGTTTGCTGTATCCTCCACATGTTTGCTATGTCCCCCGCATGTTTGCTGTATCCTCCACATGTTTGCTGTGTCCCCCACATGTTTGCTGTGTCCCCCACATGTTTGCTATGTCCCCCACATGTTTGCTGTATCCTCCACATGTTTGCTATGTCCCCCGCATGTTTGCTGTATCCTCCACATGTTTGCTGTGTCCCCCACATGTTTGCTGTGTCCCCCACATGTTTGCTATGTCCCCCACATGTTTGCTGTATCCTCCACATGTTTGCTATGTCCCCCGCATGTTTGCTGTATCCTCCACATGTTTGCTGTGTCCCCCACATGTTTTCTGTATCCTCCACATGTTTGCTATGTCCCCCGCATGTTTGCTGTATCCTCCACATGTTTGCTGTATCCTCCACATGTTTGCTGTGTCCCCCACATGTTTGCTGTGTCCCCCACATGTTTGCTATGTCCCCCACATGTTTGCTGTGTCCCCCACATGTTTGCTGTGTCCCCCACATGTTTGCTATGTCCCCCACATGTTTGCTGTGTCCCCCACATGGTTGCTGTGTCCCCCACATGTTTGCTGTGTCCCCCACATGTTTGCTGTGTCCCCCACATGGTTGCTGTGTCCCCCACATGTTTGCTGTGTCCCCCACATGGCTTCTCACAAACTGCAAACAGGACTTCTTATGATTTTTTTTCACCAATGTCTTTCTTCTTGTCACTCTTCCATAAAGGGCAGATTTGTGGAGAGCACGACTAATAGGGACAATCTGTATTTGTTAGGCTATGCCCTTTAAGTGTTGTCTATGTACATTGATAAATTATTCAATCATTACTAAATTACTTACATAATTATGTCACAGGTGTCGTCCACCCCCTCCCCCCCTTTGAAGCTGCATATGTGTGACCCCTTGTAAGTTTTTTCCTGACGAGATTCTCGGTCGTGTGTACGAGGCTTGAAAGGTAAATTTTGGTGTCATCTGACCAGAGCACCTTCTTCCACATGTTTGCTGTGTCCCCCACGTTTGCTATGTCCCCCGCATGTTTGCTGTGTCCCCCGCATGTTTGCTGTATCCTCCACATGTTTGCTGTGTCCCCCACATGTTTGCTGTGTCCCCCACATGTTTGTTGTGTCCCCCACATGTTTGCTATGTCCCCCACATGTTTGCTGTGTCCCCCACATGTTTGCTGCCCCCCCACATGTTTGCTGTATCCTCCACATGTTTGCTATGTCCCCCGCATGTTTGCTGTATCCTCCACATGTTTTCTGTGTCCCCCACATGTTTGCTGTGTCCCCCACATGTTTGCTATGTCCCCTAGATGTTTGCTGTATCCTCCACATGTTTGCTATGTCCCCCGCATGTTTGCTGTATCCTCCACATGTTTGCTGTGTCCCCCACATGTTTGCTGTGTCCCCCACATGTTTGCTATGTCCCCCACATGTTTGCTGTATCCTCCACATGTTTGCTATGTCCCCCGCATGTTTGCTGTATCCTCCACATGTTTGCTGTGTCCCCCACATGTTTGCTGTATCCTCCACATGTTTGCTATGTCCCCCGCATGTTTGCTGTATCCTCCACATGTTTGCTGTATCCTCCACATGTTTGCTGTGTCCCCCACATGTTTGCTATGTCCCCCACATGTTTGCTGTGTCCTCCACATGTTTTCTGTGTCCCCCACATGTTTGCTGTGTCCCCCACATGTTTGCTGTGTCCCCCACATGTTTACTATGTCCCCCACATGTTTGCTGTATCCTCCACATGTTTGCTATGTCCCCCGCATGTTTGCTGTATCCTCCACATGTTTGCTGTGTCCCCCACATGTTTGCTGTATCCTCCACATGTTTGCTATGTCCCCCGCATGTTTGCTGTATCCTCCACATGTTTGCTGTATCCTCCACATGTTTGCTGTGTCCCCCACATGTTTGCTGTGTCCCCCACATGTTTGCTATGTCCCCCACATGTTTGCTGTGTCCCCCACATGTTTGCTATGTCCCCCACATGTTTGCTGTCCCCCCCACATGGTTGCTGTGTCCCCCACATGTTTGCTGTGTCCCCCACATGTTTGCTATGTCCCCCACATGTTTGCTGTGTCCCCCACATGGCTTCTCACAAACTGCAAACAGGACTTCTTATGATTTTTTTTCAACAATGTCTTTCTTCTTGTCACTCTTCCATAAAGGGCAGATTTGTGGAGAGCACGACTAATAGGGACAATCTGTATTTGTTAGGCTATGCCCTTTAAGTGTTGTCTATGTACATTGATAAATTATTCAATCATTACTAAATTACTTACATAATTATGTCACAGGTGTCGTCCACCCCCTCCCCCCCTTTGAAGCTGCATATGTGTGACCCCTTGTAAGCCCCTATGGAATTGGTCCCATCTTGGCAAGACTTGGGGACGTTACACAAGGATTTACGAGTCATCATACAATTCACTCTCTGGTTATCTACTATGCTTCGCATTTTATCCCTTGAGCGGTAAATACACGCCACCTCCCTTATTACAGATGTTAGTAATCTGTTAGAGTGTCAGAATTTGAATATACATTTGTTCTGATATATTCCACCAGAGCACAAATACCCTGAAGAAGACTGCTAATTGGTCGAAACGCGTCGGGGTACTCACATGGATATCTTTTACTTACTGTAATACTGTACTGTATTTTAAACCTTGATGATATCTTCTTAGACTGTTTGTAACCAGAGTGTATTAATTTTAATTTTATTCTGATTTCCTTGTTTAATAAATATGACCAATTTTTGATCTTAATATAACAGATTACGTTGTTATTTCTTGATCCTATGTGCCGCTAAAAAACCCCTTGGGGGAATTTTCCCACATTTATATTGGGGTGCGCAGTACCCGGACTCTCCCCATATGCGTTTTTCTCTCTTTTTTGAGATTCTCCCCCCTGAGCTGTGGATCTCTGCAGCTCCCCCAGAGTTACCATGGACCTCTTGGCTGCTTCTCTGATGAATGCTCTCCTTGCCCGGCCCGGTCAGTTTAGGTGGACGGCCATGTCTTGGTAGGTTTGCAGTTGTGCCATACTCTTTCCATTTTCCGATGATGGATTGAACAGAGCTCCGTGAGATGTTCAAAGCTTGGGAGATTTTTTTTTATAACCTAACCCTGCTTTATACTTCTCCACAACTTTATCCCTGACCTGTCTGGTGTGTTCCTTGGCCTTCATGATGCTGTTTAATCACTAAGGTTCTCTAACAAACCTCTCAGGGCTTCACAGAACAGCTGTGTTTATACTGAGATTACATTACACACAGGTGGAATCTATTTCCTAATTAGGTGACTTCTGAAGGCAATTGGTGGCACTAGATTTTAGTTATCAGAGTAAAGGGGGCTGAATACAAATGCCCCCCCCCCCCCCCACACACACTTTTTACATATTTATTTGTAAAAAAGTTTAAAAACCATTTATCATTTTCCTTCCACTTCACAATTATGTGTCACTTTCTGTTGGTCTATCCCATAAAATCCCAATAAAATACATTTAGGTTTTTGGTGGTAACATGACGAAATGTGGAAAATTTCAAGGGGTGTGAATACTTTTTCAAGGCACTGTACAGTATATGATGCCTGGAATCCACCTATCATGGAAAGCTGGTCCAACATTGGCCGACAGAAAGAATTTAATAAAACAAACATACAGTAAAGTTTTTATTGTGCATTTTTTTTTTTTTATAAACGTAATGTACAAATGTAGCGCCCTGCTCCCAATGAGTGGGCGCTATATGTTAACCACTTCCATACAGGGCACTTAAACACCTTCCTGCCCAGACCAATTTTCAGCTTTCTGCGCTGTTGCACTTTGAATGACAATTGCGCGGTCATGCTACACTGTACCCAAACTAAATTTTTATTATTTTGATCCCACAAATAGAGCTTTCTTTTGGTGGTATTTGATCCCCTCTGCGGTTTTTATTTTCTGCAATTTTTTTTTAAAATGACCGAAAATTTTGAAAAAAAAACGTTATTTTTTTATTTCAGTTACAAAATTTTGTAAATAAGTAAGTTTTCTCCTTCACTGACGGGCACTGATGGGGCTGCACTGATGGGCACTGATGAGGCGGCACTGATGGGCACCGATAGGCGGCACGGATGGGCACCTATAGGCGGTACGGATGGGCACCTATAGGCGGCACGGATGGGCACCTATAGGCGGCACGGATGGGCACCAATAGGCGGCACGGATGGGCACAGATAGGCGGCACGGATGGGCACCGATGGGCACAGATAGGCGGCACGGATGGGCACAGATAGGCGGCATGAAGCGGCGCGAATAGGCGGCACGGATGGGCACTGATAGGCGGCATGGATGGGCACTGATAGGTGGCACAGATGGGCATGGATGGGCACTGATAGGTGGCATGGATGGGCACTTATAGGTGGCACTGTACTGCAATGTGTTTTACTAATGGATGCCAATCAGTGCCAAACAATAATGCCTCCCAATCAGTGGTGCCCATTGTGGGCACTGATTGGCATCCATTGTGGGCACTGATTGCCATCCATTAGCCATTTCTAATTTGCATCCCTGGTGGTCTAGGGTGGCATACCTTTAAGGTGGGCATCCCTGGCATCCCTGGTGGTCTAGTGGCATCCCTGGTGGTCCAGTGTGGGCATCTTTGGGGGGGGGGGGCTGCGCTGATCAGCACAAACCCCCCCTGTCAGTGGAGCAGCCGATCGGCTCTCCTCTACTCACGTCTGACAGATGCGAGTGAGGAAAAGCCGATGACCGGCTTTTCCTCTTTACATCGTGATCAGCCGTGATTGGACACGGCTGATCACGTGGTAAAGAGTCTCCGTCGGAGACTCTTTACCTAGATCGGTGTTGCGGGGTGTCAGACTGACATCCCAGAGCAACGATCGCCGCGATGCGCGCCCCCGGGGCGCGCAGCGGCTCAAAATCCTGAGGACGTCATATGACGTCCAGTCAGGATTTTAAAACCACTTTGCCGCCGTCAATCCGCTATAGTTGTCTGGACATTAGTTTAGCCCAGAGAGATTGTTTATTCAAATTATGGCAATGTTTCAGTACAGTTGGTTGCATGATTTTCCCCCCAGCGGTGGGTTTTGCTGTCACCGCTGGTCAGGGTTGGAAAGGCAACAGGCTGGACGTATTGGGTACCTCTTTCCCAGCAGCAGCCCAGGGGGCGGGGTGAACCCGCTGTGCATGCTGGGAGAGGGTATTTAAGTGACAGACGCGATTAGGCTGTAGAGTTTTGGGGGATCGTCTTCTTCGATCCTCACCTGAGGGCCCTCCTGGCCTCAGGGATGTGTTGGCAGTTCCCGCCTCGGGGGCCACGTTGGCCCGAGGCCTCGCAACTGAGAAGTAGTCCCAGGAGTTACTGGGGGCCTACTGATCCGGGGATGACCCTGTGTCACCTTGCCTGATGGAAGGGACCGAGCAATTAAGGACTCAATTGGAGGATGCACCTGGATCCCATTAATCTACCTCACAGTGCTGCTGGAGCGGCTGAAAGAATCTGGCACTGAGAGCTGTGTTCTTTCTGAGGGAGCTAACCCAGTGAGGGGTAGGGTGCCCACGTGTCCCGGATTGCCCGGGATCGTCCCTGATTGGAGATTTTTGTCCCGTGTCCCGGGCAGCTCATTCCGGGACAATACAGTAATCCCGGAATGAAAATAAATGAAAAAAAACAGTGACCAGTCCGCTCCGCCTGTCCGCCGCCCCCACCACCTTATACATTTTATTACACTGATCGATGATAACATAAACACAGGCTGCGGCTGCCACTGCCAGTCTGGTTGCTAGGCTAGGGGCCGCTCCGCATCTAGCAACCAGTGACGTCAGCTGAGCTGGGGCCTGTCAGTGTGGGCAGTGAGTGCACCCGCCCGGCGCACACTACGCTGAGTCTGAGAGCAGCCAGCGCGCGCGCCTCCCTCCCCTCCGCATCCACCAGCCAGTCCAGAGCCAGCACAGAGTGAGTGACCGTGACGCTCACGCCAGGGACGGTGACCACTCAGAGAGAGCCACTCACACACTCACCTGTGCACAGCGTCAGCCAGCCAGGCCAGCCTAAAGGAACCTCGTCGTCTCGACTAGTCCTCCTCCTCCAGTGACGAGTCGACCGACCAGAGCTAGCACAGAGAGTGAGTGATGCGGCTGACCTGATGCCAGTGACCAGACAGAGCCACTCTCCTGTGCAGCCAGCCAGCCAGCCTGAGCCTCGTCCAAGCCCTCCTCCAGCCAGGCTCCTGCTCCTCCCGCCCACGTTGAGGTCCACAAGTTTGCAGTCATTGCCAGCAGCCAGTCTGACTTCCAGGACCAGGACAGGTTAGTGTACTCACTGTACTGTCTGTGTTATACTCACACTTTGTCCCCCTCCTTTCTGCTGCTGTCCCCCCCCCTCCGTTCTGCTGCTGTCCCCCCCTCCGTTCTGCTGCTGTCCCCCTCCGTTTTTCCTCCGTGTCCCCCTCTGTTCAGCTGTCCTGTCCCCCTCCGTTCTGCTGTCCCTCTCCGTTCTTCCTCCGTGTCCCCCTCCATTCTGCTGTCTCCCTCCGTTCTTCCTCCGTGTCCCCCCTGTCCATCCCACGGTCCCCCTGTCCATCCCACGGCCCCCCTGTCCATCCCACGGCCCCCCTGTCCATCCCACGGTCCCCCTGTCCATCCCACGGCCCCCCTGTCCATCCCACGGCCCCCCTGTCCATCCCACGGTCCCCCTGTCCATCCCACGGCCCCCCTGTCCATCCCACGGCCCCCCTGTCCATCCCACGGCCACCCTGTCCATCCCACGGCCCCCCTGTCCATCCCACGGCCACCCTGTCCATCCCACGGTCCCCCTGTCCATCCCACGGTCCCCCTGTCCATCCCACGGTCCCCCTGTCCATCCCACGGCCCCCCTGTCCATCCCACGGCCCCCCTGTCCATCCCACGGTCCTCCTGTCCATCCCACTGCCCCTCTGACTACTCTGCGGCCCCTCTGACCACTCTGCAGGCTCTACAGGGCTTAGGCAGGGAGTGAGCAAGCAGTAGTGGAATAGGGCAGCCATGAGGTGGGTGGTGTGCTCTGCTTTTCCTAACATTCACCTGGCATGGATTAATGGCCATCACTCCTCATGACTCTCTGCAGTGGGGCACTCTGGAGGTACTATCTGTGTGCCTCCAGAGTGCTCCCTTACTTCCTCCCCTTACTTTCTCCAGAGTGCCCCTTTACTTTCTCCAGAGTGCCCCTTAGTACAGTAGTACTAAGGGGGCACTCTGGAGGGGGATGTAAGGGGGCACTCTGGAGGGGGATGTAAGGGGCACTCCAGAGGATGTAAGGAGGCACTAAGGGGGCACCCTGGAGGATGTAAGGGGGCTCTGACTAAGTTAGTACCGCCAGACTGCCCCCTTAAATCCCCCTTACAACCTCTAGGGTGCCCCCTTAGTGCCTCCAGAGTGCCCCTTTACTTTCTCCAGAGTGCCCCTTTACATCCTTCGGAGTGCCCCACCACCAAAGTGGTATAGCAGTGGCTGACAGACTATCAGGAGGTGGTATTGCACTCCTCTTCCTCCTCTCTCCACTAACTACCCCCCGCCATACACTCCGCACTCCTCTCCTGTACATATTACCCCCCGCCATACACTCCGCACTCCTTTCCTGTACATATTACCCCCCGCCATACACTCCGCACTCCTCTCCTGTACATATTACCCCCCGCCATACACTCCGCACTCCTTTCCTGTACATATTACCCCCCGCCATACATTTTGCACTCCTCTCCTGTACATATTACCCCCCACCATACACTCCACACTCCTCTCCTGTACATATTACCCCCCGCCATACACTCCGCACTCCTCTCCTGTACATATTACCCCCCCCGCCATACACTCCGCACTCCTCTCCTGTACATATTACCCCCCCGCCATACACTCCGCACTCCTCTCCTGTACATATTACCCACCGCCATACACTCCGCACTCCTCTCCTGTACATATTACCCCCCGCCATACATTTTGCACTCCTCTCTCTGTACATATTACCCCCCACCATACACTCCGCACTCCTCTCCTGTACATATTACCCCCCGCCATACACTCCACACTCCTCTCCTGTACATATTACCCCCCACCATACACTCCGCACTCCTCTCCTGTACATATTACCCCCCACCATACACTCCGCACTCCTCTCCTGTACATATTACCCCCCGCCATACACTCCGCACTCCTCTCCTGTACATATTACCACCCACCATACATTTTGCACTCTTCTCCTGTACATATTACCCCCGCCATACACTCCGCACTTCTCTCCTGTACATATTACCCCCCACCATACACTCCGCACTCCTCTCCTGTACATATTACCCCCCCCGCCATACACTCCGCACTCCTCTCCTGTACATATTACCACCCACCATACATTTTGCACTCTTCTCCTGTACATATTACCCCCGCCATACACTCTGCACTTCTCTCCTGTACATATTACCCCCCACCATACACTCCGCACTCCTCTTCTGTACATATTACCCCCCGCCATACACTCCGCACTCCTCTCCTGTACATATTACCACCCACCATACATTTTGCACTCTTCTCCTGTACATATTACCCCCCCCATACACTCCGCACTCCTCTCCTGTACATATTACCCCCCGCCATACACTCCGCACTCCTCTCCTGTACATATTACCCCCCCGCCATACACTCCGCACTCCTCTCCTGTACATATTACCCACCGCCATACACTCCGCACTTCTCTCCTGTACATATTACTCCCCGCCATACACTCCGCACTCTGGAGGGGGATGTAAGGGGCACTCCAGAGGATGTAAGGGGGCACCCTGGAGGATGTAAGGGGGCTCTGACTAAGTTAGTACCGCCAGACTGCCCCCTTAAATCCCCCTTACAACCTCTAGGGTGGCCCCTTAGTGCCTCCAGAGTGCCCCTTTACTTTCTCCAGAGTGCCCCTTTACATCCTTCGGAGTGCCCCACCACCAAAGTGGTATAGCAGTGGCTGACAGACTATCAGGAGGTGGTATTGCACTCCTCTTCCTCCTCTCTCCACTAACTACCCCCCGCCATACACTCCGCACTCCTCTCCTGTACATATTACCCCCCGCCATACACTCCGCACTTCTCTCCTGTACATATTACTTCCCGCCATACACTCCGCACTCCTCTCCTGTACATATTACTCCCCCGCCATACACTCCGCACTCCTCTCCTGTACATATTACCCCCCCGCCATACATTTTGCACTCCTCTCCTGTACATATTACCCCCCACCATACACTCCGCACTCCTCTCCTGTACATATTACCCCCCGCCATACACTCTGCATTCCCTATTTAACATTACCACATTCTGCACTATACAAGTCATCTCAGACTCTCTTTAACAACACCCCCTTTAAGCCAATATTTGGCACAATTTAAGACCTGTCCACCGTTCACCACGACGCGCTTTGCGCGCCATATTATTGTTCCTGTTGATGCCTAGGGCCCACTTTAAAATCTTGCACAAGGGTCCGCTGATTTCATACGCCCCTGCCCCAAAAATCGGGAAAAGAAATGTCAAAAATCATATTTTCGGGGGGGGGGGGGGGGGGGGTGTTCCTGAATGGCAGTTTAGAGATGTGGTCACCCTAGTGAGGGGTTATACAGGTGTAGCGGGGTGCTCAATTTAGGGGGAGTGTCTGAGTGGTAATTAGGCTCAGACACACTGATTGTTAGGATTCATGGACCATTTCTGCTCGCAGGGGATAGTATTGGTGTACAGTTCCCTGTGGCCTACAGGTGGCGGTGTCGCCGTGGGCCAGGGTTGAACCGCCAATAGAGGGCTGTGCCTTTTGTGTCCCCTCTCTGCAGTAGTACAGCGGGGCGGGAAACCTGCTGTGCCTGCTGGGAGAGGGTATAAAGGGCAGACATCTTCTGTTCGGGGTCCGCGCCTAGGCACCTTCGGCCTGGGGGTGAGTGAGGGTCCTCTCCGGGTGCCCTAGGCCCGGAGGTGGAGTTGCTGTTCCATCCCAGACACCTTCAGTCTGGGGTGAGGTACTTTTTTGGAGGCCTGGGGCCCAGCACCTTCAGCTGGGGTCCGCTAGGGATCGAAGACTCCCAGGGTGCCGCCTTGCGAGGGGACCCGTATCTAGGACAAGGAGGCCAGGGAGGTGACCCCTTTCGAAGACCCAGCGCAGAGTCGTGGTGACGGTGGGGGCCTCTGGTAACTCTCCGGAGGGATGGTTTTCTCCTTGACATGGGCCAGACACTCTACGAAGGAAGTTCATGTTCAACCGGTCAGTGGCAGTGACCCCACGTACATCAGGTCAGTGGCAGTGACCTAATAGGGCAAGGCCCTATTCACCGGGTCAGTGGCAGTGACCAACTCCTACAAGTCAGTGGCAGTGACTTTATTCACCCAGTCTGGGGCAGAGACCAACCTCATGGTCTGTGGCAGAGTTTGTGCGCCAAAACTGTTTGTGAAACCTAAACAGTCTGAAGGAATCATTTGAGTTTGTGCCTGGACCTCCTCCCACCTAAGCTGTCCTGTGTCTTGTTCCAACCTGTTTGCTGTTAAAGAGAATATTTATTATCCGTGTGAAATAAATATTGAAGTTGGACTTTCAGTTGGTGTGGACAGTTACATTCCTGGGGGAAAATATTTACTTGCATCTATCCAAGGTGGAGGCGAGATCATTCTCAGGAGGACCTTAACACCAGCCGCAGGCAGGCCCGAAAAGCTAACACCGCTCAACCTCCTCACACAGGAGGGTACGGGCTTGTGGTGCGGTGTGCAGGGATGAGCCGAACACCCCCCTGTTCGGTTCGCACCAGAACCTGCGAACAGACAAAATGTTTGTGTAAACTTTAGAACCCTATTAAATACAATGGACTTGAACGTTCGAAATCTAAAGTGTTAATTATAAAGGCTAATATGCAAGTTATTGTCCTAAAAAGTGTTTGGGGACCGGGGTCCTGCCCCAGGGGACATGTATCAATGCAAAAAGAAGTTTTAAAAACGGCCGTTTTTTCGGGAGCAGTGATTTTAATAATGCTTAAAATGAAAAAATAAAAGTGAAATATTCCTTTAAATTTCGTACCTGGGGGGTGTGTATGATATGCATGTGAAGTGGCGCATGTTTCCCGTGCTTAGAACTGTCCCTGCAAAAAATGTCATTTCTGAAGGAAAAAAATGCATTTAAAACTGACTTGCGGCTATTAATGAATTGTCGGCTCCCGGCAATACATTCAAAAGTCATTGATAAAAAAAAAAAAAAAAAGCGTGGGGTTCCCCAGAATTCAATTACCAGGCCCTTCAGGTCTGGAATGGATATTAAGGGGAACCCCGCCGCAAATTAAAAAAAAATTGACGTGGGGTTCCCCCAAATATCCATTCCAGGCCCTTCAGATCTGGCATGGATTTTAAGGGGAACTCCACCCCAAATTTTAAAAAAAAATGGCGTGGAGTCCCCCTAAAAATCCATACCAGACCCCTTATCCGAGCACGCAACCTGGCCGGCCGCAGGGGAAAAGGGGGGGACGAGAGAGCGGCCCCCCCTCCCTCCTGAACCGTACCAAGCCACATGCCCTCAACATGGGGAGGATGTCCCCATGTTGATGGGGACAAGGGCCTCATCCCCACAACCCTTGCCCGGTGGTTGTGGGGGTCTGCGGGCGGGGGGCTTATCGGAATCTGGAAGACCCCTTTAACAAAGGGGACCCCCAGATCCCGGCCCCCCCCTATGTGAATTGGTAAGGGGTACATTGTACCCCTACCATTTCACGAAGAAAGCGTAAAAAAATGTTTAAAAAAAACACACAAACACCTTGAAAAAGTCCTTTATTTAAAAAAAAAAAAAAAAAAAAAAAAAACATTCCAGCGGTGAAATCCAGTGTCCCGCGGCGATCCCAATGTCCAGCGCTGTCCTTTATTGGTTGTGCCTGAGCGGACCTGATGGGGAACTCCCTCTCAGTATTTTAAATGTATAGACCCGCCCCTTCTAAAGTTCCCCATCAGGTCCGCTCAGCGGATCAGATGCGGAACATGAGAAGGGGCGGGTCTATACATGTATTACCAAAGTGAGAGCAGTTCCCCATCAGGTCCGCCCCCTCGGTATGTCGGACCCGCCTACGTCATTGGCTTGAGCGGGGAACTTCCTTCACTATGTAAATTTAAATTACACAGTGAAGGAAGTTCCCCGCTCAAGCCAATGACGTAGGCGGGTCCGACATACCGAGGGGGCGGACCTGATGGGGAACTGCTCTCACTTTGGTAATACATGTATAGACCCGCCCCTTCTCAACTTTAGAAGGGGCGGGTCTATACATTTAAAATACTGAGAGGGAGTTCCCCATCAGGTCCGCTCAGGCACAACCAATGAAGGACAGCGCTGGACATCGGGATCGCCGCGGGACACTGGATTTCACCGCTGGAATGTTTTTTTTTTTTTTTAAATAAAGGGCTTTTTCAAGGTGTTTGTGTGTTTTTTTAAACATTTTTTTACGCTTTCTTCATGAAATGGTAGGGGTACAATGTACCCCTTACCAATTCACATAGGGGGGGGCGGGATCTGGGGGTCCCCTTTGTTAAAGGGGTCTTCCAGATTCCGATAAGCCCCCCGCCCACAGACCCCCACAACCACCGGGCAAGGGTTGTGGGGATGAGGCCCTTGTCCCCATCAACATGGGGACATCCTCCCCATGTTGAGGGCATGTGGCTTGGTACGGTTCAGGAGGGAGGGGGGCGCTCTCTCGTCCCCCCTTTTCCCCTGTGGCCGGCCAGGTTGCGTGCTCGGATAAGGGGTCTGGTATGGATTTTTAGGGGGACTCCACGCCATTTTTTTTTAAATTTGGGGTGGAGTTCCCCTTAAAATCCATGCCAGATCTGAAGGGCCTGGAATGGATATTTGGGGGAACCCCACGTCAATTTTTTTTTAAATTTGCGGCGGGGTTCCCCTTAATATCCATTCCAGACCTGAAGGGCCTGGTAATTGAATTCTGGGGAACCCCCACGCTTTTTTTTTTTTTTAATCAATGACTTTTGTATGTATTGCCGGGAGCCGACAATTCATTAATAGCCGCGAGTCAGTTTTAAAAGACTTTTTTTCTTTCAAAAATGACACTTTGTGCAGGGACAGTTCTAAGCACGGGAAACATGCGCCACTTCACATGCATATCATACACACCCCCCAGGTACGAAATTTAAAGGAATATTTCACTTTTATTGTTTCACTTTAAGCATTATTAAAATCACTGCTCCCGAAAAAACGGCCGTTTTTAAAACTTCTTTTTGCATTGATACATGTCCCCTGGGGCAGGACCCGGGTCCCCAAACACTTTTTAGGACAATAACTTGCATATAAGCCTTTATAATTAACACTTTAGATTTCTCCCATAGATTTTTTGAATTTGCCGCGAACACCCCAATTTGTTCGCTGTTCGGCGAACGGGCGAACAGGCAATGTTCGAGTCGAACATGAGTTCGACTCGAACTCGAAGCTCATCCCTAGCGGTGTGCCTCTCTCTTCCTGCGGAGGAGCCAAAGTTAGATGCAGGTAAAGATTGGGGTGTGTGCGCTACACAGGTCTGTGGCAGAGACTATTTTTTGATCGAGCTTTGCACCGGCTGCTAGGCCAGTGAGATTGGGCCTATCCGGTGGTGGCTGAGTCCAGCGTGGAAACAGTCGCTCCTCTGGACCTAGGAAGTTTCCGTGATTGACAAGTAAGATACCTGAGTCCTCCCCATTCCTCTACTCCCTCTGTTGGAACGTTTTATTCAAATAAAACCCTTGAAAGACACTCTGGGGGTTATTTACAAAAGGCAAATCCACTTTGCACTACAAGTGCAAACTACAAGTGGAAAGTGCACTTGGAAGTGCAGTCGCTGTAAATCTGAGGGGTAGATCTGAAATGAGGGGAAGCTCTGCTCAGGGCCGGATTAAAAGCGCCATGGGCCTGGTGCTGAGGATTTTGGTGGGCCCTTTTTTATGGAAATAAATAAAATGAAAATGCAAACATTTTTTTGTTAAAACAAATTAAATTAAATAGAGAGGGGGGTGAGAAAAAGAGGAGGATGGGGGGGGGGGTGAGAGAGAGGAGGGTGGGGTGAGAGAGAGAGAGGAGGATGAGAGAGAGGGCTGATTTTGTTATCCAATCATGTGCAAGCTAAAATGCTGCTTTTTATTTTCCTTGCATGTCCCCCACGGATCTACAGCGACTGCACTTCCAAGTGTACTTTCAAGTGTACTTTGCAGTTGTAGTTTGCACTTGTAGTGCAAAGTGTTTTTGCCTTTCGTAAATAAACCCCCCCTGTGTCGGTGCAGACATTTCTTATGGATAGACTCTTCAAGGAGAACCCCCTGAGCCGAAGATTTGGAACAGTAAGGTAACGTGCAAAGACCCACAACTAAACCAGCAGCTCCTATGGGGGTACCGCTACACATACATGTAGCGCCAACCCCCGTGAGGGCCGCTCAATGAATCGGTACCCCACGGGTTGCCCTAAACTTGCAAGCCTTCCGACACCTCTGACACTCTGGGTTCGGACATTCTTATAGTGACCATACACTTAGAAAACATGCAGGCAGTTTAAACAAGTTGGATCTTATTTACTGGAAAAGAGATTATTGTTAATGCACTTCAGTAACATAAACTTGTTTTGTGTGGAAATTATGTTATGTTAGACAACTATGATAGCAGAGACAATAATAACAATGGAACCCTGGCTTTTTTTCAGTGGTAACGCGGGGGAACGCAGTTCCGGCACCTCCAGAACTGAATGTATGTACTGGCAAGGGGTGCTGGAGGGTCTATTGATGCTGGCTGCTGGGGTATCTATTGTCGCTGGTGGGTGGTGGTGGGTCTATTGTTGCTGGGTAAGTCTACTGTTGCTGGTGAAAAAAAGGAGAATATGGGTGGGACTTTATATGAATATATACCCTTAGTTTTGGGCTTACTTGTAAGTATTTTTTTGGGGAATCATCATTGCCCTTTTGTTCCCCCCTCTTCATACCTTGACCCAAAAACCTTATATTTAGTTTTACCCTTTTACTGTTTTAACATTTTAGACATCCATCTCATACTTGCTCCTGAAGAGTGGTAATGGCCACGAAACGCGTCGAGCCAATAGATGCCCCCTCGCACATATATTGCTACCAGTCTACCAACTACATCAAACACCAATTGGACTCTATCTACCAATCGGTGTCACAGTTACTATGGAGACTCCACTCCAACAAACTTGGTTTTTCAACGTTTTACTATGTACCAATTATGTTGCTATATCATGATATCTTGAGCCCATAGATGCTCATCTGCCCCCACTTTATCAGCATTTCTAATAATTTCTATATATCAATCGGACTGTACCAACATGTCTAGGCCCTACCTACTTACCATGGAGACACCCCACGAACTGGCTCTGTTGCAATGTTTTTATTATGAATTGATCATGTTATTATCCCATGCTACCATTATTGTTGTATTTTATGTACATTCCAACTTTTAACCAATATACTAGGTATGCTGTGTTATTTTTTGTTGTTGTCATATTTATTACCCAATTAAAGTAATGACTGCCAATTGTTATGCAATGCTTTCATTTAAAGGTTCAAGTTCCAGTGCTACAGTATACTGCCATAGTTATTTCTTGTTGGGTATCTCCTGAGATGTATGTTTCATATAAAGTCCCACCCATATTCTCCTTTTTTTCAAGTATCGGGGATGGAGGTGCATGGCTCTACATGCCCTGTGCCTCGTACAAAGTCCCAACTCCTTTTGTTATGCTCATTCATCCTAGTAAGTTGAATGCTTTATCATACTGTTGCTGGTGGAGGGTCTTATCTTGCTGGGGGGTCAATTGTTGCTGGGTGGGATCTACTGTTGAGGGAGAGGTATATTGTTTATGGCTGCTGAGAAATCAGTTATTTCTGCCAGGGGTCCATTGTTGCTGGGGGGGAAAGTCTTTTGTTGAGTGGGGGGTCCATTGTTGCTGGGGGAAAGTCTTTTGTTATGTGGGTGATAAACTGTTTCTGGGGAGGAGTCTATTGTTTTTGGGGTGGAGTGTATTGTTTCTGGGGTGGGGTCTATTGTTTCTGGGGTGGGGTCTATTGTTTCTGGGGTGGGGGTCTATTGTTTCTGGGGTGGGGGTCTATTGTTTCTGGGGTGGGGGTCTATTGTTTCTGGGGTGGGGGTCTATTGTTTCTGGGGTGGGGGTCTATTGTTTCTGGGGTGGAGTCTATTGTTTCTGGGGTGGGGTCTATTGTTGCTCATTGTTATGCCCCGTACACACGGTCGGAATTTCCGACAAGAAAAGTCTGATGTGAGTTTTAAGTCGGAAATTCCAATCGCGTGTAGGCTCCATCGGACTTTTCCTGTCGGAATTTCCGCCAACAAAATTTGAGAGCCGGTTCTCAAATTTTCGGACGGAAAAAATTCCAATCGGAAATTCCGATCGTCTGTAGCAATTCCGACGCACAAAATTCCAACGCATGCACAGAAACAATTCGACACATGCTCGGAAGCATTGACCTTCATTTTTTTCACGGCTCTTCATAGTGTTGTACGTCACCGCGTTCTTGACGGTCGAAAGTCCAGAGAACTTTTGTGTGACTGTGTGTATGCAAGCCAAGCTTGAGCGGAATTCCGTCGGAAAAACCGTCCAAGGAAAAGAAAATCCGATCGTGTGTATGCGGTAAGGGATCGGTTTTACTATCTTGTTTTCATTAACAAATTTCATAGAAATTACTGATGTAGCGGCCTCACCCCTCTCTCCCCTTCTCATACTCGGCTTGTCTCTCTTCGTCTAGGGGTCTCAGTGCTGGGGGGAGGGATGAGATACACCACGGCCCATGTCCTCCATAACTAAGAGGTGAAGGCCAGCAGATTGGGTTTTGTGTAGGTGTCCTAGAGTCAAGTCCTGTCCTTCGTCCCTGACTCCTTTGCTCCTAGTAACCAGAGTTCCACACAGTGAATAGGTCCAACTCAGTTTTATTCTTCTTGGCGTACAAACATACAGTTTCTTTACTGAGTGATAATGGGGACAGATCGAGGCACAATCCTTTCCCTTCTGCTGATAACCACTGTGGTGTCACCAGTGGTGAATAGTCACTGCCACTGACAAGGTGATGTAGAACGTGAATTACCTTCGCTAGCACGGCCCCTGTCAGGGGAAGGAAATCCGTCCAAGGGAGGTACCGGAGGCCTCTCTGTCACCAGCGATGCTGCGCCGGACTCTCCAGAGGAGTTACCGCACACCAGTCCTCACAAACTCATGACTATTGTATAACCGATGTATTCCAGTACTGCCCACCACATTATACCCCATACCTTACTTATCTTAATCAAAGAGACCACACATTGCTGTTTGGAGTAAAACATGGCCGTAGCAGCCTCCTTTATTTCTTTTATAACTGTTCCATCAGTTATCAAAAACTTTAACCGTCAAAAACACATAAACCCAGAAACATAACAGAAATATTGCCCCCTAGTGTTGGTCTTTGCAGGAACCTCAAATTCACCATACTCATCTTAACCCGATATTCCTCATCATATTAAATTCTTATTATCCCGGGACACTGCGGTACCTTACCAATGGTCATAGGCCTCAAGCCGATCAGCTACTCAGAGACGACCACTGACCGCAGTGCCCCCATTATCCAACTCATCCAGCTAAACTCCTGTTAGCTGGAATCCATCCTCAGAACCCATACCACCGATGGGTCCTGACCACTTGCTTTTTCGAGGTACTTCCTTCTCCCGCAAAGACCAAACACCCGCCACCGTACCGAAGGGAAAACACCTTAACCCTTTGGTGCCCCTCCAAACCCTAAGGGCTCGTTGGATCCCATCCTGCAAACCCAAAGACCATAAATCGGTCCCCACATCGTTCAGATGGACCCCATCCCTCCGTAGATACCGCCATGTATCCACCTCCAATTCGAAATGTCGGACCATCAACCCACCATTCCGTACCACAAACCTGCCCATGTCCCGGTTAATTTTCCTCCGAGCCCTGTTAATTCCATCCACGGACCTAGCCCCCCTCCACTCTACCCGTGCCACCATGTCTGACCAAGCGATGATCATGTCCGGGAATGACATCCTGAGCCTCAGGAAATCAGACTTCATATCCTGAGTCACTTCTAGCATGGACCTGAAACCCAAGTCGTTGCCACCTACGTGCAGTACTAAAACGTCAGGTGGCCTGTCCAAACGAGCAAAACGGTGCACCCCTGGAACCATCTTACTCCACAACATTCCTGGAACTCCCAGCCAGCGGACACGCGCCTCCGGTCTTGGGAACCCCAGCTGCCGACCCTCATGTCGAACCTCGGCTCTCTTAGCCCCCCCAGAATACAAACGAATGGCCCAGTATCCAGACCTGTAATTGCAAGAAGACAATCCCCATGAGAATCTCCCCTCACCCTTATATATTCCCAGCAATCCGAACAGAACCCAACCAAAACATAAACAACTCCCTATGACATGTATCCCCACATTATTCCAGCCCCACCAGGAGCTGTGGGCGTACGTATAGCCGGAACCTCCTGGATTCCCAGCGGCCTATCTTCTTAACCGCCTCCTCATCCATCCCACATCTGGCCGCCTCCGTAGCTGCCCCTATCCTAAAAGAGTGAGAGGAAAATTATTTTTCCTTGAGTCCCAAAGCCCGAAGGGACTTCCGGAACACCGCAATGAACTGATACCTTGAAAGTGGGATTCCGTCCTCGTGTACCAAAAAGGAACCCGTCGCACCTCCAAGTACCCTTTTACTGCCCTTACCGGGCACAACAGGGAACCTGGGACCGGAAAAACCTGGACCAACTAACCTCTGCCCATCTGGTCCGTCTTAGACCTCCTCAGCACCAGAGACACCCCTTGCTCCGTCCAGCCCACCTCGCTATCAAGCAACCCCCCGTGTACTGCTTTTGAAGGGCTGACCAACTCACCTATCCTGAATGCTCCAAAGAATGCCAGTGAGAATGCCACTATGAACAGCTGAACTTCGTATGGGGATGACCATAGGCCCTGTAACTGCCCCATGATCTCGACCAATAGAGCAAACGATACCGGTCGCCTGCCATCCGGCTTCTGCCCCCCCCCCGCCCATAGCCCTTGAGAGCCTGCCGCACCCAAAAATCTTTTGTAAAATCGGGGCAACCTTGCCATTTGAACAAAAAGGCCAAGCCTGCCATCTTCTTACCCAAACTGGACCTGGACACGCGGGCCTCCATGTTTCTAGCCAGAAAATACAGCACCAATAACCTGACATTGGGACCCACAGGATCCGCTCCAGCTTCCCGAACCATCTCTTTCCATTCCAACCACACCTTCTCGTACGCCCCCCATGTGCCCGTACTCACCAATTTTTTGATCCAACCTGACACTATTCCAACGGAATCTTCCACAGCCAGCCTGGACAAGGGACCCCACGTTGCTCCGCCTCCAGTGCCAACTCTCGGAACCTGTCCCACTGAAAGCGAGACAGCGCATCAGCTATGACATTGTCCACCCCCGGAAGGTGCACCGCATACACAAACACATTGAGCTGCAAACATCTCAACACCAGGTGGCGCAGAAGACGCACCACCGGGGGGGAAGATGCCGACACTTTGTTGATGACTTGTACTACCCCCAGGTTGTCCCCATGAAAACGCACTTTCAGATCCCTGAAACACGCCCCCCACAACTCCACCGCCAGCACCACCGGGAACAGTTCTAACAGAACCAAATTCTTGGTGAAACCCGCGTCCATCCAGGACTGCGGCCATGGGCCCGCACTCCATCTGCCCTGAAAGTAAGCCCCAAAACCTGCCCCCCCAGCCGCATCTGTGTACAGTTCTAAATCAAAATTGCTAATAGGGCCCGACATCCATAACGCTCTCCCATTGAAAGACTCCAGGAATGAATGCCAAACCCGCAAGTCTGCCTTGTGTTCTCTGCCCAAACTCACAAAGTGCGTGGGGGACCGTATCCCAGCCGTGCTAGCCGACAGCCGTCTGCAAAACACCCTGCCCATTGGCAGAATGCGGCACGCAAAATTGAGCTTTCCCAGTAGCGACTGCAAAACCCTAAGCTGTATTTCCTTACTCCCATCATGACCTTCAGCTCAGTCTTGAGCGACTCCAATTTGTCCAATGGTAGGCGGCACTCCATGGCCTCCGAATCCAGGACAATACCCAAAAACGTGATAACCGTGCGAGGTCCCTCCGTTTTGTCAGGTGCCAATGGTATCCCAAACCGCTCTGCAACGTGCTCCAATGTGGACAGGAGCACAGCGCAGATTCTGGATGAGGCTGGACCCACGCAAAGGAAATCGTCCAAGTAGTGAATGATTGAATTCACCCCAGACACATCCCTGACCACCCATTCCACAAACGAACTGAACTGTTCGAACAATGCGCACGATATGGAGCATCCCATAGGTAAGCACTTATCCACATAGAACTCATTGTCCCACTGACATCCCAGGAGGTGAAAACTATCCGGGTGAACAGGCAACAATCTAAACGCCGCCTCTATGTCTGTTTTCGTCATCAGCGCCCCCTGGCCATACCGGCGAACCCATCCTACCGCGGCATCAAAGGAAGTGTAACTGACTGTACATGCTTCCGGATCAATCACGTCATTGACCGACCTGCCCTTCGGGAAAGACAGGTGGTGAATGAGGCGGAACTTGTTGGGCTCCTTCTTAGGTACCACCCCGAGCGGGGAGACCACCAAGTTCTCCAGGAGAGGGGACCGGAAAGGGCCCCCCATCCGGCCCAAAGCAACCTCCTTGCGCAGCTTTTCTGCGACCACCGCAGGTTGCTGCAAGGCCGATCGCAGATTGCGTGCGATCAGGGGAATGTCCTGCAAAGAACATGGAATGCGAAACCCCTCTGAAAACCCTTGCTCCAACAACCTTGCCGCCCCCCTGTCCGGATACCTACCGAGGAACAGCCGCATCCTTTCCACAATCACCGGAGTCCTCCCTTTTCTGCCCAGAGTCCCCGGCCCGACCCTTACCTCGCTTAAAGCATCTAGCCTGTGTATGGGAGCCTCCGCAACCGGAGCACTCATGCTTGAAACGACAGGACCCCCCAAACTTGCAGGAGCCCTCATTATATTGCCAGCACACCCCCTTTTGTTTCCCGGCCGATTGTCCTGGGGAAGAGGTTCCACCGCCCCCCCCCCCTGAAAAAACTGACTAGAAGCCCTCGGCGCCGTCATCAACCGCATCCATAAGCTTATGTCCTTATTATCCCACCGCAGAACAGGCCTCACCGCTCTCCTCTGCCTGAACTGTTCATCATATCTGAGCCACCCCGTGCCCCCGTACACTCTGTATGCTTCCCCAATAGAGTCCTGATAACCAAATAGTGCCGAACAATGTTCCGGGTTCTTCTGCCCTATAACACTAGCCATGATGGAGAACGCTTGCAACCAATTTGCAAACGTCCGTGGGATTAGCCTATATCTCCTCTTCTTTCACCCTGTCCAGGTGAAACTTCTCTAATGGCAGAAGTGAGAACATCTCCACATACTCACCCTTCCATATCTTTTCCTTCACTTCGGATTTCAGGTGAGATCCCAGCAGTGCCTCATAACACACATACATCTCACATTTTGCAGCATCATCCAACCTAATGACATCCTGCCTTGCCGCCTGTTCCACCGCACCACCCTCCTTTGTGGCCACAGCTGCAGAAACCAACCCTGCAGCTTCCCCCACCCCGATGTTCCCCGCAGGTGTAACTGGTGACCCCACCACGGCAGCGGGCCCCACCGTCCCTGACGGCGGGACCCACGCCGCAGCCGGACTGACTCGCCCGCCATCCCCCTTTTCAAATTGGCTGACTAAGGACTTGATGCCCGCAAGAAACCCCTGCAGCCCATCCATCCGAGCATCCCCCCCATCCGGGAACGTACCCCCCCCTGCCTGTCCAACATCTTGACCCAGAACTTGCACCGCCAAACCCACACCTGCAGCCGACTTAACCACCTGGACACCATTCCCCTCATGGCCCCCAGCATAATCAATTGAAAGGGACTTACCGGGCTGCCTGGAAGAACTCCCACCAGCCGATCCACTCGAATCCACCGCTGCCACCGACCGTCCGGGTCTCCGATCCTCCTCCGAGCTGCACACTTCACCCTCTGACATCACACCAGACTGCTCCTCACCACCGGACGATAGCTCACCAGGTGACTTGTCCCTGGAAGCCGAGGGGTCAGGACCCGATCGGTCCCACCTCCGCGCACCTGACCCGCCCGCAGACTTTTTAACCGCCTTGCCTCCACGCTGTCTCTGCTCACCCGCAGCGCCGTCATCACTCACTGGCACACTACCTCCCGCAGCCTCCTGCACCAGATGTCCGGCCGAGGGGGGGGATACCCAGACACCGTGGCCATTGATGACCCTCGCGGGAGCCCCAAACCCGCCGGGGACCTCCGGGGGGCCGGGCCCGCCTGATCCGACTCCACGCACCGCGCAGGCCTATCGGCCACACCGGAACTCCCGGTGCGGCCCCCCGCCGAGCTCCGAAATTGAGGGGGATTCCTTCCGGTACCCCCCGCCTTGGGCAATGCGGCGCGCTTAGACGGGGGGCCCGAAGGGGCCCTAGGGGGACTCCCAATCTGCCGCTGAGCTCTAGGGGAGGGGCCCGTGAGTAGGGCTCCGGGGGTCTAGACCTCCGAGCTCTCCCAGCCTCTCTCCCTGCGGTACCTTGTGACCCGGCCGGACTTGAAAGCATCGACCCCAGGGTCTCCTGAAGCCAATCTTCGCCCCGGTCACAGCCTCTGCCCGCAGTTGGGCCAGCAGGTTCTCAATGGAGGACATGATGCTGTTCAGTAAACTTTCCCCGGCGCTGTGTTAACTCAGAGGGGCGGGGTCTACCTTTTATCTAGCCTTCTCCCCTCCCCTCTATATTTCCATTAGCCAATAGTTAATACCCTCTTATTACATACCCTGTTCACGCAGTCATGCCAGCCCTGCGCCTATGGCATTCTGTCTTTTTGCTCCGGTCTTTTCTGACACGGGCACCCAAGGAATTAGGGCCCCCTCGGACTCCTCCACCCTCATGGAACTCAGTCGAAGGTACTGAGCCCCAGGCATCCGCCATAGTACCTCACCCTAGGCTAAAGGTGCCTGAGATGGACTCCATCTCCGCTCCGGCTAGGTCAAGGGCACCTAGGCCTGGAGCACCGGAACGCCAGCACCCAAGCTGAAGGTGCCTGGGTGCGGCCGAGTCCTCCGACTCCACTCCGAACTCTAACCCCGTGGTAAGGGCGTCCACCCCTTTTATCTCCTCTCCCTTTGCGCCACAGCGGGTTCCCCGCCCCGCCGTACCAGCTCCAGGGGGGGACAAAAAGGCACAGTCTTGCGGTGCGAGCTCAGCCCGGGCCCAGGGCGACAATGCCACCTGTAGGCCGGCGGGAACCTCACACCACCAGAGTCCTCCAGGACCCACAAAGGGAACCTTGAATTCACTAACAATCAGGGCATCTGGGTTACACTACCACCCAGATGCTTCCCCTAAATTCAAGTACCCGCTACACACTCCCTCCGGTGATTTGACGCTGGTCCCCAGTGTCTGGTACAAACTCACACCCCACAAGGGTGGTGACATAAGTTCAGCCCAGAAACTCAACTACACAATTTAACCCTGGATTGTGCCAAGACCTGAATGGGAAAGGGAAAACATAAACAACACAACCATAAAACCTTCAATGACACTTTAAATATCTCACACATTTACATTCTTCCCTCCCCCCTGGCTATCTAAGGACCACCCATTCTCAGCAGCCTTGATAGACGAGTCTCCTGCAGAGGGAAAGAAAAAAGAAACATACATCCTAACAATATATGTGTGTTTGCTTGGAATGAATGGGTCCATCCGGAAAGAAACCCACTCACTCCAATAAGTGCTGCATAGTGTAAAAACAACAAACAATCGTTGCGCAACACTGCCACCTGGTGACAGTGCCGCGGTCAAGACACTTATCGCTTCCAGATGAATTTTCTCTGTAACCCTTGTGAAGGGGTTAACTCGGTAGCGGGTGTGTGTGATCCCCTGGATGGGCTCCCCACACAAAAACAGGCCCAGCAGACGGAGGTTGTGGTTTTCAAGATCAAAAAGGTGCGGTTTATTTCTCTATTTACAGTGACAAAAAAAAACACAGCAAAGCAAAAAGAAACATAAACAAAATAAACCCTGGTCAACTTGACCTCTGACTAAACATGCAGGTTTCCTAACTAACAACTGGGATCAGCCTGGTGCTGTCCTAGTCCCTAAGTCCCTGGTTTAGTAAATGTCCAAACAAATAGCCACACAGGCTTGTCTCACCGCACAGGGGTTCACTCTCCCTAGACAGTCCACACAGGTCTGGGTCCAGGCATGAGCAAACACCTAATGAATCTGGGAGTTTTTATAGAGGCCTAAATGAGCTGACAAGCTTCAGCTGGTCTCATCAACTCCCTGCCTGCACGACGCCCAGCCCTCTCCCTAGAGGTATGACTCATCCATGAGCCCACTAGCCTCAGCTGGGCTTCATCAACTCTCTCCCTAGTTGTATAAGTCGGCATAAAGCCTGAATCTGGGAGAAATATACCTACCCCCCTGGATGCAACCAGGTGACTTTACCTTCCTGCTGTCACATACCCCCCCCCTCTTGTTTTAACCTTGGGGTTGGAACACCAGCAATCAGGCATTCATGTACTCGAGACAAAGCATCCACATTCCCCATTTGAACGCCAGGGCGATGCTTTACTGTGAAGTTGAATTCCTGTAGGGCCAGGAACCACCTATTCACTCTTCTATTTGTCTCCTTGTTTTGAGCCATCCACTTTAACGGAGCGTGATCCGTAACCATGTCAAAGTGCCTACCTAGCAGATAGTACCGAAGGGAATCTAGAGCCCACTTCACCGCTAAACATTCCTTTTCAACCGTGGCGTAATTTACCTCATGGGACTTCAACTTCCTGCTGAGGTAAATGACTGGGTGCTCTTCCCCGTTCCAGACCTGGGACAATACTGCTCCTAACCCCACATCTGACGCATCACTTTGTACGACAAAGTCTTTAGAGAAGTCGGGTGAGTACAACACTGGCTGGCTACATAAGGCTTGTTTCAAGAATTGGAATGCTGCCTCAGCCTCGGGGGTCCATTTAATCATGACCGACCCTTTCCCTTTCGTCAGGTTGGTTAGGGGCACAGCCTTAGAAGCAAAGTGGGGAATGAAGCGCCGATAATACCCCGCTATTCCCAGAAAGGCTCGTACCTGCTTCTTGCTGTTGGGACGTGGCCAACTCTGGATGGCCTCGACTTTGTTGAGTTGGGGTTTTATTACTCCCCTCCCAATGGTGTACCCAAGATATTTGGCCTCCTCCTGCCCAATGGTACACTTCTTGGGGTTAGCCGTAAACCCCGCTTCCCGGATAGAGTCTAGGACTGCTTGCACTTTTGGCAGATGTGAGGCCCAATCTGTGCTATGGACAATTACGTCATCCAGGTAAGCCGCAGCATACTTCCGATGGGGCCTCAGTATCTGGTCCATTTTCCGCTGGAATGTGGCCGGCGCATTCTGTAACCCGAACGGCATTCTCTTATATTGGAACGCCCCGTCTGGGGTTACAAATGCGGTTTTCTCTTTGGCCGACTTGGCCAGGGGAATTTGCCAATACCCTTTTGTGAGGTCAAGAGTCGTCATGTATCGGGCTGTTCCCAGCCGGTCGATCAACTCATCTATACGTGGCATGGGGTAGGTGTCAAATTTTGTAACTTTGTTCAACTGACGAAAATCGTTACAAAATCGCCAGCTCCCATCCGGTTTAGGCACCAGCACAATGGGACTAGACCAATCACTTTGGGACTCCTCTATCACCCCTAAGTTCAGCATTTTCTGTACTTCCTCCCGTATTGCCTCCCGTCGGGCCTCTGGGGTCCCTTTGGGGGTCTTGAAACACACTGTAGTCACTGGATACTCTCGGGTGTCCCCATGCACACAAATAACAGCTACCTTGCTATTTCCAGAGACCTCTGTTTTAACTAATTCCGCCTTTATCAGGGTCACAAGGCTACCTGAATCCAGTAATACCACAACATTTCTACCATTAATACACATTTTGCATAAATGTTTCTCAGTTCCCCGAATGGCAGTGCATGCGACTGTCGCACACAGCGACTGACGTCTGTCCGTCAGAAAGTCACATTGCATGGGTTCCTCCACAACCGGGCAATTTGCTGCAATATGTCCCGCTTGCCGGCAGCGGTAGCAAACAATCCATTTGGCTGCCTCTTGAGCCCCTGACTTCCCAGGCTGTTCTCGCCAAACTTTGGGTAGAGCTCCCACCCTCTCACTCTCTCCACCCTCACCCCTTGGAATCCTCTTATCCGCCCCTGGGGATGGTCTGGTCTTAGGGTGGAAAGTCCGAGAGTCTCTGGAAGAGGCCGTCAGGTTCTCTGTAGCCAAGTATTTCTCTACACGATCCACAAGACCACCGGCCGTCTCTGGGTCTCCATGGCTTACCCACTTTTGGATGGCAGTAGGAAGAGCTCTCAAAAACCGATCCATTACAACACGTTCCACAATCTCTGGTGCGGACAAAGTCTCTGGCTGTAGCCACTTCCTGCTCAGGTGAATGAGATCATACATTTGAGACCTGGGGGGTTTTCCAAGCTGGAAAGTCCAGTTATGCACACGCTGAGCCCGGACAGCCAGGGTGACACCCAGCCTTGCCAATATTTCAGCTTTTAGCATCACATAGTCTTTTGCTTGGTCAGGCTCTAGGTCATAGTAAGCCTTCTGCGATTCACCAGTTAACAGAGGAGCCACCAGTCCAGCCCACTGCTCCTCAGGCCACTTTTCTCTTTCAGCAGTCCTTTCAAATGTGGTCAAAAATACCTCTGGATCATCCTCTCCAGTCATTTTTGTCAATAAACGACTCACCCCAAAGGACGCGGTATTAGTGGGACGGCTTTCCTCACTGGTCTGCGGACGTTGCTGCATTACTGCTTCCATTTGTTGTAGTCTCTGCTCTTGCTTCTGTAACAGGTCTATGAAGCGGGCCTCAGATTGCTGCTGGGCTTGTTGATGAGCTTGCTGCTGGGCTGCAAGGCTCCTTTGCAAACCTGCATTTGTCTGCTGTTGATTGGCATTTGCTAGAGCCAGCTGTTTCAGTATCTCCTCCATGCTGGCTTAAAAAAAACTGCCACTGGTTCTCCACCAACTGTGAAGGGGTTAACTCGGTAGCGGGTGTGTGTGATCCCCTGGATGGGCTCCCCACACAAAAACAGGCCCAGCAGACGGAGGTTGTGGTTTTCAAGATCAAAAAGGTGCGGTTTATTTCTCTATTTACAGTGACAAAAAAAACCACAGCAAAGCAAAAAGAAACATAAACAAAATAAACCCTGGTCAACTTGACCTCTGACTAAACATGCAGGTTTCCTAACTAACAACTGGGATCAGCCTGGTGCTGTCCTAGTCCCTAAGTCCCTGGTTTAGTAAATGTCCAAACAAATAGCCACACAGGCTTGTCTCACCGCACAGGGGTTCACTCTCCCTAGACAGTCCACACAGGTCTGGGTCCAGGCATGAGCAAACACCTAATGAATCTGGGAGTTTTTATAGAGGCCTAAATGAGCTGACAAGCTTCAGCTGGTCTCATCAACTCCCTGCCTGCACGACGCCCAGCCCTCTCCCTAGAGGTATGACTCATCCATGAGCCCACTAGCCTCAGCTGGGCTTCATCAACTCTCTCCCTAGTTGTATAAGTCGGCATAAAGCCTGAATCTGGGAGAAATATACCTACCCCCCTGGATGCAACCAGGTGACTTTAACTTCCTGCTGTCACACCCTACACTGACTAAAACCCAAAGTCCGTGCTTTCTCTGAAGTGCAAGGAGAAGAAGGGAGAACAAACAGTAACAGCTCCCGTCTCTCCAAAGAGTAGAACTGCCCAAATGCAAAAAAATAAATAGGGCACAGTCCCTGTGTTCCGGCAAAGGCACTCCGGAAAGTTCATCAATAAACAGCAAAGAAAAAAGGACACACAGGAGTCTCTTTCCTTTTTCCTACAGGTAAAACCTTGGAAGGGGCAATAACACAGGCTTCAAACGATTGTCAAAAGCCTCCACATGGTACTCAAGACTTCTTCCTTCCTTGCGGCAAATCACCACTTTGTCCGCATGGATGTGCCTTCCCAGCATCCACTTAGCTTTACAGTCCTGGAACTTCTTGGTGACCGTTGGTGAGCAAGAAAGGTATCGCTGTGCCTGCGGTACTTTAAGTTTGTCCCACACAAAGGTATCATACCATCTCTGGCGAAAAACTTCCACCTCGTAGAGCAGTTCCCAAGGTAGGTACGGGTATTCCCACCCATACTCCTGAGCAACCTTCTGGCCAAAGAGACGCTGCAGCCTTGATAAGGGTGGCATGGTCTCCTTCTCCAGGTGAAACAATCGCTTCTGGGTGGCGAGGTGCGTTCACCACCTCGGCAGATCTGGGCCTAGGAGCCCGCAGTGATTGACGTGGCACTCCCGCAACAGGAGCAGGTGAAATGGATGTTGAATCCAGAAGAGGGATTTCAGACAGAGGACCAGCTTCTTCCCCAGGTGCCGAAATTGCCACCTGAGGTGTACTATCTCCAGTAGACATAGGCAGGTCCCTTGTGACACAGGACGAGGGCAGCTTCATCTTGTCCCATCCCTTCTGTTGGAAGATTTCGTCTATCTCCCCATCATCGCCATTGTCAGACAATGAATCCAGGTCAGAGGTGTCATAGTACTCAGCGGGCAGATAATTCCCAGTCACGGAACTATCCCCCTTGACGGCCTCTACCGACTGTGGGCTTCCGTCACTTTTAACCACACAGACAGTCCCAACCCCTGGCTCACCTGGGCCTTCAGAAGAACAGGGACGTCCAGGACTCTTTCTACCGGATCCATCCAGGCCAGGCAAGCAGTTGGGCGAAGCTATTCCACGACCACACAAGGCCATCACTAGGCCGACTTTCCTCTTCGGTGGCCGGAGCAGGGAGCTGCTGGTGACCGAGGCAGCATCCTCGGATTTTTCTCTTTTCATCTCCGCTTGGGCAGTCACTTTGCCCCGATCAGTGCGCACGGGGAACGCACCAGCATCGATCTCTCCTTCTGGAGTGGCAGTCCCTGTGAGGTAGTTGAGGTGGAAAGTGCAAGGCTTTTCTGTGGATGGTTCCACCTCGAAGAGAAACTCCTTGCAGACCTTACAGCGCCCGAACGGCTTCAGCTGGACCACCAGTCCCGAACAGCCGGGACAGATCACACCGAGGGCCTCGATGTCTCTGCAGGTGTACAGAGCCAATCGCCCTCGGGGCCTTAGTCTTATCCCCGTATCCATGATCAGAGCAGCCAGAGAAGTCATATCCGCGAAGGAAGGAACTGAAATCCACGGAGCGTTTGAAGCCATCCTCTCTCTTTGCTGCTCCATTGCGCACTGACCCACCCGCGCCGGAATCTCCACGTGCGTACGTCCACATGGCCAGACTTCTCCCACCTTCTGCACTTGTTCGCTGGCTTTTCCCTTTCCCTGCCCACGAACTACGCAGCTGTGGGTTGCCTTGTGGCGCGTTGGCCAATATGGCCGACCTACTCGGAACTCCTCCGGGCAGCAAAGTTCAAATTCAGACACCATACACATCCCGGACACGATGCCCCCACGTGTAGCGGCCTCACCCCTCTCTCCCCTTCTCATACTCGGCTTGTCTCTCTTCGTCTAGGGGTCTCAGTGCTGGGGGGAGGGATGAGATACACCACGGCCCATGTCCTCCATAGCTAAGAGGTGAAGGCCAGAAGATTGGGTTTTGTGTAGGTGTCCTAGAGTCAAGTCCAGTACTTCGTCCCTGACTCCTTTGCTCCTAGTAACCAGAGTTCCACACAGTGAATAGGTCCAACTCAGTTTTATTCTTCTTAGCGCACAAACATACAGCTTCTTTACTGAGTGATAACGGGGACAGATCGAGGCACAATCCTTTCCCTTCTGCTGATAACCACTGTGGTGTCACCAGTGGTGAATAGTCACTGCCACTGACTAGGTGATGTAGAACGTGAATTACCTTCGCTAGCTCGGCCCCTGTCAGGGGAAGGAAATCTGTCCAAGGGAGAAAATGGAGGCCTCTCTGTCACCAGCGATGCTGCGCCGGACTCTCCAGAGAAGTTACCGCACACCAGTCCTCACAAACTCAGACACAGGCACCCAAGGAATTAGGGCCCCCTCGGACTCCTCCACCCTCGCGGAACTCAGTCGAAGGTACTGAGCCCCAGGCATCCGCCATAGTACCTCACCCCAGGCTAAAGGTGCCTGAGATGGACTCCATCTCCACTCCGGCTAGGTCAAGGGCACCTAGGCCTGGAGCACCAGAACGCCAGCACCCAAGCTGAAGGTGCCTGGGTGTGGCCGAGTCCTCCGACTCCACTCCGAACTCTAACCCCGTAGTAAGGGCGTCCGCCCCTTTTATCTCCTCTCCCTTTGCGCCACAGCGGGTTCCCCGCCCCGCCGTACCAGCTTCAGGGTAGGACAAAAAGGCACAGTCTTGCGGTGCGAGCTCAGCCCCGGCCCAGGGCGACAATGCCACCTGTAGGCCGGCGGGAACCTCACACCACCAGAGTCCTCCAAGACCCACAAAGGGAACATTGAATTCACTAACAATCAGGGCATCTGGGTTACACTACCACCCAGATGCTTCCCCTAAATTCAAGTACCCGCTACACAGAGTAGCACAAAATACTCGGTTCTGTATTCTCTGAAACTGGGAGGTGGGTAGGGGGTGGAACCAAGGGATGGCGGATAGGGGGCAGAGACGAAGGGTGCCTCGGAAGGGTGGAGTTCTGCACCTATTCCCTGAGAAAAAAAGCCCTGCATGGAACACATAAAGCTATTCAGATGTTAATGAAAAGAACACCTCAATGCTCTGTCTAATTGGGCGACTACGTGGCAGATGAGGTTTAATGTTGATAAATATAAAGTTATGCACTTGGGGGCTAAGAATATGAATGCATCATACATAGTAGGGGGAGTACAACTGCGGGGATCCGTAGTGGAGAAGGATCTAGGGGTTTTGGTAGATCATAAGTTCAATAATAACATGCAATGCCAAGCTGTGGTTTCCAAAGTGAGCAAAGTCCTTTCTTGTATAAGAGAGGTATGGACTCCAGAGAGAGAGACATCATCTGTACAAATCATTAGTAAGACCTCATCTGGAATATGCAGTTCAGTTTTGGGCACCAGTTCTCAAAAAGGATATCGGGGAACTGGAGAAAGTGCAGAGAAGGGCAACCAAACTGATAAGAGGCATGGAGGAGCTCAGCTATGAGGAAGGATTAGAGGAACTGAATTTATTCACTCTTGAGAAGAGGAGATTAAGGGGGGATATGATCAACATGTACAAATATATAAGGGGTCCATATAGTGAACTTGGTGTTGAGTTATTCACTTTACGGTCAACACAAAGGACAAGGGGGCACACTTTGCGTCTAGGGGAAAAGAGATTTCATCTCCAAATACGGAAAGGTTTCTTCACAGTAAGAGCTGTGAAATTGTGGAATAAACTCCCTGCAGAGGTGGTTCTGGCCAGCTCAGTAGATTGCTTTAAGAAGGGCCTGGATTCTTTCCTAAATGTACATAATATAACTGGGTACTGACATTTATAGGTAAAGTTGATCCGGGGTAAATCCGATTGCCTCTCAGGGGATGAGGAAGGAATTTTTCCCCTGCTGTAGCAAATTGGATCATGCTCTGCTGGGGTTTTTTGCCTTCCTCTGGATCAACTGTGGGTATAGAATTAGGTATATGGGATTGTACGATTTGTAGCGGGGCCCACCCCTCTCACCCTTTCTTCTTCTCGGCTTGCTGTCTTGTCTAGGGGAAACTGGGAGGAGGGATGAGATCCACCACGGCCCATGTCCTCTTCTGGATAGAGGTGAAGGCCCGAATGTATTTTTACCATCGGGCCGTGTGCATAACCCAGGGTCAAGTCTTTCCTTGATATGACCCCCCTTTGCTCCCAGTAACCGGAGTTCCACACCACTGAAAAGGTCCAACTCTTATCTATTTCTTAGCAGCAAATAAATCGTCACTCAGCAGCACAGACAGGTTGTGACCAACGAACAGTTCAGTATAGGTGGGGAGTAGGTCAAGGCACAATCCTCAATCAAACTAAACCATTGAGATATCACCAACGGTTATGGCGCCCAGTGGCGGTAAATGTACTTCTTTCCTTTTCGAGACTCTACCAGCGACTCTATTGAACATGAAACAGGAGTTACCTTCTTCTGGCTGCGGCCCCTGTCAGAGGGAAGACATCCTTCCGAGAGAGTTACCGGAGGCCCCGCCGTCACCGGCAATGCTGCACCGGGCTGTTCGGAAGGGTTACACTCCCCGGCCTCCTCATCTCAGATTCAGGCACCCAACACCTTAGGGCCCCTCGGACTCCTCCACCCTCGCAGAACCCAGTCGAAGGAACTGGGTCCCAGGCCTCCTCAGTAGTACCTCACCCCAGGCTAAAGGTGCCTGGGATGGACTCCATCACCCGCTCCAGCCAGGTCAAGGGCACCTGGGCCCGGAACTCCGGAACGCCAGCACCCAGTTTGAAGGTGCCTGGGCGCGGCCACGTCCTCTGACTTTGAACCCCGTGTCAGGGCGTCCTCCCCTTTTATCTCCTCTTCCTTTGCGTCACAGCAGGTTCCCCGCCCTGTCATACCAGCGCCAGGAAAGGACAAAAAGAGATGCAGTTTTGTGGTGAGGGTTCAACTCCGGCCCAGGGCAGCAACGCCACCTGCAGGCCGCAGGGAACCTCACACCACCCAGATGCTTCCCCTAAATTCACATACCCGCTACACAATATTTATTTTTATTTTTTATGGTTGAACTGGATGGACTTGTGTCTTTTTTCAACCTGACTAACTATGTAACTATGTAACTATGTAACACATATGCATAACAGCAAAATTAGGGTTACCACGTGTCCCGGATTTCCCGGGACAGTCCAGAATTTTGCAGGTCTGTCCCGGATCCCAGGCACCTGGACAATACAGTGTCCCAGAATGAAAGGACATAGGAGGCAGCGGAGGAAAGACAGAAGGTCCCGTGAGCAGTAACAACAACGGCAACAATGGTAGCAGACAGGACAGGAGTAGCGGTGTGGGAACTGAGGCAGAAATCGTGGAGGAGGCAGAGAGCGTGGAGAAGGCAGCCGCTCCAGCCATTCCTGTGGTAGCTCTGGCTGAGGAGAGCACGGCCCCCTCATATTCCGTGGCCTCCTGTTCCTCCGCCTCATCCTCGACGCCGAGTGGAGCGGTCAATCTGCTGGGTACGTGTGCCGTGTGTACCCAGAGCCTGCAGAACTGGGGCTCCAAGCCCAAGCTGCTGTCGTGCCTGCACTCCTTCTGCTGCCGCTGTCTACCGGAGCCGGAGATTCAGCTGAGTTTGCTGCTTCCTGGGGGAGCAACAGGGACATCCATCAAAGTGAGTGAGAGTCTGGGGGGGGCCAAGCCCTGTGTCCGGGTAACATGAGGGGGGCTGGGCTGAGTCATGTGCCCACTGGGCTGAGATGGAGGAAGCTCCGACATGATGGCTACACGTAAGACACTTGTCAGTAAACATGGCTGTGCGGAGGGGAAACACTGGGCTTGTCCTGGAACTTGGTGTCCCATTTGATGAGTGACAGCATCCGAATGGGACACCAAGTTCCAGGACAAGCCCAGTGTTTACCCTCCGCACAGATTGGGCATCAGGTGGTTTAACTGAACAGGTACTGGACGAGCTTTGTAAATGGTGGTGATTGTCTGTTATAAAGGCACATATTTTTGCAGGTAAAACATGCATTCATTATTGTTATTAATTGGAGCGCTGCACCCAGGGCCGATCCTAGGGTCACAAGCTCCTGGGTGCAGAAATATTTCTGTCGCCCCCACATGGGCGCGGTCATCTTACTAACTCCTTCCGTTTGGCGGGGGGGGTGTTCACAGTGGCACTATTTGATGGCCACAGTGGCAGCATTTGATGGAGCACAGTGGCCGCATTTGATGGGCACAGTGGCTGTGTTTGATGGCACAGTGGCTGCATTTGATGGGCACAGTGGCAGCATTTGATGGGGCACAGTGGACACAATTGTTGGGTACAGTGGCTGCATTTGATGGCACAGTAGCTGCATTTGATGGGTGCAGTGGCAGCGTTTGATGGGCACAGTGGCAGCATTTGATGGGGCACAGTGGATACAATTGTTGGGTACAGTGGCTGCATTTGATGGCACAGTGGATGCATTTGATGGTCACAGTGGCAGCGTTTGATGGGCACAGTGGCTGTGTTTGATGGGCACAGTGGCTGCGTTTGATGGCACAGTCGCAGCATTTGATGGCATAGTGTCAGCTTTTGATGGCACAGTGGCTGCAATAGATGGGCACAGTGGCTGCGTTTGATGGCACAGTGGCTGCATTTGATGGCACAGTGGCTGCAATTGATGGGCACAGTGGCAGCATTTGATGGGGCACAGTGGATACAATTGTCGGGCACAGTGGCTGCGTTTGATGGCACAGTGGTTGCATTCGATGGGCACAGTGGCTGCGTTTGATGGCACAGTGGCTGCGTTTGATGGCACAGTGGTTGCTTTTGATGGGCACAGTGGCTGCGTTTGATGGGCACAGTGGCTGCATTTGATGGCACAGTGGCTGCGTTTTATGGGCACAGTGGCTGCTTTTGATGGGCACAGTGGCTGCGTTTTATGGGCACAGTGGCTGAGTTTGATGGTACAACAACTTACTTGCTTATAGGGTGACTAAGACTGGGATGCCATTAACGTTTATGTGTTTGTAAAGGCAGGTGTCCCAATACTTTTGATAATATAGTGTATATTCAGGGTATAGCAATAAACACTTGACAGACGTTAATTCATTAAAATAACAATGGTAAATAAAAAAAAAAAGAGATAGAACATCTTTACGAACTCCCATCCTTTTCCAAAATTCACAAAAACAAGGAACAAATAATAAATAAAGATAAAAAAAGTGTGAACCCCACCCAGGTTCCCATCATTAAAATGTATTGCCACATCGGTAGAGTGCCATTTCTCAATATTGTAAATGTGTTCCTGGAAGCGTTCTCTGAGACGCCTAAGCGTTCCTCCTATATATTGTTTTCGGCATAATCTGCAGATGATTATTGCAATTAAAGAAGGAATTAATCCCCAATAGTGATGAGCCGAACACCCCCGGGTTCGGTTCGCACCAGAACCCGCGAACGGACCGAAAGTTCGTACGAACATTAGAACCCTATTAAATACAATGGATGCGAACGTTCGAATTCTAAAGTGCTAATTATAACGACTATTATGCATGTTATTGTCCTAAAAAGGGTTTGGGAACCCGGGTTCTGCACCAGGGGACATGTATCAATGCAAAAAGAAGTTTTAAAAACGGTCGTTTTTCGGGAGCAGTCATTTTAATGATGCATAAAGTGAAAAAAAAAAAGTCAAATATTCCTTTAAATATCGTACCTGGGGGGTGTCTAAAGTATGCCTGTGAAGTGCCACGTGTTTCCCGTGTTTAGAACTGTCCCTGCACAAAATGACATTTCTAAAGGAAAAAAAAGCAATTTAAAACTGCTTGCGGCTTTAATGTAATGTCTGGTCCCGGTAATATGGATGAAAATCTTTAAGAAAAATGGCATAGCTACCCCATGACCCCCCCCCCCCTACCCCAGCCCATTACCAGCCCCTTTGGGTCTTGTATGGATATTAAGGGGAACCCCGCACATAAAATAAAAAAGGCCCTATATACTCTGAACAGCCGTATACAGGCGGTGCATACAAGACAGGGACTGTAGGTTTGTTCTTATGTAGAATCTGTTTGTAATTTTGAACAGGTACATTTTTTAAGTGTAGCTCCAGCCCAAAAATCTATTTTTAAACTTTTTGGAAAACATAGGGAACGGTTATCACCCCTGTAACATTTGTTTTGCTGTCTGTGCCCCTGTTCAGAACATTTCACCTCACTTTCCGTCCCAATGACAACTGTTTTTGAAATGTGGTGTTTTTCTTGAAACAAGGATTGGTGATAAAGCATCAGTACAGAGGAGACACCTTTCTCCCATATTAATTCTTACAGGAGAGAATTTTCCTTCCTAGGGGTAGATTTCCTCTCACTTCCTGTTGTCTTCTTGCGTTTGCAAGTAGGAGTCGTTTGTAAGTTGGATGTTTGAAAGTAGGGACCTGCCGTATATACTCTGCAGAAATAGGCCCCTTAGTTGTTGGTGTTGGCACAACACTGTAAGCACTCACAGTTACTCTTGGTGGGTGCTGGAACGCCCTGCTGTCAACTATTATATCAGGAATTGTAATTACATATAATTGTTGAACAGTGGTAGTAAAAATTGGGCCTTTGATGGTGGTGCTGGTGCCACAACACTGTAAGCCCTGACAGTTACTCTTGGTGGGTGCAGCAATGGGCCCTGCTGTGAATTATTAGATCAAGAATTGTAATTGCATGCCCCTGTTGAACAGGGGCTGAAAAATTGGGCCTTAGGCACTGGTGGCACAACACTACAACCCCTCACAGATACTGTACTTGGAGCACAGCAATGAGCCCTGTTGCAAAGTATTGCTTCAAAAATTGTAATGACACGCCCCTGTTAAACAGGGGCTGAAAAATTGGGCCTTAGGCACTGGTGGCACAACACTCCAACCCCTCACAGATACTGTACTTGGAGCACAGCAATGAGCCCTGTTGCAAAGTATTGCTTCAAAAATTGTAATGACACGCCCCTGTTAAACAGGGGCTGAAAAATTGGGCCTTAGGCACTGGTGGCACAACACTCCAACCCCTCACAGATACTGTACTTGGAGCACAGCAATGAGCCCTGTTGCAAAGTATTGCTTCAAAAATTGTAATTACACGCCCCTGTTAAACAGGGGCTGAAAAATTGGGCCTTAGCCACTGGTGGCGGCACCCATAAACAAAAATGATCTTCCAAGCTATCATCATCAATCGTATCATTGAGGACTCGGAGGAGGAGGATAGCCAGTCAACATAACAGCACAGGCACTCAGCATCAGCATCAGTCTTGAAGGGATGTGACATGTTAAAATCAATTAGTCTGTTATATCAGCATCAGGTGTGTGGTAGCTGGTGGTGATCCAAGACTGGTTCATCTTGATGAAAGTCAGTCGATCAACCGAGTCGGTGGACAGGCGCACCCTGTGATCCGTGACAAATCCTCCAGCAGCACTGAATGTGCGTTCCGAAAGAACGCTGGATGCAGGACAGGCCAGTAGCTCAATTGCATACTGTGCAAGCTCTGGCCAGTGATCCATCCTCAAGACCCAGTAAGCCAGAGGATTTTCGGTGGGGAAGGTGTCCAAGTCTGACCTTGCCCCTAGATATTCCTGCACCATTTTTATCAGACGCTGGCGATGGTTGCTGGAACCGATCATACTTTGGGGCTGCGGACTAAAGAATTGTCTGAACGCATCGGTCAGACGGCCACCTTCCCCACCGCTCCTTCTTTGACTGGCCGAAGCCTCAGCAACTTGTTGTCCAGGACCAGGAGTTTGTAACCTCCCAGTCTCTGGGAACGCGTTGCACAGACCTTTCTGCAAGGCCTCCTGGAGTTGTCTCATCCTCTGCTCCCTCTGCGACGGTAACATAAGGTCTGCAACCTTACCCTTGTACCGTGGATCAAGGAGAGTGGCCAGCCAGTAATGGTCCCTCTCCTTGATCCGAAGAATACGAGGATCCTTCCGCAGACTTTGCAGGATCAGGGAGGCCATGCAGCGTAGGTTTGCTGAGGCATGCGGTCCGGAGTCCTCTGGGTCACTAAGGACGACATGATCCGCAGCCACCTCCCCCCAGCCACGTACAAGTCCACTGGTTTCTTGGGACTGTAAATCATCCCTAAAAGACTGCTGCTGATGATGCTGAGTGCCAGCCTCCACCTCCATGCTGACACAATCCTCCTCCTCCTCCTCCTCCTCCTCTTCCTGTGCGATGGGTGGGGCAGAAGGAACACTGTCTGGGTAAAGGGGGCCTTGAGAGGCAAGGAAGTCCTCCTCTTCCTGCCTCTGTTCTGCCTCAAGTGCCCTGTCCATTATTCCACGCAGCGTGTGCTCCAACAGGTGGACAAGAGGTACAGTGTCACTGATGCATGCACTGTCACTGCTCACCATCCTCGTGGCCTCCTCAAATGGTGCCAGGACAGTGCATGCATCCCTGATCATGCCCCACTGGCGTGGAGAAAAAAAACCAAGCACCCCTGACCCTGTCCTGGTGCCGTAGTCGCACAGGTACTCATTGATGGCCCTCTGCTGCGTGTGCAGCCGCTGCAGCATGGCCGACGTTGAGTTCCACCTGGTGGGCATGTCACATATAAGGCGGTTCTTGGGCAGGTTCAACTCCTTTTGCAGCTCAGCCAGGCGAGCACTGGCATTATAAGATCTGCGGAAATGCACACAGACTTTCCTGGCCTGCCTCAGGACATCCTGTAAGCCCGGGTACCTGCCCAAGAACCGCTGCACCACCAGGTTAAGGACGTGAGCCACACAGGGCACATGGGTCAGTTGTCCCTGTCGGAGGGCGGAGAGGAGGTTGGTGCCATTGTCGCAAACCACCATTCCTGGCTTAAGCTGGCGTGGCGTCAACCACCTCTCGGCCTGGCCCTGCAGAGCAGACAGGACCTCTGCCCCAGTGTGGCTTCTGTCCCCCAAACACACCAGCGCAAGCACGGCATGGCATCTTTTTGCCTGCGTACTTGCGTAGCCCCTTGAACGGCTACGGAGCACCGCTGGTTCAGAGGACAAAGCACAGGAAGAGGCCATGGAGGAAGAAGAAGAGGAGGGGGTGGAGGAGAGAGGTGTGTCACAACCAGTAGTAGCATTTTGGAGGCGTGGCGGTGGAACAACCTCCAACACTACTGCACCTTGTCCTGCATCCTTCCCAGCTGCCAAAAGAGTGACCCAATGGGCCGTGAAAGAAAGGTAACGTCCCTGTCCATGCCTGCTGGACCATGAGTCAGCGGTAATATTCACCTTACCGCTGACCGCCCTGTCCAGCGAGGCCAAGACATTGCGTTTCCACATGCCAGTAGAGAGCCGGAATAGCCTTCCGTGAGAAAAAGTGGCGTTTGGGAACCTGCCACCGAGTCTACCAACTGAAAAGGCAGCAGTTGAAGCGCTAGCAATTTAGCCAAGCTAGCATTCAACCGCTGGGCATGTGGATGGCTGGGAGTGAACTTCTTTCGACTGTCCAGCAGCTGGGGCAGGGAAATTTGCCTGCTAGAATCGGACGTCGGTGTACTGCTAGCAGAGTGGCCGCAAGTACTTGGCTGTGAAACACCTAATTCTACACCTTCATTCCTCTCAGTGCATGTTTCAGAGAGGACTGAAGTTATAGTGGGGTTGGAGATCCCAGCTAATGCGGTGCAAGGAGAGGTCCGCTTTGTTCTTTGGTGTGGGTCTTTGAGGTAGGCTTGCCAACGAGCTGCATGGCAGGTCAACATATGTCTGGTCAGGCATGTGGTACCCAAGCGGCTGATGTTTTGGCCACGCGATATACGCTTGAGACATATGTTGCAAACAGCAGCTGTGCGATCTGATGCACTAGCCTCAAAAAAGGCCCACACCAAAGAACTTTTTGAATGACGGGCAGAGGCAGCGCCCTGCACAGGCGGAGCTCTGCGGTGTGATTCCGTCGGTGTACTGCCCTTACGCTGGCCACCAAAGGGCATCCTGCCTCGTTGGAGATGTGCCTCCTCCTCATCCTCCTCCTCCTCCTCTCTCCTATTAGGCACCCACGTGGAGTCAGTGACCTCATCATCCCCTCCCTCCTCATCACTGGAGCCAATCTGGCAGTATGCTGCAGCTGCTGGAACATGACAGCCAGATTGGTGTCCTTCTTGAGCATCCCCTCTGTCTGCTCTCACGCTACTGCCTTCCTGTAGCTGGGTTTCATCATCAGACCCTTCGAAACGCTGGGCATCCTCCTGGAGCATGTACCCAACACTGTGCTCAAACAGTTCGGGGGACTCCTCAGGAGGAGGACATGGTGGGTCTAGGGAAGGAGTGACTGATGATGAGTCTGACATTGATACCAGGGAAGAGGACGCTTTGGCAGCTGCTTTGCCAGTACCCTGAGCCTGGGTGAGAGAGGATGAGGAGGAGGAGGAGGGCTTGGTCATCCACTCTACCAAGTCTTCGGCATGATGTGGCTCAACATGTCCAGCTGCCGAAAAGAAGGACAAGCGTGTCCCATGGCCATGTGCTGATGACAATGCACCGCGTCCACGACCAGCACTGTTGTCCCCAGACACAGAGCCTGCTTGCCCTCTTTTATTGCCTCCTGACTGTCTGCCTCTCCTTGTTTGCCTTCCAGACATTCTAATAGATGGCCTGCAGGGAGATGGGAAAAAAGCAATAAGGGCTACCTTCAGGTGTCCTTCTCTGTCCCTTTACTTAAGGATTTCTAAATATGGTTGAGGATGATTGCTTTCGCACAGAATAGCACAACGACAATTTCCCTGACTGCCCAAAAAACAAGGATTTCAAAGATGGTTGATGAGGAATGCTTTAGCACAGTATAGCACAAGGAGAATTTCCCTCACTGTCCTTCCCTGTCCCTACAAACAAGGATTAGCACAGTAAAACACACTGACACTCTCCCTACCTATAGTTTTCTGTCCCTATAAAAAATGTTTTTTTAAAGATGGTTGATGATCAATGCTTTAGCACAGTATAGCACAAGGAGAATTTCCCTCACTGTCCTTCCCTGTCCCTAGAAACATGGATTAGCACAGTGAAAGAAACTGACACTCTCCCTACCTATAGTTTTCTGTCCCTAGAAAAAATGTTTTTTTAAAGATGGTTGATGATCAATGCTTTAGCACAGTATAGCACAAGGAGAATTTCCCTCACTGTCCTTCCCTGTCCCTAGAAACAAGGATTAGCACAGTGAAAGAAACTGACACTCTCCCTACCTATAGTTTTCTGTCCCTAGAAATTTTTTCTTTTTAAAGATGGTTGATGATCAATGCTTTAGCACACTATAGCACAAGGAGAATTTCCCTCACTGTCCTTCCCTGTCCCTAGAAACAAGGATTAGCACAGTGAAAGAAACTGACACTCTCCCTACCTATAGTTTTCTGTCCCTAGAAAAAATGTTTTTTTAAAGATGGTTGATGATCAATGCTTTAGCACAGTATAGCACAAGGAGAATTTCCCTCACTGTCCTTCCCTGTCCCTAGAAACAAGGATTAGCACAGTGAAAGAAACTGACACTCTCCCTACCTATAGTTTTCTGTCCCTAGAAAAAATGTTTTTTTAAAGATGGTTGATGATCAATGCTTTAGCACACTATAGCACAAGGAGAATTTCCCTCACTGTCCTTCCCTGTCCCTAGAAACAAGGATTAGCACAGTGAAACACACTGACACTCTCCCTACCTATAGTTTTCTGTCCCTAGAAAAAATGTTTTTTTAAAGATGGTTGATGATCAATGCTTTAGCACAGTATAGCACAAGGAGAATTTCCCTCACTGTCCTTCCCTGTCCCTAGAAACAAGGATTAGCACAGTGAAAGGAACTGACACTCTCCCTACCTATAGTTTTCTGTCCCTAGAAAAAATGTTTTTTTAAAGATGGTTGATGATCAATGCTTTAGCACAGTATAGCACAAGGAGAATTTCCCTCACTGTCCTTCCCTGTCCCTAGAAACAAGGATTAGCACAGTGAAAGAAACTGACACTCTCCCTACCTATAGTTTTCTGTCCCTAGAAAAAATGTTTTTTTAAAGATGGTTGATGATCAATGCTTTAGCACAGTATAGCACAAGGAGAATTTCCCTCACTGTCCTTCCCTGTCCCTAGAAACAAGGATTAGCACAGTGAAAGAAACTGACACTCTCCCTACCTATAGTTTTCTGTCCCTAGAAAAAATGTTTTTTTAAAGATGGTTGATGATCAATGCTTTAGCACACTATAGCACAAGGAGAATTTCCCTCACTGTCCTTCCCTGTCCCTAGAAACAAGGATTAGCACAGTGAAACACACTGACACTCTCCCTACCTATAGTTTTCTGTCCCTAGAAAAAATGTTTTTTTAAAGATGGTTGATGATCAATGCTTTAGCACAGTATAGAACAAGGAGAATTTCCCTCACTGTCCTTCCCTGTCCCTAGAAACAAGGATTAGCACAGTGAAAGAAACTGACACTCTCCCTACCTATAGTTTTCTGTCCCTAGAAAAAATGTTTTTTTAAAGATGGTTGATGATCAATGCTTTAGCACACTATAGCACAAGGAGAATTTCCCTCACTGTCCTTCCCTGTCCCTAGAAACAAGGATTAGCACAGTGAAAGAAACTGACACTCTCCCTACCTATAGTTTTCTGTCCCTAGAAAAAAAGTTTTTTTAAAGATGGTTGATGATCAATGCTTTAGCACACTATAGCACAAGGAGAATTTCCCTCACTGTCCTTCCCTGTCCCTAGAAACAAGGATTAGCACAGTAAAACACACTGACACTCTCCCTACCTATCCTTCTCTTTCCCTAAACTAAAGGAATCCAGGTTAAGCAAGAAAAAATAAATGTCACTGTCCCTGCCTATGCTTCTCTTTCCCTGCTCCGGAACACACTACACTAGGCCGCCGTGCTGGCGGCCTTTTATAGTGTGGGGCGTGTACTAAACACCCTCAGCAATAATTGGCCACAGGCATCCTGCCTGTGGCCAATCATTGCTCTCCTCGCTGCCGGCGCTGTGATTGGCCAAGCATGCGGGGTCACAGTGCATGCTTGGCCAATCACAGCGCCTGGATGACACTGCGATGGCGTAGTGCATTGTGGGCCGTTCGCGTCACTCGAATTAGGCGCGAACGGCCCAAATCGTTCGATCTTTGTCGAACGATCGAACAGCCGATGTTCGAGTCAAACGTATGTTCGACTCGAACACCTAGCTCATCCCTAATCCCCAATAACTTGTCCCTAGTCGTAGAGTGTATGTGGTCGCCTCCAAGAATATAAAGGGGAACAAAAACAATTAGGCTCCATTCACACCTGAGGGTAGCACAGCGATAGCGGCTGTACCACATATTTTTAGTCTTTTTTTTTTTTTGGGGAGCCTTTTTGGAGAGGCACAATTTATTTGAATAGGTCTCCTTCTGCTCCACCACATGTTGCTGCCACCACCATGTTTCACAGTGGGGATGGCGTGTTCAGGGTGATGTGCAGTGTTAGTTTTCCGCCACACATAGCGTTTTGCTTTTAGGCCAAAAAGTTGAATTTTGGTCTCATGTGACCAGAGCACCTTCTTCCACATGTTTGCTGTGTCCCCCACATGTTTGCTGTGTCCCCCACATGTTTGCTGTGTCCCCCACATGGCTTCTCACAAACTGAAAACAGGACTTCTTATGACTTTCTTTCACCAATGGCTTTCTTCTTGTCACTCTTCCATAAAGGGCAGATTTGTGGAGAAGCACGACTAATAGTTGTCCTGTGGACAGATTCTCCCCCCTGAGCTGTGGATCTCTGCAGCTCCTCCAGAGTTACCATGGGCCTCTTGGCTGCTTCTCTGATGAATGCTCTCCTTGCCCGGCCCGGTCAGTTTAGGTGGACGGCCATGTCTTGGTAGGTTTGCAGTTGTGTCATACTCTTTCCATTTTCCAATGATGGATTGAACATTAGGGATGGTCCCGATGTTCGAGTCGAACGTAAGTTCAACTCTAACATTGGGTGTTCGTTTGTTCGAGCGTCACGGAGCGCCCCATAATGCACTGTGAGATCGAAGTGCATTGACGTCCGCTGATTGGCCAAAGCATGCACCTGACCTGAATGCTTTGGCCAATCACAGCGCAATCTGCTGTGTGAGCCATGATTGGCCAAAGGCAGGGTGCCTTTAGCCATCATGGCTCAGGGGGCTAAGTCCACGCCCCCACACTATATAAGGCTGCTTACACGGCGGTCGTATGTAGTGTGACGTGGAGATTGAGACTCGAGAGAACTTGAGCTAGATTAGGCAGGTTATTTAGTGGTGTGCAGCCAGTTTAGTGTATGTGTGTGTGTATATATATACAGTGGAACCTCAGATTTTGAGCATAATCTGCTCCAGGAGTATGCTCGTAATCCAAAGTACTCGCATATCAAAGCGAGTTTCCCCAATGAAGTCAATGGAAACAAAAATAATTTGTTCCGCATCGACTTCAATGGGATGCAATGCCACATGCGGCCAGAGGCAGGGGGGGGGCGTCCGAGAGCCTCGGAAACGTCCGAAAAGGCCAGAGGACACTTCGACTGACCTCGGCAAACTTCGGGAAGACTTCCTACCCGAGATTTGCCAAGGTCAGCGGTGCTGTCCTCAGGCCTTTCCGTGCATTTCCGAACAGCGCTGATCGCTGTGATCGGCGACGTTTCGGCTCTGCTCGGCTCCGGCGCCCCCCCCACCTCAGGCCAAAAGCGGTACTGCACAACACTTTGGCCTGAATCATGCTCATTTTGCGAGACAACACTCGCAAACCGAGTCACGATATTTTTAAATACATCGTCAACCGCGTTACTCGCAATCCAAGGTTCCACTGTATATATACACAGTGTAGACTATATATACAGTGCAGGCAGTGTATTCATATATATACAGTTTACTGTGTAGTGTATATACAGTATATACTCTGTGTTCAGTGTAGACTATATATACACAGTGCAGGCAGTTTAGTATATATATATATATATATATATATATATATATACACAGTGCAGTCAGTGTACAGTATATTTTACAGTGCAGTCAATGTACAGTATATAATACAGTGCAGTCGGTGTACAATATATAATACAGTGCAGTCAGTGTACAGTATATAATACAGTGCAGGCAGTGTACAGTATATAATACAGTGCAGTCGGTGTACAGTATATAATACAGTGCAGGCAGTGTACAGTATATAATACAGTGCAGTTGGTGTACAATATATAATACAGTGCAGTCGGTGTACAGTATATAATACAGTGCAGTCAGTGTACAGTATATACTACAGTGCAGTCGGTGTACAGTATATAATACAGTGCAGTCGGTGTACAATATATAATACAGTGCAGTCGGTGTACAGTATATAATACAGTGCAGTCGGTGTACAATATATAATACAGTGCAGTCGGTGTACAGTATATAATACAGTGCAGTCAGTGTACAGTATATACTACAGTGCAGTCGGTGTACAGTATATAATACAGTGCAGTCGGTGTACAATATATAATACAGTGCAGTCGGTGTACAGTATATAATACAGTGCAGTCAGTGTACAGTATATACTACAGTGCAGTCAGTGTACAGTATATAATACAGTGCAGTCGGTGTACAGTATATAATACAGTGCAGTCGGTGTACAGTATATAAGTGCAGACAGTGTACAGTATATAATACAGTGCATTTAAGTGGTTAAAGGGAACCCTATGACAGAATTAAGAAAAAGAATGGCATGCCCCCCCCCCCCAATCCATATCAGGCCCTTTGGGTCTGGTATAGATTTTTAGGGGAACTCCACGCCAAAATTAAAAAGAAAATTGGCGTGGGGTCCCCCCAAAATCCATACCAGACCCTTATCAAAGCTGGGAACCTGGCAGGCCAGGAAAGGGGGGGGGGGGGGCGAGCGAGCCCTTCCTGAGCCATACCAAGCCGCTTTCTCTCAACATGGGGAGGGTGCTGTACTACGGGTACAAACCACAAATAACATATACATATGTGGTCCCGCTGAGATCGTCAGGAGCAGGAGAATTTATTTTGGGTTGTTCTTTGGTGGTAGCTTATGGTAGTAGCAAGAAATATACAGCTACACTAAAACATAATACTTTATTTTTTTTGTAGCCCGATCAATGTTTTCATACGTAGGTACCCCGACACATGTGTTTACTTTTACATGTGTGTGAGCGTGAGGAAGGTGGACTCAAAAACATTTTTTTTAAGTGTTTTGGTGTAAGTTTTTTTTTTTCACTTAACTTTATTGCTATCACATAGGGAACAGATAGCAGCTCCCGATGTGGTAGCATTTTTACTGTGATTGGTGTTCTTATGTGTTTCTTTGATGGAACATCAAGGGCCTATTAGACCCCTGATTTCTCCCTTGCCTTCCATTGAAGCTAATGGAGCACAGATCATGCTCCATTAGCTTCTTCCTCAGCCACAGTGACTTGAAAAGTGACAACTGAACCCTGGAGTGATGTACTCCTCATTGATTCTGAGCTAGGGGAGATCAGCGAATGGATGTTTGCGGGTCCAACTCCCCTCTACTTATCGACACCCACCATGGGCCTCTGCTGTCGTACCGGCGAGGGAGAAGGGGGGGTGCATAGCTGATAATCACAGGAAATATATTACATACATTACTTCCTGTGATTGTCAGCTCCATCTAGTGGCCACAATGCAATATTTCCCTGATTGAGGTATTTTAGGAATTTTTGCATTATTGCCACTAGATGGAGCTGATGTTCATAGGAAAAAAGACCCCTACGAGCAAACTAATAATAAAAAAGAAAAGATATTCAGTATATCTCTGCGATACAAACACATTTCCCCAGTTTTTAACCCTTACATTGCCGGCGACATATGACATACAACTGCAGCACCCCCCCCCCCCCCATTGCTGAAGTTGGATGACATATGGAAATAAAAGGGTTAAAAACTGGGGAAATGTGTTTGCATCGCAGAGATATACTGAATAGCCTTTCTTTTTTTATTATTCGTTTGCCCATAGGGGTAATTTTTCTTATGATCGGCAGCTCCATCTAGTGGCAATAATGCAGCATTTTCCTAAAAGACCTCAATCAGGTAAATACTGCATTGTGGCCACTAGATGGAGCTGAGGATCAAAGGAAATATATTACACACATTAAGTCAATTTGTGACAGCCATGTCGATTATTGAGGTGTTCGCGCAGCATTTATTTTTTTAAATAAATAGATCCCTTCAGATTGGAAACCCAGTCAAACCCTTGTTTAGTTTTGGATAGAGAAGGGAAGGGTTATTCCCCCCGTCATGTTTTTACTGATGTCTGTGTCCCTATTCTTGGAAATGACTCATCTTCTGTCCCAGCGGACATTATAATTATTGTTAGTATTTTTATGATTGTATCTTTATTTTATGTTCTTTTTATTTTTAAATGTTTTTTATTTTTAGATATGACCGTCTCTTATTGTTACATAATCTTTTTTTTATTCTGTTAATGTTCATCAAAAGGAATTTTAACCCGGAGCGTCCAGAAACTTTCACTTTTTTTTTACAGTTTTTCTGGTTTTTCAGGTCTAATAAATTTGTTGATTGTTTATCAGCAGCCGTCTGTCCCACTTTCACTGATGATTCAGGGATAATGATGGGAGTTCTGGGTGTGGTCCGGGGCGGATGGCGGGATATAAATCAGACGGACTTTATTCCGAGACGTGAGAAGATCTTCGGAGGACACAATGAAGGAGCTGAGAGCCGTTCTCCTGGTTGGGGCCGTGGTTGTAGTAATGATGGTGCAGGCCAATCCAGGGAGGGTGACCGACAAGCCGGAGAAGCCTACGGCCTCAGATAGGAGGGTGACAAATGAGACGAAGATGACTACGGCCTCAGATAGGAGGGTGACAGACGAGCCAGAGATGACTACGGCCTCAGATAGGAGGGTGCCAGACGAGCCGGAGATGACTACGGCCTCAGATAGGAGGGTGACAGACGAGCCGGAGATGACTACGGCCTCAGATAGGAGGGTGACAGACGAGCCGGAGATGACTACGGCCTCAGATAGGAGGGTGACAGACGAGCCGAAGATGCCTATGGCCTCTATAGAAGACATGTGGTGGTGGTATAATATGCCGGTCCGCGTGTGCTGCCAGAGACTCTACTGTAATGGATGTCCATGCAAACCTAGACCATGGGTATGTTTTATGACAGGAAAATGGAAGTTGAGATAATATTATTATAACACTATTATTATTATTATTATTATTATCATCATTATTATGATTATCAGTCTTATTATTATTATTATTATTATTACTAATAATAATGTTGTTGTTAATAATAATAATATTGTGTTGTTGTTATTATTGTTATTTACAATTGTAAAGGAAAGTTGAGATAATATTATTATGATAATGAAGTAATGATGTTTTTTTTTTTTTTTTTTTAGTTTTATTATTATTTAAGATTTATATATCACCAAAACAATTTGCACAGCAAGTTACAAAATAAAAGAAGACAGTACAGTTACAATATCATTCTAGTAGCTTAGGAGGGCCCCGATCAGAGGAGCTTACAAGCTAAAGAATATTAAAGCTGAACTCCCAGCTAAAAACTGTTTCAATATTTAATGTGAGCCATTTTAAATCAGTAATCCTGTAAAGCCAGTTAATAAACCTCCTGATATCGATATTTTGTATACAGTATTGAGACTTCCACAGCCCTGCCAGACAGTATAGTCAGGCTGGTGACCTGACACCTGACTGCCTGTGACTAGACAGTAGGGATGAGCCGAACACCCCCCCCCCCCGGTTCGGTTCGCACCAGAACTTGCGAACGGACCGAAAGTTCGTGCAAACTTTAGAACCCTATTAAATACAATGGACGCAAACGTTCAAAATCAAAAGTGCTAATTATAACGGCTAATATGCAAGTTATTGTCCTAAAAAGGGTTTGGGGACCCGGGTCCTGCCCCAGGGGACATGTATCAATGCAAAAATAAGTTTTAAAAACGGCATTTTTTTCGGGAGCAGTGATTTTAATGATGAATAAAGTGAAAAAAAAAGTGAAATATTCCTTTAAATATCGTACCTGGGGGGTGTCTAAAGTATGCCTGTGAAGTGGCACGTGTTTCCCGTGTTTAGAACTGTCCCTGCACAAAATTACATTTGTAAAGGAAAAAAAGTCATTTAAAACTGCTTGCGGCTTTAATGTCATGTCTGGTCCCGGTAATATGGATGAACATCATTGAGAAAAATGGCATAGCTACCCCATCACCTCCCCTACCCCAGCCCACTACCAGCCCCTTTGGGCATTTGTATTTGTATTCAAATAGGCTTTAGGTGCACACTGTGCAAAGAACACTAAAGCAAAATACCGGCGGTCCCTGCCTCACTGACTGTATTTGTATGAGAACACCAGCAATTGTATTCAGGTAAGCTTTAGGTGAACGCTATGCAAAGCACACAGTACACTAAGTGAAACACTGCTGCAGCTAGCACAATCACCTGCCTGCCTGTCACAGTATAGAGAAAACCAGGAATGGATCTAGCTAAACTGAATACAGTGTATAAATATATATACTACACCTAGGATGCATATGTAGCGCTACCCCCAGTTAAGAGAGCCGCTGGTTTGATTTCGGGCCCTGTATACAGTACCGCCAACCCCCAGCAATCTTACTCGACCCACTCTGGAAAAGTTAGTCTAGGGTTATACTTGTACCCCATTCAATTGCATTGCATGAAATAATCTCTAAACAGTAAGACAACACACTGAGGCGAGAGATCAGATACAACGGCTTTACTCTTATAGTAAATAACATAGGCAGAACATCACACATGCAACTGGCTTGCAGAGCCCCGCAGCAATCAATTTAGCACATTATAATGGCGCTGAGCGGTACTCCACCACGTGTAGCTATTATGGTATGCGCGCCCTATGGCGCACTAAACAACATCCTATCTCCCCACCCTGGTCAGGCCTGACATGGAATAAATCTCAGTCACCTCCTATAGGGATTTCTTCGCATGCCAGCTTTCGGTGGTGCACTTGATGAATATTAATTGTAATCCACAAACGGGCAATCACTTGGAACACTAGACTGGGGGACACTTAAACTCTGTCCTGCTACTGGTCCCCCGTGGAACAACAGGTAAACGAACGGTGGGCCTATACAGTCTATAGGCCTGAACACGGCACAGTCTATTGGTTTGGGCAGGTGCCCGCTCACCACTCCGGACGCGATCCCAGTCCGGGACTTCCACCTGCTGTGTATCCGCACACAGCGTCTGCAACGATCGGGTCCCCGATCCAACTGATGTCCTCACTCGACAAGTCAGGGGCCACCCAAGCTCCGCAGTGGGGTGAAAGGCTCTTCGGAAGTTACGCAAGGCCCCAGGCTTCAGGCCTTGCACCGCAGCAGATCCGCACAGGAAGAAGCTGTTGCTTGCAGCGCGGTGTCCAAAGAGGCAGAGCTCCGCCTCGCCTCCTCCTTAAATAGCCCCTCCCATGAGTCTCTGCGGTGGCCAAACGGGGTTCTGGGTAACGTATTCCCGGGGCCTTAAAGGAGACCCCGCTACACACTCCCCCCACTTAAACTCTTTGGTCCCCAAAGATAACAGAACCTTAAATTACAGAACGTACAACCTCAATCAAAGATTCATATGATGTCGGCAGAGGAAATTCCCACCAAAAACGAGGTAGTGAACTTCCCTGCCCACAGGTCACACTATCATTAGTGTCCTGCCTAACTGTGCCAGAGAGTGAGTTGGGGTTGCCTCCCACCAAATGAACAGTGGGAGGATCAGGGTCTTCCATACTCCTTCTGGCAGTAACCACAGTGTCTTCTGCACTCCTCCCCATCTGTGGGTAAGTTAATCTTCTGGGAGGCTTTATGGCCCTTCGCTTCCTCTGTCCTCTTGGACTTTCCGTTGGAACAGGCTCCTCTTCTGGAACTGACTTAGGAATTTCCTCTGGTTCGGGAGCACTGGGCTCCAGAGCAGGGAGATACATGGATTCCCTTGGATCTTCCTCTGGGAGTAAGTCACAGGCACTCTCCCAAGCATCTGACCAAGGACTGGACGGGATGAACTCAGTAGCTTCTGCATTCAGTATTCTGTCTATGGTATCTTCTTCAGGTGGAAGATCAATAGCAGAAGTTGCCGGGGCCTGGGGAGGCCAAAGCCAACCAAGTTCTTCTCCCTCATCTTCACTTATCTCCGAGGCCTCTGTATCCCGGGTCCGAGGGGTCTGGGACCGAGTGTTTGGTCTGTGAGTTTCCAGGATGGACGTTGGCTCAGGGGAATCCATCACAGGGAATATCCTAACTGCCTCAGCTAGTGGGAGTAGGTGGTTCCGATGCCAGGTCTTCAAAGGCCCCACCTTCCCTTCTGGTTTAAGTCTGTAAACGGGTAGGCCCGGCAGTCTTTTGCAATCAACATAAGGTTCAGGTCTCCATCTGTCTGCAAGCTTGTGTTTTCCAGGGATCCCCATGTTCCGCAGCAACACTCTGTCTCCTGGTTGTAGATCTTGGATCCTAACCTTTAAATCAAAAATTTTCTTGTTGCGCGCCCCCCTTTGCTCCGAGGCCGCCTGGGCCTGCTCATAGGCCACTTTCGAATTACGTCTGAGTCTATCGACATATCCCTTGTGGGAAGCAGCAGAACAATGGTCTATGGAAACGCCAAAGGCCAGATCTACTGGCAGTCTTGCTTCTCTCCCGAACATGAGTCTATAGGGTGAGTATCCTGTAGCGTCGCTGGTAGTGCTGCTGTATGCATGCACAACGGCCGCTATGTGGTTGCTCCAATGTTGCTTCTTTTCACTACTTAAAGTCCCCAGCATGTTGAGCAGGGTTCGGTTGAACATCTCCGGCTGAGCATCACCTTGTGGATGATAGGGGGTAGTCCTTGTCCTCTTAATCCCCAAGGAATCCAGGAGCTTCCGGATCAGCCGACCTTCAAAATCCCTTCCCTGGTCTGAATGGAGCCGTTGTGGTAGTCCATAGTGTACAAAGTATTTCTCCATAAGCACTTTGGCCATAGTGGAGGCCTTCTGGTCTTTGGTTGGGAAGGCCTGGGCATACCGGGTGAAATGGTCGGTTACTACCAGAAACTTTCCTATTCCACTCAGGTCGAGTTTGAGGCAGAGAAAATCAATGCATACCAGATCAAGCGGACTTTGGTGTAACGGGAAGGCCCGAGGAACTCAGAATCGCTTAGGAAGTATGAAATACCCTTGCGCCAGCTTCCCCAATGGCTCTTATGTGTCAATCACCCTGTGTCTCTATTAGGGGCACAGGGTGAATGAAAACCCCAATATGGTCTATGATGGCCATATTCAATGCTGTACATACATTTTATCTAGATGGGGTCTGTAATATTCATCCACCATATTCCCCAGGATACCTGCAAAGAACTCTCTACTGTTTGATTATGACCTCAACAGGTTAATTGGAAAGTGACGCCTTCATGATGTTTAGACACATACTCTTAGATGCTAATATCATCACCGACAGCCCTGACTTTGTGTAATCATGGCTGTGAGGAATTAAGGTAATTTGCATTCTATTGTTCAGTATGACTTGGGAAGGTCTGGTGTGAATAGAAGTAATTAACCATATACTTGTGTGTATTGTAAAGGCAGACTGGGATTTACAATACAAAGGGATTTAAGATGTAAAGGGTTTAGAACCTGTTGTCGCCAGACAGACTGGCTGCCAACCCTTTGTGGGAAGATGTGTATTGGAGATCGTATATTCTATTGTGTTGGGATCTTTTGAAGCCTAGCAGACGTCAGGATGAGGTGTTGAGTTTTGGGATGTGTGGGTGGAGCTGGGCCCTTGTTCATGTTAAATCATGTGCCCTGAATTGTGTATAAAGTTACAATGTTTGTCAATAATAAAGGGATTCCTACTACAGAAGAGACAGAGTGCGTCTCGTCTTCTTCCAGAGGGGTCGGCTCCTAGGAAAGGGTCATTTAGCTGTGGATATCGGTAGCGAGTGGATGTGTGTCTAGGAGAGGGAACATCTTAAACGGCGTTTAATACCCTTGAGATTGGGGTGCCGTTACATTGGTGGCAGCAGTGGGATTTTCCCTCCAGTTCCTGGGACACTCCAAACCACCACAGTGACTGGCCAGCGATGCAGCCGAAGGAGGGTGATGCAGGACCCCGGTCAGTTGAAGATTTGTTTCAGCAACGAGTGCGACAGCGGTTGGCATTGTATGGTGCTAACCCATCAGAGACCGCCATACGGGAAGCCATTAGAGACATCGAGCGGCAGGATGAGTGGCAACATGAGCAGAGAATGGCGCAAATACGGCAATCGGGGACAACGCCTAAAGAACCAGCCGCCATGGAAGAGGAATTCGGAAGGAGGTTGCGAGAGATGCAGGGAGGAGAAGCAGGCCATCTCCCCCCCCAACAGTTAACCAGAGCAGATGGTGTGGAGTCCCCAGCAGAAGTGCTTGTAGAGCATGATGCTTACATTGCAGCATTACAACCTCAATGTTGTCTACAAGCCAGGATGAGAAATGTATATCAGCGATACCCTGAGCAGAGCTACGTCAGATAATGTGGCGCCTGGAGGTGAGCATGAGCATCGTACAATTTGTCTGCTGGAACAGGAACAAAATTTCTTTGCCGATATCAATCAAGCAGACTATCTTATTGTCACAGATCAACGACTACATCAACTCATACAGCACACTGACAGTGATGCAACTTTACAAGCTTTGAAGTCTATTGTTTTGAGTGGGTGGCCAGATGAAAAAGATGCAGTACCTGGAATTTTAAGGGAATACTGGTCCTTTAGAGATGAGATCAGCATACAAAATAATATCTTGTACAAAGGTCCAAGGGTCATCGTGCCGAAGTCACTGAGAGCAGAGATGTTATTACGCATACACTCCAGCCATATTGGTGGTGAAGCATGCTACAGGCAAGCTTGTGATACTCTTTACTGGCCCAACATGCATGGTGAAATCAAAGACTTTGTCAGTAATTGTCCCACCTGCAATGAATATGCCCATTTGCAACAGAAAGAAACCATGATGTCACATATGATACCTACACGTCCGTGGCAGATTATGAGTATGGACTTATTCAACTACGCAGGCAAGGAATACCTGCTTTTAGTCGATCATTATTCAGACTTCTGGGAAATAGACCTTCTTCCCGACTTATCCACTGAAGCTACAATTAAGAGGTGCAAGGCTCAGTTTGCACGTCATGGCCAACCAGATACAGTGATCTCCGACAATGGCCCTCAGTTTGCAAGCCTACAATTCAGAAAATTTGCCACTGAATGGGAGTTTGAACATGTTACTTCCTCACCACGTCATCCACAGGCTAATGGCAAAGATGAATCAGCTGTAAAGATTGTTAAAAATTTATGCAAGAAAGCACAAAGTGATGGTAAAGACCCATGGAAGGCCATTTTACGTTGGAGAAACACTCCGACTGAAGGCATGGATAGTGGCCCGGCACAAAGACTGATGTCAAGGAGATTAAAGACCTCCTTACCAGTATCAAATAGGCTGCTTGAACCCTCTGTTATACAAGGTGTTCCAGAAAAGATAAGGATTAAGAGACAAGTGTCAAAGGCACGATATGACACATCGGCCAGAGATTTGCCAGAATTAAATATTGGAGAACGAATCCGTATAAAACCATTACCTGGAGATCGAACAGGCCGTTGGAGAATAGGTACTTGTCTGCAAAACGTTGCACCACGCTCCTATCTTGTGTACGTTGAAGGAACTCTCTATTGCCGCAATCGAGTGGATTTGAGAGTGGCAGAGCAGCCTGATTCTCAGTATCCCGTTGATAGATCAGACTCACCCATTGACAGAGAGGCATGTACAGAGGGAATGCCTCATACCAACGGCAATGACAGTTCTGGGCAAGCAAGTATACCCGACAGCTGTCAAGCGCAGAGCATGCCAGTACGTGATGAGAGGAGCCCAGTAACTTTAGAAAGGGCTAAAGGAATCCTTGCACAAGGGCCAGTCTTCACCCGTAGTGGTAGATGTTCAAAACCACCTATGAGACTTAACCTGTAGAATGTGTTATTGCTTTGTCTCTTTTAAATTTCACAATGTTCATTTATTAACACTAAAAGGGGGAGATGTTATGGATGACATGTTTCTTTAAATGCAACTCTATGGTGCATCTCTGTTGTACTTCTTCCTGTGTTGTGTTTCCTGTTTCCTGCTGGTTCTTTCAGTAAACATGGCTTTTGTACAGTAATGGTTTGTGCTGTCTCTCTACATATATCGCGACAAACAGTTTCTCTCCTGCCTTTTGGTAACAGTGCTCTAGCTGGTATGTGAGCTCAGTGATTTTCTCTGTTCCACCGAACACATTCTGTAGAATGTCCAGATAATCCTGTGCATCACTGTCTGTCTTGCTCATCTTGAGATTGCGTATGGCCTCTAGAGCAGGTCCCTTCAAACTCTCAGCAATTCTCTGCTTCTTTCTGTGGTCTGGGACTTCCCATTCTTCTAGGGCCTGAGTGGCACCGTCTAACCACTCCTCAAACCCCTCTTCGCCTGAAGGTACAGGTTTCCTCCCTGAAAACATTCTGAGTTTTCGGTATCCTGACATTTGGTAATCTGTAGGATATTTCTTACACTGGGCTATGATCTCCCCTAGGACCGTGCATAATTCAGTGCTGAGGGTAGCCTGCAGCGACCCAGGACTCTCTTTCTTCTCCCTTCTTTCTGTTTTTAGGGTGGGTGGTGATAGTTTTGGTGTCTGAGGCCATCCTCCTTGTTCGGGCGGCAGCGCGTGTATTAGGCTATAGGTTTGATCATCTATCGCTTCTAAACTTGGATTCTTGAAGTTCTCTGGGACTCCATTCTTCCACTCTATTAGTGCGTGTATCAGCGAAGAATTCACCCTGACATCCACTACCCACACCTTCTGGTACGGGGACAGCGACGTCACTAGCTGCTTCACCGCTTCTTCTTGCCAGATCCCTGGGAGTTCTATGACTACTACCCCAGTTGGATCTGTACCCCCATGTGTAGCGCTACCCCCAGTTAAGAGAGCCGCTGGTTTGATTTCGGGCCCTGTATACAGTACCGCCAACCCCCAGCAATCTTACTCGACCCACTCTGGCACAGTTAGTCTAGGGTTATACTTGTACCCCATCAATTGCATTGTATGAAATAATCTCTAAACAGTAAGACAACACACTGAGGCGAGAGATCAGATATAACGGCTTTACTCTTATAGTAAATAACATAGGCAGAACATCACACATGCAGCAATCAATTTAGCACACTATAATGGCGCTGCGCGGTACTCCACCACGCGTAGCTATTATGGTATGCGCGCCCTATGGCGCACTAAACAACATCCTATCTCCCCACCCTGGTCAGGCCTGACATGGAATAAATCTCAGTCACCTCCTATAGGGATTTCTTCGTATGCCAGCTTTCGGTGGTGCACTTGATGAATATTAATTGTAATCCACAAACGGGCAATCACTTGGAACACTAGACTGGGGGACACTTAAACTCTGTCCTGCTACTGGTCCCCCGTGGAACAACAGGTAAACGAACGGTGGGCCTATACAGTCTATAGGCCTGGACACGGCACAGTCTATTGGTTTGGGCAGGTGCCCGCTGACCACTCCGGACGCGATCCCAGTCCGGGACTTCCACCTGCTGTGTATCCACACACAGCGTCTGCAACGATCAGGTCCCTGATTCAACTGATGTCCTCACTTGACAAGTCAGGGGCCACCCAGGCTCCGCAGTGGAGTGAAAGGCTCTTCGGAAGTTACACAAGGCCCCAGGCTTCAGGCCTTGCACCGCAGCAGATCCGCACAGGAAGAAGCTGTTGCTTGCAGCGCGGTGTCCAAAGAGGCAGAGCTCCGCCTCGCCTCCTCCTTAAATAGCCCCTCCCATGAGTCTCTGCGGTGGCCAAACGGGGTTCTGGGTAACGTAGTCTCGGGGCCTTAAAGGAGACCCCGCTACACATATATATCCTCTACACACTGTAACAGCAGCTAACTGACTCGCCTGCCTGCTCTATCTAACTCAAATCAAATTACACTGTCTGTCTCTCTCTCTCTATCTGTCTTTAACCATCACAAGGCCGCCACGGAGGCGGCCTTATATAGTGTGGGGCGTGTACTAAACCCACTGAGACATAATTGGCCAAAGCCACCCTGGTTTCCACTCAGAACAGGCTTCGCCATGGTCAACCAAAGAAGTTGAGGTCACGTGCTCAGCGTCATATACAGAGTTTGTCTTTGGGAAATATACGTATGAGTGCTGCCAGCATTTCTGCAGAGGTTGAAGGGGTGGGGGGTCAGCCTGTCAGTGCTCAGACCATATGCCGCACACTGCATCAAATTGGTCTGCATGGCTGTCACCCCAGAAGGAACAAGGTGGGGGGGTGTATAGTGAGGGGTACAGTGTTGTACAGGGTGATCAGTATGGGGTGGGGGGGTTCAAGTAGATCAGTGTAGGGGAGGGGTGCAGGGCAGATGAGAGGTGCAGGAAGAGGAGAGGGCTCCCACACAGGGTCAGGAGAGGCGTACAGGTCAGAGGACAGTGTCGGAGGGGACCCCAGATAGCCTGGCAGGGTCAGGGGGACTCTGTACTAATCAGCATGGAGGGGGCAGCCAGGGGCGGATCCAGAGTCTTTTCTTGGGAGGGGCACTGCCAAAAAATATGTTTTTTTTGTGGAAAATTTGTCGGGGAAATGTCTGGTGTCGGTGCTCCAATCATCCCAGGACCATGGTTGTTATGGTGTCAGGATGATTGAAGTGCATTATTTCTATTATTACATTGTAATATAAATTAAATAGTTCAATGCAGAATCAGTGGGAGCCCCGAGTGTGTCACTTGCCACCGTCGCCTGCAATTAGTGGGAGCCCTGAGTGTGTCACTTGCCACACGTTGCGGATTGTCACTTGCCACGTCACCTGCCACACCTTGCGGATTGTCACTTGCCACACCTTGCGGATTGTCACTTGCCTGCCACCAGATGCAGATTGTCATTTGCCACGTCACCTGACACAATTTGCGGATTGTCACTAACTTGCCTGCTAAGGTGTAGTTTTGGTTGTCTCTTGCTGTGTCCCAGACTCCCAGAGTCAGGCAGCAGAGAGATAATGTAAAATCTCTGCTGCCTGCACAGTAAGGGCGGAAGTCACTGCAGGAATGCAGGGCAGGCATGGGCGGTGAGAGATGAGCCTGCTCTCTCACTCTCACCTGCGCTGCCAACACACTGAGCAGTACGGTCTGCCCACGAACCGCGCCGCCCGCCCACAAACCGCGCCGCAAGCGGAGCCGCCCACTTTCTTACCTGTCTGTGGAGCCGCACGCTATCGCACCTGCCTGCAGAGCAGCCCGACGTGACTCACTGACGTCACTCGTTGCTAGACGCCAAGCGGCCCAGGCGTTAGCAACGAGTGAAGGAAAGAGGCTCCACCCACCTCCTCCTCCGCTCCTGGTATTGTGTCAGTGCGCCGCGTAACTACATTAGACAAGCCTCTCTCTCAGCGCCGCTGATCGGCTGATGTGAGAAACTGTGAGAGAGACTCAGAGAGGCAGCCGCAGAACAAGTACTGTATATACTCGAGTATAAGCCGACCCGAATATAAGCCGAGGCACCTAATTTTACCCCAAAAAACTGGGAAAACTTATTGACTCGAATATAAGCCTAGGGTGTCCATCTGCATGCCTCACTGTGCCTCACTTTGCCTCACTGTGCCCATGACTAGACTGATGTTAAACATGGGAGTCTAAGGAAGGAGTGCCCGGTTTTGAAAAATCGGTTCTCCACTTAAATTTAATTGTTGGGAATCGCAGTGCAGTAGATCATTCCGCCTGCACCCAAAAGTGGTAAAATAGTCCCCTTTCGGCCTTGCCAGGCAGATAAACAATGGGACCTGGGGCAGTGGCGTCACTAGGGTTGGTGTCACCTGGTGCGGTATAACATGGTGTCACCCCCCCCCCCCAATAATTTTTTTCACCCTAATAACACTGCATATATTGGCAACAGTAGTGCCGTTAATAACTATCAATCAACTAGCAAATTTGAATAACAAAATCATATGAAAATAATAGAAATCAAAGCTTAAACTGTTAAAGAACTGTATTTATTTTAACTTTAAACTTTACTGAATTAATAAATAAATAACACAAAAACAGGAACAAATATGAAAGCATTTAGTTAACATCTAAATCAAAACTTTGCTTTTCTAGCCTTGACAGCTGCAAAATTGTGAACAACATCATCAAAATCAATACATTTCGCTAGTTCACTTTCAACTGATAATATTGCAAGATCAGAAAGCCTTGCCTGTCCCATCGTTGAACGCAAATAGTTTTTTATCAGCTTCAACTTTGAAAAGCTCCTCTCACATGAAGCCACAGACACACAGATTGTCAGAAATATTTTTAGACATAGTGAAAGGGTTGGAAGAGATTCAATGAAGTCCCATTCTGCTATGAAGGTCAAAACTTGTAAAGCCGACCAATCTTTGACTTCTTCTAGGTTGATCTTGGCTGCTTTGAGATGTCTCCTCAGTCTGGGTATTTCCATTAACAGCTCACTCTCAGATATTTCGTCATAAAAAGTGGTCAGTTTTGGAATGGACACCTTTAATGTTTCTTCAGTTTCATATATGAGACTCTTTGCTTGAACAGCCTCAAACATGGCTGCAACTTCCATGATGGCTCTTAATCTGATCTGGAGTTCAGAATGGAAGCGATCAATGCACTCAAGCATTGCCCTCTTGTTCTCGTCTTGTAGACTTATGCCTCCAGCATCATGTGCCTGTTCCCCTGCCATCCTCTTCTTAAACCTGGCTCTTCTCTCTACGGCAATTCCATATTCTTTAGATTTTAAATGTGCCTGCTTAATTGCATGTTCCACTAGGTGACTGCGCTCTTCAAACAGAAAAAGTCTTAGTGTACTCCTGGAGAGTGGAGAGGAGGAGGGCTGGGCACTGTGGGCAGCGACCGTCACACACAGCAGCCGCGCCGCCCGGGCGGAGAAAGTTGTGTGTGTGCTGCAGTGACGTGTCGTCACATCATCACAGTGCAGTGTGATGATGTGACAGGCTGAGTCGCTCGCTGGCTCTGTAGGGTAGGGAGGAGGATTGGAATTTAGGAATAGGAAGAATAAGGAGCCGGAGGACACACACCAGGCGCGGCCGCGGCGCTGGAGGTGTTGTTCCAGGCTTCCAGCCCAGCGGGGTGAAATTAATCAATGAATGGGTCAGCTGTAAAAAAAAAAAAAAAAAAAAAAAGGAGGGTGTCACCCCTCTAACGGGTGTCACCCGGGGGCGGACTGCACCCCCCGCACCCCCCTAGCAACGCCTCTGACCTGGGGATGTTTTTTCTTTTTAAAATAGCTGCAGAGCAGAGGTGCCCAGGGTTTGTGAGTTGGGCTCCTCTCTCTGCTGCCGGGAACCCATACGGACCTGGCAGGGCCAGGCAGAGCCTTGCACATGGGGGATGATTAGGGTGTGCCCAGGCACACCCGGCACACCCTGTGCGCACGCCTATGGAATGGGGCCTAATATTTTCACGGGTGATGATGTGCCCAGACCCCAAGAATGTGCACACATGCCGCAGATCACTCTGGGGGGCCCTCGAGTCATCTCTGTGCATGCCTGAAATCCTCCAATCTGCTGCCTGGGATTTCTTCTTACACATCCCAGGATGCAGTTTGTGGGATCTCGCGCATGCACAGAAACAGCAGTTTAGCGGCAGGCGCCGCCATGTTTCTGCACACGCCTGGGGAGATTTGTACAGAGACGCCGTGGGGATCTGACAGGTACCACAGCTCTCAATTCAAGATGGCGGCACCAGAGGAGAGCGGGAGAGGGGAGGCAGAGCAGAGAGAACTTTCCCTGCAAACTAAACAACGCTGCACTCCATAGATTAGTAATTATGTTTTCTTTTTATACAAGGACAAGTTGTAGAAATATCAAATTAGATTTTTGATAGTGGATAAGGTGAAGTTTCTCTTTAAACACTTAGCGACCGCCCACCTTCGTTATACTGCCAAAGGGTGGCCGCTCTGCGCCAAATCTTGTACCTGGTACGTGATCTGACACTTCCCGGGTCTGGGGCACGCACGCGCCACCGGTGACCCGCTCCCACTGTGATTGGACACAGCGGGAACCAATCAACGGGTCCGGCAGATGCGATCTCTGCCGGGACCCGCCGATCGTTCAGGAGAATGGCAGACCACCGTTCTGCCTATGTAAACAAGGCAGATCAGCGTTCTGTCAGAGGGAAATGTGCTGATCCTGTGTTTCTGCTAAGCAGGGACACAAATCTTTACCTTCCCCCAGTCAAAGCACCTCCCCGGGGGTTAGAAAGCACTCCCAGGGAACACATTTATCCAATTGACCGCCCCTGATCTAAACACCTTACATACCAATGTCATTAATACAGTGACAGTGCATAGTTGTTTTAGCACTGATCACTGTATTAGTGTCACTGGTCCAAAAAAGTGTCAGTTGGGTGTCAGATTTGTCAACTGCAATATTGCAGTCCTGCTATAGGTCGCTGATCGCCGCCATTACTAGTAAAAAAATAAATAAATAGAAATATCCCATAGTTTGTAGATGCGATAACTTTTACACAAACCAATCAATATACTTATATAGGGATTTTTTTTTATTTTTTTTACCAAAAATATGTAGCAGAATACATATTGGCCTAAATTGATGAAGACATTTTTGGGAATATTTTATAGCAGAAAGTAAAAAATTGTCTGTCTTTTTTAGTTTATAGTGCAAAAAAAAAACCGCAGAAGTGATCAAATGCCACCAAAAGAAATCTCTGTTTGTGGGAAAAAAAGGACATTCATTTTATTTGGGTACAGCGTTGCACGACCGCGCAAGTGTCCGTTAAATAACGCAGTGCCATATCGGAAAAAATGACCTGGTCATGATTTCTACTAATGGCCCCGTACACACGATCCGAATATCGTACGAAAAATGTCGTCCGAGGAAGAATCGTTCGATAATCGGATCGTTAGTACAGAGCTTCCGTGAGCCGATCAGGACAGTTCATCGGATATTATTTTATCGGACAGGCATGAATATTTTCCTCGTACGATTTTCGTTTAGTCAGTACAGTTGTCGTCCGAAAATACAAAACAAATACATTACAACACGTGACATCACTTCCCATTTTTTTTTTTTCTGTCGTACGAGAATTTTCGTGACTTTAGTAACCTCTTCAATTTCTACTTGCGACTAGTAAACGAAACAAGTCAGACGATCTGTCATCCGATTTTCGGATCGTGTGTACGGGACATAACTCAGAAAAAGTAGAGCTAACCTAAAATGGGTAGAGGTGATACTCAGTCCCCAATAGTATGCACACAACAAAAAACAAAATTGCCCCATGGGACTTTTAAAGAGCACACCTCAAGTAAAATGTATAAAAGATTTATTTAAAACACGTTTAAAAACAACAATTAATACAGAAGGAAAAAAAAGACATATTAAATATCAGCATGTAAATAAATTTTTGCATTTCTGTCATAGACCTTTCCATGAGATCTGAAAATGTCATGCAGATAACTGTCAGTAGTCTAGGATGGCTGTGCTAGGTCTCGACGCGTTTCGCGAGAGGAGTCTCGCTTCTTCGGGAGAAGCACAAATAGATGCGATTAATGGAAGACTCCTGGTCTACTAGCTGGTATAGACGACTCTTTAACCACTTCCATACCGGGCACTTTCACCCCTTCCTGCCCAGGACAATTTTCAGCTTTCAGCGCTGTCACAATTTGAATGACAATTGCGCGGTCAGGCAACACTGTACCCATATGAAATTTTTATGATTTTCTTCCCACAAATAGAGTTTTCTTTTGGTGGTATTTGATCACCTCTGGGGTTTTTATTTTTTGCTAAACAAACTAAAAAATACCAAAATGTTTGATAAAAAATGTTTTTTTCTTAGTTTCTGTCATAAAATTTTGTTTTCCCCTTCACTGATGGGCACTGATGAGTTGGCACTGATGGGCACTGATGGGCACTGATGAGTTGGCACTGATAAGGTGGCACTGATATGTAGAATTGATGGGCACCAATAGGCGGCACTGACGGGCACTGACAGGCGACACTGATGGGCACTGACAGGTGGCACTGATGGGCACAGACAGGTGGCACTGATGGGCACTGACAGGTGGCTGTGATGGGCACTAACAGGCGGCCGTGATGGGCACTGACAGGCGGCTGTTATTGGCACTGATAGGTGGTACTGATTGGCACTGACAGGTGGCACTGATGGGCAGCACTGATGATGAGGTACTGATTAGTTACTGACTGGTGTTTACTGTTGGGCACTGATTGGCACTGTAATGGGCACTGATTGGCACTATGGTGGGCAGGGGGTTATGATGGGGCACTGACTTGGCAGCTTATTAGTACATTTGATGGGGGCTGTGCTGATAATCAATGTGCTGATTATCAGCACAGACCCCCCCCCCCCCTCTGACAGGGAGAGACGCCGATCGGCTCTCCCTGTCAGTGCGAACCGAGGAATGCTGTTTACCGGCACTACCTGGTTCACGCGATAATCAGCTGTGATTGGTCACAGCTGATCACATGGTAAGAAGCCTCTCACAGAGGCTCCTTATCACGATCGGAGATGCGGCGTGTCAGACTGACACGCCGCACTCGCGATCGCCGCGCTGCACGCCCCCACAGGCGCGCACCGGCATGTTATCCTGCTGGACGTCATATGACACCCAGTCAGGATAACAGAACCACTTCCCCGCCGTCATTCTGCATACGGCGGGCGGGAAGTGGTTAATGATCAAAAAATTAACATAAATGGGGGGGGGGGTATATTACCCTAAACATATAAAAAAGATTTAAAAAAAGGAATGTCCATAAAATTAAATGGATAAATGCGTACACTGCCGGTCATGCCACAAAGCTAATCTCTGCCGGGAGCTGTGGAAGGGGCAGGGAGATGGAAGCCATTGGGAAGCCGCAAAAGACCCGGAACCGGAGCGGAAGATGTAAATCCCGAACTGGGAATGCCCACACCCTGTGAGGGAAATGTACAGACAGGACAGTGACTGGTACCTGGTAGGCTGCGGGGAAATCTTTTTAACGAAGTCCTGGATCTTGTGCGATTAAGCCCAGGTTCACATTGCTGCAGGTTAGAAATCGTGCGAGTTCAGCCCGGCAATGCAGTCCGACTTCAGCAATGATTTGAAAGACATCTGTGCGGTAGACATGTGCACTGCCGAAAAATGTGTTCATTTTCGTCTTATTCGTTTTTTAGCTTTTTTCGAAAATTCGGAAATTCTAAAATTTGGAAATTTTCGAATTTCAATTTTTTTCGAATTTCGAATTTTCCGATTTTTGAATTCAGAATTTTCAAATTCAGAATTTTTCGAATTTCCGATTTTCGAATTCAGATATTTAAAATTTTCGAATTTACGAAATCTCTAATTTTCACGTTTCCAAATTTCGGAAATTCTAAAATTCGGACATTTCGGAATTAACACATTTGTCAAAATTTGTTAAAAAACGAATTCGAAACGAAACGAATTGCACATGTCAGTGTGCGGGTTCCTGCACAGATGTCTATACAAATTGCCCCCCTGAAGTCGCCATAAGTAGTACAGGAACTACTTTTGGGAATCGGTGCGGCACAGCAAAGTCGGCGCTGCACCGATGCGGAAGGTGCCGTTGCCGGCAATGGCTGCCGATTTGGCATGCAATGCCAAATCGTACCAATGTAAACCTAGGCTTGTCAACTGATTGATTGAATTCTCCCCAACAGCAACCTCGTGGAGGGTCTAAAGCTTGGCAACTCTATAATGCCGCGTACACACGACCGTTTTTCATGACGAGAAAAATGTCTTTTTTTTTTATTTGGTCATTAAAAACGATCGTGTGTGTGGGCTCGAGAGCATTTTTCAGGGCGTGAAAAATGGGCATTAAAAATTTGGAGCATGCTCTAATGCCGCTTACACACAACCATTTTTAATGTCATTGGAAAAAAACAGTGTTTTTCTCGACGTGATTCTTCTCAAGCCTGCCTTGCCTACACACTATCGTGAAAAAAAATGCTCGAGCAAAGCGCGGTGACGTACAACACGTACGACGGCACTATAAAGGGGAAGTTCCATTCAGATGGCGCCACCCTTTGGGCTGCTTTTGCTGATCCTCGTGTTAGTAAAGTTTGGTGAGAGACGATTCGCGCTTTTCAGCCTCGTGCTTTTCAGTTTGTTACAGCGTGACGAATGTGCTATCTCCATTCAGAACGCTAGTTTTACCAGATTGAGCGCTCCTGTCTTATACTTGTGTAGCGCTACCCCCAGTTAAGAGAGCCGCTGGATTTATTTCGGGCCCCTGCATACAGCTCCGCCAACCCCCGGCAATCTACTCAACCCGCTCTGGCACAGTTTGGGCTCTTTCACAAGGGGCGGATCCGTGAAGATCCGCCCCGTGAAGCTCCGCTTGCTCAGCGGGGATCGCTCCGTTGATCCCCGCTGAGCCGGCGGATGACTGGGCGGTCCCCGCACACTGCAGGGACCGCCCTTTCAGAGCGCCGCTCTCCCCTATGGGGGATCGGATGACGACGGACCGTAGAGTCCGTTGTCATCCGCTCCGCTCCGCCGACGGAAGGAAAAATAGGGTTTTCCTCTGTCACACTTTGGCAGAGCGGAGCGGGTCAGATGTCAGCGGACATGTCACCGCTGACATCCGTGCCTCCATAGGGCTACATGGAGCGTCCGTTCAGGTCCGCCTGTCAGTTTTTTTGGCGGACCTGAACGGACGCGTGAAAGGGGCTAGTCTAGGGATGTTATCTATCACACTCTAACTATATTGAGAGGTAGTCACTATATGCAATGATAACACACTGATAGCAAGTGATAAAGGATAACTGTTTTACTTTTGGATAAAAGGCACAGGTTAAAACATAACACATAACTTGCTTACAGAGCCCTGTAGCAGTAGATATAATACACTCTAGTAGCGCAGAGTGATCACTCGCCACGTGCAGCTATAATTACTTATACGCCCTTATGGCGCACCAAACAATGTTCTACCCCTGGTCAGGCCTGACACAGATTTAACTCAGTCTTTAGAATAACACTTTCTTCGCATGCAACTTGAATGGTGGTGCAAGTACAGGAAACAATACTTGTAATCCACAAGGTAGGCAATCAAAAGGAACACTTCACTGGAGACCCTTTAACTCAGTTCCGCTACTAGTCTCCAGTGGAACAGCAAATAAAGGCCGGTGGGCCACGGCAGTCTCTAGGCCTAACAACTGTACAGCCTTTCGGATTGAGCAGGTGCTCGCTCACCACTCCGGACGCGATGCCAGTCCGGGACTTCCACCTGCTGTGTCTCCCAGTGGCGGCTGGTGCTCAAAATTTTTGGGGGGGCGCAAACAAACTGAAAAAAAAAAAAATCAATTGCCGCCACTGTGCCCATTAAACGCAGCCACTGTGCCCAAACGCCACCAGTTTGCCCCCTCAAATACAGCCAGTTCGTTTCCATATACAGTCAGTGTGCCCCCATATATATATATAACCAGTGTGCCCCCATATATACAGCCAGTGTGCCCCCATATACAGCCAGTGTGCCCCCATATACAGCCAGTGTGCCCCCATATATATATAGCCAGTGTGCCCCCATATACAGCCAGTTTGTCCCCATATATATAGCCAGTGTGCCCCCATATACAGCCAGTGTGTCCCCATATATATAGCCAGTGTGTCCCCATATACAGCCAGTTCCCCCCAAATGCAGCCAGTTTGTCCCCCATATTCAGCCAATTTGTCCCCCATATACAGCTAGTTCCCCCCATATTCAGCCAGTTTGCCCCCCATATACAGCCAGTTCCCCCCAAATGCAGCCAGTTTGTGCCCCATATTCAGCCAGTTTGTGCCCCATATTCAGCCAGTTTGTCCCCCATATTCAGCCAGTTTGTCCCCCATATTCAGCCAGTTTGTCCCCCAAATGCAGCCTGTCCCCCCCCCCCAGCCCTGCACTTACCTTCCTTGGTCCGCGCCGTCCTCGATGTGTTCTCCCGCCCTCGATGTCGCTTCAGCCAATCAGGTTACCGGTAACCAGATCCGGTGAACCTGATTGGCTGAAACCTCCACACAGTCTTCTCCCAGGAACGCCCCCCCCCCCGTGCGTACCTGGGAGGAGTTTTTGGAAGCCGAATACAGCGTGAGAGCTGTATTCGGAAAGCCTAGCCGCTGGCTCTGATAGGCACTTCCAAGTTACACCCACCGCCGGCCGCCGCTCTAATTCATATGGCCGGCGCTCACCAGGAGGCCGGCCATATGTATAGTGGGCAGCGCGGCAGCGGTGACAATACACAGATTCATGCAATGCATGAATCTGTGTATTGTCTTTCAGTGGCGGTGCGGGAGCGAGAGGGGGCGGCGCTCCGGCGCCCTCTATGGACGCACCGCCACTGGTGTCTCCGCACACAGCGTCTGCAACGGTCGGGTCTCCGATCCAACTGATGTTGGGGGGGGGGGTATGCAAAGTCAGATGCCACCCAGGCTTGCAGTGGGGTGGAAGGCTCTTTGGAGGTTGTGCAAGGCCCCAGGCTTCAGGCCCTGCACTGCAGTAGATCCGCACAGGAAGACCTGTTGATAGCAGCGCGGTGTCCAAAAGAGGCCTCGCTCCGCCTCGCTCCCTCCTTTTATCTCCCACCCACAAGTCTCTGCGGTGGCAACAATGCACCCTGGGTGCCAAACGGGGTTCTGGGTAATGCAGTCCATAGAGCCTTAAAGGAGACCCCGCTACACTTGATTCTGAGCATGCGCATTTTTTTCACGTCGTTAAAGCCTACACATTGCCGTTTTTCATGACGTGAAAAACGACAAGAAAAATTAGAACATGTTCCAAATTTTTAATGCCCATTTTTCACGTCGTAAAAAAATGCTCTGGAGCCCACACACGATCGTTTTTAATGACCAAATAAAAAAATGGCATTTTTCTCGTCGTGAAAAACGGCCGTGCGTAGGCTTTAACGAAAAAAAACGCGCATGCTCAGAAGCAAGCTATGAGACTGGAGCGCTCGTTCTGGTAAAACTAGCGTTCGTAATGGAGATAGCACATTCGTCACGCTGTAACGGACTGAAAAGCACGGAGACTGAAAAGCGCGAATCGTCTCTCGAAAAACTTTACTAACACGAGGATCAGCAAAAGCAGCCCAAAGGGTGGCGCCATCCGAATGGAACTTCCCCCTTTATAGTGCCGTCCTACGTGTTGTACGTCACCGCGCTTTGCTCGAGCGTTTTTTTTCCACAATAGTGTGTAGGCAAGGCAGGCTTGAGAAGAATCACGTCGAGAAGAACGCCGTTTTTTTCAATGACATTAAAAATGGTCGTGTGTACGCGGCATAAGAAGCTAAAAAATTGAGTGAAATTTTATTTGAACTGATTCAATTATTCATATATATATATATTTTTTTTTTTATTGTTCAGTCTTTTTTTTTTACATTAATTTAAAATAGTAACATTATTCTCTACATTCTTTCTCCACCCAGGGATGGATATATGATGAATTCCCACTACATATAATAGAACCAGCAGGATCAGTAGAATCAGTAGAAACTAAAGAATGCAAATTGTGCAAATTAAGAAACTGCGTTAAAAACGCAAACGACGGAAGTGAAGCCGCATTATTTGCGCCTTAAGCTAAATGCAAATCTTCTTTTTTCCTGGTGATCGGTGGTCCACCCCGGAGTTTGTCTTGTCTCTGGACTCTCACTTCTTATTATCTGATATTCCTGATGTTACACATTAAAGTATAATTTGCTGAACCCCAATGTGAGGACTCTGGTGTGAACGTGTGTGTGTGCAACCATCAACCGCCGCCGCTGCTGATCTCCATGCTGGATGAACAAGATGTCAAATTGTGTTCATTTTAAAACGTTTAGCTTAAAGCGGAGTTCCAGGCAAAATTTTTTATTTTGTTTGAAATAAAAACACACCCCACCCCCCCCTCGTTTTTGGATATTTTTTTTTCATACCTTTTTGGTATGTTTTCTTGGGGACTTCCATTCCATTGCGCCGCGGCGAGGGTACGTCACCTCCGATTTTTTTTTTTTGTGCTCTCCTCCTTCCCCCCCAGTCACCTTCTGGGACCTGTGTGTGTGTCCGAAGACGACGGGACCATTCAAAAAGCGCTGAGCAACTTGCGCATGCGCAGTAGGAAACAGGCTGTGAAGCCACAAGGCTTCACTTCCTGTTTCCTTTCAGTAAGGATCCCGGCGCCCGCACCGGGAGCCGAGGGACGGGTCGGCTTCGGGGTGCCGACATCGCGGGATCCCTGGACAGGTGTGTCCTTCTAATAAAAGTCAGCAGTAACTATCTTGATATTTATCTAGGATGACTTTATACATTCTCACTAGGTGAGATTAGTGTCTATGCAACTTTCTACTACCCCTCAATGTCAATCTTCGAGTGTCGAATTTTATCTTTTGTCTACGTTTTCTTTGATCTTTACAACTCGCTAAATCTTTGTCTATGCGAACCATTGTTTGTAACCGATTGACGATTTTCTTGTACAATTGTCTTTTATTTCCCCAAAAAAAAAAGCAGCTACAGGATTTTTACAGTATTTGTAGCTGGCAATTTTTTTGGGGGCTAAAATAAAATAAAAAGAATGTACAGGTGCATCTCAAAAAATTTGAATATCATCAAAAAGTTCATTTATTTCAGTAATTCTATTCAAAAAGTGAAACTCATATATTATATAAATGCGTTACACACAGAGTGAAATATTTCACGCATTTCTTTCTTTTAATTTTGATGATTATGGCTTACAGCGAGTGACACCCCAAAATTCTGTATCTCAGAACATTTTAATATTACATGATAAGAAAATAAAAAAAAAGATTTTAACCACTTCAGCCCTGGAAGGTTTTACCCCCCCCCCCACTTCCTGACCAGAGCACTTTTTACAATTTGGCACTACACTGCTTCAACTTCTAATTGCGCGGTTGTGCGACGTGGCTCTCAAACAAAATTTGCGTCCTTTTTTCCCCACAAATAGAGCTTTCTTTTGGTGGTATTTGATCACTTCCACGCTTTAAACTAAAAAAGACCGAAAATGTTGAATTTTTTTTTTATATTTTTCTACTTTTTGTTATAAAAAAAAAAAATACGATAAAATCTATTTTAGTCATTTAGGCCAAAATGTATTCAGCCACATGTCTTGGGTAAAAATTATTGGTTTGCGCAAAAGTTTTATAGCATCTACAAACTAGGGTACATTTTCTGGAATTTATGCAGCTTTTAGTTTATGACTTCCTGCCTATCTCATTTCTTGAGGTGCTAAAATGGCAGAGCAGTAGAAACCCCCCCAATGACCCCATTTTGGAAAGTAGACACCCCAAGGAAATTGCTGAGAGTCATGTTAAGCCCATCTGCTTCAACTTCTAATTGCGCGGTCGTGCGACGTGGCTCCCAAACAAAATTTGCGTCCTTTTTTCCCACACATAGAGCTTTCTTTTGGTGGTATTTGATCACTTCCATGGTTTTTATTTTTTGCGCAATAAACGGAAAAAGACCGAAAATGTTTAATCTTTTTTTTTGATTTTTCTACTTTTTGTTTTAAAAAAAAAAATACAATAAAATCCATTTTAGTCATTTAGGCCAAAATGTATTCAGCCACATGTCTTGGGTAAAATTATTGGTTTGCGCAAAAGTTATAGCGTCTGCAAACTAGGGTACATTTTCTGGAATTTACACAGCTTTTAGTTTATGACTGCCTATCTCATTTCTTGAGGTGCTAAAATGGCAGAGCAGTAGAAACCCCCAATGACCCCATTTTGGAAAGTAGACACCCCAAGGAAATTGCTGAGAGTCATGTTAAGCCCATCGAATATTTTATATTTTTGTCACAAGTGATTGAAAATTAAAAAGAAAAAATTATACAGAAAGTTGTCACTAAATGATATATTGCTCACACATGCCATGGATATATGTAAAATGACACCCCAAAATACATTTTGCTGCTTCTCCTGAGTACGGGGATACTACATGTGTGGGACTTTTTGGGAGCCTAGCCGCGTACGGGGCCCCGAAAACCAATCGCCGCCTTCGGAATTTCTTCAGCCTCGTACACACGGCCGAGAATCTCGTCAAGAAAAAACTTGTTGTTTTTCTTGATGAGATTCTTGGACAAGAAACTTGTCCCGGCCGAGTGTACACACGCTCCATTCAAAGAACCCGCTGTTCTTTGAATGGAGCGAACGCGGTGACGTCATCGACTACGACGAGCGTGCGCTCGTCACATTCGATGCCGTTGCCGCCATCTTGCTACACCCTACCTATGCCTAGGAAGCTACTGCGCATGCGTCAAAGTCATTTCAAGCATGCGCGGGCTTCCCGGAGGACAGGTAAGTGTACACCACACACACTTTTTTCGTCGAGAAACCTGCTGACAAGAATCTCGATGAGAAAAAAGAGAGCAGGTTCTCTATTTTTTCTCGTCGAGATTCTTGACGGTTTTCTTGACGAGAAACATGATAGCCGCGTACACACGACCGATTTACTCGGCAAGAAAGCTCTGCCAGCTAGTTTCTTGCCGAGAAACTCGGTCGTGTGTACGAGGCTTCAGGGTGTAAAAATGTTTTTCCTTTTTTTCATCTTCCAAAACAAACGAGAGCTGCAAAATACTCACCATGTCTCTTAAAATAGCTTGGGGTGTCTACTTTTCAAAATGAGGTCATTGGGGGGGGGGGGGGGGGGGTTTGTGACATTTCATGGCCTCTTTACGCCCTTAGAAATCCTGAAGGCGGTGCTTGGTTTTCGGGCCTCGGACGCGGCTAGGCTCCCAAAAAGTCTCACACATGTGGTATCCCCGTACTCAGAAGAAGCAGCAAAATGTATTTTGGGGTGTAATTCCACATATGCCCATGGCATGTTTGAGTAATGTATCATTTAGTGACAACTTTGTGTAAAATAAAAAAAAATTGTCAATTTCCTGAAACTTGTGGCAAAATATAAAATATTCCATGGACTCAAAATGCCTCTTAGCAAATAGCTTGGGGTGTCTACTTTTCAAAAAGGGGTACTTTGGAGGGGGGGTTTGAACTGTCCTGGCATTTTATGCACAACATTAGAAGCTTATGCCACACATAGGGATGAGCCGAACACCCCCCGGTTCGGATCGCATCAGAACATGCGATCAGGCAATAAATTTGTTCGAACATCCGAACACTGTTAAAGTCTATGGGACACGAACATGAAAAATCTAAAGTGCTCATTTTAAAGGCTTATATGCAAGTTATTGTCCTAAAAAGTGTTTGGGGACCCGGGTCCTGCCCCAGGGGACATGTATCAATGCAATTTTTTTTTTTAAAACTGCAGTTTTTTCGGGAGCAGTAATTTTAATAATGCTTAAAGTGAAACAATAAAAGTGAATTATTCCTTTAAATTTCGTACCTGGGGGGTGTCTAAAGTATGCCTGTTAGGTAGCACTTGTTTCCCGTGCTTAGAACTGTCCCTGCAGAAAATTTCATTTCTGAAGGAAAAAAAGTCATTTAAAAGAACTTGCAGCTCCCGGCAACACAGAGAAAAGTAATTGAACGTCATTGATATAAAAAAATGCGTGGGGGTCCCCCCAAATTCAATTACCAGGTTCTTCAGGTCTGGTATGGATATTAAGGGTAACCATGCGCCAAATAAAAAAAAATGACGTGGGGTTCCCCCCAAATATCCATACCAGACCCTTAAGGTCTGGTATGGATTTTAAGGGGAACTCCGCGCCAAATAAAAAAAAAATGGCGTGGTGTTCCCCCCAAAAATCCATACCAGACCCTTATCCGAGCACGCAACCTGGCAGGCCGCAGGAAAAGAGGGGGGGATGAAAGAGCGCCCCCCCCTCCTGAACCATACCAGGCCACATGCCCTCAACATGGGGAGGATGCTTTGGGGTCTGGACCCCAAAGCACCATGTCCCCATGTTGATGGGGACAAGGGCCTCATCCCCACAACCCTTGCCCGGTGGTTGTGGGGGTCTGCGGGCGGGGGGCTTATTGGAATTTGGAAGACCCCTTTAACAAAGGGGACCCCCAGATCCCGCCCCCCCCCTATGTGAATTGGTGAGGGGCACATTGTACCCCTACCATTTCACAAAGAAAGTGTAAAAAATTGTAAAAAAAAACACACAAACACAGTTGGGATAAGTCCTTTATTAAAAATAAAGGGAAACCTACATTACATCAGAGGGGAGCGGGGTCACCCGTCACATCACTGGGAAAGCCCGGGTTTCCCCTTGCATCAGAGGGGGATGGGGTCACGTGACGGGTGGCCCCATCCTCAACTACATAAGACCTGTCAGGCTGCCGCAACGTCATTCCCGGGGTGTCTCAGGTGGAGACAGGACCATGTGCTGTTCCTCGCTGGACATCATCGCTGGAGCCTGCAGATCATCCGTTGCTGGATACCCACATCACTGGAGTGGAGATTGAGAGTGGATTACCACCGCTGGAATCTTTTTTTTATTTTTATTTTTAATAAAGGACTTATCCCAACTGTGTCTGTGTGTTTTTTTTTACAATTTTTTACACTTTCTTTGTGAAATGGTAGGGGTACAATGTACCTACCCCTTACCAATTCACATAGGGGGGGCGGGATCTGGGGGTCCCCTTTGATAAAGGGGTCTTCCAGATTCCGATAAGCCCCCCGCCCGCAGACCCCCACAACCACCAGGCAAGGGTTGTGGGTATGAGGCCCTTGTCCCCATCAACATAGGGACATCCTCCCCATGTTGAGGGCATGTGGCCTGGTATGGTTCAGGAGGGGGGGGGCGCTCTCTCGTCCCCCCTCTTTTCCTACGGCCTGCCAGGTTGCGTGCTCGGATAAGGGTCTGGTATGGATTTTTGGGGGGAACTCCACGCCATTATTTTTTAAATTTGGCACGGAGTTCCCCTTAAAATCCATACCAGACCTGAAGGGTCTGGTATGGATATTTTGGGGGGAACCCCACCTCATTTTTTTTTAAAATTTGGCGCAGGGTTTCCCTTAATATCCATACCAGACCTGAAGGGCCTGATAATTGAACTTGGGGGGACCCCCACGCATTTTTTTTTTATCAATGACTTTCAATGACTTTTCTCTGTATTGCCAGGAGCCGACAATTCATTACAGCCAGCCACGAGTACTTTTAAATGACTTTCTTTCCTTCAGAAATTACATTTTGTGCAGGGACAGTTCTAAACACGGGAAACAAGTGCTTCTTTACAGGCATACTATATACACCCCTCAGGTACGAAATTTAAAGGAATATTTCACTTTTATTTCAGTAATTCAATTCAAAAAGTGAAACTCATATATTTTATATAGATGCGTTACACACAGGGGTTGATTTACTAAAGCTGAAGTTACACCAAGAGTGCAACATTTGGTGCAGGTCTGCATGATAGCCAATCAGCTTCTAACTTTAGCTTGTACATTTAAGCTTTGGAAATAAAACATGGACGTTGATTGGTTTCTATGCAGAGCTGCACCAGATTTTGCACTCTCCAGTTTAAGTAAATCAACCCCACAGAGTGAATTATTTCACGCATTTTTTTCTTTTAATTTTGATGATTATGGCTTACAGCGAGTGACACCCTAAGATTCTGTATCTCAGAAAATTTGAATATTACACGATAAGAAAATAAAAAAAAGGATTTTAACCACTTCAGCCCTGGAAGGTTCCCCCCCCCCCCCCCCACTTCCTGACCAGAGCACTTTTTACTATTTGGCACTACGCTGCTTCAACTTCTAATTGCGCGGTCGTGCGACGCTGTACCCAAACAAAATTTGCGTCCTTTTTTCCCACAAATAGAGCTTTCTTTTGGTGGTATTTGATCACTTCCACGGTTTTTATTTTTTGCGCTATAAACGAAAAGAGACCGAAAATTTGGACAAAATATAATATTTTCTAACTTTTGTTATAAAAAAATACAATAAACTCAATTTTTAGTCATACATTTAGGCCAAAATATATTCAGCCACATGTCTCAGGTAAAAAAATAATAATCAATAAGCGTATATTTATTGGTTTGCGCAAAAGTTATAGCATCTACAAACTAGGGTACATTTTCTGTAATTTACGCAGCTTTTAGCTTATGACTGCCTATCCCATTTCTTGAGGTGTTATAATGGCAGAGCAGTACAAACCCCCCAATGACCCCAATTTGGAAAGTAGACACCTCAAGGAAATTGCAGTTGAGTGATTAAAAAAATTTAAAAAAAACATTTTTACACAAAGATGTCACTTAAATGATATATTGCTCACACATGCCATGGATATATGTAAAATGACACCCCAAAATACATTTCGCGTTTTCTCCTGAGTACGGGGATACCACATGTGTGGGACTTTTTGGGAGCCTAGCCACGAACTGGGCCCCGAAAACCAATCACCGCCTTCAGGATTTCTAAGGGTGTAAAAATGTTTTTCCTTTTCTACATCTTCCAAAACAAATGAGAGCTGCAAAATACTCACCATGTCTCTTAGAATAGCTTGGGGTGTCTACTTTCCAAAATGAGGTAATTTGGGGGGGGGGGGTTTGTGACATTTCATTGCCTCTGTAACTGTGATAGGTAGTGAGGAGTGAAATTTTACGCCCTTAGAAATCATGAAGCCGGTGATTGGTTTTCGGGGCCCCGGACACGGCTAGGCTCCCAAAAAGTCTCACACATGTGGTATCCCCGTACTCAGGAGAAGAAGTAGAATGTATTTTGGGGTGTAATTCCACATATGCCCATGGCATGTTTGAGTAATATATAATTTAGTGACAACTTTGTGTAAAATTTTTTTTTTTTTTAATTTCCTGAAACTTGTGGCAAAATATAAAATATTCCATGGACTCAACATGCCTAACAGCAAATAGCTTGGGGTGTCTACTTTCCAAAAAGGGGTCATTGGGGGGGGGGGTTTGAACTGTCCTGGCATTTTATGCACAACATTAGAAGCTTATGCCACACATAGGGATGAGCCAAACATCCCCCCAATTCGGTTCGCATCAGAACATGCGAACAGGCAATAAATTTGTTCGAACATCCGAACACTGTTAAAGTCTATGGAACACGAACATGAAAAATCTAAAGTGCTAATTTTAAAGGCTTATATGCAAGTTATTGTCCTAAAAAGTGTTTGGGGACCCGGGTCCTGCCCCAGGGGATATGTATCAATGCAATTTTTTTTTTTTAAAACTGCAGTTTTTTCGGGAGCAGTGATTTTAATAATGCTTAACGTGAAACAATAAAAGTGAATTATTCCTTTAAATTTCGTACCTGGGGGTGTCTAAAGTATGCCTGTTAGGTAGCACTTGTTTCACGTGCTTAGAACTGTCCCTGCAGAAAATTTCATTTCTGAAGGAAAAAAAGTAATTTAAAAGTACTCGCAGCTATAATGAATTGTCAGCTCCCGGCAACACAGAGAAAAGTCATTGAACGTCATTGATAAAAAAAAAATGCGTGGGGGTCCCCCCAAATTCAATTACCAGGCCCTTCAGGTCTGGTATGGATATTAAGGGGAACCATGCGCCAAATAAAAAAAATTACGTGGGGTTCCCCCCAAATATCCATACTAGACCCTTCAGGTCTGGTATGGATTTTAAGGGGAACTCCGTGCCAAATTTTAAAAAAAATGGCGTGGAGTTCCCGCCAAAAATCCATACCAGACCCTTATCTGAGCACGCAACCTGGCAGGCCGCAGGAAAAGAGGGGGGATGAGAGAGCGCCCCCCTCCCCTCCTGAACTGTACCAGGCCACATGCCCTCAACATGGGGAGGATGCTTTTGGGTCTGGACCCCAAAGCACCATGTCCCCATGTTGATGGGGACAAGGGCCTCATCCCCACAACCCTTGCCCGGTGGTTGTGGGGGTTTGCGGGCGGGGGGCTTATCGGAATCTGGAAGACCTTTAACAAAGGGGACCCCCAGATCCCGGCCCCCCCTTGGCGAACGGGCGATCAGGCAATGTTCGAGTCGAACATGAGTTTGACTCGAACTCGAAGCTCATCCCTAGCCACACATCACCCACTCTTCTGACACTTCTTGTTTACATGAAAAATAATTGAATTACTTTGAACCCCCAAACAATATATATATTTTTTTAAAGCAGAGGCCCTACAGCGATTTTTCAAATGCAATATTTTGTAACAAATTTTTTTGGGGGAATTTACAGACATTTGCATACATACAATATGAAATAAGGTAACTAGATAGTTCCTTGCGTTTGCTATCTATAGCTATATACCGAACTGAGGATAATAAAACTGTAATGCCGCATACAGATGATCGGACATTCGGACAACAAAAGCGTAGATTTTTTTCCGACAGATGTTGGCTCAAACTTGCCTTGCATACACACAGTCACACAAATGTTGTCGGAAATTCCGTTCGCCAAGAACACGGTGACGTACAACACTACAACGAGCCGAGAAAAATTAAGTTCAATGATTCCGAGCATTGGCTTTACACAATCGGAATTTCCGAGCAAAACTTTTGTTGTCGGAAAAATTGAGAACCAGCTCTCAAACATTTATTGTCAGAAATTCCGACGGCAAATGTCCGATGGAGCCTACACGCGGTCGGATTTTCCGACAACAAGCTCACATCAAACATTTGTTGTCCGAAATTCCGACCGTGTGTACGGGGCATTACAGTCAATACATATTTAAAAAAATCGGGTAACACACAACTTTGTCCTGTAGTCACTCACTCCTAACTATTTAGTGTGGTATACATTTCTGTTCCCAATACATATTCAAGCAAATTGGGCATGGAGGTGTCATTCATACTAACTTAACCACTTCAGCCCCGCACCAGAGCACTTTTTGCGATTCTGAACTGCGTCGCTTTAACTGACAATTAAGCGGTCGTGCAACCTGGCTCCCAAACAAAATTTACGTCCTTTTTTTCCCCACAAATAGAGATTTCTTTTGGTGGTATTTGATCACCTCTATGGTTTTTATTTTTTGCGCTATAAACAAAAATAGAGCGACAATTTTGAAAAAAAACCAATATTTTGTACTTTTTGCTATAATAAATATCCCCACTTTTTTTTAAAAAAGCTATTTTTTTTCTCAGTTTAGGCTGATACGTATTCTTCTACATATTTTTGGTAAAAAAAAAAATCGCAATAAGCGTATAGTGATTGGTTTGCGCAAAAGCTATAGCGTCTATAACATAGGGGGTAGTTTTATGGCATTTTTATTATTATTTTTTTTTTATAGTAATGGCGTTTTTTTTTTTTGTGACTGCGGACTAGTAATGGCGGACACATCGGACACTTTTGACACTATTTTGGGACCATTCACATTTACACGGCGATCAGTGCTATAAAAATGCACTGATTACTGTGTAAATGTCAATGGCAGTGAAGGGGTTAACCACTGGGGCGGGAAGGGGTTAAGTGTGTCCTAGGGAGTGATTCTAACTGTTAGGGGGTGTGGCTTACTGTGACACATCACTGATCGCTGCTCCCGATGAGAAGGAGCAGACGATCAGTGAAATGTCACCAGGCAGAACAGGGAGATGCCTTGTTTACATAGGCATCCCCCCGTTCTGCCGTTCCGTGACCCGATCACGGGATACCAGCGGACATTGAGTCCGCGGGTCCCGGGGGCACGGTCATGGAGACCACGGTGGGCGCGCGCTGCCGGCGGTGCCCGCGTGCCTGCTAGGGGGCAGGTTAAAAGCAACGTATATATATATATATACATTGCTTTGCCTGCCCGTGCCATTCTGCCGACGTATATCTACGTGAGGCTGTCGGCAAGCGGTTAAGGTGTTGAATTGTTGATGGGGGTAGTGCCCTCGGCCCTCCCCTGGCCCTCGGACGATCGGGGGGGGGTCGGAGGGCCCGAGTTGCCCAAGTAACTCAGAGGAAATCATTTAAAGTCTATTTCAGAAGTGGGTCAAGTTATACTCCTGGGTCCAAGAGTCTGGCATCCATTTTATATCAAACGAGTGAATTGAGTTGTTTTGACTTGCTATGTACTTTTCACATATGTAGTTTGCATTTACTCTACGTATAACTTCGGCTACTTTGGGAGCTGTCGGTTGTTTCCATTTACTTGTTATTGCCATTCGGGCTGAAATTTTTTGAATTTTAATGCATAAAAACACACTATATTGCCCAAATGTTTGGTGAAATATAAAAGATGATCTTAGACCGAGTACATAGATACCAAACAAGACATGCTTTAAAATGATGCACACCCGTGCAGGGGCAGCAAACTATATACATTTTTAAAAGACTTTAAAAGCCTTTACAGGTTACCACTTTAGATTTACAGAGGAGGTCTACTGCTAAAATTACTGCCCTCGATCTGACGTTCGTGGTGATACCTCACATGCATGGTGCAATTGCTGTTTACATACGTCACAAGACGTGACGCTTGCGTTCACCTTTGCACGCATGCATGGGGAAACAGGGGTGCTTTAATTTAATTTAATTTTTTTAATTATTCATTTTGTTTTTTATTTTATTTTTACACTGTCCCTTTCATTTTTTTTAATCATTTTTATTGTTATCACAGGGAATGTAAATATCCCCCATGATAGCAATATGTAGTGACAGGTACTCTTTTTTGAAAAAATTGGGGTCTATTAGACTCTAGATCTCTCCTCAGCCAAGATCGGTGTGATAAGATGCTTTCCCAATTTCCCAATGGCGCTTTTTATATCCGCTATTTATATCCGGCAAAACTGAAGTCATGATATACACGTAGCTTCCGGTTTCTTAGGCCATAGAGATGATTGGAGCCATTCTGGTCTCTGATCAGCTCTATGGTCAGCTGGCGGAACCACCAGCTACATTCTCGGGTCTCCTGGTGGGACAGGAGAGCCAGAGAAAACCATGGAAGACGGGGGGATTGGAGGGGACGTTCCCTCCCACTGCTTGGAAAATTAGCCACTAAGATTGATTTTACATGAAAGCCGACTGTCGGCTAAAAAAAAACCGATACCAAGATAATACCTAAACCTTCAGGCATCATTCTGGTATAACCACTCAAAGTCCAGCAACATATCAATACGTCGCTGGTCCTTGTTGGACATATATTGTAATGTTTTTTTTTTTTTTCATGCAGCGTTTGAGCTGAACGAAAAAAGAGATTGATCTGTGGTATGACCACTATTGGAATACCGCCAAAATCTACCCATTTCTAATGATGGGCATACATGCACCGTTCTTTTTTTAACTGTGGTGGTAAAATCACCTCTTACAGCGCTAGAGTCACGGATTTACGTATCATGAGAGAAAACCCTGTTGCTGTCAAAATAAATAAATCCGTGCTGCAGCTGAATGGCGTACCTGAAAAGCAAACAATGGTAACAATAAAACATTAACTCAATAAAACAACAACAATCTGTGCCAAAAAAAGAGTAAAAAATATATGCAGAAGCATGGGTGCAATCCGCCCCTAATGTTAGGGGCAAATCGCCCCTCCAATCCTACCCCAATGCATGTATACAGTAAACCCCCGCTCTATCGCGGTTCAGTTTTTGCGGTCCCGGTATATCGCGCTATTTTAATTAGGACCTATTAATTCTGATATTGCGGTAATATTTTGCGGTTATGTAGCGGTGAATCAGTACTGTACAGTATACTGCTAGCACAATATTTTTGTGTTTTACAATGCTCTTGCTCTCTCTCTCTATCTTTTGTGTGTTTCTATTGCTTAAAAGTGTGTTTAAAGACCTTTAAATGCTATTAAAAAGTTAACAAAACATGCCTAGGGTGTATTTAAATAGGGCCTTTCTATTTTGCGGATTTTCTCTTTTCGCGGGTGGGTCCGGAACGTAACCCCCTCGATGGAGGGGGGTTTACTGTATATGCTTTTTTTTAAACTGTGGTGGTGAAATCACCTTCTACAGCGCTGGAGTCGCGGCTTTACATATCATGAGAGCAAATTGTTGCTGTCAGAATAAATAAACTGTCAAGGTCACCTGTGGGGGGACAGGAGTGCACCGCACTAGTGGTGAGGATGTTATGCTGCAGGCTGGGACCAGGTCGCGGCCCCTGGAGTTTCCTAGCTCACGCCCCGTAGGATAAGGGGAAAAGAGGGGAAGCAGCAGCACAAGATATGAGAGAAACGAATAACAAGCTGAAGGTCAGGGGCCACAAGCAGACAAGGATAATGAAAGAACGAGCCAAAGGTCAAGGGTCACGAGCAGACAGGGATAGTCGGGGACAAGCCAAATATGTAACAGAGAGACAGACGTAGCACACGGCAGGCAGGAACCCAAACACACAATGCCTAACAAACACGTTGATCAGCAAAGCAGGCTTGCAGTGCACAGGTTAATATAGTGTTCTGTGATAGGGCCTGGGGTGGAGTCAGGCTGGGAGGAGATTATAAAAGAAGCCAGGTGAAAGGGTTCTGGCCTCTAAGATGAACACATGGGAAGGAAGGTAATCTGACAGACAAACACTACTGCATATCCATGACAGTACCCTCCCTCTTATGGGCCCTCCCCCGCCTGGGCCCAGGCTTAAAGGGAAATCTCTGATGAAACCTTCTCAACAGATGAGGTGCAGCGACATCAGATGCAGCGATCCAAGACGCCTCCTCAGGACCAAAACCTCTCCAATGCACAAGGTACTGAAGAATGCCTCTGCAGAGCCGAGAATCTAGAACTTGTCTAACCTCGTACTTAAGATTATCCTCAGAGACCGAAAACGAGGTAGGGAGATGACAAGAAGATCTATTGAGGACCAAAGGCTCTCTAGGAATAAGCAAGGGCATGAGAGGATCAACAGGAATCTGAGGAGGGTCCCCTAGACCCTTAAAGGGGAACTGGTCATCTTGCACAGGACCATCAGACTGGGCAGATGTCAGTGGAACCCTGAAGTCAGGTTGGTTAGAAGGTGACATGTCGCCGGAGTCAAGCTGAATAGCTGAAGGACAAGCAGAATGTCCCAAACAAGAAAAAGTAGGAGGCTCACTGGGCATGGGCTGGACTGGCATAACTAGTACAGAGGCAGAGTGAATAGCTGAGTCAGGTGTAGCGACTACCTGAATCGCATCGCAAGACGTAGCGACTGCAGGACTTGTAGACAAGCTAGCCTGGCTGTGCGTCCAAGGGTGGTTAGGGACAGAGAAATGTAAATGGTTATGCAACCTGGAATGAATGACCAGCTCAGATTCACAGGGGGCAACCTTGGGTAGGCAGGACGAGGAACAGGAGGGACCCCAAGCCAGGATCTTCCAGTAGTCCAGTCCACATGAGGAGAATGGAGCTGTAACCATGGGAGACCCAAAATTATAGGCGTTGAGGCCTTGGGTAAGCTAAGGAAGGATATCCACTCCTGGTGCAGTGTCCCTACCGACATCTTAACAGGGAGGGTCTGGAAGCGGATAGGTCCCCCTGGGAGAACAGTACCATCAATCGCCAAGACCACCAATGGCGTGGTGAGGGGCAAAAGAGTAAGTCTCATGGACGATGCGATTTCCCAGTCCATGAAATTACCAGCGGCTCCGGAATCCAGATATGCTGAGACCGAATGAGAAGAAGCACCAACATGAAGGAACACAGAAAGCAGAAAACGAGAAGGGGAAGGTGATATTTCTGGGTCAATACTCCACTTTCCAGATGAAGTGGACCCGAACGTTTTTCTGGACAAAGAGAGCAAGTGTCACGAAAATGACCTTTGCCCCCACAGTAAAGACACAGACCAAGAGTTCTGCGCCTAGCACGTTCCTCGGGGGATAGCCTGGTCTGACCCAGCTGCATGGGTTCCTCAGCTGGTAGGAGATGCTCTACGGGTCGAAGAGAGGGGAGCTCAGGCTGACTAAGAACCAAGGAGTGCTGGCGTTGCTTTTCTAAGGTCCTCTCCTGAAAGCGAATATCGATCTGGTTACACAAGGAGATAACGCCGGCCAGATCAGTGGGGATGGTTCTTCCTGTTAATTCATCCTTCACTCTATCAGACAGGCCATGCAAAAAGGTTGCGACTAAGGCCTCATTGTTCCAGCTCAACTCAGCCGACAGAATGCGGAAATGAAGGGCATACTGTCCCACAGAAGCAGACTCTTGGCGGAGACGTAAAAGGGTGCTGGCCGCTGAAGAGACACGAGCCGGTTCTTCGAAGATATTCCGAAAAAGTTTCAAGAAGCCAGACAGGCTAGAAACCACTGGATCATTCAGTTCCCACAGAGGGGCTGCCCAGGCTAAAGCTTCACCAGAGAGGAGGGAAATGATATAGGCTACCTTAGCCCGATCAGACAGGAAGTTTTGGGGCTGGAGCTCAAAATGAATCGTGCATTGGCTAAGGAACCCCCTGCAGGCCTTGGAGTCCCCAGAGAAACGGGACGGAGCTGGCAGTTGTAGTGAGTGTGTGGCTGCGACTGGTGCAATAGGTGCAGCCGCTGGTTGTATTTGAGGTTGCGGATTCAGGGTTCCCAAGGAGGCCTGAAGCTGCTCGAAGCGAGAAGCCAGATCCTGGAGGAATCGCATCACCTGAGTCTGATTCGATTCCTGGGTTTCAAGTCTGCAAACTATGCCCTGCAACGGATCATCCACGGGTAACGGGATGTCAGCCGGGTTCATGGCTGATCAAACTGTCAAGGTCACCTGTGGCCAGGTGACAGATGCACACCGTAGGGGGACAGGAGTGCACCGCAAGGTAGTGAACCCTATGGCTGGCTTCTGCGGATAGGAAACTGGGTGGTTGTGGAAAGCGGGACCAGAGGAGCACAACCGGGATCCTAACGGAAGCTAGAGCCAAGATTCCCCAGGGAGCGGAGTCTAAGACCCAGCAGGTCTTCTCCAGAGCCTCTAGTGGTGAGGATGTTATGCTGCAGGCTGGGACCAGGTCGCGGCCCCTGGAGTTTCCTAACTCACGCCCCGTAGGATAAGGGGAAAAGAGGGGAAGCAGCAGCACAAGATATGAGAGAAACGAATAACAAGCTGAAGGTCAGGGGCCACAAGCAGACAAGGATAACGAAAGAACGAGCCGAAGGTCAAGGGTCACGAGCAGACAGGGATAGTCGGGGACAAGCCAAATATGTAACAGAGAGACAGACGTAGCACACGGCAGGCAGGAACCCAAACACACAATGCCTAACAAACCCGTTGATCAGCAAAGCAGGCTTGCAGTGCACAGGTTAATATAGTGTTCTGTGATAGGGCCTGGGGTGGAGTCAGGCTGGGAGGAGATTATAAAGGAAGCCAGGTGAAAGGGCTCTGGCCTCTAAGATGAACACATGGGAAGGAAGGTAAGCTGACAGACAAACACTACTGCATATCCATGACATAAACCCATGCTGCAGTTGAATGGAATACCTTCAAAGAAAATTATGGTTTACAATAAAACAAAGTAACATTACAGTATAATAGTAAGATACCTGCAAAGCAAATACAATAAAACACAGTATAAATTACAGTTAAGTATAAAATACAGTAACAATAGAGAGAGAACAATAGAGAAAAATAGATAGATAACAATAGAGACAGAAGAAAAATAAAACGACAACTGTTTTTGGCTTCTTTATTTTTAATTTTTTGTGTTTTTATTTTTTGGCACTTTTATTTTAACTGTAAACGTTGCAGATTAGGGTCTCTCAAAATGTGATGGCCAGCTCATCTTTCGAGACCCTGTGTTAGTGTGCCTTAGGACTGTGCAATGCTGTACCCTACGCTCAGTGCCGGCCCAAGACATTGTACTGCCTGGTACCAAGAATGAAATGCTGCCCCCCCCCCCCAAAAAAAATCACGCCCACCAAAATGCCCCCACATTCATTATTTTATATCATGATAACTAAAGTGGACCTGTTATGGCTTTATACATGTAAAGGAGTATAAAGAGGACCTGTCATGGCTCTATACATGTATATAGGAGTATATAGAGGACCTGTCATGGCTCTATACATGCATAGGAGTATAAAGAGGACCTGTCATGGCTCTATACATGTAAAGGAGTATAAAGAGGACCTGTCATGGCTCTATACATGTATATAGGAGTATATAGAGGACCTGTCATGGCTCTATACATGTAAAGGAGTATAAAGAGGACCTATAATGGCTCTATACATGTATATAGGAGTATAAAAAGGACCTGTCATGGCTCTATACATGTATATAGGAGTATAAAGAGGACCTGTCATGGATCTATACATGTATATAGGAGTATAAAAAGGACCTGTCATGGCTCTATACATGTATATAGGAGTATAAAGAGGACCTGTCATGGTAATTTACATGTATGAAGGAGTATAAAGAGGACTTGTCATCGCTCTATACATGTATATAGGAGAATATAGAGGACCTGTTATGGCTCTATACATGTATATAGGAGTATAAAGACGACCTGACATGGCTCTATACATGTATATAGAAGTATAAAGAGGACATGCCATGGCTCTATACATGTATGTAGGAGTATAAATAGGACCTGTCATGGCTCTATACATGTATGCAGGAGTATAAAGAGGACCTGTCATGGCTCTATACATGTATATAGGAGTATAAAGAGGACCGGTCATGGCTCTATACATGTATGTAGGAGTATAAAGAGGACCTGTCATGGCTTTATACATGTATATAGGAGTATAAAGAGGACCTGTCATGGCTCTATATATGTATATAGAAGTATAAAGAGGACCTGTCATGGCTCTATACATGTATGTAGGAGTATAAAGAGGACCTGTCATGGCTTTATACATGTATATAGGAGTATAAAGAGGACCTGTCATGGCTCTATACATGCATAGGAGTATAAAGAGGACCTGTCATGGCACTATACATATATGTAGGAGTATAAAGAGGACCTGTCATGGCACTATACATGTATGTAGGAGTATAAAGAGGACCTGTCATGGCTCTATACATGCATAGGAGCATAAAGAGGACCTGTCATGGCTCTATACATGTATGTAGGAGTATAAAGAGGACCTGTCATGGCTCTATACATGTATATAGGAGTATAAAAGGACCTGTGCGTGGCCGCAATGTCAGCCGGCCACCCGCCATCGCTCCAGAGAGCCAGAACGGGGATCTGTCAATGTAAACAGACAGATCCCCATTCTGACAGGGAAGGAGAGACAGATCTGCTATTCCTAGTGATTAGGAACAGAGATCTCTCTCCTCCTCCAGTCAGTCCCATCCCCCCAGTTAGAAACACCTCCCAGGGAACACATTTACCCCTTTCCTGCCAGTGACATTTACACAGTAATCAGTGCATTTTTATAGCACAGATCGCCGTAATAAATGTCACTGGTCCCAAAAAAGTGTCAAAAGTGTCCAATCTGTCCACCGCAATGTCACAGTCTTGCTAAAAATCGCAGACCACCGCCATTACTAATAATAATAATAAAAATGCCATAAATCTTTTTCGCAAACTAATCAATATACACTTATTGCAGGTTTTTTTTTTACCAAACATATGTAGAAGAATACATATCGACCTAAACTGATGAAGAAAATTGTATTTTTATTTTTTTGGATGTTTATTATAGCAAAAATATATTTTTTTCAAAGTTGACGCTATTTTTGTTTATAGCCCAAAAAATAAAAACCGCAGAAGTGATCAAATACCACCAAAAGAAAGCTCTATTTGTTTAGGTACAACGTCACACGACCGCGCAATTGTCAGTTAAATCGATGCAGTGCCGAATCACGAAAAAAAAGATTGAAGTGCAATATTTCTATTATTACATTGTTATATAAAATAAAATAGTTCAACTCACCATAATGCAGAATCAGTGGGAGCCCCGAGTGTGTCACTTGCCGCGTCACCTGCCACCAGATGCAGATTGTCACTTGTTGCGGATTGTTACTTGCCACGATGCCACACATTGCAGATTGTCACTTGCCACCTGCCACACATTGTGGATTGTCACTTGCCACAACGCCACCTACCACACATTGCGGATTGTCACTTGCCACAACGTCACCTGCCACACGTAGCGGATTGTCACTTGCCACAACGTCACCTGCCACACGTAGCGGATTGTCACTTGCCATGACGTCACCTGCCACACGTTGCAGATTGTCACTTGCCACTTCACCTGCCACACGTAGCGGATTGCCACTTGCTGTGTCCCAGAGTCAAGGCAGGCAGCTGAGAGATGATGTAATCTCTCTGCTGCCGGCGGCTGCACAGTGAGGGCGGAACTGCAGTGATGCAGGGCGGGCGGTGAGAGATGATGTCATCTCTCTGCTCCCCTGCCCGCCGGCCCGCTAATTGGCCAGCAAGCCGTTCACGCCGACTGTCTCGCCCATTCATTCTGCCGCCGACCAGCCCCCTGACTAATCCCCTGTTCTGCCTGCACGCTCCTGTCACACAATACAGGGGTCAGTGTCACCCCCCCTTTGTAATACAGGGGTCAGTGTTACCCCCCATAACACAGGGTCAGTGTCACCCACTTAATATAGGGGTCAGTATTGAGCTCTCCATAATACAGGAGCCCACCCTAGAGGAACCCATTAGATCAGAATCCCCTTATATCAGTGCTCCCCTTAGAGACCCAAAAAAGAAAAATTGAAAAAATGCATTCCACAATGTGTTGTGCTTATATTAAATTTTTAAACTGCTTTTGAGTTAGATACATTGGATATTAGTACAGCACATTGTGGAATGGATTTACACCACTATTCATACAGTATTATATGTGTGTGGAGATTGAACAGTATGTATGTTTAAATAAGATTGTAGTGTATTAATACTTGGATTATCCTTGGATTATCCATCATTCACAATTGTTTTTTAACATTTGAATATAATTATAGGGGGAGGTCTGACAGAGAGGAGGGGGTCTGACAGAGAGGAGGAGGGGGGGTCTGACAGAGAGGACGGGGTCTGACAGAGAGGAGGGGGTCTGACAGAGAGGAAGAGGGGGGGGGGCGGCTGACAGAGAGGAAGAAGGGGGCGGCTGACAGAGAGGAGGGGATGCGGCTGACAGAGAGGAAGAGGGGGGCGGCTGACAGAGAGGAAGAGGGTGGGCGGCTGACAGGGAGGAGGGGAGGCGGCTGACAGAGAGGAGGGGGGTGGCTGACAGAGAAGAGGGGGGCTGATAGAGAGGAGGGGGGCGGCTGAAAGAGAGGAGGGGGCGGCTGATAGAGAGAAGGGGGGGCGGCTGAAAGAGAGGAGGGGGGCAGCTGACAGAGTGGAAGAGGGGGTGGCGACTGACAGAGAGGAGGGGGGGCGGCTGACAGAGAGGAGGGGGGCGGCTGATAGAGAGAAGGGGTGGCGGCTGATAGAGAGAAGGAGGGCGGCTGATAGAGAGGAGGGGGGCGGCTGATAGAGAGGAGGGGGGGAAAATGCCTCTCATGCAGCCGGCTCACTGCATTTGCATCAGGAAGTTGGGCCACAGCACTGTCTGGAAATAGAAGGGCTGTAATGATCTCTCCTTAGAATTTTAGGAAGGATCCAGTTCGTCCTGATGCTTTGTATAGCACATAAGCGTTCAGCAGAGCCAATTGGAATAAATATAAAGACACTTTTTTATACCAACGTCTGGCCTTACGGGCAATTAGGTAAGACGCCATCATCTGGTCATTGAAGTCCACCCCTCCCATGTTAAGGTTGTATTCATGGACACAGAAGGGCTTCACAACCACACCAGTCACCATTGGAAGTTCAACTGCCGTATCTGTGTGAAGGGAGGACAGAACGAAAACATTCCGATTATCCCTCCACTTCACTGCAAGCTATTTATTACACTTCAAGCAGGCTCTCTCCCCCCATCTAGGTCGGGAATCTACAAGCCGATGGGGTAAGCCCCGGCGATTAGATCACATGGTGCCACATGCGCCAATTTCACAATCAAAAAGGTGACTAAAAAGTGGCACACTTGTGTATTAATTGTCCACGTACAAGTGGTACCCCTTTCCGAAAAAGGGTGACACCAAGGCCCAAATGTAGTCTGGGCAGTTGGGGGGCTCCACGTGACTGTCTTTTCTTTTGTAAACCATAAAACTATATGTATAGCTTGTTGCCCTGTCACAGAGCTTATACAACTTGACCCTGTATCTGGCACGCTTGCTGGGGAGATACTGTTTGAAAGACAATCGGACAGAAAATTTAATCGGGGACTCATCAACGCAGACAACTTGATCAGGAATAAACAAGGCTGCAAACTGTTAGTTGAAGTAGTTTATGAGGGGACGAATTTTGTAGAGCCAATCGTATCCAGGGTCACCCAAAGGGCGACAGAGTTGTCAATTGTCATTAAAATGCATGTACCTATGTGTACTGTGTCAGTGTAGTGTTGGTGCAACTCACGTTTAGATATCCTTTCTCTGAAACAGAAAAGGGCTCCACGAGGGGAGGTGACATAACTTCCTCTGCCTGTGTTTACAATTCACAGGCAGAGGAAGCATTTCATTCGCCAGAACCGATCACCAGATCCAATCATTGGCCTGGAGACTGATCGGTTCTGAAGCAAATCCGATCGCCGCGGGTACGCTGGGGAGTGCTCCCAAAGTACAATGATGCTGATTTGCCCAGGAGAGCCAACCTGCCACAGTATACGGCTGGTCTTTAACTGGTTAAACAAATAATTCTTGACTTCAGATGTCCCATGGCCTAATTTTGGACAGAGATTCATTACTTTTCCTGATTGAGGTATTTAAAAAAAAAAAAACTCATAATGGTCACTAGATGGAGCTCATAATCATAGGAGATAATAAAATGACATAAAATACGTCAAGCTTTGTGGGAACTGTGCAGATGTTTGTCACAATAGGTTAGCAGGAGCCCAGGACCATTACAAAGTGTCGTGCTGGTTGCTGACAGAGAAGAAGGAACATCGGTGCTCTTCTTTCTCTCTGACGAATGAAACCAGAAGTGATAAGCATTTTGTCACTTCTGGGTTTCGGTTCTCTGTTTACTTGGCCAGTGAAGCAGACCATCAAACCGATCTTGGCTAGGGGGTGAAAACTCCTGAGGAAGCAGTTACTCGGCGAAACATGTAGAAACAAGTCTGGCTAAGCAGCAATTAAAGATTCCCCAATGTTCAGAGGGGTAATATGTCATTAGTCCAGTTTTTTGAAGGAGACAATAAAGGTTTTAGCTGCTTTTTTAGTTTGGTTAATGTACCAATGATTTTATATATAGTTTGTGAGGGGGTTAACTCAGTAGCGGGTGTGTGTGACCCCCTGGTTGGGCTCCCCACACAAAAACAGGGCCAGCAGACGGAGGTTGTGGTTTTCAAAATCAAAAGGTGCGGTTTATTTCTCTATGTACAGTGACAAAAACACAGCAAAGCCAAAAAGAAACATAAACAAAATAAATCCTGGTCAGTTTGACCTCTGACTAAACATGCAGGTTTCCTAAACTAACAACTGGGATCAGCCTGGTGCTGTCCTAGTCCCTAAGTCCCTGGTTTAGTAAAAGTCCAAACAAATAGCCACACAGGCTTTGCCTCACCGCACAGGGGTTCACTCTCCCTAGACAGTCCACACAGGTCTGGGTCCAGGCATGAGCTAACATCTAATGAAGCTGGGAGTTTTTATAGAGGCCTTAAACGAACTGACAGGCTTCAGCTGGTCTCATCAACTCCCTGCCTGCACGACGCCCAGCCCTCTCCCTAGAGGTATGAGTCATCCATGAGCCCACTAGTCTCAGCTGGGCTTCATCAACTCCCTCCCTAGTTGTATAAGTCAGCATAAAGCCTGAATCTGGGAGAAATATATCTACCCCCCTGGATGCAACCAGGTGACTTTACCTTCCTGTTGTCACATACCCCCCCCTCTTGTTTTAACCTTGGGGTTGGAACACCAGCAATCAGGCATTCATGTACTCGAGACAAAGCATCCACATTCCCCATTTGAACGCCAGGGCGATGCTTTACTGTGAAGTTGAATTCCTGTAGGGCCAGGAACCACCTATTCACTCTTCTATTTGTCTCCTTGTTTTGAGCCATCCACTTTAACGGAGCGTGATCCGTAACCATGTCAAAGTGCCTACCTAGCAGATAGTACCGAAGGGAATCTAGAGCCCACTTCACCGCTAAACACTCCTTTTCAACCGTGGCGTAATTTACCTCATGGGACTTCAACTTCCTGCTGAGGTAAATGACTGGGTGCTCTTCCCCGTTCCAGACCTGGGACAATACTGCTCCTAACCCCACATCTGACGCATCACTTTGTACGACAAAGTCTTTAGAGAAGTCGGGTGAGTACAACACTGGCTGGCTACATAAGGCTTGTTTCAAGAATTGGAATGCTGCCTCAGCCTCGGGGGTCCATTTAATCATGACCGACCCTTTCCCTTTCGTCAGGTTGGTTAGGGGCACAGCCTTAGAAGCAAAGTGGGGAATGAAGCGCCGATAATAACCCGCGATTCCCAGAAAGGCCCGTACCTGCTTCTTGCTGTTGGGACGTGGCCAACTCTGGATGGCCTCGACTTTGTTGAGTTGGGGTTTTATCACTCCCCTGCCAATGGTGTACCCAAGATATTTGGCCTCCTCCTGCCCAATGGTACACTTCTTGGGGTTAGCCGTAAACCCCGCTTCCCGGATAGAGTCTAGGACTGCTTGCACTTTTGGCAGATGTGAGGCCCAATCTGTGCTATGGACAATTACGTCATCCAGGTAAGCCGCAGCATACTTCCGATGGGGCCTCAGTATCTGGTCCATTTTCCGCTGGAATGTGGCCGGCGCATTCTGTAACCCGAACGGCATTCTCTTATATTGGAACGCCCCGTCTGGGGTTACAAATGCGGTTTTCTCTTTGGCCGACTTGGCCAGGGGAATTTGCCAATACCCTTTTGTGAGGTCAAGAGTCGTCATGTATCGGGCTGTTCCCAGCCGGTCGATCAACTCATCTATACGTGGCATGGGGTAGGTGTCAAATTTTGTAACTTTGTTCAACTGACGAAAATCGTTACAAAATCGCCAGCTCCCATCCGGTTTAGGCACCAACACAATGGGACTAGACCAATCACTTTGGGACTCCTCTATCACCCCTAAGTTCAGCATTTTCTGTACTTCCTCCCGTATTGCCTCCCGTCGGGCCTCTGGGATCCGATAGGGTTTTAACTTCACCCTTTCACCGGGCGGGGTAATAATATCATGCTCTACCCCAGATGTTTGTCCCGGCAGCTCAGAGAACACCTCCTTGTTGCGAAGCACAAACTCCTTAACCTCCTGTTGTTGGGGTTGTGACAAGGTGGCTGCTATTCCAACCTCCGGAATCACGCAACCAGTTTGAGCTGGTGACCAAGTTTCTGCGACTAGGGACTCTCTATCCCTCCAGGCTTTCAACAGATTAACGTGATATATCTGTTCGGGCTTTCGCCTTCCTGGTTGTCTGACCTTGTAATTCACTTCGCTCACTTTTTCCATTATCTCGTAGGGGCCTTGCCATTTGGCAAGGAATTTACTTTCAACCGTAGGGACAAGTACCAATATCCTATCCCCCGGGGAAAAGGTACGGGTCTTTGCTCCACGGTTGTACACTCTCTGCTGTGCCAACTGCGCTTGGGCCAAATGTTCCTTCACGATGGGCATTACCTGTGCAATTCGATCTTGCATCAGGGCGACATGCTCAATCACACTCCTGTGGGGAGAACTCTCACTTTCCCAAGTTTCCTTGGCAATATCCAACAGCCCTCTTGGGTGTCTCCCATACAGTAACTCAAAGGGGGAGAATCCCGTAGAGGATTGGGGCACCTCCCTAATAGCAAACATCAAATAAGGAAGTAGACAGTCCCAATCCTTTCCATCTCTATCCACCACTTTCTTCAACATTTGTTTTAGGGTTTTGTTGAATCTTTCAACCAGCCCATCGGTTTGGGGGTGATACACAGATGTACGCAATTGCGTCACTTTGAACAATTTACACAGCTCTTTCATAACCCGGGACATAAAGGGTGTACCTTGGTCCGTAAGCAGTTCTTTACAAATACCCACCCGGCTAAAAACAAGAGATAGCTCTTTGGCTATGGTTTTGGCCGAGGTATTTCTGAGAGGGATCGCTTCTGGATAACGGGTGGCATAGTCCATTATAACCAATATGTACTGGTGCCCCCTAGCGGACTTGATTATAGGACCTACCAAATCCATTGCGATTCTCTCAAACGGGACCTCAATGATGGGTAGAGGGACCAGCGGGCTACGGAAATGTGGCATCGGGGCCGACCTCTGACACACAGGGCAGGAGGAACAATAATTTTCTATGTCCTTCATCACCCCAGGCCAATAGAATCTCTGTAATACCCTCTCTCGGGTTTTCTCTGTCCCCAGATGACCTCCAAGAATGTGCCCATGGGCCAACTCCAACACCAACTTCCTGTAAGGTTTGGGCACCACAAGCTGCTCAACGGTTTCTTCTGCCCTTTTTGCCACCCGATACAGTAGGTCCTTCTCTACGCTGAAGTATGGGTAAGTGCAGGTATTATCTGGGTTCACTAACTCGCCATCTATTTCCACTACGTTTTCCCGTGCCTTTATTAGGGCGGGGTCTTTTAACTGTTCTGTGGCAAAATTTTCCCTGTGAACCTCCAGATCAGAAAACTCCACAGACGGTAGGTTTTCGTCTGAGGAGGTGGGCTCCTCTCCAGTTTCTTGAGTCTCCCCTGCCAATACTGACAAGGGAAATTCTGGAGAGTCCTCACCACTCTCAGAGGAGTTCTGGCTATCACATTCCTGGTACATAGGGGCACCAGTGGGGGGCTCAGGATCATCCCACAGTTCCCAGAACTTCGGAAAATCTCTTCCCACAATGGCATCATGCGGTAATTGAGATACTAACCCCACTGGATGAGAGAGGGTACCTTTGGGGGTCTCGAAACACACTGTAGTCACTGGATACTCTCGGGTGTCCCCATGCACACAAATAACAGCTACCTTGCTATTCCCAGAGACCTCTGTTTTAACTAATTCAGCCTTTATCAGGGTCACAAGGCTACCTGAATCCAGTAATACCACAACATTTCTACCATTAATACACATTTTGCATAAATGTTTCTCAGTTCCCCGAATGGCAGTGCATGCGACTGTCGCACACAGCGACTGACGTCTGTCCGTCAGAAAGTCACATTGCATGGGTTCCTCCACAACCGGGCAATTTGCTGCAATATGTCCCGCTTCGCTTGCCGGCAGCGGTAGCAAACAATCCTTTTGGCTGCCTCTTGAGCCCCTGACTTCCCAGGCTGTTCTCGCCAAACTTTGGGTAGAGCTCCCACCCTCTCACTCTCTCCACCCTCACCCCTTGGAATCCTCTTATCCGCCCCTGGGGATGGTCTGGTCTTAGGGTGGAAAGTCCGAGAGTCTCTGGAAGAGGCCGTCAGGTTCTCTGTAGCCAAGTATTTCTCTACACGATCCACAAGACCACCGGCCGTCTCTGGGTCTCCATGGCTTACCCACTTTTGGATGGCAGTAGGAAGAGCTCTCATAAAAACCGATCCATTACAACACGTTCCACAATCTCTGGTGCGGACAAAGTCTCTGGCTGTAGCCACTTCCTGCTCAGGTGAATGAGATCATACATTTGAGACCTGGGGGGTTTTCCAAGCTGGAAAGTCCAGTTATGCACACGCTGAGCCCGGACAGCCAGGGTGACACCCAGCCTTGCCAATATTTCAGCTTTTAGCATAACATAGTCTTTTGCTTGGTCAGGCTCTAGGTCATAGTAAGCCTTCTGCGATTCACCAGTTAACAGAGGAGCCACCAGTCCAGCCCACTGCTCCTCAGGCCACTTTTCTCTTTCAGCAGTTCTTTCAAATGTGGTCAAAAATACCTCTGGATCATCCTCTCCAGTCATTTTTGTCAATAAACGACTCACCCCAAAGGACGCGGTATTAGTGGGACGGCTTTCCTCACTGGTCTGCGGACGTTGCTGCATTACTGCTTCCATTTGTTGTAGTCTCTGCTCTTGCTTCTGTAACAGGTCTATGAAGCGGGCCTCAGATTGCTGCTGGGCTTGTTGATGAGCTTGCTGCTGGGCTGCAAGGCTCCTTTGCAAACCTGCATTTGTCTGCTGTTGATTGGCATTTGCTAGAGCCAGCTGTTTCAGTATCTCCTCCATGCTGGCTTAAAAAAAACTGCCACTGGTTCTCCACCAACTGTGAGGGGGTTAACTCAGTAGCGGGTGTGTGTGACCCCCTGGTTGGGCTCCCCACACAAAAACAGGGCCAGCAGACGGAGGTTGTGGTTTTCAAAATCAAAAGGTGCGGTTTATTTCTCTATGTACAGTGACAAAAACACAGCAAAGCCAAAAAGAAACATAAACAAAATAAATCCTGGTCAGTTTGACCTCTGACTAAACATGCAGGTTTCCTAAACTAACAACTGGGATCAGCCTGGTGCTGTCCTAGTCCCTAAGTCCCTGGTTTAGTAAAAGTCCAAACAAATAGCCACACAGGCTTTGCCTCACCGCACAGGGGTTCACTCTCCCTAGACAGTCCACACAGGTCTGGGTCCAGGCATGAGCTAACATCTAATGAAGCTGGGAGTTTTTATAGAGGCCTTAAACGAACTGACAGGCTTCAGCTGGTCTCATCAACTCCCTGCCTGCACGACGCCCAGCCCTCTCCCTAGAGGTATGAGTCATCCATGAGCCCACTAGCCTCAGCTGGGCTTCATCAACTCCCTCCCTAGTTGTATAAGTCAGCATAAAGCCTGAATCTGGGAGAAATATATCTACCCCCCTGGATGCAACCAGGTGACTTTACCTTCCTGTTGTCACAAGTTATATAATAAAAAAATGTATTTTTTAACTATATTTAACTGTGTGAATATGTACCATGAAAGTCCATAGTTCCTCCCAAAATGCAAGTCGAGTGTCTATAGGGTGTTGAAATGGTTAGATAGTCCTGTCCCAGCCAGGAGGGTAGAAGTTAATGCCTTTCCCAGTTCTTTGGTCTTTTGGCGGGTTCTTCTCTGGGCCCACTAATCCTGTGATATATAATATGGGACAGTGGTGAAGTACCATGTTCACCCCCCCCCCCGAGAAAGGCCCCAAGAGGTTCCCTCTGGGAGTACCCAGTGGTCTGTTATGAGAGTCACAGAGAGAGAAGGTCTCCTCTTGCAAAACAGTGATATCAAGTACCCGTAAGAGAGAGAAATGGAGAATGATACCCGCGAGGAGCAGAGGGAGGCCATCGGAATGTAAAGCCATCTGAACCTGGAGTTCGCCCTGAAGACACCAGGGCTGGAGCATGCCTCCAAAGGACTTGCTTTAACATGAGAGTGCCTCTGAAGGATTGTACATGCTTTGACTTCACCTTTGCAGGTATGACGGGGCAGCACATAGCGATACGTGTCCTTATGTTATACTTCAGTAGAGGTGAGGGGAGGAGGACGAGGAGGTGGTGCACTGCTGAATCTGGGCTCCTGGAAGAGGCTGTTGCTGCCGCCGGGGCCGTTTCTTCTCTTCCCGGCCAAACAGGAGGCAGGTCCTGAGACCCGATTGGCCAGGAGTCCTAAAACTAAGGTCTCAGGACCCCCTTACTGATTGGCCGGGAGGAGAAGCAGGAAGACATTAGCAAATATTAACTTGCTAATGTCACAAAAGTGGGTGGGCTCGGGGCGTAGTGTTCTGCGCCCCAAGCCCAAAAATTGCAACAAAGCCATTTTATTCTCCAGGCCCTCTGCTTTTGAAAACGATGTAATATTTGGGGGTTCCAAGTAATTTTCTAGGAAAAAAATGCTGATTCTAACGTGTGTTATAAATGTCAATATTAGCCTGAATGGAAAGTGGTTGATTTCGGCTCCAGCATTCACAATTGAACTTTCCTTCCTGGCACAATGATGCAAACTTTTATTGTAATAAATATTCTAGGTGAGTTTTCTCACCCCCCCCCTCCCCCGGGAACCCCTCCCAGTCTCCCCACTGACAGTGTTCAGTCTTGTACTGAGATCCGGGTTATCTGCATTATAGGTAATTATAATGATTATGTCATGCCAAAGATTATTAATATTTTTCACAGCTCTGCAACCATCACAAAATGTATAAATATATTATTTGCATAATTACAGGTTGAAATGTCTGATATAAAGTGCGGGGAATTGTGCGCGGCTCTGATATCGGATGCTGGGAGCGGACGGAGCGCACCGTGGAATATAACGTTGGTGGTTTGATCGTCTTTCCACCCATCACATCTAACAATGGCTGTGGACTCTTCTCCTTGTTGGGTTATCCGTGGCGTTCATCTCAGCGCTGGCCCTTCCGGAGGAGGAGGACAGAAGACAAGAAATATGTTGTGATTTTTATGGTTGCTCAGGCTGTGTGTGTCGCCCCAAAAACATCCCAGTAAGGGGCTACAAGTCATGTAAATTAGTATTAAGGAGCTTTTTCTGGAAAAGTGTTTACTAGAAGGGAAGAGCAGAGGAGAGGTGAGGAGAAAAGAGGAGAGAAGGAGAAGAGAGGAGAGAAGAGGAGAGAAGAGGAGAGAAGAGGTGGAAAAAGTGGAGAAGATTAAAGAATAGGAGGGGAGAGGAGAGAAGAAAGGAAAAGAGAAAGGAGAAGAGGAGAAAAGAGGAGGGGAGAGAGAGGAGAGAAGAGAAGGATAAGATGAGAGAGGAGAGAGGAAAAGAGGAAGGAGACGAGGAGAAAAGAGGAGGGGAGAGAGAATAGAGAAGATAGGAGAAAAGAGGAGGGGAGAGAGAATAGAGAAGATAGGAGAAAAGAGGAGGGGAGAGAGAATAGAGAAGATAGGAGAAAAGAGGAGGGGAGAGAGAATAGAAAAGATAGGAGAAAAGAGGAGGGGAGAGAGAATAGAGAAGATAGGAGAAAAGAGGAGGGGAGAGAGAATAGAGAAGATAGGAGAAAAGAGGAGGGGAGAGAGAATAGAGAAGATAGGAGAAAAGAGGAGGGGAGAGAGAATAGAGAAGATAGGAGAAAAGAGGAGGGGAGAGAGAATAGAGAAGATAGGAGAAAAGAGGAGGGGAGAGAGAATAGAGAAGATAGGAGAAAAGAGGAGGGGAGAGAGAATAGAGAAGATAGGAGAAAAGAGGAGGGGAGAGAGAATAGAGAAGATAGGAGAAAAGAGGAGGGGAGAGAGAATAGAGAAGATAGGAGAAAAGGGGAGGGGAGAGAGAATAGAGAAGATAGGAGAAAAGAGGAGGGGAGAGAGAATAGAGAAGATAGGAGAAAAGGGGAGGGGAGAGAGAATAGAGAAGATAGGAGAAAAGAGGAGGGGAGAGAGAATAGAGAAGATAGGAGAAAAGAGGAGGGGAGAGAGAATAGAGAAGATAGGAGAAAAGAGGAGGGGAGAGTTGAGGGGAGAAAAGGAGAGAACAGGAGGGAAAAGGAAAGGATAAGATGAGAGGGGAGAGAGGAAAAGAGAAAGGAGACGAGAAAAGAGGAGGGGAGAGAGAATAGAGAAGATAGGAGAAAAGAGGAGGAGAGAGTTGAGGGGAGAAAAGGAGAGAATGGAAGGGGAGAAGAGAGAGAAAAAGAACGAGTAGAAGAAGAGGGGGGAGGAGAGAAGAGGGGAAGAGAGGAGAGAACAGAATGGGGAGGAGAAGAGAGGAGAGAAGAGAAAAGAGGAGAAGGGCCAGCGACCCGCTCCCACTGTGATTGGTGGGAGCCAATCAGCAGACACAATGTCTACCGGGACCCGTTGATCATTCAGGAGAAAGGGGGAATGTGCTAATCCTGTGTTTCTGCTAAGCAGGGACACAGATCTTTACCTTCCCCCAGTCAAAGCAACCCCCTCCCCCCACAGTTAGTAAGCACTCCCAGGGAACACATTTAACCCTTTGCTTGCCCCTGATGTTAACCCCTTCCCTGCCAGTGTCATTAGTGCAGTGACAGTGCATATTTTCTTAGCACTGATCACTGTATTAGTGCCACTGGTCCCCAAAAAGTGTCACTTAGCATCTGATTTGTCTGCCGCAATATTGTAGTCCCGCTATAAATCTCTGATCGCCGCCATTACTAGTAAAAAATAAATAAATAGAAATATACCATAGTTTGTAGAAGCGATAACTTTTACGCAAACTAATCAATATTCTCTTATTGGGATTTTTTTTTTACCAAAAACATGTAGCAAAATACATATTGACCTAAGGTGATGAAGAAATTTGATTTGTTACATTTTTTTATTGGGAATATTTTATATCAGAAAGTGAAAAATATTGTTTTTTTTTTTTCAAAATCGTCTGTCCTTTTTTGTTTATAGCGCAAAAAATAAAAACCGCAGAGCTGATCAAATACCACCAAAAGAAAGCTCTATTTGTGGGAAAAAAAGGACATCAATTTTGTTAGGGTACAGCAGCGCACGACCGCGCAATTGTCAGTTAAAATAACCCAATGCCGTATAGCAAAAAATGTCCTGGCTATGAAGGGGGTAAAACATTCCGGAGCTGAAGTGGTTAAGTGAGATTTCTACTCACTTCCTGTCCTGCTGAGGGGAAATCTCTTTAACGGAGCCCTGGATCTTCTGCGATTAAGCCCAGGTTCACATTGCTGCAGGTTAGAAATCGTGCAAATTCAGCTGATCTCGCACGATTTCGACCCGGTAATTCAGTCCGACTTCAGTGGCGATTTGACAGACGTCTGGGCGGGTTCCTGCTCAGATGTCTAAACAAATTGCCCCCCGAAGTTGCCAAAAGTAGTACAGGAACTACTTTCGGAAATTGGTATGTGCGGTGCTGCAATTTTGGTGCCGCAATGCCAAATGCCAAATCGCATGCCAGATCATACCAATGGGAACCTAGGCTTATCGACTGATTGATTGATTGACTGATTGGTTGAACTCTCCCCAATAGTGATGAGCCGAACACCCCCGGGTTCGGTTCGCACCAGAACCCGCGAACGGACCGAAAGTTCGTACGAACATTAGAACCCTATTAAATACAATGGATGCGAACGTTCGAATTCTAAAGTGCTAATTATAACAACTACTATGCATGTTATTGTCCTAAAAAGGGTTTGGGAACCCGGGTTCTGCACCAGGGGACATGTATCAATGGAAAAATAAGTTTTAAAAACGGTCGTTTTTCGGGAGCAGTCATTTTAATAATGCATAAAGTGAAAAAAAAAGAGTCAAATATTCCTTTAAATATCGTACCTGGGGGGTGTCTAAAGTATGCCTGTGAAGTGCCACGTGTTTCCCGTGTTTAGAACTGTCCCTGCACAAAATGACACTTCTAAAGGAAAAAAAAGCCATTTAAAACTGCTTGCGGCTTTAATGTAATGTCTGGTCCCGGTAATATGGATGAAAATCTTTAAGAAAAATGGCATAGCTACCCCATGACCCCCCCCCCACCCCAGCCCATTACCAGCCCCTTTGGGTCTTGTATGGATATTAAGGGGAACCCCGCACATAAAATAAAAAAGGCCCTATATACTCTGAACAGCCGTATACAGGCGGTGCATACAAGACAGGGACTGTAGGTTTGTTCTTATGTAGAATCTGTTTGTAATTTTGAACAGGTACATTGTTGAAGTGTAGCTCCAGCCCAAAAATCTATTTTTAAACTTTTTGGAAAACATAGGTAAGGGTTATCACCCCTGTAACATTTGTTTTGCTGTCTGTGCCCCTGTTCAGAACATTTCACCTCACTTTCCGTCCCAATGACAACTGTTTTTGAAATGTGGTGTTTTTCTTGAAACAAGGATTGCTGATAAAGCATCAGTACAGAGGAGACACCTTTCTCCCATATTAATTCTTACAGGAGAGAATTTTCCTTCCAAGGGGTAGATTTCCTCTCACTTCCTGTTGTCTTCTTGCGTTTGCAAGTAGGAGTCGTTTGTAAGTTGGATGTTTGAAAGTAGGGACCTGCCGTATATACTCTGCAGAAATAGGCCCCTTAGTTGTTGGTGTTGGCACAACACTGTAAGCACTCACAGTTACTCTTGGTTGGTGCTGGAACGCCCTGCTGTCAACTATTATATCAGGAATTGTAATTACATATAATTGTTGAACAGTGGTAGTAAAAATTGGGCCTTTGATGGTGGTGCTGGTGCCACAACACTGTAAGCCCTGACAGTTACTCTTGGTGGGTGCAGCAATGGGCCCTGCTGTGAATTATTAGATCAAGAATTGTAATTGCATGCCCCTGTTGAACAGGGGCTGAAAAATTGGGCCTTTCGTGGTGGTGGTGGTGGTGGCGTTGCCACAACACTGTAAGCCCTCAGAGTTACTCTTGGTGGGTGCAGGAATGGGCCCTGCTGTGAATTATTAGATCAAGAATTGTAATTACATGCCCCTTTTGAACAGGGGCTGAAAAATTGGGCCTTTCGTGGTGGTGGTGGTGGTGGCATTGCCACAACACTGTGAGCCCTCAGAGTTACTCTTGGTGGGTGCAGCAATGGGCCCTGCTGTGAATTATTAGATCAAGAATTGTAATTACATGCCCCTGTTGAACAGGGGCTGAAAAATTGGGCCTTAGGCACTGGTGGCACAACACTACAACCCCTCACAGATACTGTACTTGGAGCACAGCAATGAGCCCTGTTGCAAAGTATTGCTTCAAAAATTGTAATGACACGCCCCTGTTAAACAGGGGCTGAAAAATTGGGCCTTAGGCACTGGTGGCACAACACTCCAACCCCTCACAGATACTGTACTTGGAGCACAGCAATGAGCCCTATGGCAAATTATTGCTAAAAAAATTGTAATTACACGCCCCTGTAAAACAGGGGCTGAAAAATTGGGCCTTAGCCACTGGTGGCGGCACCCATAAACAAAAATGATCTTCCAAGCTATCATCATCAATCGTATCATTGAGGACTCGGAGGAGGAGGATAGCCAGTCAACATAACAGCACAGACACTCAGCATCAGCATCAGTCTTGAAGGGATGTGACATGTTAAAATCAATTAGTCTGTTATATCAGCATCAGGTGTGTGGTAGCTGGTGGTGATCCAAGACTGGTTCATCTTGATGAAAGTCAGTCGATCAACCGAGTCGGGGGACAGGCGCACCCTGTGATCCGTGACAAATCCTCCAGCAGCACTGAATGTGCGTTCCGAAAGAACGCTGGATGCAGGACAGGCCAGTAGCTCAATTGCATACTGTGCAAGCTCTGCCCAGTGATCCATCCTCAAGACCCAGTAAGCCAGAGGATTTTCGGTGGGGAAGGTGTCCAAGCCTGACCTTGCCCCTAGATATTCCTGCACCATGTTTATCAGACGCTGGCGATGGTTGCTGGAACCGATCATACTTTGGGGCTGCGGACTAAAGAATTGTCTGAACGCATCGGTCAGACGGCCACCTTCCCCACCGCTCCTTCTTTGACTGCCCGAAGCCTCAGCAACTCGTTGTCCAGGACCAGGAGTTTGTAACCTCCCAGTCTCTGGGAACGCGTTGCACAGACCTTTCTGCAAGGCCTCCCGGAGTTGTCTCATCCTCTGCTCCCTCTGCGACGGTAACATAAGGTCCGCAACCTTACCCTTGTACCGTGGATCAAGGAGAGTGGCCAGCCAGTAATGGTCCCTCTCCTTGATCCGAAGAATACGAGGATCCTTCCGCAGACTTTGCAGGATCAGGGAGGCCATGCAGCGTAGGTTTGCTGAGGCATTCGCTCCGGAGTCCTCTGGGTCACTAAGGACGACATGATCCGCAGCCACCTCCTCCCAGCCACGTACAAGTCCACTGGTTTCTTGGGACTGTAAATCATCCCTAAAAGACTGCTGCTGATGATGCTGAGTGCCAGCCTCCACCTCCATGCTGACACAATCCTCCTCCTCCTCCTCCTCCTCCTCCTCCTCTTCCTGTGCGATGGGTGGGACAGAAGGAACACTGTCTGGGTAAAGGGGGCCTTGAGAGGCAAGGAAGTCCTCCTCTTCCTGCCTCTGTTCTGCCTCAAGTGCCCTGTCCATTATTCCACGCAGCGTGTGCTCCAACAGGTGGACAAGAGGTACAGTGTCACTGATGCATGCACTGTCACTGCTCACCATCCTCGTGGCCTCCTCAAATGGTGCCAGGACAGTGCATGCATCCCTGATCATGCCCCACTGGCGTGGAGAAAAAAAACCAAGCTCCCCTGACCCTGTCCTGGTGCCGTAGTCGCACAGGTACTCATTGATGGCCCTCTGCTGCGTGTGCAGCCGCTGCAGCATGGCCAACGTTGAGTTCCACCTGGTGGGCATGTCACATATAAGGCGGTTCTTGGGCAGGTTCAACTCCTTTTGCAGCTCAGCCAGGCGAGCACTGGCATTATAAGATCTGCGGAAATGCACACAGACTTTCCTGGCCTGCCTCAGGACATCCTGTAAGCCCGTGTACCTGCCCAAGAACCGCTGCACCACCAGGTTAAGGACGTGAGCCACACAGGGCACATGGGTCAATTGTCCCTGTCGGAGGGCGGAGAGGAGGTTGGTGCCATTGTCGCAAACCACCATTCCTGGCTTAAGCTGGCGTGGCGTCAACCACCTCTCGGCCTGGCCCTGCAGAGCAGACAGGACCTCTGCCCCAGTGTGGCTTCTGTCCCCCAAACACACCAGCGCAAGCACGGCATGGCATCTTTTTGCCTGCGTACTTGCGTAGCCCCTTGAACGGCTACGGAGCACCGCTGGTTCAGAGGACAAACCACAGGAAGAGGCCATGGAGGAAGAAGAAGAGGAGGGGGTGGAGGAGAGAGGTGTGTCACAACCAGTAGTAGCATTTTGGAGGCGTGGCGGTGGAACAACCTCCAACACTACTGCACCTTGTCCTGCATCCTTCCCAGCTGCCAAAAGAGTGACCCAATGGGCCGTGAAAGAAAGGTAACGTCCCTGTCCATGCCTGCTGGACCATGAGTCAGCGGTAATATGCACCTTACCGCTGACCGCCCTGTCCAGCGAGGCCAAGACATTGCCTTCCACATGCCGGTAGAGAGCCGGAATAGCCTTCCGTGAGAAAAAGTGGCGTTTGGGAACCTGCCACTGAGGAACCGCACATTGCACAAACTCACGGAAGGGGGCCGAGTCTACCAACTGAAAAGGCAGCAGTTGAAGCGCTAGCAATTTAGCCAAGCTAGCATTCAACCGCTGGGCATGTGGATGGCTGGGAGTGAACTTCTTTCGGCGGTCCAGCAGCTGGGGCAGGGAAATTTGCCTGCTAGAATCGGACGTCGGTGTACTGCTAGCAGAGTGGCCGCAAGTACTTGGCTGTGACACACCTAATTCTACACCTTCATTCCTCTCAGTGCATGTTTCAGAGAGGACTGAAGTTATAGTGGGGTTGGAGATCCCAGCTGATGCGGTGCAAGGAGAGGTCCGCTTTGTTCTTTGGTGTGGGTCTTTGAGGTAGGCTTGCCAACGAGCTGCATGGCAGGTCAACATATGTCTGGTCAGGCATGTGGTACCCAAGCGGCTGATGTTTTGGCCACGCGATATACGCTTGAGACATATGTTGCAAACAGCAGCTGTGCGATCTGATGCACTAGCCTCAAAAAAGGCCCACACCAAAGAACTTTTTGAATGACGGGCAGAGGCAGCGCCCTGCACAGGCGGAGCTCTGCGGTGTGATTCCGTCGGTGTACTGCCCTTACGCTGGCCACCAAAGGGCATCCTGCCTCGTTGGAGATGTGCCTCCTCCTCATCCTCCTCCTCCTCCTCTCTCCTATTAGGCACCCACGTGGAGTCAGTGACCTCATCATCCCCTCCCTCCTCATCACTGGAGCCAATCTGGCAGTATGCTGCAGCTGCTGGAACATGACTGCCAGATTGGTGTCCTTCTTGAGCATCCCCTCTGTCTGCTCTCACGCTACTGCCTTCCTGTAGCTGGGTTTCATCATCAGACCCTTCGAAACGCTGGGCATCCTCCTGGAGCATGTACCCAACACTGTGCTCAAACAGTTCGGGGGACTCCTCAGGAGGAGGACATGGTGGGTCTAGGGAAGGAGTGACTGATGATGAGTCTGACATTGATACCAGGGAAAAGGACGCTTTGCCAGCTGCTTTGCCAGTACCCTGAGCCTGGGTGAGAGAGGATGAGGAGGAGGAGGAGGGCTTGGTCATCCACTCTACCAAGTCTTCGGCATGATGTGGCTCAACATGTCCAGCTGCCGAAAAGAAGGACAAGCGTGTCCCATGGCCATGTGCTGATGACAATGCACCGTGTCCACGACCAGCACTGTTGTCCCCAGACACAGAGCCTGCTTGCCCTCTTTTATTGCCTCCTGACTGTCTGCCTCTCCTTGTTTGCCTTCCAGACATTCTAATAGATGGCCTGCAGGGAGATGGGAAAAAAGCAATAAGGGCTACCTTCAGGTGTCCTTCTCTGTCCCTTTACTTAAGGATTTCTAAATATGGTTGAGGATGATTGCTTTTGCACAGAATAGCACAACGACAATTTCCCTGACTGTCCAAAAAACAAGGATTTCAAAGATGGTTGATGAGGAATGCTTTAGCACAATATAGCACAAGGAGAATTTCCCTCACTGTCCTTCCCTGTCCCTAGAAACAAGGATTTGTACAGTAAAACACACTGACACTCTCCCTACCTATAGTTTTCTGTCCCTAGAAAAAATGTTTTTTAAAGCACACTATAGCACAAGGAGAATTTCCCTCACTGTCCTTCCCTGTCCCTAGAAGCAAGGATTCGTACAGTAAAACACACTGACACTCTCCCTACCTATAGTTTTCTGTCCCTAGAAAAAATGTTTTTTTAAAGCACACTATAGCACAAGGAGAATTTCCCTCACTGTCCTTCCCTGTCCCTAGAAACAAGGATTCGTACAGTAAAACACACTGACACTCTCCCTACCTATAGTTTTCTGTCCCTAGAAAAAATGTTTTTTTAAAGCACACTATAGCACAAGGAGAATTTCCCTCACTGTCCTTCCCTGTCCCTAGAAACAAGGATTCGTACAGTAAAACACACTGACACTCTCCCTACCTATAGTTTTCTGTCCCTAGAAAAAATGTTTTTTTAAAGCACACTATAGCACAAGGAGAATTTCCCTCACTGTCCTTCCCTGTCCCTAGAAACAAGGATTCGTACAGTAAAACACACTGACACTCTCCCTACCTATAGTTTTCTGTCCCTAGAATTTTTTTTTTTTAAAGCACACTATAGCACAAGGAGAATTTCCCTCACTGTCCTTCCCTGTCCCTAGAAACAAGGATTCGTACAGTAAAACACACTGACACTCTCCCTACCTATAGTTTTCTGTCCCTAGAAAAAATGTTTTTTTAAAGCACACTATAGCACAAGGAGAATTTCCCTCACTGTCCTTCCCTGTCCCTAGAAACAAGGATTCGTACAGTAAAACACACTGACACTCTCCCTACCTATAGTTTTCTGTCCCTAGAAAAAATGTTTTTTAAAGCACACTATAGCACAAGGAGAATTTCCCTCACTGTCCTTCCCTGTCCCTAGAAACAAGGATCCGTACAGTAAAATACACTGACACTCTCCCTACCTATAGTTTTCTGTCCCTAGAAAAAATGTTTTTTTAAAGCACACTATAGCACAAGGAGAATTCCCTCACTGTCCTTCCCTGTCCCTAGAAACAAGGATTCGCACAGTAAAACACACTGACACTCTCCCTACCTATAGTTTTCTGTCCCTAGAAAAAATGTTTTTTTAAAGCACACTATAGCACAAGGAGAATTCCCTCACTGTCCTTCCCTGTCCCTAGAAACAAGGATTCGCACAGTAAAACACACTGACACTCTCCCTACCTATAGTTTTCTGTCCCTAGAAAAAATGTTTTTTTTTAAAGCACACTATAGCACAAGGAGAATTTCCCTAACTGTCCTTCCCTGTCCCTAGAAACAAGGATTCGTACAGTAAAACACACTGACACTCTCCCTACCTATAGTTTTCTGTCCCTAGAAAAAATGTTTTTTTAAAGCACACTATAGCACAAGGAGAATTTCCCTCACTGTCCTTCCCTGTCCCTAGAAACAAGGATTCGTACAGTAAAACACACTGACACTCTCCCTACCTATAGTTTTCTGTCCCTAGAAAAAATGTTTTTTTAAAGCACACTATAGCACAAGGAGAATTTCCCTCACTGTCCTTCCCTGTCCCTAGAAACAAGGATTCGTACAGTAAAACACACTGACACTCTCCCTACCTATAGTTTTCTGTCCCTAGAAAAAATGTTTTTTTAAAGCACACTATAGCACAAGGAGAATTTCCCTCACTGTCCTTCCCTGTCCCTAGAAACAAGGATTCGTACAGTAAAACACACTGACACTCTCCCTACCTATAGTTTTCTGTCCCTAGAAAAAATGTTTTTTAAAGCACACTATAGCACAAGGAGAATTTCCCTCACTGTCCTTCCCTGTCCCTAGAAACAAGGATTCGTACAGTAAAACACACTGACACTCTCCCTACCTATAGTTTTCTGTCCCTAGAAAAAATGTTTTTTTAAAGCACACTATAGCACAAGGAGAATTCCCTCACTGTCCTTCCCTGTCCCTAGAAACAAGGATTCGCACAGTAAAACACACTGACACTCTCCCTACCTATAGTTTTCTGTCCCTAGAAAAAATGTTTTTTTAAAGCACACTATAGCACAAGGAGAATTTCCCTCACTGTCCTTCCCTGTCCCTAGAAACAAGGATTCGTACAGTAAAACACACTGACACTCTCCCTACCTATAGTTTTCTGTCCCTAGAAAAAATGTTTTTTTAAAGCACACTATAGCACAAGGAGAATTCCCTCACTGTCCTTCCCTGTCCCTAGAAACAAGGATTCGCACAGTAAAACACACTGACACTCTCCCTACCTATAGTTTTCTGTCCCTAGAAAAAATGTTTTTTTAAAGCACACTATAGCACAAGGAGAATTTCCCTCACTGTCCTTCCCTGTCCCTAGAAACAAGGATTTGTACAGTAAAACACACTGACACTCTCCCTACCTATAGATTTCTGTCCCTAGAAAAAATGTTTTTTTAAAGCACACTATAGCACAAGGAGAATTCCCTCACTGTCCTTCCCTGTCCCTAGAAACAAGGATTCGCACAGTAAAACACACTGACACTCTCCCTACCTATAGTTTTCTGTCCCTAGAAAAAATGTTTTTTTAAAGCACACTATAGCACAAAGAGAATTTCCCTCACTGTCCTTCCCTGTCCCTAGAAACAAGGATTCGTACAGTAAAACACACTGACACTCTCCCTACCTATAGTTTTCTGTCCCTAGAAAAAATGTTTTTTTAAAGCACACTATAGCACAAGGAGAATTTCCCTCACTGTCCTTCCCTGTCCCTAGAAACAAGGATTCGTACAGTAAAACACACTGACACTCTCCCTACCTATAGTTTTCTGTCCCTAGAAAAAATGTTTTTTTAAAGCACACTATAGCACAAGGAGAATTTCCCTCACTGTCCTTCCCTGTCCCTAGAAACAAGGATTCGTACAGTAAAACACACTGACACTCTCCCTACCTATAGTTTTCTGTCCCTAGAAAAAATGTTTTTTTAAAGCACACTATAGCACAAAGAGAATTTCCCTCACTGTCCTTCCCTGTCCCTAGAAACAAGGATTCGTACAGTAAAACACACTGACACTCTCCCTACCTATAGTTTTCTGTCCCTAGAAAAAATGTTTTTTTAAAGCACACTATAGCACAAGGAGAATTTCCCTCACTGTCCTTCCCTGTCTCTAGAAACAAGGATTCGTACAGTAAAACACACTGACACTCTCCCTACCTATAGTTTTCTGTCCCTAGAAAAAATGTTTTTTTAAAGTACACTATAGGACAAGGAGAATTTCCCTCACTGTCCTTCCCTGTCCCTAGAAACAAGGATTCGTACAGTAAAACACACTGACACTCTCCCTACCTATCCTTCTCTTTCCCTAAACTAAAGGAATCCAGGTTAAGCAAGAAAAAATAAATGTCACTGTCCCTGCCTATGTTTCTCTTTCCCTGCTCCGGAACACACTACACTAGGCCGCCGTGCTGGCGGCCTTTTATAGTGTGGGGCGTGTACTAAACACCCTCAGCAATAATTGGCCACAGGCATCCTGCCTGTGGCCAATCATTGCTCTCCTCGCTGCCGGCGCTGTGATTGGCCAAGCATGCGGGGTCACAGTGCATGCTTGGCCAATCACAGCGCCTGGATGACACTGCGATGGCGTAGTGCATTGTGGGCCGTTCGCGTCACTCGAATTAGGCGTGAACGGCCCAAATCGTTCGATCTTCGTCGAACGATCGAACAGCCGATGTTCGAGTCGAACGTATGTTCGACTCGAACACCGAGCTCATCCCTACTCCCCAACAGCAACCTAGTGGAGGGTCTAAAGCAGGGTTTCTCAACTCCAGTCCTCAAGGCACCCCAACAGGTCATGTTTTCAGGCTTTCCATTATTTTGCACAGGTGATTTGATCAGTTTCACTGCCTTAGTAATTCCCACAGCTGTTTCATCTGAGGGAAAGCCTGAAAACATGACCTGTTGGGGTGCCTTGAGGACCGGAGTTGAGAAACACTGGTCTAAAGCTTGCCAAAGTGGAATTTTATTGTAACTGATTCAATGATTCTTTTTTTTATTTATTTTTTATTATTGTTCAGTCTTTTTTAACATTCATTTTAAATAGTAACATTATTCTTTATGTAGCGGGTACTTGAATTTAGGGGGAGCATCTGGGTGGTAGTGTAACCCAGATGCCTTGATTGTTAGGAAATTCAAGGTTCCCTTTGTGAGTCTTGGAGGACTCTGGTGGTGTGAAGTTCCCGCCTGCTTATAGGTGACGTTGTTGCCTTGGACCGGGGTTGGGCTCGCACCGCAAGACTGTACCCTTTTGTCCTCCCCTGGAGCTGGCACAGCGGGGCGGGGAACCCGCTGTGGCGTGAAGGGAGAGGTCATAAAAGGGGCAGACGCCCTGATCACGGAGTGAGAGTCCGAAGTCAGAAGATGCGGCCGCACCCAGGCACCTTCAGCTTGGGTGCTGGCGTTCCGGAGTTCCAGGCCTAGGTGCCCTTGACCTAGCCGGAGCGGAGATTGAGTCCATCTCAGGCACCTTTAGCCTGGGGTGAGGTACTATGGCGGATGCCTGGGGCTCAGTACCTTCGACTGAGTACCCCGAGGGTGGAGGAATCCAAGGGGGCCCTAACTCCTTGGGTGCCCGTGTCTGAGTTTGTGAAGTTTGGTGTGCAGTAACTTCTCTGAAGAGTCCGGCGCAGCATCGCTGGTGAAAGAGAGGCCTCCACTTCTCTCTTGGACGGATTTCTTCCTCTGACAGGGGCAGAGTGAGTGAAGGTAATTCACGTTCTACATCACCTAGTCAGTGGCAGTGACTATTCACCACTGGTGACAGCACAGTGGTCAGCAGCAGAAGGGAAATGATTGTGCCTCGATCTGTCCCCATTTTCCAAAGTAAAGAAACTGTTTTATTGCTTGGCAAGAAGAATAAAACTGAGTTGGACCTATTCACTGTGTGGAACTCTGGTTACTAGGAGCAAAGGAGTCAGGGACGAAGTACTGGACTTGACTCTAGGACACCTACACAAAACCCAATTTGCTGGCCTTCACCTCTTAGTTATGGAGGACATGGGCCGTGGCGTGTCTTATCCCTCTCTCCCAGGTACCCCTAGACAACAGCCATATAACCGATAAAGAAAGAGAGAGGGGTTGAGAGCCCCGCTACACATGGGGGCATCGTATCCGGGATGTGTATGGTGTCTGAATTCGAACTTTGCTGCCCGGAGGAGTTCCGAGTAGGTCGGCCATATTGGCCAACGCGCCACGAGGCAACCCACAGCTGCGTAGTTCGTGGGCGGGGAAAGGGAAAAGCCCACGAACAAGTGCAGAAGGTGGGAGGAGTCTGGCCATGTGGACGTACGCACGTGGAGATTCTGGCACAGGTGGGTCAGTACGCAATGGAGCAGCAAAGAGAGAGGATGGCTTCAAACGCTCCGTGGATTTCAGTTCCTTCCTTCACGGATATGACTTCTCTGGCTGCTCCGATTATGGATACGGGGATAAGACTAAGGCCCCGGGGGCGATTGGCTCTGTACACCTGCAGAGACATGGAGGCCCTCGGTGTGATCTGTCCCGGCTGTTCGGAACTGGTGGTTCAGCTGAAGCCGTTCGGGCGCTGTGAGGTCTGTAAAGAATTTCTCTTCGAGGTGGAACCATCCACAGAAAAGCCTTGCGCTTTCCACCTCAATTACCTCACAGGGACTGCCACTCCGGAAGGAGAGATCAATGCTGGTGCGCTCCCCATGCACACTGATCCGGGCGAAGTGACTGCCCAAGCGGAGATGAAAAGAGAAAAATCCGAGGATGCTGCCTCGGTCACCAGCAGCTCCCTGCTCCGGCCACCGAAGAGGAAAGTCGGCCTAGTGATGGCCTCGTGTGGTCGTGGAAGAGCTTCGCCCCACTGCTTGCCTGGCCTGGTTGGATCCGGTAGAAAAAGTCCTGGACATCCCTGTTCTTCTAAAGGCCCAGGTGAGCCAGGAGTTGGGACTGTCTGCGTGGTTACAAGTGGCGGAAGCCCACAGTCAGTAGAGGCTGTCAAGGGGGATAGTTCCGTGACTGGGAATTATCTGCCCGATGAATGCTACGACACCTCTGACCTGGATTCATTGTCTGACAATGGCGATGATGGGGAGATAGACGAAATCTTCCATCAGAAGGGATGGGACAAGATGAAGCTACCCTCGTCCTGTGTCACAAGGAACCTGCCCATGTCTACTGGAGATAGTACACCCCGGGTGGAGGCCTCGTGCCCAGGGAAGAAGCTGGTCCTCTGTCTGAAGTTCCCCTTCTGGATTTAACATCCATTTTACCCGTTCCTGTTGCGGGAGCGTAACGTCAATCACTGCGGGCTCCTAGGCCCAGATCTACCGAGGTGGTGAACGCACCTCGCCACCCAGAAGCGATTGTTCCACCTGGAAAAGGAGACCGAGCCACTATGCCACCTTTGTCAAGACTGCAGCGTCTCTTTGGCCAGAAGGTTGCTCAGGAATATGGGTGGGAATACCCGTATCTGCCTCGGGAACTGCTCTACGAGGTGGAAGTTTTTCGGCAACGATGGTATGATACCTTTGTGTGGGACAAACTTAAAGTACAGCAAGCACGGCGGTACCTTTCCTGTTCACCAACAGTCACCAAGAAGTTCCAGGACTGTAAAGCTAAGTGGATCCTGGGAAGACACATTCATGCGGACAAAGTGGTGATTTGCCGTAAGGAAGGAAAAAGTGTTGAGTACCATGTGGAGGCTTTTGATGACTGACTGAAGCCTGTGTCGTTGCCTCATCCAAGGTTTTACCTGTAAAAGGAAAAAAAAGGGAAAGAGACTCCCGTGAGCTTTTCTTGTCCATTCATGGCTGAACTTTCCGGAGTGCCTTTTGCCAGAACACAGGGACTGTGCCCTAGTTTTTTTGTGTAGCGGGTATGTACTTTCCCGGGTGTAAATTTAACTGGCAGAGACACCAGTGATGTGTAATTCCCTGCAGCCCAGCAGGTGGCGCTGTCGCCATGGGCTGGGGGTTGAGCCATTGCTGTGTGCCGGGCCTCCTTTTTGTCCTCCCTCGGCAGCGGTATGGTGGGGCGGGGAACCCGCCGTGCTTGCTGGGAGAGGGTATAAAGGGGCCGGCCATCTTTGTCACGGGGTCGAGTCCCAGGCACCTTCAGCCTGTGGGCGGTGGTTCGTGTCGGTCCTCTAGGCGGCCTAGGCCTAGAGGACAGTCGGAGGTCGTGTTCCATTCCAGGCACCTCCAGCCTGGGGTGAGGTACTCGGATGGAGGTCTGGAGCTCAGTGCCCAACACTGAGTTCCGCGAGGGAAGGAGGTCCTAGGGAACCCAGGGATTGGGAACCCGAATCCGGAAGGCGTAATGGACCGGGGGGAGCTCCTCACTTGAAGACCGGGTGCAGCAGATTGCCAGTGACAGGTGAGCCTCCCACCGGAGACCACCTGAAAGGAAATTCCCCCTCGCTCGGAGACCGCAACCCACTTTCAGGGAGGAAAGTGGAGAACCAATTGTGTCTGGGCCTACTCGCATCCACACCTCCTTTTCTGTTCTGTTTTCTAAGGGAGTCTAACTGATTATGCTGTTCACTCAAGAGGAATAAAGGAGTGTTGGACTTTAATGGTGTGGGGCTCTTTTCTGGTGGACATTGTTCAAGGTAATCTCACGTGGAGGTCTTAGGTGCACAACACTGACCCGAAGGTATAGAAAGAACTTTGCTTACACTGCACGGACATCATGTGGTGAAGGTCAGGCCTGGTGTCCCCGCTCTCTCCCCTCTGAGGTACCCCTAGACAAGAAGAGAAACAAGCTGGTGCAAAGAGGGGAGTGCTACATTTGTATTTGGGCAGTTCTACTCTTTGGAGAAATGGGAGCTGTTTTTGTTTTGTTCTCCCTCCTTCTCCTTGCACTCAAGAGAAATCAGTGACTCTGGGTTTAGTTAGTGTAGGGTCACAGAAAAATGATCAAGAGAAAGAAAAAAAAAAGTTCATCTGGAAGTGATGAGTGTCTTGACCGCGGCACTGTCACCAGGTGGCAGTGTTGCGCAACGATTGTTTTTTTTTTTTTACATTATGCAGCACTCATTGGAGTGAATGGGTTTCTTCTCGGATAGACTCATTCATTCCAAGCAAACACACATATGTTGTTAGGGTGTATGTTTCTTTTCTTTCCCTCTGCAGGAGACTCGTCTATCAAGACTGCTGAGAATGGGTGGTCCTTAGATAGCCAGGGGGAGGAAGGAATGTAAATGTGTGAGATATTTACAGTGCTTTATTGAAAAGTTTTATAGTTATATTGTTTTAAGTTTTCTTTTTCCCATTCAGGTCTTTGCACAATTCAGGGCTAAAATGTGTAGTTTGTTTCTGGGATGAGCTTATGTCACCACCCTTGTGAGGTATGGGTTTATACCAGACACTGGGGACCAGTGTCAAATCACCAGGGGGAGAGTGTAGCGGGTACTTGAATTTAGGGGGAGCATCTGGGTGGTAGTGTAACCCAGATGCCTTGATTGTTAGGAAATTCAAGGTTCCCTTTGGGAGTCTTGGAGGACTCTGGTGGTGTGAAATTCCTGCCAGCCTATAGGTGGCGTTGTTACCTTGGACAGGGGTTGGGCTTGCACCGCAAGACTGTACCTTTTTGTCCTCCCCTGGAGCTGGTACAGCGGGGCGGGGAACCCACTGTGGCGCGAAGGGAGAGGTCATAAAAAGGGCAGACGCCCTGATCACGGGGTGAGAGTCCGGAGTCAGAAGATGCGGCCGCACCCAGGCACCTTCAGCTTGGGTGCTGGCGTTCCGGTGTTCCAGGCCTAGGTGCCCTTGACCTAGCCGGAGCGGAGATGGAGTCCATCTCAGGCACCTTTAGCCTGGGGTGAGGTACTAGGGCGGATGCCTGGGGCTCAGTACCTTCGACTGAGATCCACGAGGGTGGAGGAATCCGAGGGGGCCCTAACTCCTTGGGTGCCCGTGTCTGAATTCGTGAGGATTGGTGTGCAGTAACTTCTCTGAAGAGTCTGGCGCAGCATCGCTGGTGACAGAGAGGCCTCCACTTCTCCCTTGGACGGATTTCTTCCTCTGACAGGGGCAGAGTGAGCGAAGGTAATTCACGTTCTACATCACCTAGTCAGTGGCAGTGACTATTCACCACTGGTGACAGCACAGTCGGCAGCAGCAGAAGGGAAAGGATTGTGCCTCGATCTGTCCCCATTTTCCAAAGTAAAGAAACTGTTTTATTGCTTGGCAAGAAGAATAAAACTGAGTTGGACCTATTCACTGTGTGGAACTCTGGTTACTAGGAGCAAAGGAGTCAGGGACGAAGTACTGGACTTGACTCTAGGACACCTACACAAAACCCAATTTGCTGGCCTTCACCTCTTAGTTATGGAGGACATGGGCCGTGGCGTGTCTTATCCCTCTCTCCCAGGTACCCCTAGACAACAGCCATATAACCGATAAAGAAAGAGAGAGGGGTTGAGAGCCCCGCTACATTTACATTCTTTCTCCACCCAGGGATGGAAAGATAATGAAGACCCAACAAATATAGAATTTCTAGAACTAATAGGTATTCCAAGACTTCCTGTGGATTGCTCCATCTGCAAATTAGCTAAGTGCTGAAGAAATGTGACAAAAGACATCAAGACACAAACAACGGAATTGAAGCTGCAATATTTGCGCCCTAAGTTACCTGCAAATCTTCTTTTTTGCTGGTGATCGCTGGTCCACCCCGGAGTTTGTCTTGTCTCTGGACTCTCACTTTTTATTATCTGATATTCCTGATGTTACAGATTAAAGTATAATTTGCTGAACCCCAATGTGAGGGTGTGTGTACAACCATCAACCGCCACCACTGACCACCCCCACTGACCGCCGCCCCTGACCACCACTACTGACCGCCATGCTGGATGAAAAAGATGTCAAATTGTGTTCATTTTAAAAAGTTTAACTTAAAGCGGAGTTCCAAGGCAAAAATGTAACTCCGTTTGAAACAAACCCCCCCCCCCCCCCCCTCGTTTTTGATATTTAATTTTTTTCATACCTTTTTGTCCCAGAAGAGGACGGGACCATTCAGAAAGCGCTGCGTGTCTCGCGCATGCGCAGTAGGAAAAAGGCTGCCAGAGGGCTGCGCTGACTTGACCTTACAGTCCTGGTCACAAGTTACATTTACATTGCTTTAAAAAATGATCCCCTGTTTCACTTTCTTGGTGCTTCTAATTGTCTCCAAATCCTCCATCCAATGCAGCATTTGAGAGGCTTTTATTCAGCTTTAGCTTTGCTTTGTTTTGGAGGTATTACAAATATGAGATATCTCAGGATACATTGGGCAGAGCTGGGGGGTTACTACTGACCTGGGGATCAGCAGAGCTGGGGGGCTTACTACTATGTTTGACATGATTCGGCAAGTTTACGGCGATCCTGCAATGAGTTGTTTGAGGTGTTTTGAGTCGCACGTGTAATTGTTCTCCGACAATCATCATGCACAAGTTGCCGAACAGTTTAGACATTTTCTGGGGTTGAGCTTGTTGAAGGTCCTCCTGATCTCTTGCCGTCTTCCAGTGATGTTATTCCGCTCTTGAAGCACGCCTGCCACTTAAAACACCTTGAACGACTCATTGCAACATCGCCGCAAACTTGTCGAATCATGTCAAATTTCTCTACGGCAGATTTGCCCAGTCTCACGCAGGATCTCACGTTTGCTCTTTGTTCTAACTTGCTCTAACTTGCTGTCCATGATGAAATAGCAGAAGTGGTAACCTACGTGGTCAGAAAAGCAACAGTTGCACAGCTCCCGATGCACACAGGACGATGTCTTTCGGCACACTGACCTATGAAGGTCAGTGATCTCTGTGACTGTGCCTGCAGCCTTGTGCTGCCATCTGTTTGCGTGTTACGAAACGTTTTGATACCACCTCGTACATATCCCAGCCTCAGCAAGATTTGTCATATTTATAATATCCCCAAACTGTACAGCCCCTGGCACTTTTTAACATTCATTGTTTTGATGAAGACAAATTTTAACAGAGGATCTGCCATGCTCACCCCCACACTTCCACCGCCCATCCGAAGCGAAAGAGAGATACCGCTCCAGGTGGGTGCAATCCGGCAATCAATGTCTTCTCGGATACCAAGGGTGCAGGCAATGCATGTAGCAAGAAATAGGATGAATATGTGGACAGCCACACTCCAAAAAAAACCTTAAGGTAGCCTTTATTTAAAAATTGCAAAGCACTACAAGTCACAGCAGACAAAAAGGGGGTACAACTGACATGTTTCGCACTGGGAACTAGTGCTTAGTCATAGCTGAATGAGCAGCTATGACTAAGCACTAGTTCCCAGTGCGAAACATGTCAGTTGTACCCCCTTTTTGTCTGCTGTGACTTGTAGTGCTTTGCAATTTTTAAATAAAGGCTACCTTAACGTTTTTTTTTGGAGTGCGGCTGTCCACATATTCATCCTATTTCTCGCCCATCCGAAGCCCTGAAAATTTGATTTTACCCCAAAATCCCTGTTTATATTTGTCATCTCTGTGACACTAATGTGGTCTGAGACCCACCCCCCAACTGTGAATTTTGAGGTCATATTGAATGCAGTGCCATTCTCATTTTCTCCAAAATTCACAAGTCAGCGACAAAAACAGGATCTCCATATTATTTTCTTACACTGATTTTCTTTTCTTAGAGTCTTTATGCCCAGGGGAGTAAAGGGGGGTGGTGAGAAGGACCAGTCTATCACATGACCATTGTGATTGGCTGTCACAGTGCTCACTTGGTCTAGAGCTGGCTCACAATCATTAGTAGAGACAAATAGCTGTCCTTGATAGCTGGATCACTGTGCTGGAAGCACGCACAGAAAGCTCTGCTGTCGATGAATGAATTTTTGTGAGATGTGGGCATTGAAGCCCCCCCCCCCCCCCCCATTTGCCACCTCACAAATACATTACGAGGGTCGCAAGAGGTTAAAACACTATTTACAAACTGTTAGGATGAATCTATGAATGTTCTAATCAAAAATTAAATAATTAAACTGTTACATTCCTCTCTGGGCGTGGCCGTGGGTGAGTGCGATTATGGCAGGATCACCTGGGAGTATTTTGAAGAAAGCTGCAGATTTTTATTTTGTATTGATAACATTGTAAAGCTTTTACTGCTTGGATTTACATCTACTGGGTTTTTTACCCAACACATCATTGCCGCACCACCTCTGGCACCCCAGTCAGCATTGCCAAGAGCAGAAACAGCCACAATAGCTTACAGTATTTGCAATTTCCCGCCCAGTCCTGGTGTCCTTGTAACAGGGTCACCAGGACTGGGTGGGAAATTGCAAATCAGGGGGGTGGGAAGGACCAGCTGATCAGGTGAACACAGAGATTGGCTGTCACAGTGGTCGCATGAACAAGAGGCGGTCCCACCAGATCCTGATCATTAGTAGAGACTGAAAGCTGTCCTTTACAGCTCAGCCACTGTGCTAGGAGTGCACACATACATCCATTGATGGATATGTGTGGCATGTAAGTGTTAAAGCCCAACCTCTTTACTGCCATCCATATGCATTATGTAGGCAGCAAGAGGTTAAACACTTTTTTTAAATCGTTAGCATGAATCCATGAATGCTGTAATCAGAAATGTAATACAGTATCTATAACCTCTTTAAACGAAGTATTGTAAACTCTGTTACATTCCTGTCTGGATGTGGCAACAAGTGATACAAATGTTTATTTTAAAAGTTCAGAATTGCAACAGATGCTGTGCAGAGTGCCTCTTTAGGATAAAACACATGGTACTGGCTGCAGTGTGTGTAAATGGTTAACTGCTTGGTTGGCCTACCCCAGGAGCAATCAACCTCAGTCTACTGGTGCTTAGACTAGTCCCAGAGCTTTCATGTCATATATGAGGCTAACCTACAGAAAGAACATCCACCAAACTAATTTAGGTAGGCGAATGTGTAGATCAATGTTCTCTACTTTAGGATTAACTTGAACTTTGTTATTTAGAACAATAATTTTTGTCAAAACGAGGTCATGGCCGATGGTAACTTGTAAGGGGGTGTTGGCATCATTCCAAGTTTGTCCACTATATGGCGCCCTCCCCATTAGTAAATAGTAGGTTACATTAGAGAGTGGGAAGAGTTTGGGAAGAGAGTCAAGAGGACAGATGTGGGTCGCCGAACATGGCCCCCTTGGGACTTGGCGGGGCCCTTTCTTCACAGATGTACTGCTTTGCTCCCAGTGATTGGTATTTCACCAACTGGGGATTACCTGGAGAGGTTCTGGTTTCCTGACCAGGAGGGAGTTAAGGATAGGACATACCCAACCCGAGAAAGTGCAGATGACTGTTACCTAAGTTAAATGCCTTCAGGTTGTGAAAGGAGAGCAATAAAAATCTATTGGACTCGCCTCTTCTTACTACTAATGGCCTATTCTTGGAACTGGTAGATGACTCAGCTGGGAAGGATGCAGGGTGAAGTGTTGGGTGTGGTGGTGTACACGACATGCTGGTGAATATGTGCTACTTGTCTCCTTCTAGGAACAGGGACTTACCCCAACATGAAATCAGGCCCAGAGGCCTGTTAGTGGATTGAAACATTATTCCCACGTTCTGATGGCCTTGTATATCAACTTTCATGGCTAACTGCAGTCATGGCAATCACTGCAAACTTTCCAGGCACAGAGCCTCTTCTGTCTGATTACTGTGCATGCCATGCAATATGATTCACGTTTGGTGGCTTTCTCTGCTCGTATTTACAATACTATATACTATATTATTTTGGTGATGTTAATTGCTTAATTGTCTTAAAGCGGATTTCCACCCAAAAGTGGAACTTCCCCTCGTTGTACTCCTACCCCCCTCCGGTGCCACATTTAGCATCTTTTGAGTGGGAGGGGGGGGGGGGACAGGATACCTGTCTTTCACAGGTATCCTGTTCCCACTTCCGGGAGCCTCAGCCGCGGGTATTGACGTCACCGCCCGGGCTCCCTCCTCCTCCTTCCCTGGCCACCGGGCCACTAGGAGATAGGAGCGCATGCGCAGTAGGGTTCCTGGCATGAAGTCGTAAGGCTTCACTGCCGGGTTCTCTTACTCACAATGGAGACGGCATGCACCCGACAGTTGATGGAAACATCAGCTGAGGTGCTGACATCGCTGGACTCCAGGACAGGTAAGTGTCCGATTTGTAAAAGCCAGCAGCTGCAGTATGTGCAGCTGCTGGCTTTTAATTTTTGCAGAGGTGGGCGGACCTTCGCTTGAATTTCATCAATGATTCAGAGAAAGGAATGAGAGTTCTGGGTGGGGGTAGATGGGTATAAGTCTGGTCTCATGAGCTGCCAATGACAAAAGAGAATCTCCACAAGACAAAGGTACAGCAAAGGAAAAGATGGGAATGTTGATGGTGATTGGGGCAGTAGTATGTCTATTGATGGTGGAGGCTTATAAACCATTATGGCTGCAGATGGCAACAGATAAACCACCACAGATGAAGCTGGTGACTGATAATCCACCACAGCCAGTGATAGTGATGAAAAAGACACTACAGCTGACAAAGGTGAAGGCTATAACACTACAGCTGAAGACGGTGATGGATAAATGAGTGCAACTGAAGATGGTGACAGATGAACCAGCGAACCCCATGAAACCAAAACTGTTGAAGACGATGAAGAATGAACCACCATAGCTGAACACAGTGAAAAATAAACAGCAGCTGAAAGGGGTGAAAGATAAACCACCACAGTCAATGGTGGTTACCTACAAGCCACCAAAGCTAAAGACTAGGGATGAGCTTCGAGTTCGAGTCGAACTCATGTTCGACTCGAACATTGCCTGTTCGCCCGTTCGCCGAACAGCGAACAAATTGCGGTGTTCGCGGAAAATTCGAAAAGTCTATGGGAGAAATCTAAAGTGCTAATTATAAAGGCTTATATGCAAGTTATTGTCATAAAAAGTGTTTGGGGACCCGGGTCCTGCCCCAGGGGACATGTATCAATGCAAAAAAAAGTTTTAAAAACTGCAGTTTTTTCGGGAGCAGTGATTTTAATAATGCTTAAAATGAAAAAATTAAAGTGAAATATTCCTTTTAAATTTCATACCTGGGGGGTGTGTATGATTTGCATGTAAAGTGGCGCATGTTTCCCGTGCTTAGAACTGTCCCTGCATAAAATGTACGGTAATTTTTGAGGGAAAAAAAGTCATTTAAAACTGACTCGCGGCTATTAATGAATTGTCGGCTCCCGGCAATACATAGAAAAGTCATTGATAAAAATAAATAAAAAGTGTGGGGGTCCCCCAGAATTCAATTACCAGGCCCTTCAGGTCTGGTATAGATATTAAGGGGAACCCCGCTGCAAATTTTAAAAAAAATGCGTGCGGTTCCCCCAAATATCCATACCAGGCCCTTCAGATCTGGCATGGATTTTAAGGGAAACTCCACCCCAAATTTAAAAAAAAATGGCGTGGAGTCCCCCCAAAAATCCATACCAGACCCTTATCCGAGCACGCAACCTGGCAGGCCGCAGGAAAAGAGGGGGGATGAGAGAGCGCCCCCCCCTCCTGAACCGTACCAGGCCACATGCCCTCAACATGGGGAGGATGTCCCCATGTTGATGGGGACAAGGGCCTCATCCCCACAACCCTTGCCCGGTGGTTGTGGGGGTCTGCGGGCGGGGGGCTTATCGGAATCTGGAAGACCCCTTTAACAAAGGGGACCTCCAGATCCCGGCCCCCCCCTATGTGAATTGGTAAGGGGTACATTGTACCCCTACCTTTTCACAAAGAAAGTGTCAATTTTTTTTTAAAAAAAAACACACCAACACCTTGGAAAAGTCCTTTATTAAAAAAATAAATAAATTTAAAAAAAAACATTCCAGCGGAGAAATCCAGTGTCCCGCGGCGATTCGATGTCCAGCGCTGTCCGTCATTGGCTGAGCCTGAGCGGACCTGATGGGGAACTTCCTCCGCAGTCTATTGCATGTATAGACCCGCCCCTTCTAAAGTTCCCCATCAGGTCCGCTCAGCCGATGACTCGGTGTAAGGCTGAGGACCTTATGCGGAACATGAGAAGGGGCGGGTCTATACATGTATTACACAGTGAGGGAAGTTCCCCATCAGGTCCGCCCCCTCGGTATGTCAGACCGCGCCTACGTCATTGGCCTGAGCGGGGAACTTCCTTCACAGTGTAATTTAAATTTACACAGTGAAGGAAGTTCCCCATCAGGTCCGCTCAGGCCAATGACGTAGGCGGGGTCTGACATACCGAGGGGGCGGACCTGATGGGGAACTTCCCTCACTGTGTAATACATGTATAGACCCGCCCCTTCTCATGTTCCGCATCAGGTCCTCAGCCTTACACCGAGTCATTGGCTGAGCGGACCTGATGGGGAACTTTAGAAGGGGCGGGTAATAGGGGGCGGAGCCGGCAGCCAGAGCGGATGGTGGTGTGAGGAGTGAGCTCTGCCACAACGGATAGAACACCGCGGCTCACAGCAAGCCTGCACGGCTAAAAAGTACACCAACTGCTCGGGGAGACCGAGGGGCACACGCTACCTATCATGTCCAAAAGGAAAGAAAGGGAAAGACCGAAGAAATTGACAGATTTCTTCCCTCCAGTGACCGACCGAGGAATCCAAGATGGCGCCCGCGACGGGAACCGAGCCTCAGCACCCCACGCCAGCTCTGAGGGGAATCCCTCTCCATCCGCGGGTGAGTCCTATCCCCTGGGACATCCACTACCATTCTCCCCTTTTAACAGCCCGGTAAAACAGAAACGGAGGATTGGGGAGGGAGGAGAGGCTCAGAATGAGGCAGGAAATGAGGGAGATCAAATGGAGGAATCCTCCCCACATGGTCAGCAGTTAGATGCTTTCCCCACATCGGGACAACCCATCATAGATACCACTATGAAAGAGATGCTACAGACTTTGCGGGGGGCTCTCCAGCATGATATGGCAGTATTTATGCAGACCACAAAGGCAGATATGTCCGCAGTCAGCAATAGAGTGCAATATGTAGAACAAAAAATGGAGGAATTCACTTTGGCACATAATGAACTAGTGGACGCTCATTTTGATGTTGAAGATGAACTTACAGCTATGCGACTTAAGATGGCGGATCTCGAGGACAGGGCTCGCAGGAACAATATCAAATTCAGAGGGGTCTCTGAAACAATCAAACCTGCGGAGCTCACTGGGTACCTCCAGAAACTTATGCTAGCTGCTCTGCCATCCCTGGGTCCTGCGGATGTCATCATTGACAGAGCCCACAGACTGCCTAAACCATCATTCTTGCCTGACCAAATACCCAGAGACGTCATAGCAAGAATTCACTTCTATCATGTGAAAGACCAGTTGATGCGATTTGCTAGACAACACCCTACTCTTCCTGACCCGTTCGCTGGCATCGCGCTATATGCTGATCTATCGCAAGCCACACTGTCAGCGAGACATAACTTAGTCCTTATTACAAAAATCCTGCGCAATCATAAGATTTTGTACAAGTGGGGCTTCCCGGCCAAATTGCTGCTGGAAATGCATAATGAATCGCATGCTATCTCCTCACTGGAGAAAGGTCTGGAGCTCCTCAAAAAATGGCGACTTCTTCCCATGAATGATGAAGCTGCAATTCCTGATCCCCTCCAAGGCAGAAGCAATTCCCGTCGCCAAAATGCCAGAGGGAAGTAAGCAGTTAAACTACCTATACATGCAACTCTGGTGAAATTCCTACTTGCTTGCCACCTTTCTTAGTCCTACAAGTGCCCGGTGCTCTTGAAGCTATCTACAAAATAAGTGCTGGCTTTTCAAGTATCCGTTGTTCGGCTGAACTGTGAACTTGTTACCCCCCTTCTTCATTTACAGGATGATTCCCGTAACCTGTTTTAATCAGCGAAAGTTTTTTGACTGTCTACTGCTGATTCATATCCTAGTTTGGTTAATTTTTCTTGTCCCTTTTTGTTCTTTACTGTCTGTTGAAGACCATTTGCATCAGATTTTACACATATTCAGAAACAAACTGTACACAGATTCCCTACCAAGGTCTACCACTAGATGGCGGCAGTGCGCTTTCTGTTTTTGGAATGAATCTTAAACTAATGTCACACAATGTGAGAGGATTGAACAGTCCCTATAAACGTAGAGCTCTGTGGAAATCAGCTATGGACATGAAATGCGACATCCTGTGTGCACAAGAGACTCATTTCTCCAGTGACAACCCCCCGAAGTGCACACACAACAAATTCCCACAAGTATTCACCGCAAACGCTGCCTCAAAGAAAAATGGTGTATTAATTGCTATTAGGGACACTGTAACCTTTTCTTTATTACAGACCCATGTTGACCCCCTTGGACGCTTCATCATCTTGGTTGCCGAACTGAATCATACTACCTATACACTGGTAAATCTATATGCACCTAATGCTAAGCAAATTAAATTTATCCGCAAAGTTGTTCAACTTGCTAGAACTATGCAAAAAGGTAACCTGATCATATGCGGGGACTTCAACATGGTTATGAACGGAGAACTTGACTCCTCCTCGGTGGCTCTTAGACAAAGACCCTCTCTTGGCCCTTTTTGCCATGAAGAGAGACTATTTGACCCATGGCGTTGCCTTAGAACCACAGAGAGGGACTATACGTACCACTCCCAAGTGCACAATAGCTACTCTAGAATTGACTTTTTTCTGACTGATATGTATACTTTGCAAAATGTGATAAAAACTGATATCCACATTATCACGTGGTCGGACCATGCACCAGTGACTATTGAGATTGTGGATACCAGTAAGACTTCCCACAAAACTCTGTGGCGCAACAACACGTTTCTTCTGGCGCATCCCCAAATAAGAGTTGAGATAGAGGGGAAACTAAAAGAATATTTCCATTTTAATACTAATGAAGACTGCTCCCCCTCGATAACATGGTGCGCACATAAAGCTTTTATCAGAGGTACTCTTATACAAATAGCTTCCAGGGAGAAGAGAAAAAAATCGCATCGCATGTCAAAACTACATAAGAACATAGCAGAACTAGAAGCCCTACACAAAAATCCCAACACTACTTCCTCTAATACGTTGATTCGCCTTAATCAATACCGGGAAGACTTAAGGCAAGAGCTTAGGAAAGAACATGATGTATTCTTCAAGAGGATGAAATTATCCTTCTACTCCCAAAGTAATAGGGCAAGTAAACTTTTGGCTTCCCAAATTAAAAAGAGACAAGCTAAAGCCAACCTCACGCACATTAAACACCACAAATCCCATACCACATTCCATAATCCTAAGGACATAGCCAACGCATTTAGGGATTACTATGAATCCCTCTACAACCTCGCCAATGACCCACATAACCACCAACCATCGGAGATAGAAATTGACAAATTCCTGCAAGAGGTTCACCTACCCTCCATTGATTTTAACACACTGCAAAACCTGAACTCTCCTATTACTTGCGCGGAAGTTGAGACAGTTATCAAAACCCTTCCCATGCACAAATCACCAGGGGCGGACGGATTTTCCGCGGAATACTATAAAGCATTTACTTCCCTTCTAGCACCCAAACTAGTAGATGTTTTCAACATAGCAGCTTCGTCTGGCTCTTTCCCAAGAGAAATGCTTCAGGCTATCATAGTCACAATACCCAAACCAGGCAAGGATACATCTCACCCCCAAAATTTTAGACCAATCTCACTATTGAATTCAGATCTAAAGATCTACGCCAAGATATTAGCAAATAGACTGAGTGAAGTTACCCCCTCCCTCATTAACCTGGACCAAGTAGGCTTTGTGAAAGGCAGGCAGGCGCCAGATGGCACCAGAAGAATGCTAAATCTTCTGCGCTATGTGGAGCTAAGTAAACAACCTAGCACTTTTTTAGCTTTAGATGCGGAAAAGGCCTTTGATAGGGTACATTGGGGTTACTTATCAAAGACTTTACAAAAATTTGGATTCTCTGGACTGATTCACTCAGCAATCATGTCTCTTTATTCACACCCCACGGCCCAAGTCTATACCTCTAGCATGCTTTCTGATTCCTTTACATTATCTAATGGCACGCGCCAAGGATGCCCTCTCTCTCCAATCATTTTCTCACTAATCATAGAACCTCTAGCGGAAAGTATTAGATCCACCGACACCTTACAAGGTATTAAGATAGGTTCCGAAAGCCACAAAATAGGACTCTTCGCGGACGATATTATCCTGACTATGTCTAATCCAGAATCCTCCATTATAGCGATACAAACACTAATACACAAATTCGGACAGGTCTCCTTCTATAAAATCAACACAACTAAATGCTTTGCCTTGAATATTAATGTCCCTCCAGCTACTAAAAACAAGCTTAAAATATTGTTCCCCTGCAATTGGGACCCTCCCTCTATTACTTACCTTGGTGTGCAGCTGACCTCCTCCTCAGCTAAAACATATGCCTGAAACTACCCTCCTTTGTTAGCTTCCCTGGAAGAAGAACTGAAGCAGATCGGTAAACTCCACCTAACTTGGGTGGGGAGGATAGCTGCATACCAAATGCAAATATTACCTAAATTGTTATATCACTTTAGAACAGTAACCATCCCTATTCCTCAAAAATTCTTCTCCCAATTAGCGCATAGTCTGAAAAAATATATATGGGCGGGGAAAAAACCCAGAATTGCATTATCGCAACTATACAAACCCAAACACCTTGGTGGTCTAGGTCTTCCCAATGCACAACTTTATTACCGAGCAGCAATCCTGGACCATATGCGCTATTGGTTCTCTTGCCAAACAGACAATGAGTGGGCGATCATTGAAAGCGAAGTTACTCCCGGACATAACCTTCCAGCGTTAGCATTAGCTGTCTGTATGCATCATAGAGCGGAAACCCCTCCTTACCCCACAATACAAGCCACTACTGAAGCATGGTCCTTCATGATACACCAGAAGTTCGCAGATACCCCTATGACTAACTTAAACACTAGACTTGTGCACAACGGAAAAATTCGTTCCGTTTCGGTTCGTTTCTTTCCGGTCCTGTTGATTCGTAATCATTCGTAATTTTGCTAGACGGGATTTTTCGTGTTCGGACTCATTCGTATTTTTGCAAGCGACATTTTTCGTTGAATTTTTTGTTGCTTTATAATTCGTACTTTCGGTAGAGTACGTTGTTTTTCGTTGATTCTGGACACAACTCCTACTTTCGTAACTTTTTTTGGGTTCGTACTTTCGGTAGAGTACGTTGTTTTTCGTTGATTCTGAACACAACTCCTACTTTCGTAACTTTTTTTGGGTTCGTTGATTCGTAATTTTCCGTGTCTCTCTCACAACGACGCTGCCTATTATGCCTAATGTGCTTCGAATGGATTTGTACTTTTCTAAATACATTGCGGTTATTTGTAACGATTCGAAATCTCGTATTTTACTTTCGTTTTTTACATGCGGCTATAGCCTCTGCCCCTGTACACCATTTTGAGAGAGAGTTCAGCACGGTGAGGGAGAAGCAGAGAGCAGAGCAGAGTGTTATTGTGCTTCGAATGGATTCGAAATCTCGTATTTTACTTTCGTTTTTTACATGCGGCTATAACCTCCGCCCCTGTACACCATTTTGAGAGGGAGTTCAGCACGGTGTGGGAGAAGCAGAGAGCAGAGCAGAGTGAGTGTTATTGTGCTTCGTATGGATTCGTACATTCGTAACTTTTTCATAACGAATTATGCCGAAGACATTCGGGCATTCGCTATTTGCGGTATAATTTATTTCGGATTCGGTCTTATTCGTAATTGCTTTGTTCGGAAATTCGAATGCTTCCGAATGTCCGAAAGTTGCTAAATTCGGACGAATTTCAATTCGTTACGAAACGAATTGCACAAGCCTATTAAACACCCCGTTAGCAGCCTATGAATACTTAATCCCCAATTTCTCAACTCAATCCTGGAAGAGAAGAGATGAAAACTTTTCTATACATGGAATAGCAGAACAAGAGGGGCTAGACAGATACCAAACGTACCAATTGAAACATTTCATATCCGCCAATATATCTAGACCAATAGAACTGCCTCAAATCTTATGGGACTACTTGATCACCAAACACCAAGGGAAACATAAAGGAATATCCTTGTTCTATAAATATGCTACACCACTATACATCTCTACCAAACTACCAAATATGATTAAATGGGAACTGGAGCTAAGAAACTAATTCTCACTAAAACAATGGTATTTAGCTATACGATATAATCGCAGATCCTCAGCATGTGTAGATCACTGGGAGAATGCTCAAAAAATTCTGCATAGGTGGTACTTAACACCTGTGCACCTTCACAAAATGGACTCGAATATTACTCCACTATGTTGGAGAAATTGTCATGCTACTGGCAACTTACTGCACATACTCTGGAACTGTGGGGTAATAAAGGCTTTCTGGAAAGGAGTGTCCTCCATAATTCAGAAACTCACAGGCACTACCTTTACATTAGATTCTGCGCTAGCACTTCTGAGCATTGGCATTGAACAATTCCCCCTAGTAATGAGAAAAGTAGTTGTACATATACTCTTTGCAGCACGGATCTCCTTGGCAAAGGAGTGGCGCTCCCAGAAACCTCCCACACTTGAGGGCGTAATATCTAGAGTCAATGCTCATTACACAATGGAAAAGCTGCTGGCATACAAAGAAGGAAGGGCTCTGGATTTCCACAAGTTCTGGGAAATTTGGAGAACTTCACAATATGCCTCTCCACATTTGTGACTACTGATCTATGTTTAAACTACATTTTTCTGAATCTTCTTAAACACACCCAGTCATCTAGTGGTAGGAACAAACGATAGGTATAACTAGATTATGAGTTCCTTCAAAACCCCTAAGGTCTCATGAATACTTTCTGGGCAATATATGTGTATTTAACGCTGTGTTCATATCACTGTTATATTCTAAGTATCCAATAACCGCACGTAACAAACCTATTATAGGACTATCTCCAGAGACCCTCATTAAGGTCTTAGGAGGACTACTTTATACTTGAACCTATGCAGAGCCTGCTCACAGTATGTACCCAGTTTGGGGTGACAGGCTATACCTCCTGTTGAGCTAAAGTTCCGTTTTGACTTAAGTAGCCCACAGATTGTCGATCATATCTGTAAGTTTGATGCTTGATACATTCTATGTATATGTTTTGTGATATATATAATGCTGTATCTATTACGTAAGATGTAAGATGTAAAATTCAATAAAAAATCTATGGTTAAAAAAAAAAAAGAAGGGGCGGGTAATAGACTGCGGAGGAAGTTCCCCATCAGGTCCGCTCAGGCTCAGCCAATGACGGACAGTGCTGGACATCGGATCGCCGCGGGACACTGGATTTCATCGCTGGAATGTTTTTTATTTATTTATTTTTTATTTTTTAATAAAGGACTTTTCCAAGGTGTTTGTGTGTTTTTTTTACATTTTTTGACACTTTCTTCGTGAAATGGTAGGGGTACAATGTACCCCTTACCAATTCACATGGGGGGGCGGGATCCGGGGGTCCCCTTTGTTAAAGGGGTCTTCCAGATTCCGATAAGCCCCCCGCCCGCAGACCCCCACAACCACCGGGCAAGGGTTGTGGGGATGAGGCCCTTGTCCCCATCAACATGGGGACATCCTCCCCATGTTGAGGGCATGTGGCTTGGTACGGTTCAGGAGAGGGGGGCGCTCTCTCGTCCCCCCCTCTTTTCCTGCGGCCTGCCAGGTTGCGTGCTCAGATAAGGGTCTGGTATGGATTTTTGGGGGGACTCCACGCCATTTTTTTTAAAATTTGGGGTGGAGTTTCCCTTAAAATCCATGCCAGATCTGAAGGGCCTGGTATGGATATTTGGGGGAACCGCACGCATTTTTTTTTAAAATTTGCGGTGGGGTTCCCCTAAATATCTAAACCAGACCTGAAGGGCCTGGTAATTGAATTCTGGGGAACCCCCACGCTTTTTATTTTATTTTTATCAATGACTTTTGTATGTATTGCCGGGAGCCGACAATTCATTAATAGCCGCGAGTAGTTTTAAATGACTTTTTTTCCTTCAAAAATGACATTTTATGCAGGGACAGTTCTAAGCACGGGAAACATGCGCCACTTTACATGCATATCATACACACCCCCCAGGTACGAAATTTAAAGGAATATTTCACTTTTATTTTTTCATTTTAAGCATTATTAAAATCACTGCTCCCGTAAAAATGTCAATTTTTAAAACTTTTTTTTGCATTGATACATGTCCCCTGGGGCAGGACCCGGGTCCCCAAACACTTTTTATGACAATAACTTGCATATAAGCCTTTATAATTAGCACTTTAGATTTCGAACGTTCGAGTCCATTGTATTTAATAGGGTTCTAAAGTTCACGCGAACATTCTGTCTGTTCGCAGGTTCTGGTGCGAACCGAACAGGGGGGTGTTCGGCTCATCCCTGTTAAAGACTATGACCTGTAAAACCACCATGGCCAATGGCAGTGACCTCTAAACCACTACAGCTGATGGAAGTTACCTATAAACAACCACAGCTGTTAGTGGCGACCTCTAAACCCCAACAACCAATGACAGTGACTGCTAAACCCCCACAGCCAAAGACTGTGACCACCAAACCCCAACAACCAATAGAGAAGACTGCTAAACCACCACAGCCAATGACAGTGACCACAAAACCCCAACAACCATCGGAGGATACTGCTAAACCACAACAGCCAATAACAGTGACCAATAAACCCCAACAACCAATAGAGAAGACTGCTAAACCACCACAGCCGATGACAGTGACCACAAAACCCCAACAACCATCGGAGGATACTGCTAAACCACAACAGCCAATAACAGTGACCACTAAACCCCAATAACCATCGGAGGAAACTGCTAAACCACCAAAGCCAATGACAGTGACCACTAAACCCCAACAACCATTGGAGGAGACTGATAAACAACAACAGCCGATGACAGTGACCACTAAACCCCAACAACCAATGGAGGAGACTGCTAAACCACCAAAGCCAATGACAGCAGTGACCACTAAACCCCAAAAACCATCGGAGGAGACTGCTGAACAACAACAGCCGATAACAGTGACCACTAAACCCCAACAACCAATGGAGGAGACTGCTAAACCACCACAGCCAAAGATGGTGACCACTAAACCCCAACAACCAATGGAGGAGACTGCTAAACCACCACAGCCAAAGATGGTGACCACTAAACCCCAACAACCAATGGAGGAGACTGCTAAACCACCACAGTTGAAGGTGGTGACGAAGGGTCCAGTGATAAATGGGATAACTCTGAAGACAGGCATGTGTTGCAAGAGCCAGGCCTGTAATAGATGCCCATGCCACAGCTCAAACCCTCAGGGATTTTATAGAGCTAAATAGAAGTGCTCTACCGCAGCGTTTTACGGAGAACAGTGAGCCAGCCACATCAGTCTCTGTACCAGAGGAGCTTACACTCTAATGTCCCCCCCCCCACAGTCACACACTATTATTATTATACATTTATATAGCTCTGACATATACCGCAGTGCTGTACAAAGAACACTGAGCCAGTCACATCAGTCTCTGTACCAGAGGAGCTTACACTCTAATGCCCTCCCACAGTCACATACTATTATTATTATTACCGCAGTGCTGTACAGAGAACTCTGAATCAGTCATATCAGGAGACCTTGTACAATAAATCTCTGATTTGGTGATACATGTCATCTTATGTACTATGAAGTATCCTCCAGTGATACGTTGTGTTTCTCTGTCCTCAGCGGTTTCTCGTATCGGATACAGAAGCAGCTGATGCTGATAGTGGTGATGATGATGGGAAGGATGACGATGCTGATGATGGGAAGGATTGGCTCAGTGACATTGTTGTGTACAGTCATCTGGTTGCAGTGGATTGCCTATTTTGTAAGGCATCATTGTTGATAATGAGATCCATTGTTAGGCCATACCTGAGTGAAAGCACCGGGGTCCTGAGATCATTGCACACCATATAAAAGAATACATGTAAATAAGGGGTGTCATCCTTTCACTACGACAATGATACAAATGTAATAAAGAACAAGCACAGCCAACAATAAATGATACAAAGTCAGAGAAGTATACATTGTAAAAATGTTCAGTATAGACCACATCTCATTATACATTGTACAGAGAAATCCATCATCCCAATCCAAGATACCGAAATACTAACCAATGGCACAGCAGTCTGGAGTGTAATGAGGTCCAATGACCCAACATTTCAGGGTACACAATCACTCCTTTCTTATTGAGGACCCTGGTCAGTGAACAATATAAGGTTAACCTGGCTGAGAACATCAACCTAACTGAAAAGCCTTGTACACACGGCCGAGAATCCCGTCAGGAAAAAACCCGTTGTTTTTTCTGACGAGATTCTTGACAAGAATCTTGTCTCGGCCGAGTGTACACATGCTCGATTCAAAAAGAACCGCCGTTCTTTTGAATGGAACGAACACGGTGACGTCATCGACTACGACGAGAGTGCGCTCGTCACATTCGATGCCGTCGCCGCCATCTTGCTACACCCTACCTATGCCTAGGAAGCTACCGCGCATGCGTCAAAGTAATATATAAATGTACACACTCTCGGGTTTCTCGTCGGGAAACAGGCCGACAAGAATCCCGACAACGTTTTTTGACGAGAAAACCGGCCCTGTGTACGAGGCTAAAGAGTGTATATAAAATGGAGTTACACTTTAAATATGACCTCCGGCCTTACCTTCAGTGTTGGTCCCTTGGTCACTGGTCCCTTGGTCTCCCGATGCCTTGGTCTCCCCGTCACCAGTACCTGACCTCACAAATGGACACAAATTCCCACAGATGCCCTCCAAAATCTTGTGGAAAGTCTCCCAGAATTGTGGCAACTCCATATTAATTTTAACCTCTGGCCTCCCCTTCAGTCTTGCACAGTCTTGCACGGCTCATCTTCTGGACTAAAATAGTTTACTCTGATTTCACTGCACACTGTGATCTATCCTCCCATCTTTACTGTCCCTGGCCCCTCCCTTTTCACTTATTGGATTCCATTTCTTTCAAACCACAGAGGCTCAGCATCACATGTGGGCTTTACCTATGCCCACCTTTTCTACTCTGTACCATACAACCCTGACTCTGTGCCCACAGGGCATGTAATAACACCAGGAGAGGGAATCACCTATTGTGTAAAATCTTTGCGATGTTTATTTATTAAATGTAATAAAAACGTAAAACCATCAAACCGATGAGTCTTCTTGTCTTCTCTAATGCGTTTCGTCACAAAGTGGCTTCTTCAAAGGATCCCGGAGCACTACAACAAACTATTTCTATTAGATGTTGTTCTGTCTCAGTAAATAATCTGCATCCTAAATAAGAGTCTGATATTAATATTAATGCGTGACCCCCACTAAAAAAAGAAAATGTGGGGGCCCCCTAAAAATTCATACCAGACCCCTATCTTTAATGTGGGTCTGGTATGGATGTCAATGGGGACTCCATGCAAAAGATGTGGCATGGGTCCCCCCAAATTTTATACCAGATCACAGATAGGTGTCTGGTATGTGTCCGTGTAAAATGTAAGTTCTAAAGTAGACTACCCCATAGGGACCAATTAGAATCCATCATGTACTGACCCGACTTCATCAGGCTTGTTTCTGATTGCTTGCCCTTAGAATTAATCCCCCTACTAGTGACTAGAGCCCTGGTGCCCAACCTGCCACATGCAGCCTTTTGGTATATGATGTGCGGCTCTAGGACCTCAGCAGTCTGTAGTGGGAACATTGATTAGGGTAATAGCATGGATCTCTACCAGCCTCATGTAACATCTTCCCAGTCTGATATTGTCTTCTACAGCAATATCCTGTCCTCACTCTCTGACCCTCATTTCCTCTGTGAGGTCTGAAGTCTCTGACAGTCCTCTCCAGCATTTTGTATATTGAACATTATATGTGGCCCTCTGGTGATGTCAGTGGCCGCCTTTGAGGCCCACTTTAGTTCATCAGTTGACAATCACTGGACTAGAGCTATAAAAGGCTTTACGAAAAGTATTTCTATGCTATAACACAGTCTACATTGCCTCATAATTACTATACAGGGACTATTACAGGATATTTTGGATATTGTCACACCTACAGACCAGAAACAATTATAATAATGTTAAAGAACAAAATAAATATTTTCTGTTTTATTTATTTCCTTCTTCCTCATCTTTAGCTCTTAGTGATCCACCTGTCTTGGTTACACCCATAGAGAACGGGTTTTATGAACCTTCGAACCTTCGACGTCTTCTAATTATCAGAGGATTTTCTATTTTCAGTAAAATAGGTGTAGCGGCCTCACCCCATCTCTTTTGTCTAGGGGTATCACACACGACAGAGTGAGATGCGCTACGGCCCATGTCCTCCCCATAACTGTGGGTGAGGTGAAGGCCAGTACCAGTATTTTCCTCGGGCCTGTGTGCTTTTGTCTAGAATTAAGTCCTGCTGCGCCAACACTTCCCTCTGCTCCCATTAACCAGAGTTCCACACACCGATCACAGTCCAACTCTTGTTTTATTGCATATCTCACAATAAACAGTGCTTCAGAGCCAACTGGTTGCGACTTGATAACATTTTGATACGGGGGATGAGCAGGTCGAGGCACTATCCTGGTTGTCAGCTAAACCACTGCAATCTCGCCAGCGGTTACTATAGCCTTAGCTAGAAAGGACTTAGAACTTGAGAGTCTCTACCAGCGACTCAAGAGAACGTAGATAGGAGTACCTTCGCTGCGGCCCCTATCAGGGGAAGATGTCCCTCCAAGGGAGTTACCAGAGGCCCATCCGTCACTGGGTTGATGCTGCTCCAGACTCTCCGAATGGGTAACCTCCCCGGCCTCCTCACCTCAGACATGGGCCCCATCCACTTCAGGGACCCTCGGACTTCTCCACCCTCGCGGGACCCAGTTGAAGTCACTGGGCCCCAGGCCTCCTGAGTTAGTACCTCACCCCAGGCTGAAGGTGCCTGGGATGGACTCCAACTCCATCCCGGTCAGGCCTAGGGCACCTGAGCCGGAATCCTAAGGTGCCTGGGCGCGTGATGATCGACCTCCAGAAGAGCAAGAAGACCTCGTGACCAGGGCGTCTCCCCCTTTTATCCCCTCCCATCGACGCCACGGCAGGTTCCCCGCCCTCGCCGTACCATCTCCGGAAAAGGACAAAAAGGTTAGCACTGTGGCGGCAAATCTACCTTGAGCCTGCGGGCACCTGCCACCCACAGGCCAAGGGGATTATTGTACCGTCCAATCCTCCACGAATACAAATGGTCCATTACTCCATACCTACACACCTGGGTGTGTCCCACCTAAATTTAGAGACTCCGCTACATAGGGAAAGTCCCTGAGATGGGGAATTGTGTTCTCTGGTCCCTAGATGGTGGCTGAAGGACAAAGACTTTCGAGCTTTCCAGACCATCACAACCCAAGATGGAAATGTTCTTTTTCCTGAGAGAACTTTGGGGCTGCCATTACTGATACTCTTCTGAAAATTCTAGCTGCCTGCTTTATATCCTGAATGGAAAAATATAAACAGCGCTCGCAGGATATATTGCAAAAAAGCTGATGAATATTAAATCATGAAGTGAAATAAATGCAAGTGAAACATTTCACATCGAACATTTCTCTCCCTTTGGCATAGCTTCCTTCACTAAGAGTGATGGCCCCTGACAGCAAAATATTACCAAAAATTAAATACAATCAGGGCTTTTTTTCTGGCGGAACGCACCGGAACAGCGTTCCACCACCTATTTCAGGCATTATGTCCGTAAATCCTCCTGATCCTATCATTGTAGCCTGGGCCCTGCCTCCCGCGGAGGGATTAAACACAGAAAAAATTGCCGTACAGTCCCAGGCCGGCTCCTCCGTCTGCCCCGAGGGATTGAACTGAGCGCGTGAGAGCGGGAGGCGGAGTGATCTGTACTCCACGGCTCTGCCCCGCCCATCAGTGCTGTGCGGGAGATCGGTTAGGCGCCGTGTGTCGGATGTGGCGGTAAGTAGCCTGTCAGGCGGTCTTCCTATTCCTCCTCACTAGCCCCAGGTGTGTTACTGTTTTGTACAAAAAAAAAAATCATTATCAATGTGGTTGTGCTGTGGTCTCATGACTGAGCTGGGCACTCTCTTTCCCTTGGCACTCTTTGCTGGGCAGTCTCTTTCCCTGGACACTTTGCTGGACTAATCTGAGTGGTCTCTTTGCTGGGCTGGGCAGTCTCTCCGCCAGCAAAAAGGCCACCCAGCATAGTCCAGCAAAGAGACTGTCAGCAAAAAGACCACCCAACTTAGTCCAGTAAAGAGATCGCCCAGATAAGTCCAGCAAAGAGACTTCAAAGCAGCGTTTGATGGGCACAGTTATGATGGCACAGTCGCAGCATTTGATGGGCACAGTCGCAGCATTTGATGGCACAGTGGCTGCAATTGATGGCACAGTGGCTGCGTTTGATGGGCCCAGTGGCTGCTTTTGATGGGCACAGTGGCTGCGTTTGATGGGCACAGTGGCAGCGTTTGATGGGCACAGTGGCTGCATTTGATGGGCACAGTGGCTGCGTTTGATGGGCACAGTGGCTGCGTTTGATGGGCACAGTGGCTGCGTTTGATGGGCACAGTGGCAGCGTTTGATGGGCACAGTGGCAGCATTTGATGGGCACAGCGACTGCGTTTGATGGGCACAGTGGCAGAGTTTGATGGGCACAGTGGCTGCAGATGTTTTTTTTCTCTATTTTTCTTTCGTTTGTTTGCGCCCCCTCCAAATTTTACTTGCATCCCTGTTCTCTAAAGGGGCGGTTCTAGGGGACGGTCCTAGGGGTGGGTAGGGGCGTGACCAGGGGAGGGGAGGTGAGTTCCACCACCTTTTCTCTGAGAAAAAAAGCCCTGAAGACAATACTGGCACATAATGAAACATAAAATCAAACAGTATTCTCCACAAAGTCCTTTGAGCTGAACAGAGCTCTATGTGAGATGACAGTCTTGTAAAAAACTGGGCAGCCTTGCAGAGGGAGCCGAAGCCGGACTCCAGCACATGTAAACGAGAAGACAGAAAAACAGGCGCCACTTAGTTAAAACTGTACCACTTTAATATAACAGGCATCAAAGCACTCACTTTTGAAAATTACTGTGTGAAGGCATATTCAAGTCCAATCGACGATCGGTCTCCGCCAATGTTGGTGGTCCCAGAAGCTGATAGACAATCTGCCTGTGTTGAGCGGGGCCGGTTTTCTGTCCAGACAGGAAAGTGATAGAAGTCCCTGCGCACATCTTTGTCAAGCTCTGACAAAGATGCCCGCAGGGACTTCTATCACTTTCCTGTGCTCGCATTCAAACGCATTGCATGCCGGTCCTGACGTCACTCCGCCGTACGTCGCGCCCCAGCAAAGACTTCTAGCTTGTATTCCAGCTCTCCTTCTTTCAAGTCGCAGCGACACCTGGAAGTCATCCTATGTGGACAGAAAAATGGCCCCGCTCAACACAGGCAGATTGTCTATCAGCTTCCGGGACCACCAACATTGGCGGAGACCGATCGTCGATTGGACTTGAATATGCCTTCACACAGTAATTTTCAAAAGTGAGTGCTTTGATGCCTGTTATATTAAAGTGGTACAGTTTTAACTAAGTGGCGCCTGTTTTTCTGTCTTCTCAGCAAAATATTACCCACTGCATAATGCTTCATTTTGGGCTGGCTTTCCCAAAGCTTTAAACGATGTAAGCACATACAGGTCGAGTGGACAGAAACCATTGTACCTATAATTTGTTTCTCAATTTTCTGGATTTTTGAATGACAGCCAAATTCAGGGCAAATCATGGCATAAAGCAGTTTGTCAAGGCAGCTTTCAAACACAACTAATTTTTTTTCTTTAACCAAATACAATGCCGCGTACACACGATCATTATTCACGGCGGTTTAAAAACCGCCGTGAATAATGACATTTTAAACGAGGGAACAGCTTGTTCCCCACACACGGTCATTTTTCTCGTCATTTTTTAAAATGACGAGAAAAACGATCGTCTATGGGCTCCGCGGCAGTGTTTCCCTATGGGAAACACTGCCGCGGAAGAAATGTCAGGAAAAACGACGAGAAAAATTAGAACATGTTCTAATTTTTCTCATCGTGATTAATGCCGTTTTTCCCGTCGGGAAAACCGGCAAAAAGCCCACAGACGATCGTTTTTCTCGTCCAAAGGAAAAAATGTAATTTTTCCCGACGGGAAAAATGATCGTGTGTACGCGGCATAAGGGATGAGGAAGTGTGTCCTCAATTTCAATTTCAATTTCAATTTCATAGACACTTTCAGAAATAATGATTTCGCTTTTTTGTGGTGTTTCACAGTCTGACTCAGGAAAACTGGGGTCCTCAACATGGGCGTCCGCTGAAATGTTTTCAGGGGGGGGGCGCTTCAGCAGCGGCGATACAGTCGCATTTTACCCTTTCTTCGACCGGGGTTTAAAAGCGACCCCCCCCACGTTAAAATGTAAAAACACTCCACTGTGCCCCCTGTATCTTTAAATATCTCTTTGTCACTACTGTGTACCCCCCTCTCCACAACTGCACCCTGCACCCCTTTACATTACACAGCACCCCACAGCACTGCACCCCTTTACATTACACAGCACCCTGCATCATTGGACCCCTTTACATTACACAGCACCCTGTATCACTGGACCCCTTTACATTACACAGCACCCTGCACCCCTTTACATTACACAGCACCCTGCATCACTGGACCCCTTTTCATTACACAGCACCCCACAGCTCTGGACCCCTTTACATTACACAGCACCCTGCACCCCTTTACATTACACAGTACCCTGCATCACTGGACCCCTTTACATTACACAGCACCCTGCGTCACTGGACCCCTTTACATTACACAGCACCCTGCATCACTGGACCCCTTTACATTACACAGCACCCTGCATCACTGGGCCCCTTTACATTACACAGCACCCTGCATCACTGGACCCCTTTACGTTACACAGCACCCTGCATCACTGGACCCCTTTACATTACACAGCACCATGTATCACTGGACCCCTTTACATTACACAGCACCCTGCATCACTGAACCCCTTTACATTACACAGCACCCTGCGTCACTGGACCCCTTTACATTACACAGCACCCTGCATCACTGGACCCCTTTACATTACACAGCACCCTGCATCACTGGACCCCTTTACATTACACAGCACCCTGCATCACTGGACCCCTTTACGTTACACAGCACCCTGCATCACTGGACCCCTTTACATTACACAGCACCATGTATCACTGGACCCCTTTACATTACACAGCACCCTGCATCACTGGACCCCTTTACATTACACAGCACCCTGCATCACTGGACCCCTTTACGTTACACAGCACCCTGCATCACTGGACCCCTTTACATTACACAGCACCATGTATCACTGGACCCCTTTACATTACACAGCACCCTGCATCACTGGACCCCTTTACATTACCCTGCATCACTGGACCCCTTTACATTACCCTGCATCACTGGACCCCTTTACATTACGCAGCACCCTGCATCACTGGACCCTTTTACATTACACAGCACCCTGCACCCCTTTACATTACACAGCACCCTGCACTCCTTTATATTACACAGCAGCACCCTGCACCTCTGGACACTACACACACTATACACTGACCACTACACTGCACACTGACCACACTGACCATATGTATGACGTGTCCTATGACGTCATGTCTCTGCAGTCACACACACACACGTGTTGTAGGACATCTCCTCCTCCCTCCATACCGCACACACAGCCCGCCTCTCCTTCCTTACATATTGTGCTGCCTATGGTTGTTGTTGAGGTGCCAGCCTTCATGTGTTCAGATCTCCAGATTTTTTTGAGTTTGCTGAGCCACTTATTTTCTGAGGTTTTTTTGGTAGCTACTTCCGTGAATATAGTAGGTTCAGATTCTGGTGTTAGTCTCCTTTGGGTTCCACGCATTTTAAAACATTGAGTATCAAAGTGTGCTGAACATATTCTATAAACGTCTGAACGAGTGTCCGCTTTAATAATTGGAATGTAGTCTTCTTCTACCATTCCGGGCTCCATCCCAGCATTGTTCAGCCAAACTTTTATTTTCTCATCATCCTTCGGAAAGGCAAAATAACTAATCTGAGTATCTTTTGTACCTGAGGTACTGTAGTTTGGCCAATATTT